>NW_024121099.1:19211932-19930590 GCF_016745375.1 Pimephales promelas | reverse complement strand
GTTATGATGGTCATTATTTTTAAACTATAAATAGCTGTGACCCAAGAATAGCTTCATGACAGCACTGTCTCTCTCTGTTCCTTTACTGAATCCCTTTTCGTCTCTAGCCATTAGACCTGGCAGGAACTGTCTTTTTATTCAATTAGCGATCATCAGTTGATTCACAGAAGAGTGTGTTTGTGCATGTACATCATAAAAATGGACTGTGTGACAGAACAACTTCTACCAAGACATTCGATTTTCCTCAAAGATGATCTCATGCAATCTATAAATCAGTCTGCGATCTCGTTCCAAATCCAGCAAAGCTTATGAGGAATGGTATTCCTTGTCTGTCTATCTGTCTCTGGCTGTCTCACCCACGCACATCCTAAAGTGGGGTGAGCTTGCTCTAGGCCTAAAATGGTCTTGATCTAAGGATGTTTCTGAGTCACCTTTCAGTAATGCAGTAAAGACGTTCTGGTAATCCAGATAACAAGCGTATGTAGGAGGACAGCGACTTTTGGCTAAGTTTAGGGAATTGTGAGCGTGTGAAAGAATGGAGGTATGTTTGTCTATTTATGTGTCGAAACAGGAGGGTGTGTAGATGATGAATGTATTAATAGGATCCGTTTTTTTTGTTTTGTTTTTTTTTTTACGTGTAGGGAGGGCTATAGGGTCCCCGTTCATGGGCAGAAGGCTCTCAAAGTCAGATTTAGAGCTGGTAAGCAGTCAGGCATGCTGTAGGGAGAAAGTCATTTGGATCACATAACTGCATAGAACAACACAAACTGCTTTGATTCAGTGTTTCTGACGCTTGACTAAATCAGAAGTATAAATAAATGGTTCGAAAGCATTTCCTCCAAACCATCTAAGACCAGTTTAAGCTGCTTAATAAGTAAGAATATATTTGCTTACATATTTTCAGTTATGATTGCAATATGCAGCTTAACCAGAAGATGGTCTTGGCTGCTGGTCTCCCAGCTTCAGCTGGTGTTCAGCTCGGTTAGCTGGGCAGTCAAATGATGTCCCAAAACTGGCCCAATACCTCTCTAAATCCAGCCAACAGACCAGGGCTAGGAGACAATTTTTATTCTGTCGATAGTGTCGATTATTCAATCGAATCCTGCGGTATTTTTTTTCTCAAGTTGTAGAAGTAAGCCAAATTGAACAGATGGCAATATGGGCAGGGTGTGTGGTGTGCCTTTATCCTCAAAACACACTAATAGGCTATTTCAATAGCTATTTGTAAAATAATAGTCTGATTGACAATAATCAGTGTATGGAATTAGATTAATTAGCTACATTACATAGACAAACCTGTTTAAACTTGTTTAAATGCTAGGGTAGTTACCAATGCCATGTGTGTTTTTACTGCCATTTGTTGATATTCACCCACAAAGTTTTTTTTGTTGTTGTTGTCATTTTCAAATATGAAATGTTGGCCTTTTTTTTTTCATGATTCCATTCCAGTGTTTTTGACAATCAATACCGCTTTGTCAAGTAAAGCGGCCACCATATAGAAGTGCCAGGATAAGATCTGAGCCAAATAATCTGAAATGTAACACTTTACATTAGGTCTCAGTCAATGTTATTATTTTTCTAAATGTAGCCGTATTAACCCTTTTTCCAGAGCTCCCTCGTAGTGTAGTTTCTTCTCTTCCACCCATGCACACTTTGGTCAGAACAGGACAGGAGAAATGTGGTTAAAATCGATACTGTCATTATGGTTACTCTATTTATGCGCATAATTGTTCTGTTTACATGAGCGTCAGCTTAATCGCAGCACTATAGTGTGCATGTCACAGCCATTTTGATTCTAATAGCATTTTTTGTTTGCTTGTGTATATTTTTATCAGTCCCCATTTGATGTCCAGTGTTCTGGAATCATTTATTTTTTCATAAAGAGATATGTGGAACAGACCTTTGGAACTGATGCCTGCACTATGACAGACTTTGACTTAAGATGGTTGCACTTCTGACATTTTTACAAACAATCTCTTCTTCAACATCTTCAAATTCATAAGTCTGCAGAGTTCTTCAGTTTTTTCCCCTTTGGTTTAAGGGTTCAGCCCCACATGTGTGTTCCAATAAGAGCTCCATCCCTGACGTCATGTCTGCAGGAGATTGGCTATATGGAGCTCGAGCACAAACTCCTGCCCTTGCACACACGCGCGCTCAAACTTTTCTAAGAGTTTTCAAACTTCTGCTCGGGCTCAAGTCGCGCGCACGCGAACTCTCCCCTCCTTGACTCCCGATTTCCGTTTCGTGCTTTGAAACTTTCTTTCACTTGAAGCATTTTCCACACTCTTAAGTTATGTGGATTGCGAATAGATGACAGCGCGCGAGGGTTTACAACTGCTTCACACGGGACTGAGTGTAGTTGATACTATAGTTTTTTTTTGTGGACTATCTTTCTTTCTATAGTGTGTGTATATATAGTACATAGTGTTTCTTTCAAACGTCCCCAACACTTTCACTTCTACTGGATATGGCTGTGCTCATGTGGGACATCATTGTTTCTCTAGCGTTATTTATTTCTCCGGCTTTGATTTCGGCGGATCAAAGCGGCTTCAGGAAACTGTACGTACTGCAGCCGGGACCGAGCGGTACGGACGGGGTTCACTTAAGCTCAATTTCATCGCTCTCGGGAGCTTCGGGACAGCCACACTCCTACAATGTGGAGCTCAAAGCCAGTTTCAGCGGCCAGGTCCGAAACCGAAGAATGGGTCACCAACCGAACCCGAGCATTCCAATCCGCCAGGACGCGCAGCCTGGCCGACACACAACCAGCCATCATATGCAAGTGTCAGGGTAAGAGCAGAGCCAACTATATTCAAATAGGCTACAACACTTTACAATGAATGTCGATCAATATCACCTACCTTTTATTAGAATGATAATAATGATGTAGGCTACGAAACGATACTTGGCCTATTACAACAGCATTATGAATAGGCTATTCATAATGACATATTTTGATTAGGCTATTGGATATTTTAATGTTAGCCTATTTAAAAAATATGTTTTATGCAATGTTGTTTTGCATATGGTCACAAAATTGAACATTAAAAGTTACTTCACCCGTGAATACAAATACTGAGAGCTTTTCTTTAGAGACCTACCAAATGGTGCGGATTAAGTTGAAAATAATATTGTTTTAAAAAAAAGTGATTATTGACCTGTCAGTAATTTAACAGTTTGTTTGTTAAATAAATTTTAAAATTATCCATAAGAAGAAAAGGTAAAATGAAAGCAACATTCTAAACACTGTAAGTGTCCATTGTAATGAGGAGGAACTTCAAGAATATGTGTTGAAGTTCCATTACAGTTTTGAATCTGCTTTTGATCGCCTTTAACAACCAGATGTCATTAAGCATCAATAAATTCAACAAGTCTACACTGATCATAACATTCTGAACAGTAGCCTACAGTAACATCTATTGTTTCAGGAAGCCACAAGAGCCAGTTTAATTGTAGGCTACCGGCTCCCATAGCAGTGAACCTGATGCCCCTTAAAAAGTTTCAGCAGGCCATTCACAAAGATTTTTCCACATTTCCTACAATCACAAAGAGTATTGAGTGTTCATATTTTCTGGGCTTTGGATCAGTTTCTCTTACTTTTCTAAGTGCAGCATGAAATAGCACAGTGGGAATAATAGGACTGATTATATTGGAGCCTCAACCAGCTTTGGCCCCGGGCCCTCACATCACTTCAGTGAGAGCAGACGTACATCAGAAACCGCTCTGGGTGGGCGAGGAGATTGACCGGGGGGGGGTTGAGAGGGGGGGAGGGGGTTACAGTAAGGTTAGTATGTTCATTCGGTTTGTGTGTGAGTGTGACTGACTGTTGATGTCATTGCAGAGTGAACGTCTGTGGGGGGCAGTGCTGTGTTGGTTGGAGCAAGACCCCAGGATCTCAGCGCTGCACTAAACGTGAGTTAAGATAATTCTTTTGTATCATGAATGTGCTTGGGTTCTCTCAGGTCTTTCTTCATCATCACTACACCATTCTTGATCTTCACTTTAAAAGCTTGCTTGGACATGTGAATCCTTTAATCACCCTGGAAGTCAAGTTCAGAATGGTATTTGTTTTAGTTTTGCTACAGATGGCAGGTCTCACATGAAACTAGTTAAAATAAATAAATAAATAAAAAGTTTACCAGTCTGGAAGACAGGGTTGAGTGTGCCTGATTAGGAAGGGTTTAGACTTTTAACACAAAAGTTGCAGGTTCCCTTGTATTTAGTGTTCATCTAGGGTTTACCAATCCTGGACATCATCAGTTACTGATCACATACTAAGGGTTCAGATTTACACTTATACCCATTTGGCTCCAAACCCACGCCATGAGCTTTTGAGCAAGACATACAATTGTCTTGCTCCATAGTCTCACTGCAATGCATTATCCAGTGCCCTCTGGATACAGTACTAAACATAAGAAAAAGAATTAAGTTCAAATATTAAACTAACGGTTTAAAGCTCTATGTGTCAGAAATGTCTTAAAGGGATGGTTGTAAATTCTGTCATCACAAAAGTATTAAAGTCATACACTTTAATTCACTGTGTGACTTTAATTCTTCAGTGGAATACACACAAAAAACAGATACTAAATGTTTTTTTTTTGTCGATTCAATGAAAGTCAGTGGGATCAAGTGTTGTTTTGGACTCCACTGACTTTTATTGAATGGACAAAAACTTCAAAATATATATTTTGTGTGTTTCACAGAAGAGTTAAAGTCATACAGTTTTGGAACAACAAGAGGGTACGTAAATGACAGAATTTTCATTTTTGCCTGAACTATCTCTTTAATGCCAGGAACTGTTGCTGTGGTTAAATTGTGACATATGCTGAGACATTATATGGTGTCCTTCATAAACAACCAGACAGACAGCTGCAGTGCCCACCTGTGAGTGGAGTCAAAACGCTCCCGTCAGATCTTAAGTGGAGGGATGGGGGGTGCTTGAAAAGAGGGTGTGTACTGTTATCATAGGTGTAGATTTTGAGTGGTTGGCTGCAGATGTGATGGCGTATATCAGCAAACACTCAGCACAACATGATCAGGTTACAAGCGAATATTAACATTAATCCGCAAGTTACTGCACACAAAATCCACATGTGAACTTGTGAAGTAAAACTATGGGGTTTGTAAAATAAATGCAGGAAATGCACGACATGACAGAAAGCATTTTGAATAATGTACATCAGCGTTTTAAAATTTACTAAATGACATAAATGTTTCAGTTAACGCAATAGACAGAAGGTACACAGGCACAAAACTTGAATTATAATAATAGAAAACAAAGATCGAAGTACACAGTGGGGCAAAAGATGCAGAATTTTGAGGCTATAGAGAGAGTATCATAACATAGTGGAAGGGCTGGATCAGTTTATCCTTAGCCTGTGTGTTTCTGCCAGCAAGTTATATAAGAACCGTCCACTGTATTTGTGGAAGTACGTGCAGGCCACCGGGAAAAGCAGGAGTTGCACCCCTACCCACTGTCTGAGTCTTGCCTCCAACACACATTCCTCTTACCCACCTTTTACACATATCCTAGACAATCAATATTGTGTCTACAGTACATCCCCTGTCTCCAGTGACATTCCTCCTTCCTTCTCCTTGTTTTTTAGGAAAGATAAATTGACTCTTTTGTGTGTATGGTCTATGGCACCTCCAAGATTGTGTCTTGGATGTGTGCTGCATTTTGACAAAGTGTTTTGTCTTGGAGCCTTGCATCAAACATCAGGTGTACATTTTACTAGTGTAGTGTACAATGATTATGCAGCCAATTGCATGTCAGTGATCTTTCTCGTACATTAAAGCCAGTCTTGGTTCTTTTGATGTCTATACAGTAGTTTTGTTTCTAATTGGCTTGTCTGCAAACTACTAAGGCATAGACTACAGTAGAGAAATATGGGTTTTTGCAGGTAATTAGTAATCTTTCAGTGGCAGATACCTTATCCTATCACATGTTGAGGCTACTACACTAGTAAGACTTGCTTTATTGATTTTAGCTTGACACTGCAATATTGGTCTAACTAATGATGTGAGTTTTTTTCTTCAAATCAGTATTTTCTAACTAATTAGTAGTGCTGTCAAACGATTAAAATATTTAATAGTGATTAATCGCATTAATGTCATAGTTAACACAATTAATCTGACATTTTTATCTATTCTAAATGTCTCTTGATTTCTTTTGGTCACATTATTTTTTCCCATTTTTTTCTCCCACTTGGAGCAAATACTCTAACACAATGTAACACTGTCCATCAATAAAAGGGTGAACGAAATACTGACGAGGTCCTGATATTGATGGAGCGGAGAATTCGCATCAGCTGTGTGTGTGTGTGTGCTTGGCCATCATCAAGTGGTGTTTTCGACTGGACGTGCTCCGATGATGATAGCTCAGATCACTTTGGTCTCATCAATGGAACCATTTGGCAACTTTTTTTAAAGTAAACTTTCAATTCAGAATCTTATTGGCGTCCATTTCAGCATCTCGCGATCGTCATTCACTCAAAACATAACGTTAACCTACTATTTGGCCGGCTCACAAGCCCAAACGAGTTTGTGTGGCGTGCCTGTTGTTTTGTTTCCGGTCTAGCCAGATTCGTTTTGGTCAACGAAGCAACAAAATGTCCTCGCGCATCACAAGCCATTGAAATGAATGGGCAGCGCAGTGTCCTGTTCCAAAAGCATGTGAAAAAAATGACAAAGTTTGCTAGGCCAAAAAGACTGTTAATCTCGCGATTAAAAAAAGTAACGCCGTTAAAATGGTTTTGTGTTAATGCCGTTAATAATGTGTTTAACTGACAGCACTACTAATTAGTGAAAATGAAAAGTACATAAGTGCTAAAAAGTGATTTGGTCATTTGTTTCACAACTGAACAAATAGTTTTTTTAAGGAATTAGTTGAGTGAATTATTCAGTGATTCATTCATAAAGACAATTACTTGTTGCCACCTACTGGTAGAATGATATAAGCTGCATTAGAGTCACTAGCACAGTAAAGTCTGTCTGAACTAAAGGTATCATAGATATGTAAGTTTGTAATTAATATTATATATTAGTAATATAATTATAATGTTAATAATTATTGTCAGTGTATATATATATCATAATTATAGAGAGAGAAAGAAGGAGAAAAGGAGAACCCCCTGTTTACAGAAAGAGGCCCTGTTTACACGGGCAGAGGAATCACTTTGTAGGCCATATGGAGCGAACCCAGAGCACATTCCTGCTTCAGCCATCCCTTTTATTTTCTATGGAGGCGTCTATAGTTTAATGTCAGCCGCACAGTGAGTGGCCTGAGAGCCCTTAAATTTGAGCTGAAATGTTACAGAACGTTTTTAATGGAAGACCTTGCAGGAAAATTGAGTGTGGAGAAGGGAAGCCTCTTTAACACCTCAGAGAATGTCTCTATAACTGTTTTTCTGCTGACTCAGGAAATCTTTTTTGTTATACCAGTATATTGTCACTAAACCATTTGTTTTTATGTTTGACCAACCTTTTGTGAAAGGTTATTCTCATAAACGTACCGAATCCAGTATTTCTGCCAAATCTCTGGTGTCAACCCATAAACGTGTCTTATGATAGGGTCACCATTATGTGTGCTTTCAAGTAAATTAAGAATAAGATATGACCTTTTTCGTTCATCTGACAGCAGCATTAGATTGTTGTAATTCATGGTGACTGGGACATCGCAGCGAGAATTAATCATGGGTCTACCATTTTTCATTGCTCATATATTTTTCTATATAGGGGGGAAATGAAAAAGTCCAGGTTTTTGTCAGTACCTCCTCCCCTTGCCTCAATATATCTTCCTTTCCATTTGTGTTTTAGAATTACTGTGTCTCCTCTCCACCTCTCCTGTCTCAAAAGATCTGATCATAAATTTTCCTGCTAAATGTTTAAAGGTGTTTGATTTTTCAGGCTTAAATGCTCACCTCACTCAGAAAGTGCTAACAAAGATAATTGTCTGAATAGAAGCTGCCTTTGTCTTGCCTGGCTGGTTCTTCCGAGCTTCGTAGGTGTTTAACTCGGAGCTGTCAGTCTTCCAGGTTTTGTCGCTGACATCGAGACCTATTATTGTACAGTGCAGAGGGGCACTGGGATATTGGCCTTCTTATTTTACCACCAGGATATTGCACTCCAGTTCTTTATCTCTAACGGAACAGGAAGAGTGTTAATCCTGATTCATTTTTGGCCCATCATGTGCTATAAATAAATGGAAATGTAGAACGGGGGCCAACTTACATGCGCTGCTAAATATTTGAGGATTGCACCATTAAACTTTGATGAAACATAAAAATACATATAAAATAAATATTTGCGAAAGACTTCAACCAGGAATAATAGTTGGAATAAACTAGCAGGCCGATTGGATTGCGTCAATGAGCTCATGTTTTAACTGACAGATAAATGATGTTGACATTTACACTCGTTTATATTTTTAGAGAGGGAACTTTGTGAATAAATGAGTTCTTAGCAGCTCTCCAGCATGAAACCAATCTTAAAGGTGAACTTTACAGTGTGCCTCACCCTGTCATTTGTGCATTGCAGTGAGGTTTCAACACACAAAAAATATAAATTCAAATAAATAAATAAATAAATAACAGTAACATATTAGTATTTATTTAAAAAAACGCCCCTTTAGAGACAGTTCCTGAATATTTATTTATGTTGTTGAATTATTTTTACTAATCATTTATGATTATATGTGAAATGTCAAATTGTCAATGGGGAATTGTTACTTATTTAATTTACATTTATTTTTTAACACTATTTCTTCTTACGAATTTGAAGGCAGCTTTTTGGATCTATAATAGCAAATGTCTTATTATGCTTATTTTTTATCCGTTCAACTGCACATTGCTTTACAGAGAGCTTACAAATTAGCCTTGCCTTACGAACAAATGCAACCAAGTACAGACTAATAGTAGTGACTAAGCCCTTAGTGAACTTTATGTCTTACAGTAATTCAAATAAGACCAGCTGGTGCAACCATGCACTTGTGGTTAGTACTGAACTGAGATCAGTACATCACTGATCCATTTTTTTTAAGCTCCTTTTCATCTCACTGGGTTTTTTAGTACACAAATCAAATTAATTGTGGGTAAATTTCCATTCCGACAAATAAAAGACACAAAATGGCTTGTTACTGGAATATTGATACAGTGTTAAAATATGGCTTAACATATTTAACAGACTTCCGAGAAGCAGAATTGAGTATGACTGTGAAAAACCAGTAGACATGTTTGACAGCTGTTTGAACAGAGGTTATGAAGTGAGCCTAGGTTCAGTCTACACAGAATGACTGCCACCTTGTTGTTCTCTCTTCCCTGAGGAGTTTTCGTGCTGGCATTCGCCATGTGATATGCATTCAGTAGCTTCTCAGACTTTCCTTGAGTTCTTTTATTGGATTGAGATCATCAGGAAACATTCAGAGCATTTTTGTTTTTCTCAGACAGGCCTGGGTTTGGGGGAGTTGATGGGTGATTTAATTTGTCTGCACAATGGAAGACTGTCTAGCAATGAAGAGCTTGCGGATAGTGAAAACTAATGTAAATTTAGGCCCAGCATAAGATTTTTGAATCGATGACAGCTTCAATTTAATGCTACTACATAATTTAACATCTAATTTATAGTTTGTTTTACAACATGTAAAATGCAATGAATGCTCATGTCTTGCCTCTGAGCCTGGATTTCTCATATTGCTCATTTGAAGTGTTTGAGTGTTTTTCCTGAGCTCAGGCATGTGTGCACAGCTCATCGCTGAAAGACTGCTCAGTCTATTTTGTCCCTCAACTGAACAGGACCCAAAACGTTCACGTCCCTCGCCAGATAAAACACAACATGAAAATATTTCACCTGGGCTCCACACCACGGCAGAGAGACAGATACGTTTTTCCTGGCTGTCCATGCTGAAAAAGTGTTCTAGATCTGCAGGAACAGGTGACTATAGGTTGAGGAACCTGCTGTGATGGGCCTGAACTATAAAAGAGAGCAATTCTGTTGGTTCTTTGAATTCACTAGTTGAACCCCTCTTGCATGTGGTAATTCAGTACAGACAGTGTCTTATTTATTAACCACCCGCAGTGCAATGTAACCAACACACATATGGCGCTTTTCCACTGCATAGTACGGTACGGTTCGGCTCAGTACGGTTCGATTCGGCGCGGAACAGTTCGGATCGCTTTTCGTTTCCACTGCAGTAGTACCCCTTCAAAGTGTGTGGGACTGATCGTTATTTGCGCGCGCCTCTACTGCCATGACATCATCTTAAAAGCGCCACATTTTCAAACCCACAACACAGGAACAATGGAGACTATCGAGGGGATGGTGTTCCTGATTCTCGGTATGTGGTTGTTTTTAACTGCTAGACGGAAAAATGTGTTTAAAATGAGGCTGATGGCAGCAAAACAAAAATACTGCTAAAAAAGTGTCTCGTGTCGCAAATCCAATGACGCTAGTAGTGACGCAGGAAATGACGATTCTGTCTGACCAATCAGTGATCTGCAGTGTTTCACGTCACATTTTAGTACCGGTACGGTACGCTTGGAACCTCAACAGACCAGGTACCATTTAAAGCGACCTGAAGCGAACCGTACCATGCAGTGGAAAAGCACCACAAGTGAGACGTACCGAAACGAACCGTACCGTACTATGCAGTGGAAAAGCGCCTATAGTTGGTTTTATGTAAATTAGGCTTGTTGTATTATAGTTTGTAAGAAAGCGGACCAGATTAAATTAGTCATCAAATATGTCACCAGCAATTTTAGTCTTCAAATTGAATGGGCTCGGTAAGCTTTAGTGATTAGGTTTGCTTTAGGGTCATGTCCGTCCATCCATCCATCCACCCATCCACTCATCCAACATGTTTGTAGAGCTGTTGGAGAGCTCTGCAACAGATCCTCTTGAATGAGCTCTTAGATGTGTTACACGTAAGCTCAGCGGAGAAATGGCCCGACCGCAGTCGCCTTTAATTGGCTCTGTGTCTGCTGTGAAATACTAGCAGTCTGAAATGAGCTTATCGACCACTCTGTCTGGGCACATTCATGCTGTGCGTGACTCGTGAGCTCCTACACTGCTGATTACGTTGAGGGTACAATGCAACACATTTAACACCGATTTCAATATTGACTTGGGATAAAACTAATAAGAAGCTGAACATGTTGGAATTACCCAGCACTGATCCCCATAGCCCGGCCATCTGAGTCAGCAACATCGCCCTGTTATTTCTCTCTCATCCTCTCTTTATCAGCCTGCCTTTCTGAGGCCTAACTTTATATTTCGCTTTGGTGCTGTTCAGTTTAGTCAGCAGGAGGATTTAACCTCCACATTGTACAGTAGCCCATAGCATTACTCATGAGGGTTGGTGAGATGCTCTTACCGAACTTGTGATGTACTGACTTCCAGCTGTACTGTAGTTGCATTACTAAATTTATATGGAATGACAGGACGCTTTGTGTGGTAGTGTGTTATCTGGGTGAACTCAATGTGTTATTGACCAATATTTGATTTTTTTTTTTTTTTTTTTTTGAGATTTGTGAAATTGAAACAATTATAACTATAACAGTTATAACAAAAATAACTGTTTTTTATTTTAATATATTAACTTTTTCCATTTTTAATTGTATTTAATTGTATTCCTTTGATTGCAAATCAACACTTATCCAGTCTTCAGTGTCCTATCAACCTTCAGAAATCATTATGCTGATTTCTCCAGAAAAATGTCTTATTATTATCCATGTTAAAAACATCTGTGCTGCTTAATATTTTTTGTGGACACTGATATATTGTTTTCGGGATTCTTTGATTTATGGACAATTTTAAAGAACAGCATTTATTTGAAATATAAATCTTTCATAGCATCATAATGTAACTTTTATGTTATGTTTTAGGGGCTGTTTACACAACACCATTTTTTAACTAAAAACTGAAGACTTTTATGGCCATTCATTTACACAACAGTTTTGGTGGCCTGAAAATGTTTTGGTGGACATTTTGTTATCATGAAAAATTAAAGGTTCTTTACAACAAACTCAAAGTCTGTTAATATATGTTTTCGAAGCCTTTGTGTTCAAACTAAGATTAGGTATAAAATTAGGATTACAGTGAATCTTTCTGGCTTTGTAAAGATGAAATTTACAGAGAAGACAAAGTAATACTGAAGTAACAGAATGTGCGCTAGTCTTTCTTTACAAACTGACATCGCCACCTACTTGTCTGGCATGCATACAGCATCATTAGTCGGAGATTCATGTGAACGGGGAATGTTTAGATAATTTTATCATCCATTTTTAGCACATAGCACAATTCAATTAAGAGTTTAATATTTATATGCAATATTTACATGAAATTCACTACAAATACTTTTTTGTGTACTTTTCAAATACCCAATTGTACATTGTCCATCGACTAGGCTCATTTCATCTTCCACAGAAGAGTGAAAGTCAAATGAGGACAGAATTTTAATTTGCACTGTACTGTTCCTTTAACTCATAGAGTGTTTAACCTGTAGGCCTATGTAAATGTGTATGTTGGGATGAGTACTTTAGTTTAAAATAATGATTTTCTGTGTACAATTGTGCCCACATGTGTGTTTGGTTTATATATGTGTGGGTGAGGAGGTGTACAAGGGCATGATATGAACAAGAACAGTGTTCCTGTGTGTACTCCGTTTCTGAGGGCTGTCTCACTTTGTAACCAAGAGCCCCAAAGGGCCAATGAAAGTACAGGGGAAAATGAGGAAAAACCTAGTGAGGGTGGAAAAGAAAACAGAAATCCCCTGCTGTGGGTCATGTCAACTGAAATGAAAAACTCCTCAAACCAGGGAGAGTGGTTTTCATGATGTCATATTTGATGTAATCACTCTCACCTCTGTCAAAAAGCGTGTTTATAATAATTTTTGGTCATTAATGCTCAATTTTAGCCAGCTTGTATGTGTTTTTGTACAGTATGTGCTAGGCTATACTGTAATTTGCCTTCAAAAGTGAGCTAAATTTATAAAAGCATTTGCAGAGGTCATCAATTATAAACAAACAATAAATTATATTGTACCATAAATTGTTTAGTTTATATCTTCAATAAATTGTATGCATAAAGTGTAGTGTTCGGTTTTTGAAGACAGCTAAAAACTGTACTCTGAAGCCAGGACCAATAGGACTGGAGCAGGTATACATGAGGATGATAAGATGACTGTCTGTAGCATTTTGTGTAGAGCCGCTGCTTTTCACTGCGTGTCATAGAAGCTGTCGATGAGGTCATCCTTTCTAATGTCTTCCTTGAGCACTGGGCACTGATTCATTTCCTATTAAGGAATCTCCACAGCACTTAATCACTTAATGTGACTAACTGCAAATTGACTGATGAGCAGCAAGCTGCTCTGGTTTTCTGAGTGTGTGTGTGTGTGTGTCTTTGTGTATGTAAAAGTGTCTATGTTCATTGGCCACAGATTTGTGGTTGAATGACAGCTTTGTTCCTTCTCCCCAACGATGTAATTACAGACCACAAGTCAACACCCAGTTATCCACTCATTTTCCCTCTCTTGCTCTTTCTCTGTCAGTCTATCTTTATTTTGCTCTTTCTTTCTCTCATGATAAGTGCTGACAACAGATAACTGGCCTTTACATTTACATCTGCCTACATTTTGTTTCTCACCGCATAAAAAGTGTAAACATTGTATTAATTATAGTGAAATTATAAATATTTCATCATGGAATATATAAGCATATAATGCTGCTGATTACCACATATGTTTTTTTTTTTTAATCTAAAGAGATCCACTATACCACAATGAACAAAACCAATACAGAAATGGGTGTATAATGGAAGTCTGTTGTCTGCTTGCCCCAATCAATGACACGTCCTTGTCTGTAAACTTGGTTTCTTACGAAGATTTTGGAAACATGCAAACTTTGCACTTTGCAAACATGCTTGTGAACATCTTGAATGCTAATTGCACTCTTGTGGAATTAATTTGGATTAAATGACATTTCATAATATGTTACATATTAAATGGTTGTATTACATTTTCATTGAATGAATTCTCTTCTCTTTGTTACAGCTAACTGTACGCCCCCATGCAAAAATGGAGGGATGTGCTTGCGGCCCCACATGTGTGTGTGTAAACCAGGCTCTAAAGGCAAGTCCTGTGAACAGACCACTCTCCCTCCATCCTCTCATCCAACTGGACCACTAAACGGACACACCAACGGCGGACTTCCAAACGGAGGTCATACGAATGGATACCCCAACGTTCCTAATATAATTCCCCAGCGTCCCATTCCTCAGCAGATCTTCCCACAAGGCCAAGGTCAGGTGCCATTACCGTTGCCAGGCAAAAATGTGGGACATCTGACTCTGTCCATGAAGCCATCACCTAATGGACCTATTCCTTATCAACCACAGTGAGTGTGACGGCTTGATTTAGAGATGTATAGCCTCCTGCTATTGTAAGACTACTGTCATGGTTGGTTCATGATGAATTTTCAGTCATGATAGTTGTCTGGCTTTGTGCTTTATTGGAATTTGGATATTTTGCTCAACAAATGGATCTCAAACAGGCTAAAACTTTCGAATTGTTTATATCTGTTAATACAAGCACAGAACAGAATTCCCAAGGATAGATTTTTGACTTTCAGCATGAAGCCTGGTCCGCGTTTTAAATGATTTCAGCCTAGAACAGCCACTTCGGTAGGACAACTAATTGTACTGATGTGCAAACAGTCCAACCACAGTTTTTTTGTGAACTGGACATTAATTGTATAATCAATAGTATTATTATTTTTTAGAACCAATATTGGTACTGGTTATTAAGTGTCAAATAACTGACATGGCTTTCAATTTATTGTTCTGATTCTAATTTTTAACACAATCAAAAAGAAAAGTAATATTGAATTGAATAGTCAAATAATGTTGAATACACAGTGGTTTAATGGTATTGTTGGGTGTTATTAATAAGACTTACTGTATATTATGTCTGAAATTTGAAAAATGATTATGCAACCTAAATGTGTGAATATCAGTTATGTATACACTATTGATAAACCTATAATCAGACTGTTTCTTTAAGGAAGTACAGCACACAGCAAATGTGTGTGAGTTAGGTATTTTGGACTTTTTAGATTCCTCATGCTCTTTATCATTTTATTATTTTGGAATGAACTCCATATAGCTTAATATTAATCCCAGACATCAGACCTGCAGATGTTAACGGTCTCTGATACAGAAATACCTAGTGTTCTAAATTCTGACTCACTGAAATCTTTTTACATGACTTATTCTTGGGCTCTTGCCAAATCATGACTCCTGAAGTCCTGATGAGGGGGAAAACCACAGAATTTGCCCCCATGTTGGTTCCAGGAAAATCTGTAATACTGCAGCAAGGGCAGGATATTGATGAATTCTACTTAAAATATTAATGAAAGCTGTTTATGTGCTGGGACTGATGTGCACGTTCAGTCAGAGTTTGGACGTTTCTGCTTGGTAATTGCAACCTGTCCTCGAAAGCTTCTGTGGGTTTCCACTGGGGTTTATTGGAGGAGGTAAGCCTCTCTCCAGAACTCCTCTTCCTCTCAGCTGCAGATAAACATCTTGCTCAACAGCTGAGAGGAATTTCCTGCACTTTAGATATTTAGATTATTTTGAATATTATCAGTATATGTAATCAGTATTTAATTATATTTTTAATATAATATTTAGATTACAAAAGGCAAGGCTCTGAGTGTTGGTTGGGTTGTTAGGATACCAGAATTTACATAACATTTTGTGTTTGTTAATATCTTGTCAAGATATTACACAAAGGCTTTTATGGCAACCAACAGTCACCAGTCAGGCATCTCTTGGGTGACTGCATTTTTTTCTATTTTTTTCTTCTGTTGAACACACAGTGGTGTACAGTAATGGCATTGTAGGGTGACATTTTTAAAGACTTATACCAGATATTTAATGGTTAACCTGATAATTAAGAACCGATTAGGTTCTACTTCAAAGAGTAAATGATAAGCCAGTAATCAGTCCATGTGTAACAGTTTTATTTTATTTTTATTTTATTATTTCTTTTAGCATGATCCCAAAGTATCAACATTTCTTTCCATCTCGTCAGTTTTGAAAACAGGTGAGTTATTGTCACCATGTTGGTCCTCAGTGTTGACAGGGTAACTCATGGAAGCAAAGATTTAAATACACACAGACACATTTAACATCACTGTTATTTTGCCAAAATATGACAGTTATTAGCCCGCATTTCCCTCCAAAAGTGAAAGGTTTATTGAAGCGCAGATTGAGTGATTTGTTGGTGAGTGTGACAGGCATCTGTGAGTCATTAGTGTGGGTTTAGTCTAGTTTAGTGTAGTGAATCTGTGGTTGGGTGTCATCAGAGCAGAAACAGGTCATTTGAACATTTTGGGAACCTACTTGTTTTGGCTAATTGTGGAGATGCATCTAGGAATATATAAATGTAAAAGCATTTGACCAATTAAGTAGTAAGTATTCTAGAGAACTATGCAATACATCTTTGACGTCTCATTAAACTCTGAAATATTGTAAGGTATAATTTCCAAACTGGTTTCATGTGGCATTTTTTACAGGTGTGAAGTGGGTTTAGTGTGTACAAGTTTTACTGAAAAACATCAAATAACAAACACCATAATTTTGAATTTATAGTTTATAGAGTTGATTTTGCAGAGGTCTTGTACTGATCTTATATGGCGAGAAATAGCTTTAGATTTATAGTCGAGTGAGTTTGTCTATGTGTGTCTAGGAAACCTTATCCATTCTCAGAAATGTTGCTGCTCATGAAAAGGAGTGAGATGGGCCCTTAGGCACTTAAAGAGAGATATAACACAGTGTTTTCTGTTGACGCGTTATTTTCCGAGCCTGGATCAATGCCGAGCATTGTGATCGAGCTGTGTGGCACACTCTATTTACTCTGGTCCTATTGTTTAACTAAAGTGATTTGAGGTGTTTAATGTTGGAGGTTATGAAGTCATGCAGTGTTTGTTCTCTGAGGATATTCCTGTGTTGACTTTTCAAAATCCAAGTAAACTCATGAATCCTTGGTTGCCAGTTTGGGTGACCTTTCAGGTGAGACATTTCTCCTTATAGTATATAAAAACCATAAGTTGAAACTGACAGTTTATGGTATTGTTCACAGCTAATCAAATCAGATTTTTGTCAAATAAGATTTACAGTTAAAGTGAATAAGAGTGCTTTCATTATTATCTTTTATTTGTCCTGAAAACATTCTGCAAATTAATCTTCTAGAGTAGACAAACTGTAGTAAATCCAAACATGATTCTCAACCATATTGTTTGATTGTGGTTGTTATGTTAAATAAATGCACTTATGCAACCTATAACCTGCGCTATACAAAGCGTACAAAGTGTAACATTATTATGAATTTGACTCAAAAACAGTCTGACGCCGATTCGGCATTTGAAAACAATAACCCAACAGCGTCTAACTAGAGTCAACGGTGCGGAACACCAAAATCCCCGTAAAACTAAGCCAACTAAGATAATGAAGAAATAAATGAATAAATAAATCAAATACCCTTTTTAATCAGTACCAAAGGATATTGTGGCTATAGCTGTTTATAGGTTGTTTGTGTGTACAAGAATTGAACATTAAATCAAAGAAGAAGAAAAAAAGAAGCAATCTATTCACACATTTTAACTCTTCCTTTACTCATTTTCCTGTTTCCAGCGAGCACAGGCTTGTCCCTGTTTCCAGTCAAACTTGCAGCTGATATTCACATCCTGTATCTGCACTGTACACTGTGAAAAGAAATCTGTAGAAGAACAGATTCAATTAGCACTATGTTTTCCGTTAAGTTTACAGAAATTCCATCAACTCTAAAGCACAGCCTAATTCAAAATTCAGGCAAAACACCTGTGAAAAATCATCACGGAAAATTCCTTCACATTTACAGCTACGTTTGTAGGGTCTTTTCTTTGAGTATACTCTATGTAATCAGCTCTGTGAGGAGCAGATACTGAATCCACCATAGCATGAAGTTACTGTTAGCCTCCAGCTATAAAAAAAACACCTATAATAGTGCAGTGCTGTTAACACACACCTGGCTCTGTAACTCCTGTCAATCACTGAGGTCTGGAGTTCATCGTTGCTGCTTCTCTCTTGTCTGGCAAGACTTTGAAGTGTCAGTCGCATCCAGGTTACACCCATGCAGTCAGTGAGGTGCCAGCCCTCCTCTGTGGATAACTGTGAATTGTCTTTCTGACGGGGAATAAAAATCGAGGGGAGAAGTCCATGGTGTCCTTAAAGTCATGGTAGTGGCTGTTAGCTAAAGCTTAGCATTCTTAGTATCCTAAATATTATTGATTCCGGCAATACAGCTGGAATTTTGCCACAAAATGTTATGGGAGCATGGACAACAAATATTAAAGTCAGCTTAAAACAGAAGTTGCAATAGTCTTTTCTTCCCTAATGTGATGTATATCCGAATGAAGTGGCTTCTCAAACAAGAATAATAAGCTGGGACTTTTTTTATTTTATCCATTGGGAATTGATTGGATTGTTGAATCATTGTAGTTTGCTTGTTGCTGTGATCTCATTTGAGTGACAGGTTGAACATAATCTAGCTAACATTCAGAATTTATTTACAGTTAAAATGTTGCATGTATATGTAACAAGTAACGTTTATCATAATGTAAATTAAAGGGGTCAAAATGCCATTTTAATTTAATTTAATTTAATTCTTTAGGGTTTAAATGAAAAGTTTGTAATATATTTTAATTAAAAATTCTCATTAATATTGTAAGATACTAATTGTATCTGGTCAAAAACACCTCTGTTTCCAGCACGCCGTTTCAGTGCATACAGTATGCCTTTAAATGATAATGAGCTTTGCTGACTCCACCCCTCTGTTCTGCTGCCTTTTAACACAACGTATTAAAACCAAGGGGGTAATCCATCGACCGGAAGTTGAAGCCTCACGGGAGCTGCCATCTTGTAGCAGAACTTCACTTGCGTTAGCATTTCCATTGACTCCCATTCATTTTGGCGTTGAGAATAACTTTACATCTGAGGCGTTTGAAGACCCCATTTTGTCCATTATTTATTTCTAAAGAAACATGACAATTTACACAATGCTCCCTTACCTTGTAGGTTTTGTTATGGCCCCGTAGAAGCAGTTTTTTGTGAAAGTAGGCTAACGATTGCGTCATAACCAAACGACTCTCTGTCGCACAGTAGAGAGATTACCGTATGGACAGGAGGAGAAGCTATCGGGGAAACATGGAGACAAATGACAAAATAATTAATCAGAATACCTAGCAAAAGTTTCTCCTGCTCCTAGCTCATGGACAGCTACTCACACTCTCCGCCTTTGCAAGTTTCGGAAGGGAACGATTCAGATTTCTCATGCCACAGCCACTAGAAGACAGACGGGTTGCTCACATCACATCTACGTCGTCAAACTCCGAGTCGGTTTGAGTCTCCGCGTCAGGAACGGAAGTTCTAAAAAATCGCCCAAAACAGGCTTCACTTGTCTCAATGGAGTTCCAATGAGATGGCTCTGTCCACTTCTTATACTGTCTATGATTAAAACAGATAAAAACAGAAACACTGGATAGATTTTTATCATTATATGATGGTTGTGTAGTAGTATACACACCAACACACATCACAAGCAACTTGAAAAAGTGCATGTACCATAATATGACCTCTTTAAATAACATTAAAAAATAATGTCAGAAAGATATCAGTTTTGCTGTTGTTACTGGTGGTGATGAGAACATTGTCATGTTGCCGGAAATAAAGTCATCATAGTCTCAATGTGTAGTGAGTCAGGGTTCTTAGTGTCATTACCTGTGCCTGAATTTGTGCACATGATATAATGATGCATGACCTTGGAAGCTAGGAAGCTAATTGAGATGTTATGCATCAGTGATTAAATCTGGTCTGCTGGTGTTTAGGAAACAAAAATACATATACTGTATATCCATCTGCAGACGAAATAGAAGAGAGCATCCTGATGTGGGTCATTGGGTTCATTAGAAGAGAGCTGCTGTGCAGCGTCTCGCTGAGCATGAGGGAGGGACCGCAGCAGATTCAGCCAGATTCTAGGAATAACAAGAGGATAAGAGCGGAAGGAGAAGAATAGACAAAGTGGTCAAAAAAGTGGGAGAAGGAAATGGAAAACTGAGATGGTCAGAGTACTGATATTATGAAAAGAGGAGGATGCCGGAGTGGGACAGTAAGAAGTAAAGATGACAGAGTGAAGGAGGAGATAGAGAAAGAAACGGATGTAAAAAGCAACATCTGGAGATCACGGGAGTTCAGATCTATGTAGCTGTTCAGTTTTGATTGAGAGGGAGAGAGTAACAAAAAATCTCTGCATCTTTTTTTCAATTTAATTACAGCACGCCTGCCAGTGTGCGAGGTCGCGCCAGCTATTTTGTTGAGACTGGAATTGGAGCTTATGTTTATAACTTTCTCTCTCTCACTTTTGACATCCCCCTCTCTCTCATCTCCTCTCTGGTGCAGCTGTGGAGTTAGATGCTAGTAGCTAGATGATTCGTACCGTACGTATAGATTTCACATTAAACGTTTAATGGTAAAACTAGTGAAAATTTATAACAAAGCCTCATAGGACTTTGTCTCCATAATAATTTAATCATTTTTATTCAATTGTAGCTCAGTATTCCAATATATTGTAGTTCGTTTTTTACAAATTGCATTCTTGGCTATTCCAATTTAGTGGACTGCACAAGTTGCTAAGTTACTACATTACAAGTTACTATAGAGCAAATATAAAATAGTTTATTATTATGGTCAATATACTGTATATACTGTAAATTACAGTTAAAAAGTTTAGGTCCGTGTATGAAGAGTTCAGATGCAAAAGCCTCTAAGTGCTATTTGAAATTTTCTTCTATAGAATGATCATTTTTATCAAGCTTGTATATTTAAGTTCAGTAATTTCACTTAAATTGCAATGAAGATTGCCTATTAATTGTAATTTAAGTGAAATCACTGAACTTAAATATACAAGCTTGATAAAAATGATCATTCTAGAAGAAAATTTCAAATGGCACTTAGAGGCTTTTGCATCTGAACTCTTCGTATATATATTTTTTTTATTCAACAAGGACAAAAAATAACATTGTTACAAAATATAAATGTTAAACTAACCCTAAACCAAACTCTAACTAACTGTATAGTAGGTTAATGTAGTTATTTAATACTGTAGTAGTTATTTGAGTAAGAACAATACATAGTGTAACCGAAATGTTTCTTGAGGAGCAAATGAGCATATTACAAAAATTTCTTAAGGATCATCATGTGACACTGAAGACTGGAGTAATGATGCTGAAAATGTAACTTTTCATCATATGAATATATTACATTTTAATTCTATTCAATTTCAATTTTTAACAAAAAAATAAAATAAATAAATAAATGCAGCCTTGGTGAGCATAAGAGACTTCTTTCCGACCCCAAACTTTTGAACTGTGTATTCTGTATATTATATATATGAAGAGTTCAGATGCAAAAGCCTCTAAATGCCATTTGAAATTTTCTTCTTTAATGATGATTTTTATCAAGCTTGTATATTTAAGTTCAGTGATTTCACTTAAATGGCAATGATGATTACCTATTAATTGTTATTTAAGTGAAATTACTGAACTTAAATATACAAGTTTGATAAAAATCATCATTAAAGAAGAAAATTTCAAATGGCATTTAGAGGCTTTTGCATCTGAACTCTTCATATATATAAAAATATTTTTATGTGGTTCTTTTAAGTACCATGCTATTTTAGACCATTCAGGCTAAGATATTTTTTGTAAAAATATGTAGTTTTGACATTCCAAGTTATTATATTGCTGGTCTTTAATAGACACGTTAGAAGAAGTGAGCAGAGCCGCATCACATGTGTCCAACCACTATGCTCCAAAAACCATAATTACAATTCATATTACCAGGATTTACTCTGAATCTCTGCCCAGTGTCGTAAATTTCAATATAAACAGCTCATTATACTCCTGCTCCCCATGCGCAGAATAATCTTAGGGCAAATAAACATTAGTGATATTTTTTTTTTAAATCAAAATATGTGGCTTCATTGCCTCAGGAGCAGCAATGAGTGCTGACTGGCTCTTTTGAGCGCATTCTGAATCCAGAAGCGAGCTCGAGTTCAGCTCCAGTCTTAGACAGGTTCCTCTTCATCAGAGACGGCTCATGTAAACAGATGCCTTGCTGATCTAACCTGTCTACCAGAAGAGACGCTGTGGGTGGAAATCAGCTGGGATCACTATACCTAAATGGTCTGGCTGGCTTTGTTCTCAGTAAACTTTTTCTCTTACTGGTCTGCTGTAGTGATGAGTGGAGGCTATAAAAGATCCCGCTGTTCTTTTGTTGTGGTTTTTATTGAGATATTTGAATTCAGACCCCACAGTTTGTTCAGTTAACTACTCGCCTGCTAATCTCATTTCATATTAAAAGGAAATACTAAAGTAGTTTCATACTAACATATTAAATGCATTTCTCACAGTGCCATATAGTTTTTTTTATGTTAATATTGCTGCATCTCTTTAATTTGCTGCTAGGCAAATAGTTTCAAATTTCAAATTAAATTGCAAGCAACTTATAAATTTAAAATATTTCATTATATTCTATAATATATTATAATATAATTCTATATTATAAATACTATATATAAAATAGACTATACAGAATGTTTTTAATTGACTTTTTCATTTTATTTTTCTTCAAAAAAAAACAAAAAGTTATCCCCCCCAAACTGTCAAAATTGTCTTCCAAATTGTTGTAAATTGTGCATTAATGAGGTTGGCTAACATTAGATTTTTTTTTTTATTCTTTTTCTTTTAGTTGGTGTGCTTACTGTCAGCTGTTGCATAATTTACTTCGAAAAAAAAAAAACTCTCTGAGATGGTGCAAAAGAATATATTTTTTTTCAGATATTTAGGTTTTATCTATATACAATGAAAGTCAGTGGGGTCCAAAACACCATTGACTTTCATTGTATGTACAAAAATGTCCTCCTTTTGTGGGCCATATTTCAGCAAATTTTTGGAACGACATTAAGGTGAGTATTCAATGAGAGATCTTTAATTTTTTAACTATCCCTTTAAGGTCAAATAGTCATAGTCATTCGTTCAACCCGCCTGTTGAATTTTTAAAAAATATGTTGTTTTTTACACTGAAGACACTGAAGAGTGCTTTGCTCTAAAACATCCATCTCCATCCCTTATGGTGGTCCACATTTGAGCAGGAAGACAATTATAACCTGAAGAGTGCTCAGCTAAACATGCTGAAAAAAATATTCTGGGCCATGCAGAGTACATCTGGGCACAAACCCAATGCTTTCCTTAAGATGATTTACATTACGCTGCACATGTATTCACAGATTTATGTCACCGTCTGCTGAACATTCAATAACAAGTGTAAGAGAATGCTGGATTTCACATGCATACATCAAATGTGGTGTGTACATATTACATATGTGTTTTGTGGCGCTGAATGTGTCCAGTCAGTCCCTCAGGGAGGGTTCTCGTCAGGGATAGTCTTGCGCTGTCTGTCTCGGTTGCGGTTCTGGGTACTTGGGCTTTACGTCAGAGTCCTAAGTGTCTTTCGGATTGATATTTTTATAAATGTTGTCCTCATTTGTGTGTGTGAGAGAGCGTTTCAAGTAGGTCTGGTGTTTCAATGAGGATCTGGGTGTTCATAGATGGTGTTTGTGTGTAGGTTTAAATGTATTTATAGGTTGTGTGGTTGGTTTGTGTGGGTGTTTTGGCTCGAGTGTGTGTACTGTATGTATTTAGAGAGGGTTTGTGTGTTTGAACTGTTGCAGTGATCCACAGGTGGTGGGCTGGTTAGGTTTCTTGTGCTGTTTGGTTTCAAGCTGAAATGCAGCCTGGCGGTGAACCAGAGTCTGGATTCATGAAGCACCTCGGGTTTGGTGCGGTAGACCTTTCCAGACACCTGTCAGACGAGAAGCCCGGGAGCAATGGAGAGAAAGAGAGAGACAACAAAAGATACCCATGTCCTCCCCAGCGCTGTGGCCGCCAGATCTTGCACCTGTTGATGAAAAGCTATGACAGACAGTCGTGGTGTAGTACAGCCCTCTTGGAGGAGATTAGGCACTAAGCCAGCTGGCCTCCCTCACAAAATTCAGTTTTCCTGTCTACATGTGCAGGAAACCCACAGCTCTTTCCACACCAAGTCTGGTAATGCAGCTTATTAGGAAGTTCATGACTGGCTTTAAAATTATAAATGCTTTTGGCTTGATTAGTTATAGTGCTTGGTTTATAGTCAACGCCCAAAAAATCTGCCAAACACCCAGCATCACTGCATTGAGTGCATTCATTAGTAATTGCGCACAAGTGTACTTACTTAGGTGGGTAGAAAAGCTTCTCACATAAAACTCTCATACATTAAATCGGCTCATTCCCTCATAGTAAAACTGGATTATAAGCAGGGACATTCAGTAACAAATTAGCATAATTCACGCCCAACCCATATCCATATTCAATTCATCACTCTCTGCTCTCTTGCCTTAAAGCATGCACAGACATATTTTAAAACCGTTTAAAAGTTGGGTGTAATGTTTTTGAAAGAAGTCTATTATGCCCACCAAGGCAAGGCTGCATTTAATTGATCAAAAATATATTGTGAAATATACAAATTCAAGTAAGTTTTTTTGTGTTTTAATTAGGGCTGTCAAACGATTAATGGTGATTAATCGCATCCAAAATAAAAGTTTGTGTTTACATAATATTTGTGGATGCACTTTGTATAATTATTTTATACACATGCTTGTATATATTTAAGAAATATCTTCATGTATATACTATACATGATATGCAGTGTTGGGTGTAACTAATTACTAAGTAATTAGTTACTGTAATTTAATTACTTTTCCCTTGAAAATGTAAATTAAGGGATTACTCTTCATTTATCTGTAATTTAATTACAGTTACTTCTGATGTAATTGAGGTAAATAGATCAATCCGGTCTCACAGCGATTCGTATGCATTTTATGAGGTGTCTAAATCGTACGACCGCATTCGTACAAATTTGCATGAATTATTGTAAAATAGGCATGAAAAAAGTGCGAAATGTCATGAGATCAGACATAAAACAATAGTGGGTTTTACATCAAAATGTATTGTCTGATGTAAGTATGTTTTTATAATGTAACCTTCTCTGCCTAGGTCAGTGTAAGGATAATTCATGCAATTTTATAGTATTTATTTAAAAAAGAATTAAAACAGATTCATGTCTATCCTTGTATTATTCAGCTGGTTGAGACTGAGGGGTTTTGAAAGTAATTAGTAATTAAAAGTAATTAAATACTTTTTAAAGAGAGTAATTACAGTAATCTAATGACACTGTTGTAATTAGTAACTAGTAATTAATTACTTTTTTAGAGTAACTTACCCAACACTGATGATATGTAAATATAAATATTTCATATATACACAATATTTTTTCATAAATATACATGCATGTGTGTGTATTTATATATACAAAATAGCGGACCCACATATATTATGTAAACACAAACTTTTATTTTGGATGCGATTAATCGTTTGACAGCCCTAATTGTAATATATTTTAAAATGTAATTTTATGCGTTTGTATATAGTGGTAGCATTTAAGAGACTTTTAAGTCACTTTTGTCGGAGGAATGAATTATCTGAACTACTGTATATGTAGGGAATTGTACATAGGATGAAGAGAGAGAGAGAGTGGAAGAGTCATGTGGAAAAACTTAAAACACATCTTCCTCCTGTTGGGGTTCTCACCACATGTCAGCTTCCACTGTTTAGTACATGTGATGGTGTGTGTTTATAAGCACTTACACACCTCATTGCTTTTCACCTGTTCAAGAACAGACTCGTACATTTTACGCTCTTTCTTTTTATGTGTGTGGTCTGCTTTTTGTTGGGTGTTATGTTCTATGTTTGTGGGGGTGTAACTGCTTTTACTACTGAAAAGACCAGTTTGGTTCAGGATGGTTTATGCTGGTTACTACTGGTCTAGTTGGTGAACAAGCATGGCCATATTTTCCCATCAACCATGGTGGAGGCTAACCATATGTTTTTGTTGTGTTGACAAATAGATTTGTGTAGTGCTGGTCTGAATGCAGGGCTTAAACTCAAATTCTAGAATCTATTAAATACTTTCCCCAGACAAATTAATTTAGGCCTTCCTCAAGGCTTGACTTGTGTGTCTAAATGTGTTGGCATTCACCTTCTTAGTTATATCTTGAATACAAAATCTTTGTGTGTGTCTGTGTTATTCAACCCCAGAGTTATAAACACTGAGAAAATTGACTGGTCTAAGTTGTTTGTGTCTGTTGGTACACATGCATGACACAGAAATAAACATGAGACTGTGAGAGAGGTTGACAGACTATGCACTACAGCACATTGCATGACTTTAAGGGCAGTCCAAACATACATTTCAAAATGAGACCTCTCTGGGAACATCAAATGAGAGATGCAGACTTGAAAGACAAGATGAGAGAACACTAGGAAAAACTATCTCTGTTTACACTTTCCCTCTAAATATTCTCATTTTGTTTGCTCGTTTTTGTATATCTGCTCCTTACATTTGATCAGAGCTCAGATGCTGTTTACACTTTGTCCACACATGTCGCCTTGTTGTTGTCTAAAGTCTGTCTTACACTAAAAGCGGTGCCTGCGCTCCCATTGGTAGTTGATACTTCACGTCACTGCTCAGTCATCGAAAATTTGTGATATCCGGTTGCAGGTTGGTTGCAGGAGAACATACCTGTCATATCCTCATGTCGTTCCAAACCTGTATGAAACAGATTCAGCTCCCATTGACTTAAAAATACAGTAAGTCTATGGGAACCGAAACCTATTTTTAGTGGACTATCCCTAAAGATACAGACACCATCCAGACAGATTTGAGGTCTGTGCTGTTATTCTGAGATGCTGACCGATTTAGTCTTGTGTGTCATCGTCTTGTGAGGCATCCCAGCTGTGATTCTGATTGACCATATCCGTTTTCTTCATCTTAATAGATGTATGAAAGACATATCACATTTCACATCCGTTTCCTCACAGCTGTGTGCTGTGTTTTGTCTCTTTATTAGCAAGATGTTCAATACTTTCACACAGACGTAGCTGATAATTATCAGGATCCGTAATCCCTTTACAGAGTTCTATTTCGTTTTGACGTTGTGTTGTGTAATCTTTCACAGAAACTAGTGAGCTGACTACCTAGAAAATAAATTAGCTTTTATTTTTATATTTTCAGTTTTCATTTTAGTTTGTTTTAGTGGTTTTGTTGTGTGCTTTTGTTATTTTTTATTAGTATCACTTATCTAATTTCTGTATAGTTTAAATATATTTTGATTTTAGTTGTAATTTTAGTACTTTGCAATTCTAGTACTTCAACTTATTTATTTCAGTTACTTGCCAAGGCAACATTTCTAAGTTTAAGTGTTTTATGTACTATGTACTATTTGTATTTTATTTTATTTCCACATTTAGTGAACAATGACAACAAAAAAGCAATACCAGAATACATTTCCTAAATAAAAGAATAGGATGAAAGCAACAAACTAAATAAAATAAATTCTAGATGGCAATTGATTAAAAATCTACTTTTATTTTAGTCAGTACTGAAATGTGTAAAAGTATAATCAAATTAAAATAAAAAAAAAATATCATGCTAACTACTTGGTTATTCACCTAACCTCAGTTCCCGGGGTTAGGGAACGAAGCATTGCGTAACTACACGCAGTGGGAAAACTCCTTTCTTGATTTACTGAAACCACATTTGCAGGTGCACAGCTAGCGCATTGAGCGTCTGCAGATACCCGTTTAGGGGCCACACATGGAGTAGATCGGGCTGTGGATGCCACATCGTTCCTTTGACCCGATTGTGGAGGTATTTCCTCATCTCAGGACAGGCCATGATGTCCGATAACTGAACCAGTTACGGAAACTACTGCCTGGATTTCCAGAGAGGAGCCACCAGAAGGACTGGGCACTCGCTTTCTCTGACCCGTTTAATGACTTGTGGAATCATCGAGAAGGGGGGGAAAGCATACCAGCATTGGGCCAGACGTGGGCCAACGCGTCCATGTCCTTCGAGAAGAACATATTGCAGTGGGTGTTGTTTTTCGAGGCGAACAGGTTTCGGTTTTTTCGATTTTTCGGCTCTGCCATACACCTTCCATATCAGACTGACCGTCTATGGGTTCAAGAACCACTCGCCGAGGGCACGTTTTCTGGACGCCTGGGATATGCACAGTTGTGCATACATTAAGTGTTTGACTGAGTGCACAGGCATTTGCGTGTGGGGGAGTCAGTGTTACAACAGGGGAGGGGCCGCCTAGTGAAGGAGGACCATGAACCTATGTGTTCTATGTGTGCTTCTTTTTTAAACAAACACTTTTTGTACTTTATTTGGTTTGCCGTGAAAACGTGCTCACTGTTGCGGGCCTATTTACAATAATAAAATCCCCAGCTACCTGAAATGAACGGGGAGCTGTGAGAAGTGTCACGGGATTTAGAGCAGTGACTATCTGTGGCACGCTTCGTAGCGGGCGCATTGATTGCAGTGATAGTGTACGGCATGATGAACAGAATTTAAGGGTTGTGTCGTAAAGAGATATAGACGCATGCTCCTTCCATCGCTGCTCAATGAGGGAAGGAAACGGGCAAGCGCATGAAAGAACATTTCAGTTAGAAAACGCTCTTCTGTGTGATGTGCAAAACAGAGGGCGGGGTAGCTTTCTTGTGTCTTAAAGAGAGTTCGCCGCGGTAACTTCTACCAGCGCGCTTCTTCCGTCGAGGCTCGACGAGGGAAGAAAACGTGGGCGCGCATGAGCATGAGGTGGTTTGCCGTCCTGAGGGAGAGCTAGCCGCGAACGCGTAGTGTGTTTTAGCAAGAGGGTAATCCATCAGCCGGAAACTGAAGTCTCCCCGGGGGCCGCCATTGGCTTACAAGCCTTCACCTGCTGTTAGCATTCCATTGACTCTCATTCATTTTGGTGTTACTTTGACAGCGTATAACTTTACATCTGAGGCATTTAAAGACTCCATTTGTCCATTGTTTATTTCTAAAGAAACACGATGATGTATAAAAGGCTCTATTACCTTGTATCTTACGTTATGGCCCCGTAGAAGCAGTCTACTTCGAACAGGGCCGAAGAACTGATTGAGCAGGAAAGAGTGAGGGACGTGGAGACGTGGCCGGCGTACGTTCACCACAGACAAACCCAGAATATTACTATAGAAAGAATATAGAGTTGTCGCCGGATAGCCACAGGTGAGACGGCGTCAGGAGAAAACGGCTGAGAAGGCGTTATCCACTGAGATTATGCTCGCTCAGGCTGAAGTCTTGTATAAAGGGGTCATGAACTGGCGTTTTAAATTGTATTATATTGTTGTCTGAGGTCAACTTATGACGTTCGCTTGGTTTTTGCATTCAAAAACATCAAAATGAATAAGTAATAGGCTATTTTGTACCCAAGTTTTGAATTTACCTGAAAAACGCTCGGACCTTGAAGGTAAATGCCCACTGCTGTGAGTGGATAACAGTTTTGCATATTATAATGAGTTTCAACTTACCCATTGATGCACTTGGGGGAAGTTGTTTAGAAAACGTCCAATGTTGTAAAATGGCAACTGGAATGATTCGACCCAGAGTCCGTGTGTTGCACAATTCCTGTCAGATCCAATATAGACGGCACAGCACTGTTCTTTACTCTTAATCGGTCTGCAAATCCAGTCTTTTTTACAAAACAATCCTCAGTGAAATGAAACGAACAGACGGACGATGTTTTACCTCATCAGCTGGAACGTCATTAAAAATACAGTTTATCCATGCAGTCCTATTGTAACCCAGAGGAAGCATATGAAGAGTTCAGATGCAAAAGCCTCTAAATGCCATTTGAAATTTTCTTCTTTAATGATGATTTTTATCAAACTTGTATATTTAAGTTTAGTAATTTCACTTAAATAACAATTAATAGGTAATTATCATTGCCATTTAAGTGAAACCACTGAACTTAAATATACAAGCTTGATAAAAATCATCATTAAAGAAGAAGATTTCAAATGGCATTTAGAGGCTTTTGCATCTGAACTCTTCATATGCAGCCAATGTCTTCTTCCACAATCAGGCACTGCACAATATTTTGTATTGCTCGCTCAGTAGCTCGATCCGGTTTGTCATCACGAGGTAGGCATCTATGTTCTTTAGATCTGCGTGTAATGCGCAATATTGTGCCCGCGCCTTTGGATGTGCATTTTCTGCAGCTGCAAATGCGTTTTACTTATAGGTTTCAGTAAATCGAGAAAAATGAGTTTTCCCACTGCGTATAGCTACGCAATACGAAGTGACTGTTCAAAAGTTAACTCAGTTGTGTAGGCCCTATTGCACACATGTAATTCTTAATGGGTTTCATAAGTAAGACCAGTGAACTTTATTGTTATTCACAGATAGGAAGGAAAACTGAAGGATTTTACAGAGAAACTATGGTTGCATCAGAGAGAGAGAGAGAGAAAGAGAGAGAGAGCTATGCTGTGATGTGTTATGATTGATTTTTGTCCAGGTGTTTGTACAAATGACATTTAACTGTATGTCAAAATAACATAATGAAAAATCCTTCATTCATGTGATTCATGTGACGCTTGACGTGTTTTGTATGTTGCAAGATTGGTTTCATTTACATGTAACCAGAAGCATGTCTGTGTGTTCAGGGTACTGTGGTTTTCCATATGGCCTTGAGCAGGTATTTAATCAAAAGTGAAAACCACATACATTAAAATATGAATACATGAATAAATAAAATTATTATATTTATTTATGGATATTTATTTATGGATGTAAACCATTGTAACAGAAAGACAGAGATAGATGGGGAAAAATGTGACGGTAAAAAAAAACACTGTAAAGTAAAATGTTGACAATTTTTGTTTTTAACGTGTATCTTGCAGAGTGCAAAACCCAGGTTCAATGACGATGCATCAGAGCAAAACACAGAAGTTTATGCTCCAACAGAAAAACTACCACACTCACACGCAGGTGCATGGTGTCGGACCTAACCTGAACCGGGCCATCCCGCTTTCCGTGGGACACAACCCAATTCATGGTAAGTACAATCTAATGCTGGATCTCTAGGTATGGAAAGTTTATGTTTTGCAGCAAACTAAAAAGCACAGTAATGTAATTACACATTTTTTTGGACTACAAGTCTTATGAAGCCATATGATGAAATTTAAGTCAATATTCATGGAAAATATAATCAAATATGACACCTGTGACTTTTGGTCACAAGACATGTGAAAACCAATGATGTTTGACATTGCTGTTATCTGACACTGCAAAAAAAATAAAAATATTTTTCTTACAGAAGTGGCTATTTACATTAAGTGCAAACAGCCTGCCTTATTGGCAGAGGCTATTAAAACTAACTCTGTCCAATGACGTCTGGTTGGGCCTGACAAAATTACGGAAAATGCTGGATTGTCAACAGTGTCAGTAGTGTAGAGGAAAGGCATGGCAGAAAGTTTTGACGCAAATCGACTCGAATTTGAATCTGCCTTTAGCCGAACTCGCTCTACTAAAATTTTGTGATGTTTTTTTGAATGTAATTCAAGAAAACGTTGTTTGGGAAAGGGAAAAGGAAAAACAAGATAATTTTTTCTTACCCCAACTGTAAACATATGTTTTAAAATCCCTGTAAAATCAAAATTAATTGTGTTCTGAGTCTGTCAAAAAAAAAAAAAAAAAAAAAAAAAAAAAGCTGGCAAGTACATAAAATAAGCAAAATCTTGGAGAAAAAAAAAGAGCATTATTCTCTGCTCTCAAACGCTGGAGATTTTGTTTTTAGAATTACCTTTACAGCGACTTTAAGCAAAAATTTCAAAAAAATGTTCACAAAATATTTATTTCCTTGAAAGAAAGATATGAATCCTTGTGTCATTTTGCTTCTTGTTTTAAGGAGGATTAGATAATTGCATTTAAACAAAACAAAAAACTGAGAAAGACTATGATTTGCAGTGTGTATTTACTTGATGGAAGAATTGTTTATTCTAATAATTATTATTATTATTTATAAATGTAAGGTATTAATGTGTCTTATTGCTTTTGCCACTTTTATAAAAACAGTAAGCACTTAAGGACACGAGGGACAGTGAATTTCTGGTTTAGAGGGAATTAAAGATGCCCACTTCACATTGTGTTTAAGAATACCCCTTACAGTGGTAAATCTTTATAACTTACAGTATTTTCATAATAGCGACTCTAAATACACCTTTAACCCCCAAAGAAACTTAAAAATGATATGACATTTAGAGTAGTAGTTGAGATTGTTTGTGATTGATCGGTGAGGAGGTTCGGTAATAAAACACAATAATGTTATTTTGTTTAAATTGATGTTTGAGTGGAATTCCATCTATCATTTTGTTCAAAAGTTTTGAATAAGATTGTTTTTTTTTTTAATAAATTAATAGTTTTATTTAGTGAGGATGTATTAGATTGATCAAGAGGCAGTATAAAGACATTTATATGTTACAAAATATTTATATTTTAATATATCTAAATGATTTTAAACTTTCAGTTCATCTAAGAACCCTGAAAAAAACATTGAGTATAATGAGAATTATTTCTTGAGCTCCAAATCAGCATATTAAAATGATTTCTGAAGGATCATGTGACACCGAAGACTGGAGTAATGATGCTGACAATTCAGCGTTGCCATTACAGGAATAAATTACATTTTAAAATATATTCAAATACAAAACATTTATTTTAAATAAATGTGATCATGGTAAGCATTATAGACTTCTTTCAAAATCTTGAAAAATGTCTTACCAACCACAAAGTTTTGAACGGTAGAGTATGTCTAGGCTCTATAATTCTAACATGTTGATACAATCCCAAAGCATTTCCTTCTGTTGGGGAAATTTAAGATCAGAATCTCAAAATGTTATTTCATGTATCAGTTTTTATTTTATTATCAAGTCTCGCTGACTCTCCATGAAGCTCCGGGTGTTTGACAGAATGACGGATCACTCACACACCGTGGAACATTCCAGGAGGAGTGTGACAGCGTGTCTAACTCGCTTAGAAACGTTCAGCTCTGTGTCGGCAACGCTCTGAGATGACAGTACGATTTTGTTATACAACTGTAGTAGAATTGAAGACGGTGATAAAACAAGGCTCCCACAGTCATCAGTACTAAAGACGAATAGAAGTCTATACATTTCTATAATAATAATATGGGTTTTTTTAACTAGAATTGCTCTCTGCGGTTACTATAATTGTTACACTTCTTTATTTATCACAAACAACAGGAAAATGGAAATGTCATGGAAAACTAAGGAAATTCATTGATCAAAAGGTGTGGGAATCCACAGTACAAATTAGTGGTGAGATGGTTCACAACCACAGCCATGTGCATTTCAGACCCCACTTTCTCACTTCCTTTCTCTCGCGCACTTCTGCTGTAGTCTCATTTATTGTAATTTTGCATTGCTGCAGGTTGGCCCTTAAGTTATGGCCCGGTTGTTGTTTTTTTTCAAACGGATCCTCTGGTTGAAATCTTATAAAGACTTAAGCATTGCCTTGTGCGCTGCCCTGTCTAAAGTGAGTTATTAGACTCATTTTCTCTGGGTAATTTTAGATAAAAGCCTGGCCATGAGGGAAGCAAGAAGCAGAGTAAAGAGAGATAGAGGGGGAAAATTAAATGACAGAGCGTTACGATAAACGGTCATTGAGAGAAGTGCTCTTAAAAGGCAGGTGAGACGATTAGATACAGTAGTCCTGCATGCGAATGAGGAGACGGTGGGGCGGCAGAACTAATGTGTAGCATGACATCTATTATCCCTCTTCCTGTCCTGCAGACTGGCAGCATTACACAGTTCAGCCAAATACAGCCAAAGCTCTGCTGTAATACTACTAATGCGAGGAGGAGCCCGTTGGGTATTGGGTAACTGTTTTTGCACGGTGTTGTGGTCTGACATGCCATTTCTCGCTGCTTTGAAACCCAGCCAAACCGCACTCTGACTGGATGTCAGATCATACAGAAGTGACCGGGTTCACTCTGAGGAGACAGACCTTTGCAAATTACATTACATTAGTAGGAAGGTCATAAGAGACAAGCATCTGACTGATTTCCTGCTGACCTCAGGTTGCATTTGTAGTTTTGATTGGATTTATAGATTGATGGACTGAATAATGGAGGGATTACATTCAGTTCAAGCTGAATCTGACAAAATTGTACATTCGTGTATGTTTTTCAAGGTAAAAACAATTTAAGTTAATGCAAACTAGCACAATCTGTTATGAGCAGACTTATAGATAGGGTATAGGGTAAAATTTTTGAACCCTGGTTAATCATAGTCTTAATTTGATCTCAATTCTTTAAAAAAAAAGGTCATATTTTAAAGTTTGTTGACCAATCAAGCAATCGGGGTAGTCTTATTCCTGAGCAAACTGCTCTTGATCCATTACTTTTAATGAATCATTCAAGACATTTGAATTAGTGTGTCAGATACTAATACAGGTGATGAAACAGATGATACATTAATTTATATAAAAAAGGTTTGAGCATCATGCAATCTTTTGTATGCAAGTCAAGCTCATGTTCAGTTTGGGGACTGAAATCCTTTATAAATCTATATAAAAACAAAACAGGTCTATGTTGCTGTATTTCCTATGGTAATTTAGATTTGCCATGTAAACATGTGTGTGTGGCAAAAAGTAGATGTAGCATACTGATTAGTTTCTCAATGTCTTAGGCGTCTGGCATCAGGTGAGGTCTGTCCCACATGAGAGTCAGCCTGTCAGCAGCCCTGTGTGTGTGTGTGTGTGTGTTCTCTGGTAAAATCATTCATCTCCTGTCGTCTACTTCTCACTGTTGCTGTATACTATCAGTGTGCTTTCCTCAGTTTACCCACTCTCTCACGTCATAACAGCTGTACGTATGTATGTATGTGTGTGTGTGTGTGTGTGTTTGTGTCATCCGTAGCTGACTGATGTCTGTGGAGACATTACAGTTTGATCTTTGAGGAAAGATTTTATGTTAGCTTCTGGCGGATTAGCACATAACAGAGGGAGGGGGAAGTAGATATTACATCTGGAATATGTGACTCTTAAAAGGACAATCAAACCAATCCAAATTAGATTATATTTCACTCAAAGCTGTCATACGACTTCAGAAGACCTTATGGACTACTTTTATAAAATGTTTCAGATATGAAACATTTTTTTAATTTTCTTATTTTGTTATCATGGATTTGGAACATGGATTTTGACATGACGGCTGTGTATATATATATATATATATATATATCTTGAGCTGCAAATCAGCAGCATATTAGAATGATTTCTGAAGAATCATATGAAGACCGGAGTAATGATGCTGAAAATTCAGCTTTGCATTTCAAGAATAAACGACATTTTAAAATATATTCAAACAAAAAAAGTTCTTTTAAATTTTAATAATATTTCACATTATTACTGTTTGTTTTGAATAAATGCAGCCTTGGTAAACATTATTAGTATTGGTAATCTTTTTGGGAAAAGCCAACATTCCTCTTTTCGTCTCTGTATAAGGCTTGGAGTTGTGGCCACTTTGTCCAAATCATTCGAGAAGAACTGGGTCTGATCCCAGAGTTGTTTGCTGGCCTCTCTCTCTCTCTCTCTCTCTCTCTCTCTCTCCCTCTCTCTCTCTCACTCCTATTTTTTCCCCCAGTCACCTCCTCATGTTCTAGAGACTGAGATATTGGACCAAGGACAGAGAAAAGGAGGGAATGGATGAAAAAGGAACCAGACAGTCACAGAGGAACACATACAGGAGACTAAGAAAAGACAAGACAACAGAAATACTTTTTTTCTTACTCCAGCCTTTCTCCCTCTCGCTCCCTGTCTCGTTTCACTTTCTTAAAGCTGAACTCCTGAGCCGATCTGCCAGACGCTGCCTAGAAAAGTGAAAGAGAGTTATTCTGAGTTGTTTATGAAAGCCATACCATCCAGACTGATGGAGTTTTCTCTCTTCTCTCTGTTGATGTGTCTGTTCTGGTGGGCTGCAGTAGGGAACCACACCGGCCGGATCAAGGTGGTCTTCACTCCGACCATCTGCAAGATGACCTGCACCAACAACCGCTGTCAGAACAGCTGTCAGAAAGGCAACACCACCACTATCATCAGTGAAAACGGGCATGCAACGGACACCCTCACCGCCCCCAACTTCAGAGTCGGTGAGTGGCATCGCCGCCTCTTCTTGGGTGTATTGTGGGTAAAGTGGTAAGTTTTCATTCATCCAGGTCTTTGTAGAACATCTAATTCCTTCGTTGAACTGAATTTTGTTGTGTGTGTGTGTTTGTACGCTTGCGTTTGCCGTATACTGAACAGAGAACAGCTGGCCGTGGGCCTGTTACATCATGTCCAGCCTCAGACAGGTCTATAATTATGGCTGATGTTTGGATTTGTTTCTAGTCGTGGTTCGGTGGGGAGTTTTTACTTGCCTGGCAGATATTTTGGAAAAGTTTAAGATGCTTTAGATCATGTCTGAAAAACCTTTATTACTTAACTTCAGTTCTTCTCACTTTGTTTGCTGCAGTGATGTTTCACAAGAGCATGTGGTTATGACACAGCAGAGCGTCTTCTGCCCTCCAGTTCAGTCTGGGTTCTTCGCACATTTCTTAGTTGTGTAGTCCATTCAGAGTTACTTGGAAAGGATTTGATTTTGCCTTGGTAGAATCTTTGTTACTTTCTTTAACTTTGCAGTAATTTTAATATTCAAAATGCACTATACAAAGAGCACAAATTACTTTTGTTCAAAATTCCAGTTCTAAGAACGTGTCTCTGTGATTACACCATAACTGTCAAAACTAATGGAAGACTTTGTTTTTTACATACTTGGTCGATAGTAAAGTAAAGATGATGTTTTATAGTGAATCATTCAGATAATGGACAGTTAATTCATTTTAGTAATTAGCATTATCATATCTTTTTTTCTTTAAATGAAGAGGTACTAAAATATTAATAATAACATTTAAATAGTAAATAAAATAATATTGTAATCCTTATAGTAAAGTCAAAAAGTTTGTTTTAAGTGCTAGCATAGTTTGGTACTTTCACTTCTTGGCCTTCTGCTCTTTATTGTCCAATATCGGTGGATGTTAGCATGTAGTAATTTTGTAACTTGCAAGTCTTGCGTTAAGGTCAAGAATTAAGCAATAGACACAATTTGTATGCATAGTGGTTACATAAGGTTTACTTTTGAATCCAATTACTCTGTGGACACACGGGTAGCATTTTTTTTCACCAGTGATTTTTGTAATCTGTGCCCAACAGGGTGAGCAACTGAAATTGTATTCTATATAAGAGGGTCAGGAAAGCTCAGAGTCAGAGGGAGTAAGTGTTTGAATGGCTGATCTCAGAATAAGCAGAGGCTGTGTGCGTGGTGCTAAGATGTCATTCTGTCTCTCTCTCTCGCTCTCTCTCTCTCCCCGTCAAGCTGTTTGTCTGAATGAGGTGAACGTCTGGAGTGGGTGAGTGTGTGCGGCCTTATAAGGAACACAGAGCGTTCTGTCAGCTCTGATCCAGACACAGTTGGGAGGAGAGATCGGCTGAGCTCCAGCATCGTGGTGGATCATGGAGAAACACACGCACATACACTCATTAGGGTTGGATCAATACCAAGATTTTGGCTTCGGTACTCTAAACCAGCTTCTCATACCTCAGTTTTGATGCTCAATCGATTCCTTAAGCAACAAATAAACTACCTCAGGTGATTGATGAGAAATGAAATGAGTTGTCAGTACATTCAGTAATTTGACTGGTCTCAAGTATGCAATAATTAAATATAACTTAACCCATACATGTTATTCAAAAGTCTGGGGTCAGTAAGATTTTGTAAAAATATTTTTAATTAATTTATTATTTAATTATTAATTTAATTTAGTAATGCAAAAATCAGCATTCTTTAACTATATACTACATTTTTGATTATACAGAAATGTAGATTTGTTATATAAATATTGGCAAAATTACATTGTGTCATGGTATTTTTTACTCCATGTACACAGAGAGCATGTGCCAGACCTGTAAATCATTGATCAACTCTTGGATTTGAGAGTCATAGGTCAATAAACTCATAGAATACTAAAGCATTATCACATATATCGATACATATATCGACTGCATGTTCCATATTTGTGACCCTGGACCACAAAACCAGTCACAAGTTGCACTGGTACAGTATATTTGTGGCAATTGGCAATATTGTATGTTTCAAAATAATCGATTTTTCTTTTATGCCAAAAATCATTAGATTATTAAGTAAATATCTTGTTCCATGAAGATATTTTGTAAATATCTTAATATTAATATATTAAAAAAAATATTTTTGTGAGTGAATGCAGCAAAATCGCAAACATAAATGAACAACTTTAAAGGCGGTTTCCTCTGTTTCGATGTTTTGCACCCTTAGTTTCCAGATTTTCAAATAGTTCCAATAGTTGAAACTACGGACAAATATTGTCCTATCCTAACAAACCATATATCAATCGAAAGCTTATTTATTCAGTTTTCATATGGTGTATACAGATCTCAATTTGAAAAAAAATGACCCATGTGGCTGGTTTTAAGGTCCAGGTTCACATATATGATTGCACTGATGGAAATCTGTAGTCCAGAGTGCTCCAACTGGAGCTGACTTGTCATCCCTATTGTTTTCTAAATATATGCCTCACCTTTACACGTCGTTGGACACAGTTGTGTTGGGTGTTTTGACAATCATCCCCATAGAGCTGCCAATGAACCTGTCTGTACTAGCAGATATGTTGGAGTTTACAGGAGAATGTTACTCCATCTGTTTAAGGGCCTTGGGTGGATGCTCTCTCTCTCTCTCTCTTTTTTTTTTTTAGATGAATATTCCAGGTGGTCTAATGACACCTCAAATAGGAAAAGCTCTAATGCTTGCTTTTGTGCTTCACTAGTGTTAAAAACATTTGCCAGTTTTGAAATTCTCTTGTGTGTTTATTTGTTCATGTGTGTGTGCTGTGATCATACTGCACATACTGTCAACAACTAGACATCATACACTACCATTCAAATGTATGGGTCAGTCCATTTTTTTAAGAATTAATACTTTTATTTATAGCAAGGATGCATTGAACTGATTAAAATAGTGACAGTAAAGACATTTATATTAACAACTTATATTGTAGACAAATTATGTTACCACCAAAGAATAATATGTCAAATAAATACTGTGTTTTTGAAAAAATGTAGCACAACTTTCATAATTGATTATAAAAAATGAGGACCAAATTGTTGTCATAACGTTTGTCAAAACGGGAAAATTACATTTTAAAATATATTAAAATGGAAACCAGTTATCTGAAATTATAATAATTTTTCGCAATATGACTATATATTTACTGGTTTGACTATTGACTATGTACTGTATATTCCTCTCTGTTTCTCTTTTGTATGTCACTTTGGATAAAAGCATCTACTAAATGCATGTACTTTATAATAACGTAAATGGTTAATGGTATGACAATATGAAGAGTTCAGATGCAAAAGCCTCTAAATGCCATTTGAAATTTTCTTCTTTAATGATGATTTTTATCAAATGTGTATATTTAAGTTCAATTATTTCACTTAAATAACAATTCATAGGTAATTATCATTGCCATTTAAGTGAAATCACTGAACTTAAATATACAAGTTTGATAAAAAATCATCATTAAAGAAGAAAATTTCAAATGGCATTTAGAGGCTTTTGCATCTGAACTCTTCATATATTTACTGTTATTTAAAATAAAATGAATGAGTAAATATATTTTTTCCATATAAATTTAAATAAACAAATTTTAATTATTTATTTAAAGAAGACAAAAAAAAAAATCTAACCGTGACCATACTTTTGAACTGTAGTGTATGTTTTATGACAGACATTGCAAAATAATAAATTTCTGTGAAGACATTAATATTCAAAAAATACTATTGCTAGTGATTTTTAAATATAATCTTTTCAAGCCTGTGAAACACCTGTGGTGTGTGGTTTGGCTAACAAACAGAATATATGAAAACTGTGTGAGTGGGCATGTTTGGCACATTGGCTGACATGGAATATACAGTTTGGGGTTGGTTGGCACAAGTGATTTTTGTGATATATAGTTTAAAAGCATGAGATTTTTTGTTTGATTGCTTTTTATTTATTTTTCAAACTTTCATTTGCACCTATTGGATTTTCATGTTTATTCCACCAGAGATATTCAGCAAGTATACTTCCTCCATAAGACTGTCCCGCCAAGCCTCTCCTTAGAGTTATTCCTGTCTGTCAGCTCATCTGAGAGTCACTGTGTTGGCTTGTGTGTATGTTTGAGAAATTCTATAGTTGCAATCAGCTCACCGCCATATTAGTAGAGTGTATGTGTCACATACATTCCTCTTTTATCAAATGAACCATGTACCCTAAGAGCAGTCATTTATGTGTCAGAGAGTGAAAGTTAATGTGGTCTGGTTATTTTATCATTTAGGCCACATTTCATCAGTTTACTGTCATGCTGCTCTATTTCCTTCTGTCAAGGAGAGAGTAGTGCTCTTCACTAGATAGGATGGGAAGTGTGTGTGTTTATGTGTATGAGTGTGCGTATGTGTGTGTGATTCAATGTTGATACATGAGTGCGTCAAGATATTGCCTGGGGTTCAGTGTAGGCGCTGGAATAGTCCTAGATTTCCCACTAGAGCAGAAAAAATGAAAGTGTGTGTGCACACCTGTTGTGTATAAATCATGGTTTGTCAGAGTGTATGTAAATATTTATATTAATATACCAATGTATCAGAGAAAATATATGTGTGTGGGTTTGTTTAGCTCTACTTTGAAGGGGAAATAAAGAGAGTTTTTTAAAAACTCTCGTTGGGGACATTTGGGGATGTCCTCATTTGGAAAAATGAATGAAATAATGCTTAATAAATAACTCGCTGCTTTTTAAATCTCTAATAAATACAAAAAAAGTGTGAAAATGTGTAAATAATAATAATTACTTTAATAATTTAAAGTAAAAAATAATAGAAGACTATGCTATGTTTTCTTTTAGATTTTGTGTGTGTCTTAAAATATATTATCTGCAGTCACAATGAACTGTGCGTCTGGCCACAAGAGATATATGTGGTTTGAGAGGAAATTACATCATATTGTGCCATGTGGGAATGGTGGTTAGGATAGCCGTGCTGTTTTTAATGAGCATTTAGCATGATTAGTTCATGATGGTTAATTACATTATGTGGCTTTTGGTTTAGGAGCGTTTTTAAAGAATATCTTGACAGGAGAATGAGGTTCACCTCATTTAAAGGTTTGAAATATTGTCCTATACCACAACACAAACGTATTGCCGTAAAATATCTAGCCCCAAAACGTTTATTTACCTCAGCCTTGGGATAATTAAATCCATTCATCATTTTGCTGGTATTATTGCTGAGCAAAATGTGACCTAAAAGCTCAAGTGAGATTTTAAGCACTGTGAAAAATGTCTAAAAGCGAGCAAGGCAGAGAGAATGTTAAAAATGTTTCAGGGCAGAATGGTCCATCACCATAATGGCACGTTTAGTGAAAATGTGTCACGCAGAACTCCCATTACATGCCACCACAAAAGTTCTTAAACCGATTTTCTGTGAAGCATTTAAGCACATACACACATACACACACACACACAATGGCCCACACCAAGCAAACACTTGCTCAAACACTGGACAAAACTAAAGTTTTATGATAATTTTGTTGATTCATCTGTGTATAATTAAATGTGATGGGTCGCTAAACTAAACATTGAAAAATGTTACCCGATATGGCAGTGATTAACCACGCTTTGCTCTGTTTGTGTGTTTGTTTTAGTTGTTTGCCATTTGCCCTGCATGAATGGAGGAAAATGCAGTGCTCGGGATAAGTGCCAGTGCCCACCAAACTTTACTGGAAAATTCTGCCAAATGGCAAATCCAAACGGTCACCAGGGGCAACATACTCTCACAAATGGGCAGAAGACGAACGTCCACTCAACGCACACATTACCTCTCACCTACGGCACTGGACACAACCAGGGTAACACTTTAAATATTTATATCTCTCTGTCTTTTATTAATATGAAATACATGGCTCTGTTGTTATTAAAGGAATATTCAGGGTTCAGAATTACCATTTGCCCTTTGTTTTCTCTCTTAAAAAAAAACAATATGGGTTACAGTGAGGCACTTAATGGAAGTGAAAATATGCTTACTACATGTAACTCATTTCCATGAAAACACAACATCATAAAACTCTAAAATTACAAACAGCTTTACATCTCAAATAATACACAAAGTGCTTTTATAAAGTTTTTAGTTTTACATTTCTGCTAATCTGCTACAGAAATTGTGCCCATTCGCTCTCACTTTTACGTAGCTCATATTGGTTTTATTTTCTGTGGTAATTAACATTACACCATAAATACTGTCTATTGAGCTTAACTTGGATTAAAACTGTACTGATATATGAATTTAAATTGAATACTCCTTAAAGCTTTACTTTTCTGTAGGTTTGGTGAATGTCCATGTAAAACATCCCCCCGAAGCCTCAGTCCAGATCCATCAGGTGTCTCCAGTGGACAGTAACGGGCAGGTGAAGAACACTCAGTCCAGCCACTCCTTCACTTATCACAGCAGCAGCCAGAGCATCCAACATGGACACACTCACAGCAGCGTCATTTACCCCAACCAGCAAACATACCTCCAATACCAGCCAGTGACATCCAAGAGCCAGCTGGGACGCTGCTTTCAAGAGACTGCCGGAATGCAAGTGAGAGACTATAAGTGTTTGAATAAATAACTCAGATATAACTCGTATATAAAGCTTTTATGTGAAAGCTTTAAAAAGCTTTTATGTAAGTTGATGAGATATTCAAGGGTTTGCATCTGTACTGCACCTCTACTTCCATAGAGCTTTTACATTATTTGTTTTTCACTTAAAAATGAAATATCTGTCATCAATTACTCATCTTAACTTTTTTTTAATTCTTTCTTCATAAGGAGATCTTTTGAATAATGTCTCTGAGTTTTGATCCATTCAATGGAAGTCAATGTTCTTCATTAGGCTCCAGTATTATTATGGATTGCATTGACTTTCATTGTATGGACAAAATCATTCTTTAAAATAACTTCTCTAGCTTTACCCTTCTCTTCATCTCAATCTCTCTCGCCACTGCTGTGAGTTGTACATCATCCACTATTACTCTGTCTCTCACTTTTAATGCCTTTTAAACAAACTCGATTTCAGCTATCATTGGATAATCAAGAAATAGAGCAATAGACAAAATGAATAGTGAGATGTTCTCCAGAACATTGTGACGCTCAAGGGAATATCCGTCTCTTCAGAAGAGAACAACTGCAAATGAAACAAAAGAATGATTCTCAAGAGTTATGACTCAGTACCTGCCGCCAGCTTGATAGAACATTTAGTTGTCCCACAGTTGTTAGTCTATCAAGTTATTATCATCAAGTTCACCTCAGAGTTGTTTGTTTACTCTCTCTCTAATCGTAAAGTGCTGTGGATGTTTTTGCAACCATTCAGACTTAATTTGCGACTTTGTCTTTTCATGTCAGCAGAGAGTGGGGTCTTATCAAGTTATTTGAGTTGTGTATCATTGCAGTCTCTCAGGTTGTTGTTTGCTTCGTGCCTGGTTCCGCAGATTAGATTCAGTCAGGGGGGGAGATATCAGAGTGTTGATCAGCAAGAACTTGGATCAAGAGCTGTGTGAGCAGAATTATATATGTTTGTGGTGAATGGTCTAGATGAGTATCTCTCTTATTGTATTTGATTGTGTTTCATTTTGTTCTAGTGTGGGAAAGCTCTGCCCGGCCTGTCTAAACAAGATGCCTGTTGTGGGACTGTGGGCACATCATGGGGATTCCACAAATGCCAAAAATGCCCCAAGAAATCATGTAAGCTACTGTCTCACTCTCACAAACAAAAACTCCCGTTACGCTCTCACACTGACAATTATTTGCCTCGTTTTTACAAACAAAAGCACCCATCTCACCCTCACATGCAAAAAACGGTCTCACTCTTACACTGACAAACATCTTCCTCACTTTCAGAAACAAAAACACTTCTCACACCCTCAGAGAGGCAAACATCTGTCTTGCTTTCACAAACAAAAACATACTTGGTTACTAACGTAACCTTGGTTCCCTCTAGAAGAGGGAACGAGGACTGCGTAATATCTTATCCTAGGGGAAAACCTCTTTTCCACGAGATATTGAAGCCAACAAATATCCTTAATTTTGAATTAATGTTAAACGCGTTTTGGCACCATGCAGACATAGGTAAGGTGGCTCGCGTGCCTATTGGCTGTCCTGCGGCAACTGCAGCAGCCTGTCGAGCAGTGGTGGAATGTAACGAAGTACAAATACTTAGTTACTTTACTTAAGTATATTTTTCACGTATCTTTACTTTACTTAAGTAGAATAAATAGTGCATACTTTTTACTTTTACGTCGTTACATTTTGCAGAAATTATTATACTTTCTACTCCACTACATTTCTACAACTTCTGTTACATTTTCATTACATTTTCTGATCAATTTTTCCCCTGCCAAAACGTAATCTTTTGTTGCACGTTTGTCTCACCAGTGACGTTTGGTTGCCATAGATAAATGCGTCTCGCACGCAGTGTGTTTATCATGCAATTTATACGCGAAAATGTGTTTTTACGTGCATAGGAAACACACCGTGTGTAATATACGTTTGGTTAGGATTATGGCAAGCCAAGAGGTTCAGAATTACACCATAAATTAATCGTGTTTACTGCCAAACATGGTTATTAACATATAGTAAGGATAAGCATGGTTTATATTGCCTAATTGCAAGGTTGTTTCAGAAATGGTGACAACATTTTTTTTTTTTCCATCATTATTGAATATCGTTATAGGAGTATTAGGTTGAATGAGTTAGAATTAAATGTTTTATTAATCATTAGAAAATAGTCATTAAGAGAATCAATTGTTATGCAAGTACTTTTACTTTTAATATTTAAAGTACATTTAAAATCAGGTACTTTTTACTTTTAACTTAAGTATGGTTGTCATTGTGTTCTACTTTTACTAAAGTAAATATTTATCTGGTTATTTGTACTTTTACTTAAGTACTGAGATTCAGTACTTCCTCCACCACTGCTGTCGAGAGACGCCCTTGGTGACGTCAGATTCAGTGGGAGTGGCCTGGGCCTATAAATACAGCTTGATGGGCTGATATAATCTAGTTTGAAGCGAACCAGAGTGTGTTGCTGGCACAGCAAAGATACACAGTCCGTGTTCCGTCTTCTAGAGAGAACCGATGTTGCGTTAGTAGTAGTAACAGTGTAAAACGCTGTGCGTGCTGGGATCCAATACCAAAGTCCCAAGGGCAGGTGCCCAGGGCTCATATAGTTCATAATCACAAAGAGTCTGAGAAGAGAGGCTAGAAGTGTCATTCCTAATAAGTTAGCATCCTAAGTTATCATCTTCTTCACTGTCAGACAAAAATGCCTTCCGCACTGTCACACAATCGTTAGTCTCACTCTCTCTTTCAAACATCTGTTTTACCTTCACAGACACAAACATCTGTCTCACACTCACACAGAAACTCAAGCATATGTCTTACATTTTCACTTTTGAATGACCAAAATGACTAAAACAAACTATTAAATGTTCAGAGTGAGACACAGCGCTAAACATCAGTATGTCTGGGCCCCATTAGAGGTGAATCACACTTGCAGGATGATTGTGCAGAGGAGTATTCCACAGTAGTGCAGTCCAAAAAGAGCAGGAAAGCAATGATTCATCACCAGGCCCAGCCTTGATTTCTCACTAACTAAAAGAGACTATGATGGGTTCCTCTAAAATCTATTTGATGCCAAACCTCCAAGTGGCTGTGACTCAAAAGACACATGGTCCTAATATCAAGAATGAGAGAGAAAGGATGCATTCCACAGAGAAAAGGCAAGTGCGTAATGAATGGGCAAAAGAAAGAGAAAGCTGTAAAGTATCTGGTTACACACGCTGTGTTGAACTTACTGACATGCTGACTCACCTGGCACACACTCCAGCTTTAGTAATGCTTTCTCACATACACACACGTTTACTCGTTCAGTCATGATTCCTTCTTGCTTAGTCACTTCTATGAAGTTAGTCCCTACAGAAAAGTGTTAGCGTACCACCCCTTTTTTTCTCCCTCTCTCTTCCTCAATTTCTCTTCACGGTATGTCCGTAGATATTTCTGCCCATATATGGGCGTCCCTGCATTCTGTGCATTCCCAGACATATCGCTGATTTAAACCTTATGGACCTCACCAAAACAAACGTTCATGGGTGTATGAAATATTTAAGGATTGTTGTTTTAATCTTCAAAATGCCAATTAAAATGTTATTCCTTTTCTTTAAAAGTGTGGTCTGTTCATCGCACACTTCACATTTTAGTTACATAGATGTTTGCTCCATTTGGGAGGAAAAGCGATTCAATATTGCAGTGAATCGCGTGAAGTTGATGTGACATTACCGCTGTCTCTGAGATCTGTGTGCAGCATCTGTTGGCGAGCACTTTCTAGGACTTCAGCTGGCTCTGAACGTAAATAGAAGTGCACGGCAGTAACGTTACACAAGTGTTGGGGTAATGAAGATATAGACTAGTCTGGAGTTCTAAAGCAGGCTCAAAATATGACCCTTGAAAATGTCGGTGGCATTCTGTTCTGTTCCAAATGAGCCATTCTATTTCACTCTCTCACTTTGTTCTATTTATGTAATTTATTACGGTCATTACCCATGAGACTGAGAGGGAAGTAAACCCTGTTCCTGTTACACGTTCCCAGTCGCATGGCCTGTCCTGAGACAAAACTTAAAACAGTCACTACAGAACTATGTACAGTGTTGTTGCTTGATTTTTTTTAATCTGAAGGTGATGAGCTATAGAGTTATTAATGATCTATGTGTGAATGTGTTTTGTTTTAATGTGGAACATGTAAAACATGTAAGAACAAATGTAATCAGATCGGATCTATTAAGTTGCACACTTGCATTTTGTTTTCCATTATATCCTGTTAGTTTCCTGTGTGAAACCCTTGGCCATGTCCTGTACAAAAATTAGCCATGGTAATCAATCATAGCTACTATAGTTATTATTACAGCAATAATTATACATTGGCAACTTGGAATTTACCATTCACTGCCTTAGAAAAAAGGTGATGTAAAGAGCCTTAAATTGCATTAAATTGGTCTTTTATAACACTACTACGATTTCTTTTTCAAATACTGTTATTTTGAACTTTCTATTCATCAAAGAATCCTGACAGAAATGATCAGTTTCTACTAAAATATTAACCAGCAAGAAATGTTTCTTCAACACCAAATCAGCATATTTAAAGGATTTCTGTGGTAACTATTTTAATTATGTATTCTCACTAGACCAAAGTTTCTATCCTCTCTTTCTTGCTGGAAGAGAATGTTTTCCTTTATAGCTGTAACTAAATGTGTTATCTCTTTTTTTTTCTTTTTTTGTAGTCCTCTTCTCACTCTCTCTTTCTCTCTCTTTTCTCTAAAGCGATTCCTTTAATTGAATGTCCTCAAGGCTATAAGAGGCTGAATGCCACCCGCTGTATCGGTAAGTGTTTCTGCTTGCACATACATGCATTCACTATGCTTTTATTGTATATTTTTGTTCCAGCAGTCAGTATGAGTACTGTAAGTTTGTGGTGCTCGCAAGCAACCTTTTGGGACAGGGCCCATGTGTTAGTATCACATACTGTATATAATTAATATCGACCCCACTGGCCTCTGCATGCCGCAACTGGTCACATACGCCATGTAATGTTCCTTTTATTAAATTGCCATTTTAAAACGGTGTCCGAGCTCTATCACAGAGAAGACTCTCTTTAATGGTTATGAGGACAGACGGGAGGAGAGACAGGTGGCATCTTTGATAGATCTTCGTAATCTATGTTGAAGTTGGAGCTGGAGATCCAACATATCAGGGCCAACAGCCAGAAAGATTTCAGGGGTTTTGCTCAGCTTATAGAATCGAAGTGAAGTAACACACGTCCTGCCATATATTGTGAATGAATGATTTTGCAAAGTAAACTTTTGTTTTGCATGTCAGTAATATTTCTTTATAAAGAATAATAAGAATGAGATAAAGCCAGATGTGGGATGGGGAGTGTATATCGCTGTTGTAAATAAAAATAACCTCAGGATTCCTTTTAATTAACTATAAAATTGCACTCTTAATTATGTTTTGAAAAATCTTAATTACATAACTGTTCAAAAGTTTGGGGTGGGTTAGATATTTAATCTCCACACACCTACAGCCAAACACATCTGCTGTTAGCAGCCACCACCAGCTGCTTCAGTCTGCCAAACCCAGAGCTGAACCGCAGCTAAAAGTGAAGTTGGCTGTGTAATGGGGAAGTGCCCAGCGTGTGGCCTGGCCGCAGGCACTCTGGGTCAATAGAGATAAAACCTTGATTAAGATAAGTAATAAATGGATATTACTGTTAACAATAAGTTATGGTCTCTAATGAACTATCAAATAAGCCTAATGTCATTTTTATATGAGGTATTGCTCTCATTAAAATTGCTAAGCCATTTCTTGTTTATGGTCTGAAAAAGCAGAGCAGCTGGTCATGTGGTCTTTTCTACATTTCTCAAGAGTACTATTTTTGTAGCTGTAGTGCTGCTTTAATTTCTTCACAGCATTTGCATAGCATGAGTAGGTATGTAGAACGTTTTAATAAACAGACCTGATACTATGGACTCTATATCTTAATAAATATTTCATCATGTACTGTTCTCTGAGGCTAGTTTACGCTCAGAGTGCCGTTAAGTTTGTACTTAATCATTGTCCTGATAACACAGCCTGAGGGTCCCACTAAACCTTTGGCGCTTATTTGCGTCATGCCAAAGCTTTTATAGCATAAGTAGATGGGTCTCCTGTGGTTAGGGTGTTCTGCCTAATGACAGGAATCTCTTCCTGTCATTAGTCATAATCCTGTCCTCATTGGCAGGTTTATGCTTTCATAAACATTTCTGATGGAGAATAATACGCCTTGTCCATATACATTTTTAGTCACTGAACTTTTGTTAATTTTACTTTTAATCCCATTTTTTTTTTTGCTCTAATTTTTTTGTATATTGTTTTTCTTTTTATCTCATAAATGTATTTACATTGAACTTATTGTTTTATTTTTGCAACTAAGCTAAATTAGTTTAGCCATCTCTAATAAGCATCATTTACATAGAAAGAGGTATTTTGCATGGAAACAAATAAGTTATCTTCAGTACTTCAGCACTCATGGTGCAGTACTGTATCAGCACATTTTTTAAACGGATTTGAGGGTGGTTAGTGAATTAGACACAGGTCGCTGAAATAATATGCAACAAAGTGAAGCAGTCGTTTAGTGAGTTTGCCCATTTGGATTTCTTAAGGTATCCTGGTATATAATGGAGACATTGTGATGTCATTGCTGTGATTGACAACTCCTCTGGGCCGCTTTGTGTTCTGGTGCAGATGTTGTGATGCTTGAGGGATTGAGCATATGCCCTCTCTGCATGAGAATCACTGTAATCATGAACACATTACCATTGCATTGGGACATTTGTTGGATCTGTGTCCCAACTTAAGTGCTGGGAATCTGGGAATGATGACTGCCCACACCCTTAACTTGCACTCAATGGCCTCTTGGAGAAATTTTAGTGTGGTAAGTGTGTGTGTGTAAAAATGCTGAATGCTTTCTGTAAGGGTTAGGTTTAGGTGTAGGGTTTGAGCTAAGAGATAGAATATAAAGTGTATACAGTATAATATCATATCTATGGAGAGTCCTCATAAAACACAAAAACCCTACGTGTGCGTGTACTTGTATGTTCCTTTTTCTATTTCTCAGTAAAACTGCACATTTTAGAGTGGCCTTTTATTGTGGCCAGCCTAAGGCACACCTGTGCAATAATCACATTGTCTAATCAGCATCTTGATATGCCACATCTTTGACTTTGAGGTTGAATGGATTATCTCGGCAAAGGAGAAGTGCTCACTAACACAGATTTAGACAGATTTATGAACAATATTTGAGAGAAATAGGCCTTTTGTGTACATAGAAAAAAGTCTTGGATCTTTGAGTTTAGCTCATGAAAAATGGTTGACAAAAGCAAAAGTGTTGCGTTTATAATTTTGTTCAGTGTATAATGTGTTTGCATCTCAAGTCTCTTTTCTTCTACTGTCAAAAGAAGATTGAAAAATCCCTTCCTGTTTTGACATGAAACATTCTTCAAAATATCATATTTTGTGATATTTTCATCTTTTGTGTTCCATATTTTCACTTTCATCAAGGAAGATTAAAATAATTTCCTAATGTTTGTTATCACCCTCAGATGTCGATGAATGCCAGATTCAAGGTGTTTGTCCCAATGGAAACTGCATCAATACCATGGGCAGCTTCAGGTGTATCTGCAACCCAGGATTTGTGCCTGACCCCTCCCTGACCACCTGCTTCCGTAAGCCTCTCCTCTCCTCATCTCTGGCAAACTTGAATGGCTGATGTCTTTGGCATGTTCCTTCTGTTTCCATGCTTACCTGTTCAAAAACAAATGTACCTACTCTACCAGTGTAAATAAATTTAGTCCATCACTTCAGCTCAGACCAGTAAGATATGCTGATTAGTCTAGCTAGCAGCATGATTTAACATGGCTTCTAACACTAACTGTGACTGTCACAAGAGCGGAAGATTCTCTGCTGTTCAGGCGAGGTTGAAATGAGCTTGAATCCTTTGTGCGGTCGGTCAGTGGGGCACAAACACACACTCAAGCTTTCTCTGTGATTTAATGAGGTAACCTAAGTGTGCTGTCTGTGTTATTGTGATAAATATAGAGGCCGATCCTTCTCTTGGAAGGTAGCATTTGCCAAATTATACCTCTGGAACACGCTGTCATGTCCTTTTTTTCAGAGGAGATAAGAGAATTAATTAATTTACTCATGCACTTTCTTTCAGTAAACCATTGCCACTTTTCTGATGATGATTTTCTTATGTGGAGATGGAGAATGCTCTGCTATATTGAGTGTTTTTCACCCCATGATACTTGGTAGGGTTAAATAGACTTTAAATGAATTAAATTTTGATGTTTAATGTATGTAAGCAGATTCCTTATATCAAGAGCCTATGATGTACTAAGCCTTATAAATAACCTTACTTAAATGCTTCCTGCTTAATTGACCTCTTTGCACTGTTAGTTTGTATTCTTGTCCTGTGTTCTTTTCTATCTTGTGTCTGTAAAACTGTATCACTTTTCATACACGATGATACACTGTCCCCTTCACTCTGTTTTAATGTGGTTATATTGGAGCAGTTGTTTTTTTTGTTATGGCATTGTAGTTGTGCATAGATGGAACACAAGGTGAAGGGAATCTCTTTTCTCTTCTCTGTTTCTCTTTCTCTTCCATGTTTGTGTCATACACCGTGCACACTCCTCCCCTCACTCCCTCCTTCCATCTCCATGGTAACCAGCCGAAACACCTGCTCTTCGCGAGGAGAAGGGTGATTGCTTCCGATTTGTCAGTCCGGGGAAGCAGTGCTTGCACCCTGTGTCCAGTCAGCTGAGTAAACAGTTGTGCTGTTGTAGTGTGGGCAAGGCCTGGGGTCCTCATTGTGACCGCTGCCCCCTACCTGGGACAGGTAAGCTACCTGAGACACGCCCTCTATAAGCCCCACCCATTCTACTGGTATCGTTCCCTCTCTGTCCTCCAATTCATTGTGGTTTGCATGTGTGTTCCACAGCTCTGCTACGTAGATGCTTTTACACGCCATCACTCTCTTTTTGTTAGTTCTCTTGTAGATATTTCGATTTCATACGTGCATCTTATATTATTTTTGTATTTGCCTTCCTGTGAGACCTGCATTAGAGCAGTCACTAAATTAAGGGACAGCATTTTGCTTTACATTATTCGTTGGTAAGGAAAATGTTTACACCCAAGTTTTGAATGATTCAGTCTCCACATATCCAATGCATTATTTTTTTTTTAAATGACAAGTTTTTTTATTTACTTTATATTTGTTTAGTGTTGCTTTGTCTCATTGTTCATTTAAATCAATTTTAATTGCTTGATATATAGATAGACTGATAGATAGATAGATAGACAGACAGACAGACAGACAGACAGACAGACAGACAGACAGACAGACAGACAGACAGACAGACAGACAGACAGACAGACAGACAGACAGATAGATAGACAGATAGATAGATGGATAGATGGATGGATGGATGGATGGATGGATGAATAGATGGATGGACAGACAGATGATAAAAAGATGATAGATAGACAGATAGACGACAGATGGATGGATGGACGTGCGGACATATGGATAGATAGATTGATAATTCATGGATTGATGGAAGGATGGATGGATGCACGGATGGATGGATGGATGAACAGGCAGATAGATAGATTGATAGGATGCACAAACTGATTGACAGAATCATCAGAATCATTTTTTTTTCTTTCTTTCTCTCTTAGCTGCTTTTAAAGACATTTGTCCTGGAGGTATGGGATACCATGTCACCACACCGTACATTTACAAGCCCAAACCGCCTAATGGGCACAGCCAGACAGATGGTCAGGGGCAGAACAAGCCCATCATTACACACCAAGTGCCTATGGACCCTCCCGTGCCCTTTCCCACCTTACAGCAGCCCGTGGAAGCTTTCGGCATCACAGAGAGGCAGCTACCTGGTGAGTTTCACAAGTTATAGCCACACAGGACAAAAACTATGAATGACTTTAAGCTGTTCTATTTTTGAAGGGCTTGTCCAACTGTCTGAATTCTGTCTGTGAATATGCAGACATTGGAGTTTGTATGTTTTATTTGCCTCATGCAGAATATCACATACATGTTTTCAAGGAAATCTGCCATTGGGTTTGTGATATAAAGTTTATTTACTTGATGGCCTGCCCGGATGAGTTTTTATGAAGAAGAGACACATACACACAAAGAACTCTTTCACCTTTTTCCCTGTCCTTCTTTTCTTCTCCTTTAAATGTCATCACATGTACACTTGGCACCAGGCAATTGAATGAGACTTGGCATTTGTCTGGACTCTGGAGAAGACTGAGATCCAAAATGTAGCCAAGCCTCTGTTGTTCCTATAGAAAGTGAACACAGAACTGTTCTCTCTTTGGCATGAGGAAGAGAGTCATTAGCTTTGCTTCCACCTTGCAAAACCAATGTCAAAGCTGATGAAGGATTCCAGAAGATCAGTGCATCACATCATATTTTCTCCTTTCACTTCTCTCGCACAAAATGAACTGCATAGATTTTTATAGCCTCTCTGCAAAAGCAGCCCATAAAAGCATTGCACTGCTGAAATGTGCGGTGGAGGTGGGCCAGGTTAAGAGAGAAAGAATTTGTCCTTGGGCTTTAATAAGTTTTGTCCTGTTGCTGGGAGTTTGTGTTTCAAAGTCGCTCTGGTACTAAAGTTGGTCCACTGAAGTTTACCATCTTACACACTACATGACCAAAAATTGAATCTAATTTAATTTAATTTATTATTTTATTTATCTTATTTCAGAAGCATAGTTGCCAGCACTACTTTATTGATCAATTCACAAAAATGGTATGACTCTTTGTTTCACAGCTTTGTGTGACAGTTTATTTTTGTGTTTTTATATGACGTAATGGTCTGCTGCACAGTTCCCACAGTTCCCCGCCAGGTAGGTTGGGTTTTATAAAGCAGTATAAATCTGCTAAATATGCTGCACAGCTGATGCTGATGCTGTTGCTTTCACGCACACGTCAAAGCAGCACTACAAAATGGCAGCTAAAACTTTTTAGAAAGACATCCAAAGCATGACACCGTCATGTCATCACTATTGCATGACTGCTCTGTGCGCTCTGCATTCTGTGTGTATGTCATTATGTGTCCTTCGCTTTGTGTATGATTGATGTTACTGTGTTTTTAATATTCATATTTGTCCAGGCAATGTTAACATTTAGAACAAGTTTTTAAGATTTTGTAGTTTAAGTGGGTTTAGACATGCAGTGTTTGATTTGCACATAATACATGTCTTCAATTTATAAAAGATAGAGAAAAAAGATGTAAATTATTTCAAAAGGACTTAAAAAGTAAAAAGCACTCTTGATTGGAGTAATTAGGGAAGATCTTTCAATGTGGTCAGGTCTTTAATAGCTCAGTTTAAAGCATGGTTTTCAGATGTGATAAGGAGGCTTATTTTAATGTTTCTGGTCTGTTTGTGGGGGAAAACAACATATTTTACCACCCAACAGCATATGATTTTAAAAATGAAAAGTACTTGGTTCCCAAGACTGCCCCACTCGAGGAACCCTTTGAAGAACCTCTATAGGCACCCTATCAAAAATGCAGTTCTCTGAGAAATAAACAAAATGAAAAACATAAGCTCCTTCAATAACTCCAAAGCTTGTCAATGATTCCACCAGTAACCCTGTTAGGTTTTGTTACACTTGAAATGTATACTAATATTTGAGGATCCTTCAAAGTTGGTCCTGGGCTGTTTTCTGAAGGGTTCTACCAGTGTGGCAATCTGAAGAACACCAGATTTTTTCCCTGAAAAAATCTCAATTTTTACAATTTAAGGGTCAGACAGTACTAATAACTAAATCGAGAGGGTTTGTGCGTGTGTGTGTGTGTGTGTAAGAGAGAGAGAGAGAGAGAGAGAGAGAGAAGAGGGCATGGTTGTAGATCTGTGAGATTGCATATGGCTTTCTTCCACTTAACTGACTCTGTCCCAAATGCCACCCTAAGCACTTTGTCAACATAATTCTGCATAGAATGTGAGATAATAGTTTACATCAGTGTGGCCTTTTCTCAGGGGAGCACTCTTGAGAACCTTTATGAAATTAGAAAGAGTGTGCATCAAGTGTGCCATTTGGGACAGATTGACAGCTCTGCCCCATCCAGTCAGAGCAGAAGCAGCTTACCCTTTTGCTTAGTTGCCAATAAATTTGCTCTTTGTGGATCAGTCAATTACTGTGTGTCGTTTCTTATCTGTTTGAAGGAGTTTTTTACCCACATGAGTGTTGATAGGTCAATTATACCGCCTGGACAGGCCCAGCTGTCACCTGGGGTATCTACAATCAGGATGAAGCCTTCCCTCCCAGGTCTCAGTCCCACTTGTACTGCACAAGACCTCTTCACCTCTTTAAATGTTATAGTCAACCCACTGGTTTATGCAAAGTTTTCTGAAGTGCTGTTTAAATTGAGGTATAAGGGCCTCAACTAACAAATCCAGATGATGACAACGATGGGTTGATGTGATTAGCTATTTTGATTTGTTTGTTTTGTAACAAATCTTGTTCATGGAATGTGCTGTACTTTGATTGTGGAATGTCTTACATCTCTTTTCTTTCTCTTCTTATGTTGCTCCATTCCTTGTCACTCTCCAGAGGTGGTGGAGAAGGTGTCACCACCTGCTCCAGTAGAAATTCTGCCCTCCAGAGAAAGTCAGAACATCTCCCCAACCCAACTGGCAGGTGAGTCTCATCTATCCATGTACTATATATCTGGGATGCACAATTATACTGATACTGTAAGTGCATATATATATATATATATATATATATATATATATATATATATATATATATATTAATGTTATGGCCAATAAATGATAAATAGTCCATATTTAAAATATATACTATTTTGTATAAATAAATTAAAAATGATACACTAAAACTAAAATCAATCATTTAAGTGCTAGAAACCTCTCTCTTTTGTTTCCCTATGGGCATTTTTCAAGATAGCAAAATCCAAAGTGAGCTTGTTCTTCCATCTTTCTCTCTCTCTCTCTCTCTCTCTCTCTCTCTCTCTCTCTCTCTCTCTCTCTCTCTCTCTCTCTCTCTTCATAGAGATTGACGAGTGTCAAGTGAGACCTGATATTTGTGGTGCAGGAATCTGTTATAACACTGCTGACAGCTACACATGCATCTGTGATGACGGCTATAGAACAGACAGTGAGGGCACCACATGTGTAGGTGAGAAGTCAAAGGTTAAACAATATAAACAATATTGATACTGTAGTTTATGCTTTATCTCTACCAAGACCTGGAATTTTGATTCAATACAGTGGTTATTTTGCTTATGTAATGCATCCATGAATCCATCATACATCTGTTTGATATTGTCAGTCAATGATTCAACTGTAAAGGTATTTTGAAAATGTTGTAAATGTTTTTGTTTACACAATGAACGTCAATGGGGTCCAAAACAAAATTGGGTCCCATTGGCAAAAAAAAAAAAATAAAAGGAGAGGGAAAAAAATAAAATTTTCCCAATACTTTCTTTTTTTGTTCCACCTAATAATGAAGGTCATTCAGATTCGCAATGCCTTGAGAGTAAATGATAAATTATAATACTTTATTCACTTTATTTTGATGATCCCCAGACATTCTGTTGATGCTGGACCTTGAGGCGACGCTCATTAACACTCGCTGCTTGCCACAGTAGTGTATTAGTATCCTGTCTACTAATACATTTTATTTTGATGGTCCCCCAACCGACATTCTACTAATTTTCCAAGTACATGTCAACTTATTCTCCTAACCCTAACCCCTTATTCTCCTTACCCTACCTCTAATAGTCTACTAATACTCTTAATTAAAGTTAGTTGGCATGTATTATACAGTAGGTGCAACATTACTTTTAGTCTACAGAATGTCCTACAGAATGTTTTTAGTCTACAAAGGGGGCCATCAAAATAAAGTCTAAACAATGAGAATGGAATTATAATGTTTTAACGAAAAAGGCGTATTGGTCACCATAATGTCACATCTAATAATCTAAAACGAATTAAATGAGCTTTAGGCAAAACCAGGAAAATATTTCGTGACTGCGCATTTTATGTTAATAGAAATGGAGTGATTATGTGGAAGAATGACTATTTATATATGATTTTACTCCTTTTCTCTTCATCAGACACCATTTTAGTCTATGCCTTAGTCCATAATTTTATAGCTTGTAACACGGATCCATTGATTACTTGATGATTATTTTTGACAGATGTCGACGAGTGTGTGGAGAGCCCGAGTTCGTGTGCTAATGGTCACTGTCAGAACACTCCAGGCGGATTCCTGTGTGCGTGTTATTCTGGCTTCATGCCCCACGAGCAGGGCACCAGCTGCTCCGGTAATTACAATACTCTGTCCCATATAAACTCACCCATATACACTAACAAACTGAGTCAAAGTAGGGTTCACAATAGGCCCCATTGGACTGGTACATATACATTTACTTTTTTTTTAATGTAATTTTTTAGAATTTTTTTATTATCTGTTATTTATTTTGTGGGCATGTTAGAAGTAAAAAAATGGCCAGTTTGGAGCTCTGTGTCTTTCCTCATGAGCCATTAGCAGTTTTCTCCTCCACTTTCTTGGCTCTTATTTTGATCCAGACAGATCAGCACTCATATGAAGTCTGCTTTTGGTCTTAAACCGCAATGTGGTCGTCTAAATACAGGCACAGCTCTTTCTCAACTCCAAACACATCCTGTGTGTGTGTGTCATTAGCTGGTTTTCAGGGTTTGCAGACGAGGTAGAAACCCCCTCCCTGTGACACACTTTGAGGTTTGTGGAGGAAGAAGAGAGGTATTATCGTACCCTCAACCGAGTCACCCAAATACCTCAGCGCTGCCGCTGCAGATGAGGAAATGTTCACGGTACTTGGAAAACACAGCTTCTCCTCACATTAGGAAATCCAGAGTACAAGACATCCGGAAGCTTTTGCCCAGAGTTACTCATTACATCCATTTGAACTGATATGGCCAGCACATTGGTTTCTCTGGTTAACAGGTTTAACTGTTCCAGTAATCTGTTCCAGTAAACTGGTTTAACTTTTCCTTTTAGGAATTTGTCCCACTTTAATTCCACAATCTAGAATGAGTGAAACTGCTACGGAATCGGGGCGTTGTTTGTTTGTTTGCTCCTAAGCTAGCCTACAGTATGAGACAGATTACTTTTCAGATTTTACTCTTTGATTATGTAAGATTGTACTTGTAATAGAATTACAATCCAATCCAGATTCAAACCTCTCCTATTTGAGCACCAAACATGCCCAGAACAAATAGTTTTTGGTTACTGAAAATGCAGCTGTCTTATCTAATGTAAAGCTCTTTAAAAATCTCTTTTGGTTGTGACTAGGTGATGTGTTTTCACACTTTAACTGTTTTATTGTAACACATCCATTCAGCGTAGAAATGAAGTGACTTTGGCTCCTGTTGGAAGCAGTAATAAAGGTGAATGGATGAATTTGCAGAAGGAAGCGGGCATGGTGTAGTGCTTTCGCAGTTAAGATGGTTTTCTTCAAGTAACTTCATTAATAATGGTCTAACAGAGAGATGGAGAATAAAATTAGCTATTAGTCGATTGTTTCCTGTTCTCCTAACAGTAGGACAGCAATAACACCCATCCATAAGAACAGACCCTCCTATCAAACCTTCACAGCCAGCCCGTGCAGACCCTTTGCTGGATGGATATCATAAAATTGTGTGTTGTTTTGTGTCTGTTTTTTTTTTACTTATTATTTCTATGTAGATATCGATGAATGTCAGGATGGGAAAGTGTGTCCATCTGGTCTCTGCTATAACACTCTGGGCTCTTTCATGTGTTCGCCATGTCCGGATGGGTATGAAGGGAGGAATGGCCAATGTGTTGGTAAGAAGCATTTTTTTGTTTGCTTATATACAATGTGTTTAGCACAGCTACTTTTTGACAAATGAGAGGGCCTTTATAAATGTGACCCACAGAGGTGTCTTTCTTCAGATGTATTGTGTTCGTGACCTTCTCTGTGCAGATATAAATGAGTGTTTGGATGAAAGAGTGTGCGCTCATGGTCAGTGCTTGAATCTGGAGGGCTATTTCATCTGTGCATGTGATGAAGGGTTCTCGCTCACTCATGATGCCAAGGCCTGCACAGGTACTATCCGTTTACAGTTTAGCAAGATTTTGTTCGTCTGTTTGTGACTATCATCTCTTGTGAATTTCCCTAAGTTGTGATGTGTTTTGTTTGGTTTTGTCTAGTCTTGTTTTTTTGTATTTTATTTTTAGGTGTTTCAAATTGTAAGGTGGTGGTTTGTTTCTTTTAGTTTTTTGGTGTTTTGGTTTAGTTTATTGCTTTTGTTTTGTTTTTGTTTCATTGAGTTATTTTAATTTTGTCTTTTACTTGGTTATGGGTTTACATGGGTTTTATGTGTTACAAACAAAAACAGATAAAATGCAAATGAGCAACTTTTTGTCTCGCAGACATTGACGAATGCCAGGATGACAACGTGTGCACACAAGGTCACTGTCAGAACACAGAGGGGTCATTTATCTGCAACTGTGAGCCCGGCTTTACGTTGTCGTCCGCAGGAGACCAATGTGACGGTACGAAAGTGTGTGATATGTATTCATGTGTTTATGTCATGGGTGTCTGGAATTGATTGTATTTGTGATGGTGAGATATGCGGATGTTTACAGATGTGGATGAGTGTTTGGAGTTACCTCAGACCTGTGATGGTGTGGGGAAGTGTGTCAATATCTTGGGTTCTTACCAGTGCAATTGCCCGCAGGGATATAGACAAGTCAACGGCACCAGCTGCCACGGTGAGACAATCCATCAAACAAACTCACACACACAGCACAGAGGCTGTGTTTGGAATAGGATATTAATATAGTACTCATATTGTTATAGTACTGCAGAATATAGTGCTCTAACATTTAAAGGTTTTGGTAAAATGTTTTAAAAGTTTTTGGAAAGAATTCTCTCACATTCACCAGGTCTACATTAATTTGATACATAAAACAGTATTTTATTATTATCATTATTGTAAGTGCTGCTTAGTACTGTTGTGGGAATGGTGATGCATTGCTTAATTAATAGAAAGCTAAGATTATTCTAATAAAATTAGAAATTCTATTTCTATTAATCTCTTTGCTTTCACTTTTGATCAGTATAATACATCCAAACTTCTGAGAGCATTTTGTGAATTTTCTGTGCTTACAGCACATGGGTGAGCTGCAACATTTGCCAAAATGTAAAGTATACAGCATTGTCCTGTTGGAAAAAAAAAAAAAAAAAAACTCAGTTAGTTTTAGAGAGGTTTTGGGCATTTGTCTGCTGATCAGGCTGGGAGACCAGCTGGCTGCCAAGCTAAACACCACCTTGGCCAGGCTGGGAGATTAACCTTAAACCAGCTATGACTAGAAAACCAACTAAGGCTGGTGTGTGTGTGTGTGTCTGTGTGTTTTTTAAAGCAGGCAGCTCAATGCTTTGAATACTGTTACCCATTATGCAAAGCGCATGACCTGACCTCCTATTTCCAGTGCAATAGAAAGCAACATTATGCCTGGTTTCTAGCTCTTTTTTTAAACTGGTTAAGTAGACTGCCAAAAGTTGGAAATATTCACTATACATTAGCTTCAAAAATCTAATTAACGGTTTAATTTCCAGGAAGATAACTGAATACCACTCCCTTATTAAACATGGAACATACAGTAGATGACTACTGATGTTTTAATATATATTATTGAATAATTCATACTATTTTATGTACAACTTTTATAAAAATAGAAAACAGTATCCCGTACACCATAAAGAAAGTCTTACACTGATTACTCACTGATTTCATCCCTTCATCCTCATAGATGTTGACGAGTGTGAGGATGAGGCGCTGTGCATCCCGAACGGAGAGTGTTTGAACACAGAGGGTTCATTCCTGTGTGTGTGTTTCATCGGCTTTGAGTCCACCAGGGATCCGCCTGGCTGTGAAGGTATGTACACACACACACACACGAACACAAACAAATTTTCTCATCAATGCATCCTGCTGTGGTTTGTCCTGATTCTCAGCCGTTCTGTGTTGATATTTATCTGATGTTTAAGCAAAATTAATCTGTAGTTTTGTCGAAAAGCCCCAGTGTTTGGCAGCACAAGAGAGAGTGAGAGAAAGAAAGGGATTGTGTGTCTAATGGGTTTCACATATGAGCCAATGTTATTTTTCCTCTGGTGGGACATTTGTGCATGCTCCCCGGGCCCAGTGAGGTGCCAGAGTTGGTTTAAATGCCCCGTCCAGCAGTAAAACAGGGGGAGAAGGAAGCGTTTGAGCTGGATGTCTAGACAACGAGAAATATTCTTTTAAAATGGTCCATTCAAAACCAATGTGTGTGTGCTGGCTTTTTCAGATGTAGATGAATGTGTGGATGACACCAGATGTGTAAATGGTACCTGTTCAAACACTGAGGGGTCGTATCTCTGCCACTGTGAAGGAGGCTACCGCCTGGAGCCAACCAATCATGAGTGCCAGGGTAAAAACCTATAGAATCCAAAACAATTCACTTTTTCTCCACCTTGAAGCTTTTGCTGATTGGTTTATTAGTAAACTGATTGGTTGGTTGTGCTGTCTGTCAGATATTGATGAGTGTGCTGACTTGGGGACGTCTATTTGTGGGGTTTGGGCCTGTCAGAACACACCAGGCTCTTACCGATGTGAGGTGCCCTGCCCACCTGGCCTTTCCCGAGGCGAACACGGCATCTGCATCGGTAAGTGCCTTGATGTCATCACCTTAGCTCACCCAGCTAGCATTGTTGCACTGCACATCTCCATATTCTATAGTAGTTATGACCAGAGCTGGGGGTTTTTTTCTTTTTTTTCTTGTGTGGCTTAAACATTTGCTAATTAACACAGCAGATTACAATTATGTTCCCGATCTGACCCATAATTCCATGTTCAATTTAGTAACTGTTATAGATCCCACTTTATATTAGATGTCTTTAACTACTATGTACTAACATTGAAATAAATAATTTAATAAAATGCACTTATTGTGTACATACAGCTTTTTATAATGTACTTACATTTAAAAAATATTACCTGCATGTAATTACAGCTGTAATTATTTTCTGTAATTACAGTTACACTGTTGGCCCTTCCCTTATCCCTTAAAGCCAGGAACACACTACATGACTGTCAGGCCGATTATGAATGTAATTTGGTCGTTAAGACTGATCATGCTCAAACTGAGTTTTTTCCAGTTATGGAAAACTCAGTCCGTTTGACTCGATGTCGATGTTTAATATTTGCGACTGGCGCTGACAACTATGGTGTGGAGATGCATTCACTGTCAAACATCATTCATCCTTATTTTTGTAATTTTGTCGAACATTTTATCTTTATGTGCCTTTTGCAATATTTCATAAGTTAACGTTGCAAGTTAATTGTTTTTTAGGCTCTTCATTTTTTTCTGCTGATAAAAAAAGAGTAAAACCGCATTCTGTAAAAATTCAGAATAAGCAGTGATTTCTCTCATATTAAAAATATTAGTAATAAAAGTTTATCAGAAAATAATTAATAGTACTGTTGCTTATGTAGGCTATATACTGGAACTGTAGTTGTTTCTTAATATATATATTAATTTAAATAATCTAACGAACAAAAAAATCACAAACAAGACATTTGTAAATAAAATAGTTTTACGTATACACTTTAATTCTATCTAATATATTTTAGGGAATATATTGAGAAGTCATGCTTTTAGAGTTTCCAGTGTTGGCAGTATCGTGAAATAGTATTGGGAGTCTTGTACATTTACTGTAGACTGATAAAATTTAAATTAAAATATACAAAATTTAAAGGGCTTCTATTCCAGAAAAAATAAAGCAATATTTTATAGTTTGTTCTTAACGGTAACTGGTAACTCTGGAACCAGAATGAAAAAATAGCATAGTGTTTTTGCTCAGAATGAACCAATTCGTTTTTAATTCCTGATTTGAGAATAACAGTCTACATTATTGCTTGATTGTAGTAAAAAAAAAAAAAAAAGAATATATGCGTCTATAGGCGATTACTTAAAAAAAAAAAAAACGTTAAAGAGAAACAAAGGACTTTTTTTTTTTTAAAAAACAACATTTTTTCCCCTTTTTTTTCTGCACTAATTGCACTGCAAATAAGTAGCATCAGCTGTATGTTAACATCCATGATTATTTTTCGTTACAAGACCTCACAAAGTTGAGTTCGGTTGAATGCCCCGTTTTGGCTCACCTGTGTGATGTCTTGTGGACTGACTCTGTTCTTAGGTGTTTACTCCTCTCTGACTGTCAAAGACTAAAATCTGCTCAAGGTGATGGAAACAGTATTAAAGTGTAGTCATTGATGTGCCCCCTAACTCAACAAAACCTACCCATACCATCAAACCTGTCCCTAATTAATACTTCCAACTTGAAATATGGTAATCTAATTAATAATATTTCCAAAATTAGCTGGTTTTACTGTATTTTGATCAAATAAATGCGGCCTTGTTGGAGTTTTTGTATTTCAAAACCCCAAACTTTTGATTAGTAGTGTACTGTATGTGAGTTTAGAGCTTCTCATCCATTCATCTCTGCCCAGTTCAGCGCACAAAATGCTCTAACATCTCCTCCTTTCTGTCTTATTGTCCCTCTCTCCCTCATTCTAGATGTGGATGAGTGTTCTCTGAATGAGAAAACCTGTGGAAGTCATGGTGCTTGTCAGAATACAATAGGCTCCTTCAGCTGCCAGTGTGACCAGGGATTCAAGGACTCTCAGGATGGACAGGGCTGTGTGGGTAAGTTTTCCCCTCCTAGTTTCTGTTATTTTCATTCTACAATTTAGAAGTAGACATAAAAACTGACAGTATTCAATGAATGATCACTGCTAGAAACCTAACTTAAACTTAACAGCTAAGGTGTAGCCATTGCTTCTTGTTTGTGAATCAAAAAAATGAAAATGCTGTCATCATAAACAACTAAATGACTTTTGTTTTTTCCATGAAAAACAAATAGAAATATTTTACACTTTCACATCCTCAAACATGGTGCAACACATCTTCAAGCACCAAATTTGAAAGTATGCAGCATGAACGACATGTAAACGTGTCATAAGTGAAAGGAATACTACAAATTGACTTAATTACTATTAAGCAGGAGATACCCTGGAGAAAATGAAACAACTTAGATGAGATCGGACAAGGACTGCAATGAAACTCAGGGTTTAAATACTCAGGAGCAGCTAAATATATATATAGCAGTTTTTCCCCATGGTATGGATGTCAAAATTGTGGCTATTGAAAATGCTGATTGGCTATGGAAAACCACTAGCCACAGCTGGTGGGCAAAAAAAGTCCTGTCTGACTCTGTGCACATCATTACGAGTTTTTTAATTCATGTGACCTTGTAATCTTTAATTAACAACATTAACCTCCCCTCCCCTTCGAAACGACATCTGTTCTTTTTATGATATTTGTCTCTTTTCATGATGTTTTCTAATGCTTAAAGTGGGACTAAATATCCTCCTCAACGGACTGCAAACTGGCATTCAGATCTGCCTCAATTTACATCCTAGTTCCATCCTACATTTGTTCTTGTTCCAGAAGCCATTTCACCCAGATATACAGTACATCACAATAGGGGAAAAAAAGATTAGCGAAATTTCATGCCGACATGAAATATATAAATACTATTCATTTCTTTAGTTGTAACCATTTTTTTAAGTGGAAAAAAATATTTAGCGCCTGTAGAATATTTCTAAAACTGTATGTTGTCAATTTGAAGACAAACTAATAGATGTATGGTCTCGTCTGTTTGTAAAGACAGGCAGGTAAACCAGAGTTGGAGTTTGAACCGAGGCCAGCACTTTCTGTGATTTTTTGCCACTTCCTCTCAGACAACATAAAAAAGATGCAGACGCTTTGCTAGAACCATGATTGATGTGAGTGTTTAGTTTCTTCCAGTCTGAGGGTGGACGCAGACCGCGGTAATGTTTAAAACACAGCGACCAGGGTTAAACACATCAGTGGCCCTCACATACGCACAGACACATTAATACATTGACAGAGTCAAGCCCTATTAAAGTGATGAAGCCACATGTATTTTTGAGGCCTGGTTTGTAGAGGTCTGATGTTGGTGGCTATTTTAACACATGTTTTCATCTTGATTGTTTTTGCACCTTCTGAAAGAGAGCAAGAGAGGAACAAGAGGAAGTTTTGCCTTTATTATACGAGTAGGGCTCAGCGGTATGACAGTTTTATGCTAAATTCATTTGAATAATCATAAATGAGATGGTTATCGAAGTGAAATTCATTTAAAACTTGACTATTTTAATTGATTATATAATCCAAAAATAGGCAGTCCTACTTGTTTATTCATGTATACAATTTTTTGGGTGAATTTCCAGCAGTATATATATTGTGGTATTGTGACTTGTAAAAAAAGTATATTATACCGCATTTAAAAGCAGTAATATTGTGAAATATTATTAAAATTTCATACATATATATATATATATATTAGGGCTGTCAAACGATTAATCGTGATTAATCGCATCCAAAATAAATGTTTGTGTTTACATAACACACACATGCTTGTATATATTTTAGAAATATTTTCATGTATATACTGTATATATATATTTATAAATAACTAATATTATATATAAATATAAATATTTTATATATAAATAATATTTTCTTAAATATACATGCATGCATGCATGTGTGTATGTGTGTGTGTGTGTATATATATATATATATATATATATACACACACACAAAATAATTATACACAGTGCACCCACATATATTATGTAAACACAAAGTTTTATTTTGGATGTGATTAATCGCAATTAATCATTAGGGCTGTCAAATATATATATACTGTATATATAGCATGTATATATATATATATATATATATATATATATATAGCAAAAGTCTATATATAAAAAGGCAAAAGTCTAGCAAAAGTCTTTTGCTATATATATATTCAGATGCAAAAGCCTCTAAATGCCATTTGAAATTTTCTTCTTTAATGATGATTTTTATGAAACTTGTATATTTAAGTTCAGTAATTTCACTTAAATGCCAATGATATAATTACCTATTAATTGTTATTTAAGTGAAATTACTGAACTTAAATATACAAGTTTCATAAAAATCATCATTAAAGAAGAATAAATGCCATTTAGAGGCTTTTGCATCTGAACTCTTCATATATATATATATATATATATATATATATATATATATATATATATGAAGAGTTCAGATGCAAAAGCCTCTAAATGCCATTTGAAATTTTCTTCTAAAATGATCATTTTTATCAAGCTTGTATATTTAAGTTCAGTAATTTCACTTAAATGACAATTAATAGGTAATCTTCATTGCCATTTAAGTGAAATTACTGAACTTAAATATACAAGCTTGATAAAAATGATAATTTTAGAAAAAAATTTCAAATGGCACTTAGAGGCTTTTGCATCTGAACTCTTCATATATGTTTGTGTGTGTGTGTGTATAATTTTATTTTTTATTTTATTTTTTACACGCACATGATCCTTCAGAAATCATTCTAATATGCTGATTTGGTGCTGAAGAAACATTTCTTAAAATTATCGTTGAAGACAGTTGCCATGTAGAAACCATGATTTTTTTTTTCTTCAGGATGAATAGATACTTAAGAATAGCATTTATTTAAAATCTAAATCTTTTGTAACATTATAATTATTTAATGCATCCTTGCTGAATACAATAATTAATTTATTTAAAAAAAAATCTTACTGACCCCAAACTTTTGAATTGAACCAGTATGTTGAATTACTTGTATATCATAATATGAGATTCATACCGCCACACATATTGTTCCCTGCCTTGTTCTCAGTCTGTGTTTAGTTTGAGGCAAGAATTTTCATACACACGCTAGCAAACAAACAGTGAGCCACACACTCACTCTCTCTCTCTCTCACACAGTCTGTGAACAGAGGTTGTTTGTCTTGTTGGCTTATGTAACCGGCCACTAACAACCTCCATAGTTTCTGGTTTCCCACAGTAGTAACACACACTAATACACACATACTAATACACACAAGCTCTGCATTCCTATTTTCTTCCTACTTCTCTCTATTTCTCTTCCTACACTTATCCATTCTTCCATCTCCCTCCTCAGTTTCTCCTCTTACCACATCCATTATTCTTTCTCTTCCCCTCTCATCCCTTTGTCCACCACATACCTAGACAGAGAAAGACCTCAATCAGGCCTAATGTTGTGACCAAATGCTCCACATCAAGATTCCTGCATCACCCATATGAACACCCCATTTCAATGTGTCTGTAGCTTGTGCATCTATTCTTCTTTTGTGCAGCTTTTCTTGCCCTAAGCAGTCAAAAAGAACAAAAACGAATCCTAGATCAGACTTGTATGATCTGTAGACGTTTCCAAAGATCAGTATTAGCCCTTCTGTGCCAGCCATCTTCTCTGTGTGTGTCTTGAACACAGTGTATTAATGAAGCAAAAGGATAACATCTAATCCCTTTCCAGAGACTGAACATCTTAACTCCTTGTGCACTTGGAGGGGGGAAAAATCATTAAAGCATTATGGAAAAGCCATTCTGAGTCAATTTCAGATTCCGTTTGTTGCTGCCAAAATTAAATTGCTTCTCACTGTGTTGCCGGAATTCTTAATAAACTGAACAGAAAGTATGTTTTCCTCTCCCACCCACACAAACACCTTTAAATAATAAACATTTAATGTTTGAAATATTTATTTTACAGTTGTAATGATTTGTTCATTCATTTGTTTTGATTTTTAAATTAATTACAAATAGTTTTACATTCATGCATTTTGACAAATGTTTTTATCCAAATGCAAACGTATTAGTTCATCCCTTCTCTGGGGATTGGAGCTTTGTAGTTAGCACTATGAGTTACAGGTGCTCAGGACAACTGATTCAAGTTTCATGAAAACGTTCATGAAGTACATACAATGGATTAATTTTGTGTGGGACACTGAAAGTAAATGTTTGCAGTCCAGTAAGTTAATTTGGTAGCCGCTCTGACGGATTCACTGAAGGATTCATCAGGCTGATTCAAACTGAGTCTTTCTGAGTGAATCATTTAAAGAAGTCATTCGAATGTGATACACAGTACGTATTGTGTGTTTGTTCAGCCATCTATTTCATTTGATACATTTTTAACTTTTCAAATTGAATTCAGACAAGGTCACAGTTATAAATATTTTATTTGTTGAGGCGTTGTGGATTAAGCAGCAGTGCAGAAAGCACTGCATACACAATAAAAAAAAAAATCTTTAGGGTGTAGAAAATGTTCCCGTCATTATTCTGGAGTGCATGAAGAGTCGCTAGTATATATCAGCTCCTATAAGGTCTTATCTGTATTTTACATTGTTCCTCTGGCACTGAAATCCTTTCACAACTTTTTATCATTTCCTAGTGGTGCAGCACCCACGCTGCTGTCGACTCCAGATTACCATTTAACACTTACAGGCTCATTGACGAGCTGGCCCACCATCACTGAGAGGGTCTGGAGTGTGTACGTGTGTGTGCGTGCCTGGCAGGATGGCTCCAGTAGAACATTCAGAGTCTATTGCACATAAAGGCTCTCCACACAAGTTGATTTATTGCATCCTTTTGTTTGTGGTGCTATGAGATGATTGATAAAAGCAAGAGAATGAGAGTCACAGATGTATGAAGCATTGAGAATAGAGAGAGAAAAGAGAAGAGAGCCATGTTGGAGGAAGTAGATACTTGCATTATAGTGCTTCTTTGGTCGTCATAAATTCAAGCTGTCAGAGACAGAAGGCAGAAAAATTGGGCTGTTTTATTTACTGAAGTCATCTGCGCACACAGTTTGTCATTGCTCTATGAGTTTCCCAAAAGCCACCGTTTTGAAAAGGCTCTGAGCCGATCAGGACAAAGCTATAGAAATGATAAACTATGACTAGATAATGACCAATGTTTTACAAGCTTTGGAGTTCATGAGTTCACACAAGTTTGTGGTTGTGAAAAGTCAGAGTTCTGGTGAAACTGTGTCGTTCATGCTTCAATAGTCTTTTTTTTTTTCTTCTTTTTTTGTGTGATAACAAACGTCTAAGAAAAGTATTATTTTTTCAGCATATATATTTTTAGTAGTTTATTTTTAAATGATGATCATAATTCGTAATAACAATGACAATAATATTAGTTATTTATACTGATATTTTTAATAATATTTATGGGTGTAGAGATTATAACATTATTTATTATTATGGCCCTCATTTAATTCCAAACCTGTATGGTGTTCATTACATTTTTCATGAAACGCAAAATACGTTTTATGCAGCTCCATACAAAAACATGTCTGTAAAGCTTTAAAAAATGACAAAAAGGATCATACATGCGCTCCATACAACTTATTATATATTTCCATACCCTTTGAAGCCATAAGATATCTGTATGTGAGAAACCAGTTTTATTTACTTTTTTATTCAAAAGTTATTCGTCTACTCTAGTGAGCTGTTATGTCAAGAACCACTGGCATTGAATGATTAGGTTGAACTCAAGAAAAGTAAAAGAGTCATTATTTTAAACCAATTCTTTACTGAGCCGGTTGAACTGATTCATTTTTGAGTGAACTATTCCTGTTTGTGGTAGAACAACAAATGATCAGTTCAATAATGAAACATATTTTCTTGCCTGCAGATGTGAATGAGTGTGAGCTGCTCGGTAATGTGTGTGGTGAGGCCATCTGTAAGAATCATGAAGGCTCCTATCTTTGTTTGTGTCCTGATGAGACGCAAGAATTTAACCTGAATTTGGCCAAATGCTTCTCTACAACACCAGGTAAGATAGTATATGGTAAACCACCATAAAGTGATCGACCAATTCAATATCCTACTGAAATCCAAATGCCACAGATTACGTTTTATCTGGACAGGTGACCCTTGTCCTCCTTCGAAACTTATTGGCTTTACCGTGTTTCTAAAAAGATTCTGAAGCTTTCACGTTTAAATCTCAGCCAATGAGATACTCTAGTGCAACAGGACATTAACTTTCTATCATCAGGGTCCAGCTCCGAGTAGAACAGAGGGAGGCAAGGCGTGATAAATTGGGGTTGTAAACGATCTGGCAGGAGAGAAATGAGATTCAGTCTGAGGATTAGAGAGGGACCCAAGCACCATGGACCCCAATGTACGTAAGAGCCAAAAAGAAGCTCCCACGCTCAGATAACAAAAGACCAGTACGGAGAGATATACTGATAAGGCCCATCAGATTGAGATCTGCTTTTAAAACTCTTAAAGGGATACTCAACTTTTTTTTTGGAAATAGGCTCAGTTTACCACTCCCCCAGAGTTAAACACTTGAGTTTCACCGTTTTCAAATGCATTCGGGTGATTTTCTGATATTTAGAAGAATATCAGTAACCAGACAGTTTCTGGTCCAGAAAATCAGCTGAATTCAATCAAAAACTGTAAAACACAACTGTTTAACTCTGGGGGAGTTAAATTAGCCTATTTCCAAAAAAAGCGGAGTATCCCTTTAAACTCTAAAACTCTCCAATCAATATTTCCTGATTGGAATATATTTAGTTTTATTTCTGTTATTGTTATTCTTTAAACAATACCTGCTCTGCTAGTGTTATTTGAATATGGTCTAAGTTGATTTTGGCCAGAAATGTATGAAAGACAACCAAAAATTTTCACTAAACCCAATTTGTATGAGCAGCCCGTAACATTGAATTTCTTCAAAAGTGAAGAGTGCCAATAAATCTGGGAAAGGTTTTGTTTACCTGTAAAACAAGTGGATTAAAGAAGACCAGACATGGAAATGTACTAGTTTTAACAGTGGCACTAGCTAGACTGGAATCAAATTGTTCCTCTAGTGCCCAAGAACATGGTGAAACTGGGAAATGTTGGAACAATGTTGATTGGATATGTGAGTGGCTACACACCAGCAGATCAAATAACAGTAAGCATTTCCTTATATCTTAGCCAACTTATTTAGCTGAGGACTTTTGTTCAAATCTACTCACCTAATCCTGCCACCCCCCAATAAATCCGCACTGTCTCCAGAGTTTAAACATTATTATTATTATTATTATTATTATTTACAAAAAGTACCACAGTATCTCTTATCAGAGCTATAAATCCATTTTTTTGCATTTAAGGAGGGTGGCAGAACACCATAAAACTAGAATTACAATAGTTTTGAATGTAAATCATCTGGAAATCTTAAAAAGGAGCTCTCAGTAACTGAAAAGCCAAGACTGAACTGTAAAACTGCTCTCTGATGTCATGCTGCATTCTTGACCTTTGTTCTTAAGGTATTCATTTGTGGATACCTTTATTGCAGTGTAATATTACATTTATTTATTGATTTTTTTTTTTATCCAATTCTTTTTTAATGTATGCTTTGTGACAAAACATGATTGAAAATTGAAAAGACAACGTCTGAGTTATCTGTTGCTTTGTTTGTCATCTCGTACCCCATAGTCACATCGGTGGAGAGGAAAGAGTGTTACTACAACTTGAATGATGAGAACTTGTGTGATAAGGTGCTGGCCAGCGGCATGACTAAAGAGGAGTGCTGCTGTACGCTGGGAGCCGGCTGGGGGGACAACTGTGAGGTCCATCCCTGCCCCATACTGCAAAAAGGTACTGATTTACATAATGCACAACACACAATCTAAAAGGTACAGTACAGAGAACTATAAAAACACTTTTGTATAGATGGATCATTGAGTCAGTGAGTTGAACTTGAGGATAGTGGACAGATTCAATTATTTGCAGTGAATCGGTTGATCTGGTTCATTTTAGATTAACTATACCTTTTAAACTGGAAATAGAATTTTGAATTTTTCTTATTGTAACACTTTTTGAAAAAAGATCATGGTGGGGAACCAAATGCGAGAAATTCAGTTCCAAGTAGGAAATTTAAAGTAGGAAAAAATAATTAAAGAGACACAGAAAATGTTTAAACCTATTTTAATGTAAAACTGTAATGATTCCTATTTTAAACCTGTACTTTTTCGTTCAAATCATTCTACAAATTGGTTGAAGAGGACGTCTCCTGCCTGGAAGTGAACGTTTTGTGTTGTGCATTAGTAATTATGAATCAGTCTGGTCATTTATTCATTTCAGACAGGCAGATCAAATTGGATTGTTATCAGATAATGTTCAATATAGAAGAATATCCACTTTTCTGCAACTGATGACTGATGATGTGTTCAAGACATATTGAAGCTCGACCATGATAAAGTAGCAAATGACATTAGTAAATCATATCTGGATATCTTATAAATGATAAACAATCCCTTTCATATTTCTTTAGCTTTACCAAAGCCAAAATTACAAGTCATAATCACTATTCTTGAATCAACACAACAGACCCATTCCTGTATTAACCACTGGCTCTCTCTATGCAGATCAGTTCTCACAGATGTGTCCGGCGGGCCAGGGTTACATTCCTTTTGGTGATCCTATAAATCCTACAACCAGCTTACCAGAAAGATTCATAGGTATCTGTGTGTCTACATATTTTCAAAGAGATCGTTAACCTAAAATCTAATGTTCCAAACCTGTTAGAATTACTGTGTAACACAAATGAAGATATTTTGAAGAATGTTTTTATCGAGACATTTTGAAAGTCAATGGGGTCTAAAACAAAGTGTCTTGTAATTTTACCCCCATTTTATGCAAATATTTTTGACTTTGTGAGGTGTGGAAGCAGCCGCAGACATGGCTTAGCATATGACCTACATATGCTGAAACGCACACACTCAGCTGCCTGCTTCCCAGTATGGGGAAACCTCAGTCTAATGCACTGATTTAATTTATGAATGCAGCGAGAGTGTGGTTTCTCTTTGGCTGGTGGCAGTGTGAGTGAATGCGCTGTGGTCGGTGTGTGTGTGTGTGTGTGTGTACGTTTGAATGGAATGCTTATGGATGGAAAGGACATTTCCTCCCCATCGGTCTCCAGTCAAATGACATTTCTGCATGTAGCGGATCCCCAAATAAGAACACTAACTAAAGCAATGCGTCCTGTGAAGAGTCTGTATGCTACCAGATGCATGCTGATCTGTAGGTGCGCTCCAGGGTTTCAGGTTCATAATGACCTGTCTGAATGTTTTAGAATGAAATAATGAAAATGTGTTGATTTGTGTCTTTTGCAGATGCAGATGAATGCAAGCTTTTTGAAAACGAGATCTGCAAAGATGGCTTTTGTCTTAATACCCTTGGTGGGTATGAATGTTACTGCAAAACTGGACTTTACTATGATGAGAGCAAACTACAGTGTGTTGGTAAGGTCCAAAATCACAATCAGCATGTAATCTTTAAACTTGTGTTGATTACTAAGTTTCCTCTGGGTTTTTTTTTTTATTCTTGGGGTTATTGATTATGCCTCGTTCATTTTGTGGAGCACGAAAGAAAATGGGAATCCATTCACTTCCATTGTGTAGACAAAACACAAACTATCTTTTCAAAATATCTTCTTTTGTGTTCCACACACAAAAAAAGAAAGTCAAATTGGTTTGCAGTGACATGAAAGTGAATAATAGGTTTTTTCAGACTGATTACAGGTTTGATGTAGCGAAATCTTTTTTTTTTTTTTTTTAAAGCTTTTGTTCGGACAGGCTTTTTCTAGCACGCCCACATGTTGTCACAGTAACAAGGTAAACTTGATTCAGCATGCATGAAATTTTAGTAATAGATGTTTAACTATTGATTGTTTTGGGCAGTATCCAAGTCTGAACGCAGGAAAATGTCCAAAATAAATAGATGACTACTGAATTTTTGAAGAGGGCTGTTAGCAAGATAAAGCAATAGAAACATTCAAAATTTTCTGTTGTCTTTTACACCCTAACCTTGTCCATGAAGACTCGCAGACTAGCTTCTGAGAAGTGCATATTCAGTCTAAGAAATCTAATTTAACAGGATTTCAAACTATATAAAACGTTATTTTGTATTTTATTTGTGTAAACACAATGGATTTTAGTTGAATAGGCTAAAAAATGTATTTTTGCTGCCTGTCTGAACAACACACATGCACAATGTTGAAATACACAAAACATAATGAAATGATAGAATATTGTAATCTAGTGTTTCTCATTGTGTGGTGCATATCACTGATCTGTTCACAGTCACACAAAGCATCCTGATGCAGGCGGAGTAAAGTACTAAACCAGTTAATTCAACATTTTAAAAGACAGTATTCAGAAACATAAAAAGTTACATGAAAGTGTTTTATTTTAATCCAAGTATTTTTAGAAAGGTTTGTTATTTATAGCATCCTGCTTTAGCCGTGTATTGCTTGTGATGTTTGACCTTGAATTGTTCTTTTATCAGATTGGAATGACAGGCTTGTGTGTATGTGTTTGTTTTGTGTGGGTGCATATACAGTAAGCTTACATGCTAAATAGATGTGTGTGTGTGTGTGTGTGTGTGTGTGTAAGTTTTGGCCTACTTTGGCTCACCATAACGCCAACACATTTAAATTAGATTTAAATTTAAGTTTTAAACGTGCTGCAGCTGGCGGCTTGTGGCTTGCGGCTGCATTATGCGTACGTCTTAATGGCAGGTTATATGTGTGTGTGAGTATGGGTCAAAGGCTACATTTCGCGATCGGTCAGGGCGGCACAGCCGTTATGATCCAGGCCACAGCTCTATGGTGCACCGCAGGCTGTCTGCCTGCCTAAACACACATACACGCACTCACTCACACAAACCGCAGACCTACGGCCAAGAAGTCTTACCACTGCTTTAAAGTTGCCACACCCCTGACTGCCTCGCACACACACATCTATTCAGTGTAGCCACAATCATTTGATTTCCTACACCCTCTGACACACACACACACACACACACACATATGAACACCTACTCACTCTCCAAACTCAAATATGCATTTACACACACATACAAATATGTCTTTCGTTTCATGTGTCAGTCCTTTTAACACTGAGTCAGTGGGTGGAGGTTCTGGAGGAGGCCGCAAAATGTTACTTACATATTGTGGGCAGATCTGGTTTTATGTACACAAACACTCACTAAGTTCATTCACATACACTTTAGATGGTTGATTTTAGCTGGACTAAAGTATATATATATATATATATATATATATATATATTGTCCTGGTTGTGGTCTGGTGATCAGTAACTGTTGTTGTTAACTGAAACGAAATTATAAAATATTAGAAACTTAATATTAGAAGTACTAAAATAACTAAAATTGAAATAAAAATAAATCAAAGATATATTTTTTTTAAAAACTAATAAAAATGACAAATGCACATAACAAAATGACTGAAATTAAAATTAAAAACTGAAAACATAAGAACCAAAGCTAATTAAAAATATGAATAAATACTATAGCATAATTAATACTAAATAAGAGTATTCTATTGTCAGTTTATTTTTCCTCTTATGTTTACCACACCTCACAACATTGTTCAGATGTTTTATTTCAAGACGTTTGTCAAGTTTTTGTTCCTTCAAATGCTCTAGTGTGTAAAACTAATTTCCTACGCATCTCAATCTAAGCCTCAGTTGCTAATTCCAAAACATCATTTTAGTGCTAGTAACAGATGCCTGAGCCATTCATATAGTTATGTGTGAGAGAAAGATTGACTGAATAAATTTGTGTCTGTGCGGCCCTTAACAGTGTTAACAACAGTGAAACAATGTCTCTACTTATATTGAAGCTATAAGTTTAACTGCTAGTTATAAGTCTTTTTATGTGTGGGAGAAAGAGAATGCTTTCCAAAGATATTAGAACATAATTTATTGGTAAAACATTAAAATAGTTTGTAATTTTTATCTTATTATATAAGTATTTACTCGCTTGGCCTGTACCTTTGTGTGTTTTTTATTTTTATTTTTTACTTGCTGCTTTACATTTACATTTATTTATTTAGCTGACGCTTTTATCCAAAGTGACTTACAATTGCTATATATGTCAGAGGTCGCAACTAGTGTGTCTTGCTCAGGGACACATTGGTGTCTCATAGTGGATTCGAACCCTCTCACACCAAAGGCATGTGTCTTATCCACTGTGTCATCACTACCCTTTAGGCTAAAAGGACTTTTGAAATAACTGAATTTGGCAAAGTGATATGCAACTGTAATTCGGTCACAACCCTGCTGAAACTACTTTAGCCGTGCATTTACTGGAAAATAACTGCACACCTTGGCTTTCGTCAACCAATCAGAATAAAGCGTTTAACAGCCCCATTGTATAATACATTTTTATTTGCGCATTTATGCAATTTTCTTTTGTTTTGTGGTGGTGAACTAACTCTGGTGAAATTGTTGTTTTTTTGCATCTATGTTGTGTATATTGAGAGCAACTTACTGAGAGAACCTATTTACTGACTCTGTTTATCTTTGTTTATCTCTCTGCCTCTGCAGACACTGATGAATGTGCAGACGTGTCGAACTGTGTAAATGGTAAATGTATGAACACATATGGGTCATATCAGTGCTTCTGCACTCCTCCCCTGGTTCTTGCGGACGACAATACCCGCTGCATTTCACCCACCGTGGCAGGTAAAGTCTTACATCAACTATTATGTACCTGAAAACCCAACACTCCACCACCAAATTCCCTACTCTCTATGTAGCACCATAAAACGCACATCCTAAACACTTAAATCCCATTGCCTAAACGAGTGCCTCCCAATCTCTTCACAATTTAGATGTCTTTCTTATCTGCCACACTTATTTATCTCATTATCTTATTAATCAAGTTCTCCATGACCTGAATTGAGCGTGTCAGATTAGTGAGCCACCGCACTCTTTGGGTTCCTCGAGGAGCTGGATTGAGAAACAATGCTCCAAATCAAACCCTAGATTCTCTAAAACCTGAGTTCTATTCTCTAAATCCCTACAATTTACATTTTAAACACTTAATGTTACACCCCCTCAATGTGTGATAATTTACCTTTTGTTTCTGAGATCATTTTTCGGTCATATCTTGATCACAAAACAATTCCAAACAGTGTCATACTGCCATCTAGAGGCAGTGCCATTTCTTTTAGACTTTAGAAATCAAGTAGTGTGAGGCATAAAAAGAAGCTTTGGTTCATGATTGCCTGGCACCAAACTTATTTCTACACTCTATTGATTTGATCACATTTTGGTTTACGCATTGCATTGCTTTGTGCTTTCTATGGATTTTTTATACTTAGTTTCCAGATGTGTATTTCAGTATTCTGTAATTGTCATTAGCTTGATACTTAAAATGCACATTTACTCAAAAAGATCAGATGAAGTTTGTTTGTGTTTTTACAGGGAAAAGAGAAGTTGAAGTGTATGAAGGTATTTGCTGGGAGACTGTGACAGAAATGCTGACCTGCACAAAGCCCTTCACTAACAGACATACCACATTCACTGAGTGCTGCTGTTTATACGGAGATGCTTGGGGCATGGATTGTGCTCTCTGTCCCCGGAAAAATACAGGTATAATTACACAACCTTTCCCAATGAGCACCTTTCACATCTACTGATGCCTGCTCACATCAAATTTCACGGTGAGCAGTATATTCACAGTATGACTATATGGAATACACCTGCTACTGTATGTGGATTTTCGTACATGATCAGACTGCCCTGTAATTATATTCTTGCACAATCCTGCAAACATAAAAAAATGCACAAAGAAAAATAGATGAAAACAAAACAATTTCTTTATCACTGTCATCCAGAATCCTACGCCGATATGTGTAATATCCGTCAGCCTGGTGATTCCCGTCGGCCGTATGGTCAGGATGCTCTGGTTGCCGGCCCAGTTCATGAGTACGAGATCAGCCCTGAATACGACAGCACGTTGCCCTTCTATGACGATTATGAACCACCAAGAAGTGAGTAAAATTACTCACTTTAGATAAATAGTTCAGCCTAAAATGTAAACTGTCAATGATGTACTCCCTCTCTCCTTCACAGATCCATATGATGCATTTGAAGGACTGCGAGCAGAGGAATGCGGTGTGCTGAACGGATGTGAGAACGGACGGTGTGTGCGGGTGCAGGAGGGATACACCTGCGACTGCTTCGATGGATACACACTCGACATGTCCCGCATGGCCTGCGTGGGTGAGCAAAAGCAGATTCTCACATGAGGGGATCAGGCTGGTTTTTCAGGATGTGGGTGGGGTTAGCTCAGGTTTACGTTTCAGATCATTTCAATCATTTCAAAAAGATTTTTTTTTTTTTTTGAAGAATAGAAAAATCTATGCCTTGTGTCTAAGCTTCAGGATAAATAAATTCAAATCTAGATTAAAAATGAATTACAAATAATTAATTATTTAGTATGTTTAGTAATTTAATGTGACTGGATTTTATTTGTGGATGTTATTAAGGGTGATTCAAAACCTCATCTGTCAGGTAACTTCAAAATTGCTTTTCGCATTTTATCCCAGAAAAGTGACGTGATTATACTAGCTAATCTCCTGAAATGAGGCATGACTGAGCAGATGATAAATTATATAACAGAGTTTTTATTAGGGTTGAGAAACGAGGACTGGTTTCTATTCAGAACCAGATAGGGGGAAAAAAGAAAGAAAGAAGAATGACGATACTTATTCAGTGACGTCGCAACACTGCTACAGAATCTACAGCGAGTCTGATTTCCAAAACGAATGATTCTTATGAATTGGTTCTTTTAGTGAACCTACTGAACAACCAGTGTTGTCAATTTTTAAACAATTGATTTTTGGTTCAGTTATTTTTTAGCTAATCAAAAACATTTTTAAGTTATTTTAGTGACAGATAAAAACAAAAACACCGCTTACGTGTAACTGTGAAATTTAGATTAGTGTCTGACTGGTTTTTGATATGACAACATTAGTTAAAGATACACGTATCGTATGTAGTTTTGCCAGTAGTATTGTAAAAAAAAAAAAAAAATGTGTCTGTTTGCCATTCTATAATACCTATAAAACACATTTTGCTTTAGCAATGAAATTCCATTTACTTTTTCAACAAATATTTATAACCCTAAAAACTAAAAGAATCATTATTCGAATTGTCAAGATTGAAGTTGAGTCGCGGCAAACTCTTTGTGGTTTGTGTTCCAGATATCAACGAATGCTCAGAGCTGAATACAAAGATGTCTCTTTGCAAGAACGGCAAATGCATCAACACGCAAGGCTCATATAAATGCATGTGTCTGCCAGGATTTGTCCACTCCGCCCAGCACAACTACTGCGTTCCTCACACACAGAATGCTACCAGCACGGAGTGACCAGCAGAGGGCGCAAGATATAGTAAAAACACTCTTATTTAATCAAGGCCCATATACTCTGCACTGTATAAAACAAACACGCAAAAAACAAACAGTCCTACTTGAGATGAAGAGTTTAAATGTGCTATCTAATGGTGTCTATGAGAGAACTGTATAAAATATTTGTTTTATTGGTCTATGTAAGTATATTATTTTTTACTGTATTAGGAAGTAGAAAGACTGTTTGAACATAGCAGAGGTGATATTTCAGCAAACTGACAAACCCTATGACCTTAAGCTGGGGGACTGCTTTATTTTACCCAGTCAGAGAAGCCGAGCGTGTGGATATTTTACTAGTGCAAAAGCCAGACTCTCTTGTTCCACTTTTACTTTCTTTCCATTTCTTCTTTTGTTTTATTAATTGTCCTTTCCTTTCTTCTTTATGTTTCTAAATCGTTTATTGACTGATTTTTCTTTATATCGCTGTCTTTTGTTTCTGGTTACTTTCACATTTTATTCAGGCAGACCACACCAAACACACACACCTGCAATACATAGTCATAAGAAACACACAGCAGACAGCACAAAACGTTTTCAGTGTCAAGACTTTAAAATAAGCTTTTTATACAAGCTGCTTTGTATTAATGACAGACGCCAGCTAATTCTCTGTGTCTGGGATATTAGTCCACTGCAGATGTCTGCCCTGTGGAGCAGGCATGACCTTTAACCTCACCTTTCTTCTAGAAATTATTATTATGTTTCTTTAAAAAGAAAATAATAAGATGAAGAACCTTTATGTATTTTGTTTTTACAGAAATCTTTTACTGCATTTGATAGAGTGGGTGAAATGTCTTGCCAGGTTGCAAAGCTGCTATTAAACAGCCATGGGGTTTTTTTTTTTCACTCTTTTTCTGTTTTTTTTTTTTTTTTTTTTTTGTACATTTAAACTGAAGAGTTGATTAAAAAAAACTATGTATTTGTAATTTGTACATGAATAAATACTTTCTGAATATCCATATAATGTATTAAAACTCTTGAAATAAATCAGAGATGGTGTTTATACATATTTAGCTATGTTGTGTTCTCTACATATATTAGTGCATCTCAATTGGGCCACGACCTAATTTGGGTTGTTGTGTCGGAGACAGAAAGGAAAATACAATGTTAAAACAATCATTGGGGTCTGAAACACTGCAGAATAACATTACATCTTCATCACCTTAAATTAACCAAAATACACCAAATTGTCTTCTGTTCTCACAAGTGGTTCAATGGAAAGCATGTCCTTTGTCTTAGCTGTTTATCTTGAGCAGTAATCTGGTGTGAGTTGTTGTTTGAGTCAGTTGTTTTTCAAAAAAAAAAAAAAATACAATGGGACAGACTTAACAATAGCTTTGATATCAAATGTTGGTTTTGACTCATTGTACAGCTGGAATACTGGATTCTGATTGGTCATAGAAGACATGTTTCCTATATCATGAATAGCAACACTGACGACTGCTTATCTTGGTAAGCAAAACCGACACTATTATCATGTAAAGCTAGCCTGGTTAAAACCAAACCATTCTCAGTTGTAACTACGCTATCTCACGACCAATTCGTACGAGTGATTCAAAAGTGGCTAATTCGTATTAATTCACACGACCTCACTTGTACGAATTTGTACGATTTGTCTAAACCCACGTGACGGTTATGTTTAGGGGTGGGGCCAGGGGTAGGTCATTCAAAAAAATTGATACGAATTGGCTAATTCGTAAAATATGTACAATTTAGTACAATTTGTGGTCTTGCGCACCCAACGAGTCATTTCAGAAACTTCCTGCTCAAGCCTTAATTGTTGAACTTCTTTGCGGCCGTTATCTCGTTCCGGGTACAACTCCGACTCCGGTTCAAATTGATATGGTTGCCCAGATGTGCCCTCAGAGAGTCCCGATCCCATTCTTGTTCCAAAATATACCCTCAACTGTTGTCAAGGCAACACTCCATGTAGGTTGTGTCAAAAAGGGCGGAGTCAGCCAAGCTCATTATCATTTAAAGGCATATGCACTGAAATGGTGTGCTGAAAACAGAACGGTTTCTGATCAGGTAAAATGAGTGTTTTCTTACAATACTAATGATAATTTTTAGTTAACGTATATTACAAACTTTTCATTTAGACCCTAAAGAATCTAAATAACTTGTATGAAAATGGCGTTAAGTGACCCCTTTAACGATTAATCGTGCAACTCTACTGTCATGTTTGTGTAGATATGTGTATTCTAAGTATGTAATTTCTTCATGATAAGGATTTGGAAATATATAAAAAATGACGAATATGATATTTATGAATTTATATAGCGGAATTGTCATTAAGGAAAAACTTTACGTGAGTTTAAGGAATAACTTCGCGTGATTGTTTGCATCGAGATAATTTTTTTTAATGTAATAGATTCCGTGAACCACCCTACTTGCTTTTGCACTTATTTACAGAATTTGTCATAAAATATTTTTCTCAAACCACACATAATAAAGCAATAAATTAAGTTCACGGACCTAGGTAAACCAACCAATAAACCAACATATATTCATTTTGTAGTTGGCTACCATGGTATTTTTTGATGTGCCATAAATACCATGGTACAAATACCAATAAACCTGTATGTACTACTGTACGTATGATATTTATCCAACTAGCATATTATTTATAGGCCATTCCAATGCCATCACTGTATAGTACTTTTTTGTAGTTGTTGTTGTTGATGATTTGCCAAGATAAGCTGAAGGACAATCCAGCAAGAATTCCTTTGCTTTCTGCTTGTTATTGTTAATACACTGGAACTGTGTGTGTGTGAGAGCGAGAGAGAGAGAGAGAGAGAGAGAGAGAAGAGAGAAAGGTACAGCATGATTGTTTGATGGAGCGAGAAGAGACAGAGCGAAGGGAAGTGAGGGGTGGGACTGAGTGAAAGAGGGGTGGAAGTGAAGGGGAGGGCCAGAGAAAGCGAAGGGAGGAGAGAGGCAGCATGCATCTGTGTGGGGTCAGTATCACATGCTTAGCTCTTGCACACCACACTGTTGTTGATTGTGTGCGTTTTGATCTCACTGAACAGTGCATCTGACATGCAGTGTCTTTCTGTCTTTATTTCTTCTTAAGGGAGACATGGACTTGTAGAGTACTACGCTGTGTGATTCACACCTATGCTGAGTCAAAAGAGCTCCAGTGATCTCCACTGGCAGGTAAGATCTCGTTCTCTTGATCACCTAACAGACTGTCATACCTATTTAAAGCCTACTATAAAGTTCAGTGGTTAAACACCGACTAATGATACACTTTGTGCAGTTTACACAATGAAATGTGTGTGGTCAGTAGTCAGATGGTATCATCTGAAGAGTGCAGAAGGACACTTTACACTCTCAGTGGCAGTGCAAATATGTTGCAGTCGGAGAGATTTGAGGAATTCCAAGGTCACAAACTTTTCTTGTGGTGCATCATGTTTTTTTGTCTCTTGTGTGTTGTCGTGTTGCGGTGTTTACAAGTCAGTGAGAGAAACATTGATATCCATTGGTCAGTCCCGATGGTCAGTGTGTTGATGAGTGGATAGTTCAGTCTGATCATCATGTTATCCAAAGAGTACACAGGTGTGATGTTGTGCACGGATTTAGTTAGTTTGTGTGTATATACTTTTGTTTTGGGGATGAGTTTATATTTTTAGTATTTATTTATTTATATTTAGCAATTCTCTCTCTCGCTATCTCTCTCTGTCTATATATAGGTGTAATTTATCAACATATTTATTAGCATACACATAATTTTCTGCATAGCACTAGGGTAACTTGAACTTGAATTATTGTAGTTAAGTCAGTTTTGTCATCGTACAGTATCTCTGTGTGAGAGAGAAAATGAACATATTGCTGATTTTAGACAGTTCACATTGCAATCTGCTTAGATGTTGTTTTGAAAATGTTTTAGTTTCAACTTTTGTTTATAAGTCACAGGAACGATCGAGGCCCAAGGACATGCTTTCTCTCCGAATCTCACTCGCACACATAGATGCACACTGACTCTTTCTTTCAAACACACGCACACATGCTTTCTCTCTTTCGGTTCATCTCAGTAGCTCATTCTCACTGGTTTGATTAACCATGTCTGTGTTTCACTAATGCATTTATGGAAAAATCACAGTCATCGTTTCATCAAATTTTCCATGAAGCAAATAGCTGAGAATAGGTCATGTAAACGATATCCCAGCATTTAACCTGTTGTTTTTAACCTATTGCTTGTGAAGACCCAATTCAGAGTTGGCCACAGGTCTAGTGTTTCTGTATAGCTCTTGTATGTTTTCCCGTGCAGAAAGTACAAGTGAACTACAGTACATGATGTTGAATTATACTGTGTAGCTTTGACAAATTATAAAAACTCATATATAGTATAACTAAATCTGACAAAACTTCCCTTTGGTGAAATCCAGGGACTTGGAATAAAGTTATTATTATTAACTTTATATAAAAACAATAGAAATCTCAGGTTTGTCGGTATTTAGGTGGTTTGAATAACAACCTTCTGTCCTTTAAAGGAAACATGTTTGCTGTGCTGGTAATCAGTGGGTCGGATCAGCAGATTGTAATATTTAAGCTCTGTTAACACACTAGCCCTGAACACACACACTCATTCACAGAGCTGTTGTTTCTGCAGTTACACTGAGTCTCTGACAGCAAGTGTGGGCAGGTGTCTGTAGCATGGATGGTCTCACTCCACAACCTCATTCCACCACTTTCCCCTCATATGCTGTCTCATAGTACCTTTTATTTCCTGCCGTTGGACTCCGTCTATCTCTATACAGTCTCACTTATCAATGTTATTTCCAGTGCGATTGTGAGCCATAGCTCCTGTTTCCAGTAAAATGGCAGGCTATTTATAGAGCAAGAGTGTTGATGTGTGTTTGTGCCCTGCTGCGTATGTGCTCGCATGTCTGCATTCTGTCCATCAGAGTGATTCTGGATTAGCTTCGCGGAGGTTTAGTCACTTTCAAAGTTTTTCTTTTGCTGATGCAGCCAATATGTGTGTTTTTAAGTGACCTCACAGTGGCTGTTTTCCTACATGTGGACTAAATGTGATGGTTAAACACAGATCTACTTTATTGCTGATTTCATTATAGTCAGTTTAGAGATTAATTTAATTTAAGTCAATAAGTCAGTAAAAATGGCTGTTTGGAACCAGAATAAAACCAGACCATTTGCATGTAATAGCCCACACATAGCATACGTGATGTCAGCAGAAGTGGAAAATAGGTTCTGTGAAGGATCAAGTGATATTTTTAATTAAAGGCACAATTTACAAATTGCATTTCTCTGGAACAACATGCACCAATTGTTTACAATACAGGGAAATAGAGTCATATTTGATTTCCTCAATATTCCACTCTTTCTTCCTCTTTCTAACTAGAAATCAGGTACAGAAATTCACACACTTCATAAAATTGAACTAGATGGCAGTGAGTTACAGAAAAAAAAACACTTAAATCCTTTCAAAAATCTTTCCTGCCCTGCTGACGTCACATCAGATACCATTTGATCCCTGATCCTGGATCAGTCTTTCACTATAGCTTTGTCCTCGATTCAGTCATACGTTACCGCTTGCTTGTGTCATACAGTAATGCAGTGCTTTATTTATGCAAAGTGCACCTGTAACATTTCCTCGTATTCAAACAGCATGCATGAATTTCTCTCAATCACACATTAGTGCTTTCATGAGTCTCATAATCTCACACGGCCTAAACACAATTTACCTCAAAGTAAAGACACGAGTGAAGATTTTATCAAAAGTCTTTTTATGTGTACTATTACCCAAGACTTTCATAGCTTTTCAGAAAAGTTACATGGAAGTGTTTTGTAAGTGTGAAGACTGGATAAATAGGTTAGTCATGATTACAGAACAAAACAATCCGGCTCTAAGGAGTTCAACATGTCACTTAGACATTTCAAAGAATTTCCAAGAATGTTTCTTTGAAATCCAAGGGAATGGGATTCTTCTCGCGTCATGGTTTTATCAGAGATATGACCTGAAATCTTCCACTCTTTTTCATGTGACAAACCTCAGCCACATACCAATCATTGAAAGAGGCAATAAACTTTTATCATTCAGTCTTTTTAGGGTGATGGACGGTCAGTACTTCATAAAGAGGTTTCAGACATTTTGTTCTTGTTTAATGACACAGCACACATCAGTAACAATTGCCCGATGCTAACGTTCATGTAGTTGTTTAAAACAAACACTGAGAGTGTGAAACAAACTGTGTTGGCAGAGCAGGATATGTGCTCATTGTTTATGTTTAGCCGCTTCTTTTTTGGGCTTGAGGAGACGAAACAAGATGGTCTGCATCCCCTTTGAATGAACAGGAAGGACAACAGAAAAGCAGCTGCTAGTGTCACACTCACACTCACACAATGTACATACACACTAAGAAAGAAAGAGAGAAAGGAAGGACAAGGGTCCTTCAATGATTTGTCATATGATGATGAAGATTCATTGAGCTGAACTTTAAATCAGTGTTGCGTTCTGATAGAATATTGATTCACAGATTACATTGATTACTAACAAAAACGTATCGACAAGGCGGCCTTATATTGTACTACCTTATTTGAAGTTGCTTTTTATTATAATACAGAAGTTCTCAGATATGTATCAAGGTTTTCCCAAATGTTTCTGGAGTAAAATTCCTTAGGTAAAATCCAAGTGGATGCTGCACCTAATTTGATTGGAAAGTGCTTTTGGTGGACAGTAGTATATAGTAAATCTCTATATATAAATGCCTCAGTTGTTCAAATAGAAATAGCAACTAATGAGCTGATGGTAAAATGATCAAATGTATGCGATTGATATCAAAACCTAGATCATGTGGTTTTCGATGATTTTAATCAGAAATCCTTTTACTTTTGATTGCAAACTTCTGTAACTTGTGTTGAGGCATTGTTGACAATAGTGTTGACAGATATTTGTGTTGACAGCATGTCTCTTCTAGAGTCTTTTTCTCTGGAGAAAAGAAATCTGCGAGAACGTCCTATATAAATAACCTGGTAAACAAATATGGTAACCCTTTAGCTTGTCAAAGCACCATCCTATGATCTGATACCACTGTAAAAGATTTCAAGTACCTATAACTTTGCATAAGCTGAAACGGTGTTCTTAAATTCTTTCATCATAATGTTTAATTTCATTACCAGCCCTGGTCCTGAACACAGCTGAGTTATAAATGTATCTCAGTGTATTTCAGTCTTGAGGTAAGAGATGTGATCATTCAGTGTGGTTCTGCGAGACTCACCTGAAACTTGAGTTAAATTCAGTTGCATGTTTAGTGTTACCAAGCCATTACTTGTGCAAAGCTCTTCCGTTCTGAAACTTGTCTTCACCCCTGTACTGTTGCGTACACAAACCACAGACAGATCGAAGAGCTCGTACCTCACCTAGACAGACCCACTATAACAGCCAAACGGGGAGATGGGAAAATGCGAGTGTTCACATACTTGAGGGGCTTCTGGGTGGGTGATCTTAACTGTGACTAATTCCTGCTCATAAATATTGGCAACTGAATGACAGCCTGCTGGGTGGGAAGTCCTATTGTCCTTGAATAAATTCTCCTCTCTATGGTAACAAGTGGGGCTCGTCCCCTCTAAAGAATGGAAGCTGGAAAAATAGGCTTAGCATTTTTTTACGTGGTAGTCATATTAAATATATTTGGCACTCATTTGAATAGAGGGCCTTAGAAACAAAAGAGAGAGTTGAGAATTGGGGTTGTCCATTGTTTGACCATGCCGTTAATGTTCCTCGCTTTTGTTCAGGCTAAGAGTTTGATGTATTCGCAATTGTTTTGTCACTCTCGTTTGAGATCACATCAAGGTCAGGCTGTTTATTGAAGCTATAGTTACTCTGGTTTGATTATTTTGAGGGAGGCGGAAACCACGTGACGCAGATCCACTGTGTGTCTATGACATCCTGTTCAAAAGCCACCGACTGGAAAAAACAACCTGCCTTTATTTAACCCGCAGTAGCAAGGAGAAAGAAAGAGACATTAATGATAACACTCCTGACTATTGTCTTTCACTCATGATCTTTTTCTTTCCTTCGCACCCCCTTTCGGACACAAAAGGACAGATTGGTGGTCACCACCACCCCTCCCGTGAATGTATTGTGACGTGGTTCCTGTGTGCTGGGCTTCAGTTTACGGTGTGTTTGGGAGTATTTTTAGCCTGGCACAGGGACGCCTGCTACAGACAGGAAAAAGGCCAGAATAGAAGGAAGTCCATTCGCCTTTTAGACAAACAATCCCTTCATCTGCATCAGTGAACTGTGGGAGAGAGAGAGACAGAGACAGAGAGAACCAGAATGAATATTTCTCACATTCTCTAGTGCCACATGGTGTTTGCAGGCCTTCTCGCAGAATTTCACAATGAGGTCCAGAGATCTAACTCATGATTTTCACTGTCTCATTATTACAGAATCTATTCACTTCCCCATTCTCTCTGCATATATAATGCTAGTAGTTGTTTCGTCTTTTCATCGCATTCCATAGTTTTAAGTCAATAGTACACACACACACACACACACACACACATGTGTTCGATGTATAAACCTGAAGAGAAAAAAAATAAGTTCACAATGATTTGCAGTGCTGTTGTAAAAAAAATAAATATTGTTTAAAATATGCTATACTAAACTTCGAGAGCCCTACAAATACATACATTTATATGACAGCTGTGAGGCTCCCTGGTCCTCAGTTTCCAAACCCCTGGTTTATAAGACAAAAAATAAAAAGTTGTGTTTGCCATCATTGATAAAAATTTTCAGTGAGTAAATGTTGACAGATTCTTACTTTCCAGTTGTTCAGTTCTTTTAATGAAACTGTAAAACTGTACTTAATAAACCCCTCTGTCATGTGCTGCAATCTCCAAAAAGCTTTATATTCAGTAACAGATTCCTCCTTTTATCCAGATTTCGGATTGTGAGGGAAAGCAGTTGCAAAGGCCAGATGCATCTAGAATGTACTGAGTAATATTTTTAGAACTTCTCAAATTTGTAATGACATATCTGAACTTGTCCAGTTCCTCATCAGGTCCGATCATCCTCTAGCTTCAGGTCTTGATATGTCAAAATGAACAACGAACCAGTCAAGTTCAGATGTTACAGTGACTTTTAAGTGGGTTAACATCAGCACGGCTCTTTAAAAATGGATGGTGTTGGGGAAGTTTGGGCTCAGTGTGCGGAACAAGTGACAGCCACTGCTTTATGAATTATACACATCTTTTGTTCCTCTGGATAATTACTTTGCTTTAGCTTTTTCATATGACTCTAGTTCCTGCTTGGTCCCTTTGCAATGTGTGACAGGATGTTAGCAGCTCTGTTTCAAAAAGAGACTTAACCCAAAGTTGTCAAAAGGTTGTCAGTGTTGTTCCTTTTTCAGTTGTATGCACAAATGCTGTACCTTCCAGTGCTGGAGACTACATGACTAAAAGTATGATACTACCTTTTTTGGTAGTGTGAAAGTAGTTACACTGGTTTCAGACTAGTCTATTCGTAGCGTTCCTGTAGCTCAAACAGTAGAGCGCTGTGCTAGCAACCCCAAGGTTATGGTTATAATTGGGTTCATACCATTGGATGCAATGTATGTCTCTTTGGATAAAAGCATCTTTCAAATGCATAAATGTAAAAATAAATCTTTAGCTTCTCCAGTAACAAGCTACTTTTTCCAATCAAGTAACACAGTAGCGTGATCACAGTTATGCTATATCATTGTTTTAATATCACATTGAAAATGAACAAGCTGTTGCAATAATTAAGCATGCTATGTCTTGTTATGTAGTGAAAAATACAGTTCACTGTTACGTAAATCAGTTGGTTTCGACTCTAACCCTTGTTTTCTGAGAAGGGAACGAGACGCTGCGTCATATAACAACACTTTAGGGAATGCCCTCAGCGTGTAAGCATCTGAAGCACGTGTAATTCTAGTCCAATCTTGATTGATGCTGCGTCATGAGTTTGCACGTGACGTAGCACAGCACTCGGACGCCGGCACACAAAGAAAGTAGCTTCTAAAAGATCGAAGTAAGTGGCGCTTGGCAAGGAGACGCAGCGTCTCGTTCCCTTCTCAGGGAACAAGGGTTACAGTCATAACCTGAGATGTTCCCTTTCAAGGGAACTCACGCTGCGTTGTATGACGACACTTTGGAGAGCTAATTCTCACTAAACAATGACAAACAATGCCTGAACTTGAGTGAACTCTCTAGGCACAGTTAGGAAGAGAGCACTTGTGCACCCGCTGTAGAAGGAAGACTATAAAGTCTCAGAAATGTATGGGGGTACCCAAGTCCACAGCATCACATATTTCTTGCAGCAAAAAATCAGGAGAGAAGGACTGTAGAAGATGTTATGCTTCTAGTGGACTCAGCCCTTATGGCATATTGTGAAGGCGTTAGCCCGAATGATCCAATTGCTGATCGTTTGCTTAGAGACCGGGAATACCTTCTTGTCCGAAGCACACTAACAGTTGGTCTGACTTCCTACAACATGAAGACTTTTCAACAAAAATCTCTAACTCCCCAACGGGGCAGATCAAATGAAGTCTCTCCTGTTCCGCGTGTGGTGAAGGATGGAAGGCCTGATGGATGGTAGAACGACCACATTACAGGGTACTTTAGGCACGTAGCCCAGTCTAGGGTAAAGGATAGCTTTCATTTTCCTGGGAGCAAACTCTAAGCAGGGAGGAGAAATGGAAAGAGCGTGGAGGTTCCCGACTCTCTTTAGGGACAAATGAAAAGGAAAGCAGAAATTTCTCTGAAGCTGACTCGAATGGCCAGAGACAACCCTTAAATAACCACTGCCAGATCCCAGGTTGGACTCTGGTCTCATCCCACGCTCCACGGAGGAACCGTATGCCTCCCCAGGAGTCCATCGCCAAATGGAGTGTGGAAAGCTGCTATTGCTGCTACCTACATACACCTTAAGCGTGGAGGCAACACTAGAGGCAATACTCTCTTTCTGTTTTTGGCGGTGAGAGGAGCTAGATGACGGCACCCTGCCTAGAGCCCCTCTAGACCGAGAGTGGCGAGGTAAATACGGCTTGAAAGTGGCTGAATGCTTCTTCGCCTCCTGGATCACCCTTAACAGGTGCAGATTACAGGTGCCTCTCCATTATCACCAATGCTGCCATGGAGCAGCCGATGGCACAGATCATCTCCATAGTGACGCTGAGAGTTAGCTCCCCTCGCCCTCATCGAGGTCTTTTAAAAGGTCTGTCCAACCCGCCACAATATATAAGCTCTGCCCACCAAATCAGATTTGGCAGGGTTGACACAGCATCGGGTGAGAAATATCTCACTAGAGGCTCTTAAACCTGCGGCATCATCCCATAACCGTTCTCTTTATCCCCCAGTATATTACTGAAGCACTGAAGGGCTAGATAGACTAACTCATTATGCAAGTCGGGAAAGAACGGTAAACCCCAGCAAGGATGCTGTGACAAAGGCTGCAGGAAGCGCTCATCAAGTTTGCTTTTCTTATGCGCCTCCTGCCTCTCTCAGGGCCAGCTGATGTTTAGTTTGGCAACTGCATGAGTCACAACCTCCAAGAGCTTCTCATAAGTGTAAGGATGGGGTGATGAGTCCTCCATCTCTCCTGCCTCGATGCTGGGCACATCCACTTCCTCGGAAGTAGACGGCTTAAAGGATTAGTTCACTTTTAAAAAAAAAAACTTTACTCACCCCCATGTCAAAGGCATTAAAGGGATAGTTCACCCAAAATTGATAAATGCCAATTATTTACTCATCCTCGTGTTTTTCTAAGCTGGTGTGACTTTTTGTTTTCTGTGGAACATCAAATATTATCAGAAATATTTTTTTTTTTATTTCTACACAGTGGAAGTCAATAAATTGTTGTTCTAGTCTCAAGAGTAAGTGATAAAAGAATTATAATTTTGGGGTGAACTGTCCTTTTTTACATCTTTAGATTATGAGTAGCTTGTAGTTTAGGAAGTCGAGTTCCAAAGTAGCTTTGCAAACACTGCTACCTTCTTATCGTCAAACCCCTATAATTAATGTACTGACAGGATGATTTATGGTTAAAAATTTGACTGAGAGATGTAAATCTCCAAAGTACACAGGTTGGGACCCTGATTTTGATTTGGAGCTGCTGGTGGTGTTGTGTTTTGGGTTTGCCGGGTTCATCTGAAGTAAATCAGGCTTTATAGAGCGACTGTCAGAGATAATCGGCTGTTGTCTCTGTGGGCTGAAGCTTTAGATGACTGTTTGATAATGAGGTTGCGGAGAGGTAACTCATTTACTGATTGCAGGTCTCTGGTGTTGTGTGAGTGGTTCATTCGAGCAAGACGGGTGTGAGTCTTTGTGTGTTTGTGTGCATGAGAGCTTTTCTGTCTGCATGTTTGCATGCATGCATCTATGCGTGTTCGTTTTTTCTTGTCTGAATTAGCAGTGGAAACTCTGAGAAAGCAATAAAATGTGTGAATATAATGTATGACAGTCGTGGAATATCACAATGTCTTACTGAATATTACTGATCACACTGCTGTCTGAGTCAAATTCTTACTGTAGTTTTGTGTTGGTCAGGTCCAGTGTTTCCCTATAGGATCTTTTTCAGGGTGGGTGGTAGATCCCCCGAAACTGTTGCGGAGCAGGCATGTTATGGATATGTGGTGTAAAACTTTTAGTAATCAAAAATCATGTCTAATTAATTGAAATCATGAATGAATCATAAGAAATGTTACTTGACCAGCAAATCAGCATAAGAATAATTTCTAAAGGATCACGTGACACTGAACATATAGATCATCTCAAAGATTTCATTTGATCCAATCACTCAAGTTTATTTACGGTAACTCAGCCAGTGATTGTTAATATTCAAATTAGGTACTCGTTGTAATCTGCATCTGTTTTTAATCATTTTTTATTTTATTTTTGTTATTTGTGAGAAGATCTTAGATATACATTCTGCCTTATTTTAAATCATGGTACGGTTGCCACCTTGAAAGGGTCATATAATGCCATTTTCATAAAAGTTAATTTGATTCAGATATGGTAGGCGTTTGGTTTCTGACACGCGCTGTAAGCGGCAGACCAATCACAACAGACTGGGCCGTCTGACCAATCAGAGCAGAGTAGGCTCGCGGAAAGGAGGGGTTTAGAGAGACTGAGTCTTCGAACAAACCGTTTTTTAGACTCTTTGAGAAGTAAAAAGTGTTTTTCTGACCTTGGATGCATGCAAAACTATTGTCGGAGACATCCAAAACAAAATTAGGAACCTTTAAAACAGCATAATAGGGGCGCTTTAAGTCTTATAAATGCGGATGTGCTTGACCTCTCTTGAGGGTCATTGGGAGGAGTCTGGGCTTTGAACAGCTGCAGTCCAGTTCACTGAGAACCCAATGACTTCATCTCACTAGTCACTACACACACAGATGTAGAGGGCAGCTGTTTCTCTCTGGCTGCCAGAGACACAGACATCTGCTGCATCTGCTTTCACCCAGACATCCAGTCCTCTTTTCACATCATATTTATTTTTTGTCTCACTTATTTCTCTTACTATTTATTTAAGTGGCAATCTGAAGTGAAGAACCATCTAACTTTCTAGATGTTTTTCTTGTTCTCTTTTTCACTGTAACATTCATTTGAAGTCTTTCCCATCTCATTTCTCACATCGCATCTTCACTCTCTCCTTCTCATTATCTCTGTCTCACTCTTTCACATTTGTATTCATCTTGTCCCATGTTCATGTTCTGAGCCCTTCTGTCACTCTGATTGGCTGTGATGTTCTGTCATATGGCTGTCTGATGTGCGTTGGTGTTTACAAACAGGCGTGGAGGACAGTGGGATAGTGTCAGTCAGCTGATCGCAGTCTGTTCTGCTAGAGAGGAGTCCTCCAGTCCTTATACCACAGCAGATTTTGGAAGTTATGCTTGACCCTTTAGGTTTTCACCGTTGTCCTAATGTGAAGATTTAGGGTAAGTGAATGAGGGAAATGTGAGTCTTTGGTTCTTTCGTGAGATTTATAAAAAGCATCTTCGATCTGCGCTCACTCTGTATGCCGTTGACATCATCATATTCATCACATTCAAGTTCTGAGTCCTTGCGTTTTCTCAATGACTAATTCTCTCGCTCTCTGTTTTGCTCTGATTTTTGAGAGCTTCTTTAGTGCTTCTGCATTTTATGAGAATATAAAAGGTCTTCATCTGTGGCAGTTTATTTCAGTCTTGTGCTATTTAAGTCCCTGTGAACCGGAAGTTGCAAACGATTTTTCTCCAGTGCTGTGACGTATTTCCAAGTGAAACGGAATATTGAACAGAGGGCAGGGTTTTACTCTAGCGCTCCTCCTCTCCATCTCTCGCTCATAGCAAACTAACGGTTTGAGGGGAGTGGTTAAGCGTTTCCCCACCCAAGTTGTGAGACCTACGTCATCAGAAAAAGAAACCATTCCAGACCGGAAGTAACTTTTCAGATTTTGATTAAAGATTACTAAGGTAAAACATTTTTTTAATATTACTTGCACGGATTAATTGTTCACCACAAGACTATTAATATGCGCTAACAAAGTAAATAGGTTCAATTTTGATTTCACGGGGACTTTAAAAGTAGCACTCCAGCTGTTCCTACCATACATTTAAAGAGAGCATTAAATAACTTGATAATGTGTTGAATTCAGAAGTTTGGGTGGGACATATGTGTCCTTTTAAAAAAAAAGTCGTCAGTTGGCTTTAGTTTCTTCATGGTCAAAAAAAACATAATTTTTTACAAGCTATAAGATGCAGATGGTATTAGGGGGCTGGGCATTTTCATTCTAGAGAGCATTTGATTGGACAAAAATCTGTGTAGTGCAGGATGAGTCATCATTGTTTATAGTCATCAAGACTGTGATATATTTATAATTTTAGTGTACATACACTACCGTTCAATAGTGTTCAATCTTTGCTATGTGGGTAAAACTAGCAGACCTTTATAAATGTGCATTTCTGTTCTGTTCAACATCGTTGGTCTATTAGAAACCAAGAGTTTCAAAGTCCAGTAGCTCAGCACTTCACTATATTAGACACTCTGTCTCTACCTTACAAAGCGTAGCCAGAAATAGAATTAGTCAAATATCCAGTGGAGGGGACATTAATAATTTACTTTTAAAATGTGAGACCTTTTGGATTTACACATTAGATACTAGCACATAGATGATTAAATTGTTTTAATTATGAATTAAATTGATTAAATTTCTTTACGATTTTCTTTCTTTCTTGGTTTTCTATGTTTATGCAGGTATCATGTTTTTCTTTGTTATTAATAAAATTGCATGATTAAAATTTGACTTTCACATTTAGTTTTTTTGTATTTTTCTTTGCCTTTGTGTTCCATGTGTGTGCATGTTACATGTCATGTGATCCTTGATTAATCACCTGTGAGTGTAAAGGCTTGTTTGGTAAAAACTTTTAACTGTCTGACTAAGACTGTTTTTTTTTTTTTTTTTTTTTTTTTTATAGCATATTTTGGAGCCTTGGTGTGCCGACTGTTTTCTGTTTTTTCTACTTTCTATATTTTAAAATGTAATTTATGCCTGGATGACAAAGCTGAAAACCTGTGATATTCAGCATCATCAGTGTCAGATGATCTTTCATAAATCATTGAAATATACTGATTTGGTGCAAAAGTAAAATTTCTTATTATCAATGCGCTGCTTAATATTTTTGTGGAAATCGTGATACACATTTTTCTCTGGATTCCTTAATGAATAGAAAGTTCAAAAACAGTTTTCAAGGCGTCTTTGGTGAATAAAAGTCTTAATTTCTTAAAATAATACTTTATAACTTTTGAACAAAACTGTTTAAGGGAAAAACATTGTTTGAGTGTGTCTTCTTTATTCTGCCCGAACTGAACCAATTTGTTTAGTCATTCTTAGAAAGAAGAAAAAAATATGCATTTGAATATAGTAAACGCAAACCTAAAACGGTCAGAATTTTAAAGGCATTTCACAGAAATATACGGAATAATTCAGAAGGAAAAAAGTCTAATCTAATCATTGACTCAGGTTTGCCCTTTAATGGATACTCATGTTGAAGAAGGATATGGGAAAGATTTAAGGAACACACAGAGATTCAATTCTCTTTGCAGAGAGTGGAATGTCAAAATCTGATATGTGCATAACTAAACGTATTATCAGTTTTTGTTTAATAGTAATTAATGTCAAATCACTAATAACTAATATCATGTTCATGCAGTTTATAATTGCATCGAGCTTGAGTTATAAATATCTCATATTTGGCTTCATGTAATGGTTGTGTAACTGATGGCTCTGCATGCTGGTCTGGATGAGGCGAGTCAGGACAGGTTCCAGACGTCAGCACTCACACTCACAGATGTGAGGGGTGAAAATTAGATTGAGATATTTATAACCACAGCGCTGGTCCCTTCATCTCTGTAGTCAGAGATCTCTTATGGTTGCAGGTGTACTTTAAAAGGCATTTCATGTGGATCAGGGTGGAAATGTTTGATATTTTTGGCAGTTATTCTGCACGTTTCATGTCGATTACATAATCTGAAGTCATACTTCTTTTCAGCCCCTCACTTACTGGGGTCATTTATGACATTATGACAGCAATGACGTTATTGACAGTAGCGCAAGTACCTCACTTGCCATTGAATCTCTCACAGACTTTGAAGTTTTAGTTCAAAGATTAGGATGCCAACTAAAGGTCCCACAAGACTAATCTGACCCTTCTCCCATCACTAGCAGCTGCTTAACCTCTGTGTACATTTTTTGTTCTTCTTTTTAAGGTCAGTTAGTTGTTGATCTTTTAGATTGCTGCTTTTCTGATCTTCTCTGCAATAAAAATAAACCCACATCTAAAATTAATCTATTAGCTATTTGTGCACAGGAACACACACTTAGCCTGCCCGTTTTGATTACTGTACATAGATAAATGATACAGGAAAAAAACATGCGTCATCCAGAAAAGCGATGTACACATCACAACATAAGACGAATAGAAAACAAAACAACCCAAGAGAGGAGAAAGGTTTAGAGGCAGCTATGAAGGGCTAGTTATCCTTTATGTGTGGATACGAGTAGTTCATAAGCACTAATGAGTTAAGATACAATTATGTTACTCTCTAATCAGGAAGTGTACGTCCAGTTCTGTGGGCCAGAATGATGCCATGCTATCTTTGTGGAATTGTGATCTGTGATGTAGCGTCATGCAAACTGTGCTCCCGCGAGAGATGAAATATTGATAGCTGCCATAGGGAGTTCATAGAAGAAGAAAGCAGTCAAACAATTCAACCTTAACACTGGCCTGTCTGCTGCTGTCATATATAGAGAGAAGGTTAGAGTCAAAGGAAAGAAATACAAATGGCACTTTATGGTGTCATTCCTACAAATCCCACAAAACAAATTTTGTTTGTTTGATTTATTTATTTATTTATTTATTTATTTATTTTTGGCTCTATTAAACATCTAATATATAAACTATTTTATAAAATTAAACATGAATCTACTGTAGCAAGTATATGGTGGCTAGTTTTAAAAGGGACTTGCACTTCCCTTCACTGAAAAAATGGTCAAAAAAGAAAATCACATAGCCCACCTTTAAGTATAACGAAGTTTAATTGTCAATACCTAATATTCAAAAAATGTTATGCACAACCTTGTAAATTCAATAAATAAATAAGCATGATGGGAAAAAAAATCTCTTTACATTTTCTTCATTTTATTTTTTGACTGCATTAATCAAACTTGAGCATTCAACCCTGATACCTTTTTATTGCAAGACATTATTTTGTATTTAAAATGTAATTACATTTATTATATGCAATATTTTATTTAATATAAAATGTTTTATTAAAGTTGATCTATACACACCCAAAGTAGCTAGCTCTTACTAAAGTAAGTGATATAACTATTTAGTCTAAATATTGAATGATAATATATTTTATATTTGTTCAATATGTTTCTTTAATAATTCTTATTTAAAGGATTTTTTTATGTTTGTTTGGAAATGTATCAAAAATAGCATGCCTCATATAAAATTAATGGAGAATGAAATTAATCATTAAGTTTGACCACCTGAGGTTGATAATGGGTTACACCCTTCCTTTCACTGGCCATCTGTTGAACTTTTTTTTTTAAAATGACTTCATGTCAGATGTTCATGTTTTAGGACCTGTTTTGTTCTTCATTCGTAGAAAGTGTGAAAAAGACAAAGATTGGTCTTATAAACTTCAAAGAAAGAGGTGATTACTGAACAGCATCAGTTCATTCACTATAATGCCTCATCAGTTCATTCACTGTAAAGCCCCTTGGTGTAAGCATGTGAAAGGCTTCATAAAATATTTCTGTAACTTTTTTTTTTTTCAAATTATTGACAGTGTTTTGTTTGTTTCTGCAGTGAGGCACAGTCAACCATTGTCCTGCTGAGCACATTAAGCACATTTAAGGGAGAGGAGACGTGGAAGAGAGGAGAAGAGACAAAGAGGGTGGCCTTGATGGCAGAGAACTGGATGTCCCAGTGAGGTCAGGTCGGACGGGAGGTCATGGGGTCGTTTACGTTGGGGAAGGCTGCTTCCCTGGAGCTACTGCTGGACGCCTGCATTCATGCGTTTGGTGAGTGAACACTAAAATAGCAAAACTATAATTTTGTCCATTATTTGTCCACATTCTATCTGTTACTGCATTATCAAGATTTGCTCCGTTGCTAGATCTACTTTTATTCAAATTTATGATTCTATTAATCACCATAATTCATCACTGTTATAGGTCAAAGCTGATCATGCCATTATGGGCTACTTTGATTGTGTATGATTACTGACCTCTGTTTGCTTAATCACAGACAGTTATTGATTAATATACATACATTAATAAACATATTAATGACTTAAATTGATCATTGTCATAGGTTTTTATCACTCCTCATATTATTAATTACTGTACTGCTTACCTAATTCTCGTTATTAATCTGTGTCATTGATTTTTTACTGATATCTTCAATTAGATCTTTATATTATTTTTTTCTAATATTTATATATCATACTGTTTCTCGTATCATATTTGTTTTTGAGCTGCTATTCCCAAAATCTGCTATATTCAAATGTGTTCCTCTCTTTCTCTATCACTTACATTGTATTTTTTCTTATATATATTATTATTATTATATCTATATTTCTTATAATATGTATCCCTCTTTCTGTTACTGTCTCTCTCTGTTATAGATGATGAAGGAGAGCTGCATGAAAATCAGCTTCCTCGAACCCTTCTGCTGATGCATCGCTGGTATGTGTCCTCGACTGAGCTCGCTGGGAAACTTCTGATTATATATCCTGTGGCAGACCAGTATGAGCGTGTGTGGTGTTTCAGTAGATATCTGTTTTTGTGAGTGTGTGCTGTTAGATCTCTCTGTAGATACCAAGAGGCATCTCTAAGGAAATGACGCCAGTCCAAGCTTTTCTTAGTTATAATTTCAATTAAAAGCCCAAGAAACCTCCTTTTGTGAAATATTTTACGTGGAAGTGTGTGTCAGCTATCTTTCTTGTAAAGAAATGACACTTGAATGAATGTTATTGTAATGCAATGCCATTCGTTCATTGCAAAGCTGTATAGCTGTGCATATACTTCCATTCATTCTCCAGCATGTTTAATTCTCCTTGACTCTCTATCACGTATCGTGACTGTCGGGGAGATGACTGCCAGCGGACACGACTGAAGATCTGTTATTTAATGAGGTAAATAAAAACAGCTTCCGTTTAACAAGATAAACAACCCCTTTATTCCCCATGAGTTTCCTCTTCGGAACGATTTAAGGTGTTTATTTGCATTGCTAAGCAACAACCCCGTGGCAGAACATGTTGTGAAGAGGCTATTATTTAGTGTTTTCATTTTTTTTTTTTTTATTCTCCTTCTGTTCTTCCTCTTTTTCTCCGGAGGCTGCGTGACTGTCGCCTGCATTCAGCATGAAGAGTGATGATGTCACAAGGACAGGCATCGCTCCTAAAGATGGACGTTTGTCCACAGTGGACATTTTGTGTTTTAATGCACAGCAAAGCATGAATCAGCGTTTCGTCCATCTATTGTTCACAAAGCACGTCTCCTCAGGCTACCTTTCTTTTCCTTTCTATTCACATCTGCCTGCCTGTTTTCAGATCTATCGCTCTGCATTTCACCAAAACCAGGATTTGCTTCGAGAATAGACAATGTATTCACTGGGAATTAAAATCGAATTCATTTCTGGGAATAAACAAGGCTTTTAAATAGGTTTATTTCTTTTAGACAAATAAATGTAAAATGTATACGGATATTTAAGATTTCTTCCCTATGTCACTAGTACAACATTTTCTCTGGATCATGTTGGAGAACATGATTATCGATATTTACACAAACTTGTGTAGATTATGCAGCTCGTCGTTAAAGCATAAATGGAAAAAACAAATACCAAGACAATTTAAAATGCATGTTAATGTATGAGTTCGACTTTCAAATAGTTAAACTAAATATATAATAGATAGGCCTACCAAGTTCTGGCATGAAACTCTAGATGGCGCAGGGCTGATAGGTCCTTAAACCATGTGCATCAATTTAAAAAAGTTACACATGAACATTTTATATAAAATATATTTTATTAAACATGAACTGCTAGAAAATCAAAACCATGGATCGTCTCGGTTACATATGGCAACCCTCGTTCCCTGAGGGGAGGAAACGGAGACGTAGGTCATGACTGACCAGTAGGAATTCTCTCTTCGAGAAAGTAGTTTTCTCTCTTTTTTTTTTCTAACCTATCTTTTATCAGTGTCAATTTTGAGGTGCGTAAAAGTTGAAGCCTTATGACCATCTGGTCATTACCATCTAGGCCAAATATGCACTGATACACAATACAAAGACCCTTGGGGTTGTTACCTCCTAACTGCATGATGTCACTCTGACTCATGCTGGGCACACATTCCAGCTAATGTTTGTCTAAAAAAAAAAAAAAAGCAGGAAAAGGAATGTGTTTTCATGTCTCAGTGCCTTAGTGAGTCCGGCAGTCAAAAACATCTACATAATTAATGATAAACGGCATGCATCTGACATAAATACGCTTCATCCGTTCCATTCTCCGGGGACTCTGACAGAGTCACCAAAACAAAAACATCACAAAATGAAGGAGGTCGGTGTTTTGTAAAACTGCATCCTGATGGGGGAAAAGTAAACTTAATTTTAAAACTAGTCTTGATATTCACTGGATATTTCCAATCAGCTTGGGGTTGTTGCTGTGTTTCAGGAGGTCTGCGGGAAATCAAATACTTCCCCGCATAAACAAGACCTGTGCATATGAAGCTATATGGGAGTTATTTTTTTATATAAAAATAACATGTGCCATGGTGCACTACTGATTATTTGCTTTGAAAGACATCTCTTAAGCTCACAAAGTCTGTATTTAATTGATCAGTAAATGTAATTTATTCATGTGATGGCAAAGTTGACATTTCAGCATCGTCACTATAGTTTTCAGTGTCACATGATCCTTCAGAACTCATTCTAATAGGCTGATTTGGTGCTTAATATACATTAGTTTTATGTTGTATAATGTTTTGGGCATTTACACAATCTGTCGATTTTTCCCTAATTTGCCAAAATATTGTAGCACACTGAATCCACCGCCTTTAAAGGTATAGTTCACTCAAAAATAAAAAAAATTATCATCACTTACTCACCCTCAAGTTGTTTTTGGATGTCAATGGGTGCCGTCAACTGTCTGGTTACCAAAATTCTTCAAAATAGCTTCTTTTGTGTTCAACAGAAGAAAGAAATTCATACAGATTTGAAACAACATGAGGGTGAGTAAATGATGACAACGTTTACATTTATGGGTGAACTATCCCTTTATAATCAACAACAAAATAGGGAAAAAAATAGGAAGCATTTTTCAAAATATCCTCGTCCTCATTAAAATATCGACCCTTACAAAAGTTAATTTTGTAAAATATCCCAACTGTGTAGGATTACAAAGTTAGTTGTTATGGTAACACACCAATTGAGAACCACAGCTTTAAAATACAGTGAAGTGACATCTAAACACTATGTTGCTGCAATTAAAAATGGTAATCCTTGCATCAAAAGTACAATCGTATGCCACCACTGTGCCATGGTGCCACCTCAGTACTTTTTTTGTAAGGGTAAGAGATGAGTTTAATTATCACAGACCAAGAAGTCGTGAGCTGTTTCTATTTTTTGCGTTTGTGGTCCAGCCAAACTGTGCTCCAAGGTCACGTTTCCCCGCAAGTAAGCATGGTGATAATGTTTGAATATTTTCTCAAGCCTGCAGTTTCAGATGTTACCTGACAACAAACAGAATTTAACATGGCAGCTAGAACAGCTGTGATACAGAAGCTTCTGGTTTAAAACTGATTCACGATGTAACAAGCAATACATCAATCTGCAGTTACAACATGCAGGTTGCCTTTTTTATTATTATTTATTCATTTTTTATGAGTAGAATATATATAAACATTGTTTTAAAGGAGAACCATTTGTACAGTTTAATTTTAATTTACAGTTTTCAAACCTGTGTGTAGGTACTGGATAGCTGAATTCCCTGCTGAGTTTGATCTGGATCTAGGTTTGATCCGTCTTACAGAAGAATTTCGAGATGCAGCCGCTCAGCTGGGTGGAGACGAGCACATTAAACTACTTGACATTTCTACAATGTGAGTGTCGTTGCAACACACAAACACTGACTGGATGCCGATCATTGACTCTATCATTACTTGCTATTGACCTATTTGGCTTTAATCATGACTACCGTTTTGATTGAAATGAAAATACATTGCTATAAATTCAAATGTTGCCCTTTTAATAATAACTTGACACTAATGAACTAATGAGTATGTGTTTAATCACTGATTCAGATTATGTGGAAATGATTGCATAGAGCAGTACAAACTTGTCACTAATTAACACTAAATGGCACCTCCATTAGAATTTCGTAATAATTCATGAGATTATTTAATGATTTTCTTCTGTGATTATGACAGGTGTCTTGTCGCATCAGGGTAATGAGTGTAAACAATTTTTTTTACTTTGTAGCCACAGTGCAACTTTACATACAACCCCAAATCAGAAAAAGTTGGGACATTTTGTAAAATTCTCAAGATTCTGTGATTTGTTCATTCTATTTAACCTTTTATTAGCTGTACAAAAGTACAAAGAAAAGTTTTCCAATGTTTTCACAAATTTTGATTTTGATGGCTGCAACACACCCCAAAGTTGGGACAGAGACCAAATACAAGTGAAACAGGTGAATTGGTAGTTGAGGGTGTGATGTTTGGGTGAAGTGCTTATCTGTCTTTTTAAGCAAAGATGGGTCATGCCTCATCACTTTGTGCCAAATATGTTGAGAGAATTGTCAAACAGTTAAAAAAAATTGCATTTCTCAGTGTAAGATTGCAAAGAATGTATGCCTTTCATCATCTTCCATACATAATGTTGCCACAAGATTCAGGGAATCCAGAGAAATCTCAGTCTGTGTTGGGTATATGGCAGTAGACCTCTGTTGAATGTGCGTGACCTTTGAGTCCTCAGATGGCATTGCACAGGATACCATCATGCTACTCTGTCAAATACAACCACATGTGCTCAGGAGTAATTTGGAAAACCATTTTCTGTGAACACAGTCTGATGCTGCATCAAGAATTGCCATTTGAATCTCTGCTACTCAAGGAGAAAGCTTTACATCAGTTTTATGTGAAGATGCTGGCTAGTTCTCTGGGTCTGAGCTCATCTCAGATGGTCTAGAAGAAAATAGAAATGTCTGCTGTGGTCAGATGAATCCAAGTTTCTGCTTGTTTTTGGGAGAAAATGGAATTGAGTTCTCAGTCCCAAAGACAAAAGGGACCAACCAGACAGGAGCAAAAGCAAATACAGGGGTTGGACAATGAAACTGAAACACCTGGTTTTTACAACACAATAATTTGTTAGTATGGTGAGGGCCTCATTTTGCATTCAAATACAGCACAAATTCATCTAGGGAATGAGAGATAGAAGTCCTTCACAGTGACCAGGGATTATGAGCCGTTCCTCTTCCAGAACAGTGTCCAGGTCACTATATGATGCTGGTGGACTCGCTCCTCCAAAACACCTCAATAATATTTAGATCTGGTGACTGTGCATGTTCAACGTCACTTTCATCTTCATCAAACCCTTCTGTCACAAGTCTTGCTGTGTGTGTTGGTGCATGATCATGCTGATACACGGTTTGAGCATCAGGTGCTCATGATCATCCAGAAGGGTTTGGTAGTCCTCGGCAGTGTCGTGTCCATCAAATACAATCAGGATTGTCATGATATTGGAGCTCAAACCATCACTGATCCACCAGTGCTTTACTCTGAAGATTGGCCGCCAGGCATATAGATGTGAAACCTCCAACATTGGCCAGTGTTTCAGTTTCATTGTCCAACCCCTGTATCTGTCCTGGTATTGAGGTGCATCATTGCAAATGGTATGGGTAACTTGCATTATTGTGAAGGTACCATTGACATGGAGGCATATATTTGGATTGTATAGAGACATAAACCTCCATCAAGATGACATCTTTTTTGGGAAGCAAGACTATACCAGGACTCATTGCTACAACTTAGTGGTTTTCAGACACTCTGTATTATAGAAGGGATCTGCCTGCCTGTTTACTGCAGTCCAGATATGTCTCTAATATATCACCCGTCATGAAAAGGAGAAATCAGCCAATGATGACCACAGACTGTTGAGCGGCTGTCTTGCATCAGACAAGATTGTGCCAATATTCCACTAGCAAAACTCCAACAATTCCCAAATGATTATAACATGTAATTAAAGTGTGACACAGTGGTAAACATGTCTCTGTTTCAATATTTTTGGGGTGTGTTGCAGCCATCAAAATCAAAATTTGTTAATATTTACAAAATACAATAATGTTGGTCAGTGAAAACATTGGAAAAGTTTTCTTTGTAGGCTACTTTTGTCAGTAAAAAAAAAGTTAAAAAGAATGAACAAATAACAGATTCTTGATTTTATTGCATTTTACAAAATGTTCCACCTTTTTTGTAGATGTTCTTAATATTACATTCAATTAACGTTCATATTGTTATTTTTAGAGAATATTATATAACAATCAGTAACTGAAATAGATTTAAACAGACAATTTTATAGTGAACTGTCACTATGAATGAACATAAAACTGTGAAAACATGTTTGTCCCGTCAGCCCCTCGTATGACTGGATGCGTAAACTGACTCAGCGAAAGAAGCAGGTGAAGAAGGGCAAAGCGTCACTGCTGTTTGATCACCTGGAACCCATTGAGTTGGCCGAACACCTCACCTTCTTAGAGTACAAGTCCATCAGGAGGATATCGGTTAGTGTGCACAGTGGAAATGGAAAAATAGAGTGTTTCTTTCACCTGGGAAAGCTGGCAGCTGTAGAGGACTTACGTCAGTGAAGATAATGCGCGTGTGTGTTTGTTTTTTGTGATATAGAAAGAAAAAGACTATGCATATGAGAACACACTTAAGTTCTCTTATCAGCTCTGCTGATTTTTTTTTCCATCGCCCTGCATTGTTATTTTTAGCAGCTAACACTCGAGTATTTTTTTTAGTTAACTAGCAAACATCCTTCCTTTATCTATTGTTCCATTCTAAATCAGTGTTAATCTTTGGAAAAATAATGTGATGGAAGCTCTTAAAAGCCATGGCTTGTAAATCAAAAGCAGTTTGTTCTCATTGTGTCTGCCAGTCTTACATTAACAGTCCTCAACATGAGCTTGAATCATCCAGTTGATTATTTAAATTAACCAAACAATTCACCAGAATGAATTTGACTTTCTAAAGTTATAGACTGTATGTGAGAGTGGACCATTTAAGGTGAACCAATTCACTAGAATGAATCAGTAAATCATTTTCATTTATCTATTTTTACAGTAACCATCCAAACAAATGAATTGGACTTTCCAACATGACATTCGAGACATAGAGGGGACTATTAAAGACGAATTAATTCTCTAAAATAATTTTAACTTTCCGACTTTCCAACTTCACTAGATAGAATCCAACACTCCATTTAATTAATCATATTTATACTCATCGATAATGTCGTAAGGTCACGCTGTACCTTTACTAGTTGCAAAAAGTACTTGTTACAGGAACTGTTTTCATGTTTCAGTGTAGTTAAGTTTCTTATTTTAAAGATTATGAATATGTCTGAATATGTGTATGTCCTTAGTTCACAGATTACCAGAGTTATGTGATCCATGGCTGTCTAGTAGATAACCCCACATTAGAGCGCTCCATTGCTCTGTTTAATGGGATCTCTCAGTGGGTTCAACTGATGGTTCTCAGTAAACTCACCCCTCAGCACAGAGCAGAGGTCATCAATAAATACATCCATGTCGCACAGGTAAGAACATACATTTATCTTTATGTCTGATAAAGATAGACACGTTTAAGTAATACAAGCAGAAGTAGAAGCAGATTAGAGATTAACCTATTATCTGTATTTATGAAAGTTTATTAACTTGTCTTTGTTCCTAAAGCATTAATGTTATATATAATAACACCACAGCAAGAAATAAATTAAACGTATGAAGGTAAATCAAAGTACAGGAAATGCAACTAAATGTAACATAATGTAAGGTGATGAAGCTCATTAAATGATTGAATAACTCACGAGAATAAATGCTTCCTGGGTAACACATGATGCTAGATGCTGTATGTTGATTTACGCAAATGCGAGACCCTTCACCCAGCAAACTAGTTTCTGTCAGTGCGTTCTGAAAGCAGCTAGATGACATTTCCAGGCCCTTTGATATGTTAATGTCTGCCAGTGAAAGAGTGCGGAGCCGCCTGCCTGCTCTCACGCCGCCGGGGGTGTATGAAACGCCTCTATTGTGAAGAGCACCCAGGCATCCCTTCAGTACAAAGCCTGTGCTTTTAGTATCTGTTTTAAGGCCTGCTGGGCATGATCTGTGCCAGCTAATAGATGTTAAGTGTTGAGCTGTCGAGTTGCTGGAGCTTCAGTAATAAAAGAGCGCTGTGTTTTTATGAGATCAGCCAGCACTTGTGCAATTATGCTGTAAACGAAAAATCATAGATCATATGTGAACTAAATGGATCAAAGCTATCTATCTATCTATCTATCTATCTATCTATCTATCTATCTATCTATCTATCTATCTATCTATCTATCTATCTATCTATCTATCTATCTATCTATCTATCTATCTATCTATCTATCTATCTATCTATCTATCTATCTATCTATCTATCTATCTGTCTATCTGTCTATCGTCTGTCTGTCTGTCTGTCTGTCTGTCTGACGATCTGTCGGTCTCTTTTTGTCTCTTCCAGAAACTGCTCCACCTGCAGAACTTTAACACACTGATGGCTGTGGTCGGGGGTCTGAGTCACAGCTCTATTTCCCGCTTGAAGGAAACTCATTCTTACCTCAGCCCAGAGGTCACCAAGGTGCAACATTCACTGCAAAAACTGTTGTTTAGTTTCTCTAAGAATTATAAAGAAACTATTCACTCCCTTTTCCGTAAAGTCAAGTTGTCATTGAAGACCAACTCCCACTGCTGAGGGAGTTGATGTCACGTTACCTTTGGGAAACATTTTAGATATAATCATAAGAGAAATATAAGAAAAGTATTTCTAAAATGGCCCAGAGAAGTGAAAATGTTTTGTTATAAATACATTTTAGGTGTAATTTAAAGCTACACTATGTAACTCTTTTAGTTTATTCTTAGCTAAAAACACTTAGTTCTTACAAAAATATATGTGCTCATTAATGTATATTTACTTCGTTCAAGTAATAAATTATTCTCGTGAGTGTATAATATGCCATTGAAAATACATATGGGTAAGGGGTTCTAATGTCGGTCGCCTTGCCCCTCCATCTTGAAAGTACATTAGCCAAAGAGGGACATACCCATTAATTCAAGCTTCGTCTTTCGCGTTTACGTTTGAGTTAACACTCATGGACGGGGTCGAACTGGAAGCCATGTTAATCTTAGACTACATTGGCCACCGTAGGAGTTAAAACGTAATCGGAATTGAGAGGAACAGTGGATGGTCATATAACTTTTCACCGCTAGATGGGGGTAAAAATCACACAGTGTCGCTTTAAGTGTCTAAATAGCATTTCAAGTTCTAGTATATGAGAAAGGCACTAAAAAAAACTAATGGTCAGATATCTAGATTAGAACATATAACAGAAAAGGGATTTCAGGAACTGTCATTTTCTCTTGATATTGACAGATCTGGAATGAAATGACTGAGCTGGTTTCGTCAAACGGCAATTACTGTGCTTACCGCAAAGCCTTCAGTGAAAGCGAAGGGTTTAAGATCCCGATCCTTGGCGTTCATCTGAAGGATCTGATCGCTGTGCACGTTGTCTTCCCGGACTGGGTGGAGGATGGGAAAGTGAACATCGTGAAGATGCAGCAGCTGTATCTCACCTTTAATGAGCTGGTGTCCCTGCAGAGTGCTGTGGCTCAGGTAGAGCCCAACATGGACCTGATCTACCTGCTCACTGTGAGTTTAGCTTACGCATCTGTGGTCGTGAATCTGCATAGACAGTTAAAGTCAGAAAGCAGCACTGAATCACAGTGGTTTTATCCTCTAGGGAAATTAGCGGTTATAATTAAATTTTATGTCTGTTTGTGTAAAGCTTTCCTTGGATCTGTACTACACAGAGGATGAAATTTATGAGCTGTCCTTGCTCAGAGAACCCCGTAACCCCAAATCTCAGGTAAGATGGCTGTACGGCCCATTGAACCTACTGTTAAAGAAATTAACATTTTTATACAGTATGCATGCAATTGATCAAAAGTGACAAAGAAATTTACAAAAGATTTGTATTTAAAAAGAAATGTTTTTTTCCCCCCACAAAAAAATATTGAGCAACACAGCTGTTTGCAGCATTCAGAAATATTAAAAGAAATGTTTCTTGAGCACCAAATTGGCATATTAGAATGATTATGTAAGGCTGCAGTAATGATGCTGAAAATTCAGCTTTGCCATCACATGGATAAATTACATTTTAAAATATTCAAATAGAAAACAGTTCAAAATATTATTCACTATCTGATCGAATAAATGCAGCCTGAACGTAAAAAAAAAAAAAAAATCTTCTACTGAAACCCATTTGATATTGACAAATATTGACTGGTTTCCTCCTCTCCAAGAGTTTTTGCTGGAAAGGGTTTTTTTTTTGTAAAAAAAAAAAAAAAAAAAATGAGCACAGAACATAATCGATTTTATAACATCCATGTTTTTCTGCAGCCAACATCTCCAACAACACCCAACAAACCTCTGGCTCCACTGGATTGGGCCTCTGGGGTTACAACCAAACCAGATCCTTCAGTGGTCAACAAACACATCAGGAAGGTCGTGGATGTAAGATATTGTCAACAACAATACTCACAGATATTAAATTATGATATAGTTTATTGAAGAAAATATATGATATTAAAACCTTTTCATGTCCTATATAAATCCTAATTATTTAATTTTTCAAATGTACAAATGCACATATTGTTTTCTAGTTCCGTAAAACCAGGTCAGCCTTTGAATATAAGGGGCTTATTATGTCGAGCATATTTCAGTGACCCCTAACTTCCTCAATGGTTTATTTAGATAAATCGGGTTACATGGTAGAGTATATCAATGCACATTTTTATGCCACATGCAAAGAATAAGATAATTTAACAGAACATATGTATATATTTAGCTTTTGCTTATAGCATCACAGTCACTAAACTTGTCTATTTTTATTTTTTTATTTAAAGTCTGTCTTTCGAAACTATGACCACGACCATGACGGATATATATCTCAGGAAGACTTTGAGAGTATCGCAGCAAATTTCCCTTTCCTCGATTCCTTCTGCGTGCTTGATAAAGACCAGTAAGTAGGAAACGCACACACATGAAATGTGTGATTCTTTTAACAAACCCCTGCAGTTCCAAACTGCTAAAAGCGTTTCTGCTCATAGTCTGTGTCAATGATCCTTTATAAGCCTGCATGGGCAGAGATTCAGTGATATTGGACGAGACACATCGTCTCCTTTCTGACAGGGTCAATGTAATGTGTCTGAAAATTCCTTAAAGGGTTCTTCTCAACCGTGCTAAATTCGTAAGCATGTTTTATCGCTGCAAATGAAGCAGAGGATGATGCGCAGACTACACAACACCATGATGTAATATTTAAACAACATTTATGCATTTTTAAAGAGCACTAAAGTGCTGTGTTTTTGTGAATTTTGGGAAAAACAATGTATTTTCTGAGCCTGATAGTTTCTGTATCATTGGGAAAATGCATATAGTATTTAAAATGCTCATGTATTTATTTTTTAATGATCAGAGGTTAAAAATGCAGCATGTGTAGTCACTTCAGGACATGCAGCTGCTCAGTGTGGGTTACCTGCTGCACTGTTAAAAGGCTGAAGGTCATGCCTCCCAGCGAAGGACGCACAGCATCAGGCACGCAAAGGCTCTCACACACTCAGAAATTCCCCAGGCGTCCTCTGTGGTTCATCTTAGCAGTACAGCGCTCAAACCGCATTACTGGCACATGACTGCATGCATTTCTCCTCCTGCACTCACACTGGTTCTATTTAGATAGGCTACTGTACCTGTTGTGACACAGGAAGAGCACTAGCAAAGGAAGAGTTGTGTTGATGACTGCTTTATGAGCTGCATGGAGGAAATCATGATTGTCCCTTTCTATTTTTTAATTTTTTTTTTTTTTGTCCAGGGATGGATTGATTAGTAAGGATGAGATGATGGCGTATTTCCTGCGTGCCAACCCGTTGCTGCAGTGTAAGATGGGTCCTGGATTTATTCACAACTTCCAGGAGATGACGTACCTGAAGCCAACATTCTGTGAACACTGCGCTGGATTTGTAAGATCAGATTTTATTAGGCTCATAAAGAACAACAAAATGTACTCCTTTCTATTCACATCAGCACAGTTGATAATGTATTTTGGGAGATTTCTCCTGTGCAACACTTATACACTCTGTGACTAAAGTGCAGTAGAAGTGGGGTGAGGTTTTCAGCAGTGTGTGTGAGTGCAAACACGCACACCTAGCAGGAGTTTACCACAATATCACTGAATCATGAAGACAGTGTTTAAAGGTTAATTCCAACCTCAACCACAGTGTTAAGCTGTTTCTCACTCCCAAGATATATCATTGCAGGCCAAGTGGCTGACTGTAAAAATAAATAATGAATTAATAATAATAATCAAACACTACCGTTCAGAAGTTTAGTTTTTTTTTTTAAATTATAGTAATAATAGTATAGTATATACATAATAAATAAAATATAAATTATATATATATATATATAATAAAAAAAATATATATATAAAATATATAAACAATAATACTTTTATTCAGCAAGGAAGCATTTCTGATGTTGCAAAAGATTATTATTATTATTATTTTAATCAATTCTGTTTACTTTCTATTCGTCAAAGAATCCTGAAAAATATATCTTGGTTTCCACATGTCGTTCCAAACCTCTTAAACTTTTGTTCATCTTCGGAACACAAATGAAAATCTTTTTAATGAAATCTTTGAGAGCTTTGTCCCTCCATTGACAGCTACACAACTACCACTTTGACACTTCAAAAAGTTTGTAAAGAGATCATAAAACTAATCCGAATTTTGCAGTAAACATCTAAATTCAACCTGTTCATCATATAAAGCAATCAGTGTTTCCTCAGATATATATATATATATATATATATATATGTATATCATTATTATTTTGTATTTTTTTATTACAGACTCAAAAATGTTGAACGGTAGTATATTTCCTCCAGAAAGCGGTACATTGGATAATGTTTTTGAATTATGTAACAAAATGTAATTTATTTTTTAAAAATATAGCGCAAACACACAGATATAAAACAACATATATAGTAATAATATAATGTACAGAAAGAAAAAAAAATCAGATGACCAAGATGACAACCAGCCCTACACACATAAGATTTGTACAAAATTGTGGCTTTCGTAGTAAATGCATCACATTTCCTGTTGGCATAGTGCTGAATTGTGCTGATGAACTTTAGAGTGAGTGTATTTTTAACGGAGGCCAGCTAATCGTTGTCACTAGCGACAGACACTAGGCTACAGTCTTAAGCCTCCTTGTTAGAGCGCCCGACTCTCACACGGGGGAGACCCGGGTTCAGGCCCGCACAGAGCGGGGCAAGTAGGACCCGGGTGGACGGGTTACATATAAACAACAGTGAGTGTTTAGTCATGGTCACTGCTTCTCAGATTGTTCTGTATTTACACAGATGGTTAGACAGGAATCCGCTGAGTTAACACACACATTCTTTTAAACAGAATTTCATGCACACACAAATCCACCTTCTCTCACACTGTATTGCACAGGAAGGGTGCAACGTGTGGAAGTATCCTGTTTATTACACAAGGGTCTGTGTACAGAAAACCAGCAACTCAAATACAACATAAACCTGCTGCTTCTGTCCCCAATTCATATTTACTCATATGCTTCTCTCTCTCCGTTTTGTCCTCTTCATTGCCCTTCCTCTTCACCCCGTGGTCCATGATTTCAGCTCTGGGGAATTATTAAACAAGGATACAAGTGCAAAGGTAAAAATAAACAAATAGAGCAAATTACAATAGATGTTGATGCTTGAACAGGCCACTAATCTTTAAAATCTTTTATTTAAAATCTTTATAAATTCACCAATAGTTAATTTTTACTGTTTAGTCAGTTGATAGTGATTTGTTAAATATTCTATAACAAACAGATAGAAACATCTGTCTCATCTATAAATCTGTCCCATGCATGTGTGTAATATTATCTTTCCATAGTTTTTTTTGTTTTGTTGTTGTTGTTGTTGTTCTTATACAGTTCTCATAATACTGTATGTACTGTAGGTAAATGCACAATTTTGTTAAAATTGAATCTCATTGTTTTCAGACTGTGGAGTGAACTGCCATAAACAGTGTCGTGAGCTGCTGGTTTTGGCGTGCCGACGTCTTCCTCGGTCCACATCGCTGGGCAGCGTGTCTCCTGGAGTGCTTACACACAGCTCTTTACCCAGCAGCCCCAACCTGCCCACCTGCAAAGGTGAAAACGCACATGTAGTACATCTCAATCTGCTTATCTCAGAGTAAAAATTCATAGATGAGGGTGAGCTCTCCATCTCTCTCTCTCTCTCTCTCTCTCTCTCTTACTCACTCACACATACAAAAAAAACATAATTTTTGATATTGAATTAGTATTTTGTTATCTCATTTACATATCTTAATATCTTATCGTCTTATAAACAAAATTTACTTGAGAAGCAAATCTGTGAAAGTGATGATTTTCAACCTGCTTTGTATTGTTACATTATCAGTAGAACAGAATGTGAAAATGAACAATGATTACTCGTTCTCCGTGTTACATGGACCGAGATATTCACATTTGTTTGTCAGCAAAACTTTTGACAGCTCCAGGGCTTTTCGTGAAAATGCAGTTTTTTTGTTCTCACTCTCTGTTTGGCCTAAAACACTGTGGGTACCTCAGGAAAGAGATGCCATTTGTAGTAGCGCAGTTAAAAGCTCCTCTTCCCATATACAGTACGTAAACCTGAGACTCTTGCTTCGGATTGGACATGCCCATTGGCTCCTCTAGCCTGAAAAACAGTAGCACCTCATTGCAGTACACGAGATCCAGGGGGCGGAGACGGATCCAGATCTGAGGGTTGGAGTTGGGTAGATTTAGGGGTGGGTTTAGGAATCAGAGGGTGGAGCTGGGTAGGTTTAGGTATATGTAAGGTGGGAGGGGTTGGATCTGGATCCAACTCCTCCCCATGGATTTCATGTTCTACAGTGAGGACGATCTCAAAAACAAGCTTTTTTTTTTTTTTAAACTAATTGGTCATAGGAAACAACATTTATGGGACAGTTTATATCAGATTTTGTTGCTGATTTGCTGAAGTTATATAATTGTGAGTTCGGCAAGCAGTTTTTGAAATTTCAGGATAGATAGGACTTGGTCTTGGATACCTCAAATAGCTGCCCGGAGGTGTTAGGAAATATAGCCGCAGAGTGAACAGACTTTCCTTAAAGGAGTAGTTCACTTTTAAAAAAACTTTTGCTGATAATTTACTCACCCCCATGTCATCCAAGATGTCCACGTCTTTCTTTCTTCAGTCGAAAAGAAATTAAGTTTTTTGATGAAAACATTCCAGGATTTTCTCCATATAATGGACTTCAGTGGGAACCAAACGGTTCAAGGTCCAAATGAGAGTTTCAGTGCAGCTTCAAAGGGCTTTAAACGACACCAGACGATAAATACGGGTCTTATCTAGCGAAACGATCAGTCATTTCAAAAATAAATAAAAAAGTTTAAGTTTTATAAGCACAAATGCTCGCATTGCTCTGTTCTGTGATGAGCGTTCGTGACTCTCCTGTTCAAACTCGTTCATCAAAATGAACAAATCTTTTTTTGAGTCATGACTCAAAGGGTCCTAGACAAGACCCTTATTCATCGTCTGGTGTTATTAAAATTCCTTTGAAGCTGCACTGAAACTCTCATTTGGACCTTGAACCGTTTGGTTCCAATTGAAGTCCATTATATGGAGAAAATCCTGGAATGTTTTCATCAAAAACCATAATTTCTTTTCGACTGAAGAAAGAAAGACATGGACATCTTGGATGACATGGGGGTGAGTAAATTATCAGCAAAAGTTTTTTTTAAAGTGAACTACTCCTTTAAAAGGGAATTTTTTTTCGCTTTTCTACTGTATAGGCAGCCAAGTTTTATTGAAAGCGTATTTTGTCAGTGGTGAAGTAACCATTGCTTTCAGAGAATACGATTTTTTTTCTAGTTTTAAACATAAATCAAAATTTAAAGGAAAAAACGATCTGCCAGTCTTGTGAGTAAAATAGAAATATATTTCTAGAGAGAAATATATCTAGTTTTTTTTCCTTACACATTTGCATAATTAAATGTATCTTGTCTTTGTAATGTTTTATTGGTAAACAATGCAAAAACATTCTCTTTGCTACCATACTCGTCTTGTCATTGCACAGATGATGATGAGGTGTTTACATTCCCTGGTGTGTCGCCATCGTCAAGCTCTGAACTGGAGGGAAAGTCCATCACTCTGATGACCGGTTCAGCCCAGCGCATCTCAGTGCGGCTCCAGAGAGCCACCACCAGTCAGGCCACACAGACAGAACCCCTTTGGCCCGAGAATGGCTGGGCTGCCGTTGCTGACAGCGGGTCACACACCTTTCCCAAAATGAGGTACAGGCCACATCGCAAAGCATCCAAGAGCAAAGGCTTTGCCCGCTGGGAGAATGACACACAGAATTTGGCAGGGACGAGGAACAGCAGGAACTCACAGGAGCACAGCGAAGAGTCATCACAGCAGAATGGACTCACAGAACAGCATATCAACAAAACCAGGACCTCCGAGGTACGAAAGCACTTTTTTTTTTTTTTGAACAATGTGTTTATTATTTTTTGATTTGATTATAGTTAACAGAGAAACACTTTTTCAGATAGTTACAGTTATTTCCCACCCCAACAAGGAAATACATCACTCTCTTCTCACATACAGAAATACACAAAGGTATCAGACAAGCATCATTCTAAATACAAAACACATATTGAAAGGTACGCAGAAACCAAGTATACATTACTGTTCTTCACACATAAGTTACATTTTCCAGCAAGACACCATATTAATTAAAAGGAAAAAAAAGAACACTAACCTCCTGTAATAAATGACCAATAGTATTATTGTTAATGTAGTAATTAAACTTCATAAATATCCATTTTGTTTTTAATAATGATTTATTGAAAAGCAACTGAGCACGAGCAAAACGCAAGTCCAAAAACAAAAAGCACATTTGAATTAAGTAGAAATTTTCCAGTAACTATTTAGAATAGTTAAAAATTCAGGGTGCTGGAAAAACACTAGTTCCCAGAAACATGTTCTATGAGATGACAAAGATGACTCACACTTGTTTGAGCAGAAAGACCTTGTGAATCTCACAAACCACCTTTTTGTTTCACTGCTTTTTAATTCCTTCATCACTTCTTGCTTCTCTCAAGGCCCTGGAACATCTTTGAACTTCGCTCAGCCATTGCCATGGAAACGCCAAGGTTCCACGGTCTGGCCTCTTCTCATGTCGCTCTAGAGATAATCTTGATCAGAGGCCGCAGGGCCGAGAGCACCTCAACACTCACACTGATGGGCCTACATATGGAGTAGCACTAAGGCTCTAGGCTGTTATTTTAGGATGTGTCAGACACCTTGTTTTGGGTTCAAATGCAGAGCATATGTGTGACACGGATTGTGTTGCCGTGTTTGTTAAGTTCAGATATTTTCTGTGTTATTTATAGAACAGGCTTTAAAAAAGCCAGGGTCACTTGACACACAGGAATTAAACTGCTGACGCACCTGTCAGGGTTACAATGCAGAATTAATTTTTAGGTGAGCAGTTTATGAATACGCATCTTTTACTATGTTTAGCATGTTGGTTTGGTTTTTAACCTTTTTAGGTCAAAATATAAAACAATAATAATAATGCATTTTATGTACCAGATTTATTTACATTTAAAACTAATATATTTATTTTAGGGAAAAAAATGTAAAAAGGGAAAATATCTCCAGTAATGTTTTTAAAACTATGTTTTTAGAGTCTCTTTTACCCATTAAGGCCGTGTGTCCACCAAAAAGTTTTTAGCCAGCTGAAAACGCTAGATGCTCAGCTGAAAATGCTATAGCTTTGGGCGCTTGGCAGCGCAGCATTTTTTGAAAAAGTAGAAATTCTTTTTGAAAAAGTAGTGTAAAAAAATTTAATTATACATTAAGTGTAATGCATTTATTACAGTGTAATTATGCATTATTTACCGTGTTCTACATTTGTTACATTATTCTTTTTGAAAAAAGTAGCGATTCATTTTGAAAAAGTAGCGATTCTTTTTGGATGAAAAGTAGTAATTATTTTTTTTAAAAAGTAGCATAGCGATTCTTTTTGGAAAAAGTAGCGTACATTTTTTTAACATTTGTTAGTCTTATTATACATTACAATGTAATCATTTGTTTATTACAGTGTTTTTATACGTTTATTACAATGTAAATATATACATTTATTACAGTGTTAAACATTTGTTACATTATTATTATACATTTGTTACATTATTCTTTTTGAAAAAGTAGCAATTCTTTTTGAAAAAAGTAGCAATTTTTTTGTGAAAAAAATGTAATTATACATTTTTTAATTACAAAATGTAATTATACATAATTATACAAAAAATGTAATTATACATTTGTTACAGTCTGTATAGTTTATAGATATAGAGTATAGTTATTCAATCTCACATTTAGTCCCGTTATTGGAACTGTGCTCTAGAAATACATTTATTACAATGTAATTATACATTTATTAAAGTGTTACGCATTTATTACAATGTAATACATTTATTAGTGTTATTATACATTTGTTACATTATTCTTTTTGAAAAGTAGCAATTCATTTTTGAAAAAGTAGCGATTTAACTGACTCAGTAAGTCAGCTACACTGTTTAATTCTGAAAACTTCTGGTGTGCTTAACGTTAGAGTTTAGGCTTATGTGTAATAGTAGCATAGGGCTATTCAGCAACTGAAAACATACAAACCAACAATTACTAAATACACACACAAAAACTGATTTTGCATGGGCATTGCACTAGTTATTATTAATGATAGGATTATCAAATAATCAAAACCATGATATATTATTTCCAGGGTTTGGAATTTTGGAATTTTTGTAACATCATACTGTAAATGTCTTAACTGTCAACTTTGATCAATTTAATGCATTCGTGCTAAATAAAAAATATCCATTTATTTACATTTATTCATTTAGCTGACGCTTTTATCAAAAGCGACTTGCATTTGCTATTATGTCAGAGGTCGCACGCCTCTGGAGCAACTAGGGGTTGAGTGTCTTGCTCAGGGACACATTGGTGTTCACATTGGGATTCAAACCCGGGTATCTCACACCAAAGGTGTGTGTCTTATCCACTGTGCCATCACCACCCACACCACCCCTTGTTTATTTAACAAAAAACAAGGTAGTGTATGCTGTTGAAAACACAGTATTTACCAGAAAAATGTTTATTTTCGAAAGATCTGCTGATTTATTTTTTATATTTTTTTATAAGACAGTGCCATTAACACTTGCCTTTGCTGAAGTGGCCTCCATGATTCTAGGATGTTGTGTGTTTGCCAGGGCGTTCGTTGCTATGCGGTTGCTAGGGTGTTCAGGGTGGTTACTGGGTGTTTGCTTACTTCTCGAAGTCACAGAGATCCCAAATCCATATTGAAATTATTTTTCTTTGAACAAATGAGTCAGGTGTCTTCATGATCTTCCACTGTGTGCTTTCAGATCAGCTGACTTGACCGCTCTGTGGGCCCATGCAGGACACACTGGAGTCTGTCAGGACCACGGGCCAGAGGGCTCTCCTCTCTAGGCGGCGTCCTGGGCTGCCTAATGCCTCCAGTGGATCAGGAATAGGGCCACTATTTCTACAGCAACAGCAATAGAAGGGTGGCAAGCAACCCGATGACTTAACTGGAGGTAGGGTTGCATCAAAGGAAAGGTCTCGGACTAAACAGAGAGTGACTGTGCTGTGCTGTGCTGTCCTGTGCATCAGACTGTAGCAGACAGGTTGGAAACCTAACTGAGAATCACTGGAAGAAGCTGATGTGATGGATGCATAGCATGATAATAGATGTGTGAGAGAGTATTTAAGGTATGCCATTGACGTGGTTTCAACGCACGCTCTGGTTTTCGTTCTCCAAAAACACTACATGGAAAGGACACAGTGGGTGTTTATTCAGGTTGTCTGAAGGTGGAACTGGCATGAGGGAAATATATAGATAAACTTATGTATAACAGAATATTAAAACACTAACTTCATTTATGTGTTACCCTGCGACACATTATGATCAGAAGTGGAAGGTACGTTGAGTTTTAAGATCCCAAATATAATTAAAAAAAATACATTACACCCTTTCAAAGATTAGTCTCCTGTGTTTGAGAAAAGCCAAAAGTAACATCAGTGTTGCCTAGTAACAATGACAGCTAATTTGAAGTTTGAAATGATCTTCATATTTACATAAATTCAGAGACTTATATTCTGCAGATACAGGTGTGCCATCAGCCTGCTGTTTGCATGGCCTCTGTTGCTAAGTGCCAGATGAGTCCATCGATACTCCGTCATCAAGGCAACACAGTGTCCTTCAGCGACATATGTTGTAAAATAAGTTTGACACTCAGATATCTCAGTAGAGCCCAAAAGCTCAGATGGGTCAGGACATGTATGTGTGTGTGTGTGTGTGTGTGTGTGTGTGAGAGAGAGAGAGAGAGAGAGAGAGAGAGAGAGAGAGAGAGAGAGAGAGAGAGAGAGAGAGAGAGAGAGAGAGAGAGAAGAGAGAGAGAAAGAGAGAGAGAGAGAGAGAGAGAGAGAGAGAGAGAGTCAGAAAGCACAGGTGGATCAGCAGATCAAATAAGACAAACAGTGATTATAGTAAGTCTTTGAGCCTATAGGATTAGATGCTCTTCTGGCGTAGATTTAAAATGCCCCCAAAATGAACATTCTGTCATTGTTTACTCACCCTCATGAAACCCAAATGAGTTTTTCTTCTGTGGAAAACAAAAGGAATTTCAGCAAATGTCTGCTCTTTTTCATACTAAGTGAATGGTGACCATGTGTATCAGAAAAGATTTTTCAACTTAAATTTCAGTTTATTCCTCTCACAGACCTATAAAAGGCTTTAGAAGACTAGACTCAAGTCTTTATTCTAGGAGCTTGAACAGTTGGTTGCCATTGACATTATTATTTTTCTTTTGTGAGCTGCTCTCTTTTATAAAAAAGTTTGGAACAACATGCGAGTAAGTAAATTACAGAATTAATGCATGTTTAGATGCCATTGGCTCATGATAAAGATATCCCTCATCTGTTTATATCTGATGATATGATATGATATGATATAATCAGTGTTTGAATTGTTTCAGAGATCAGATGAGAGGTGCTAAATGGACATGCAAAATTAATTTCATTTTCATTTGATGTAGCACAGACGTGTCCAAACACGGTCCTGGAGGAACACTGTCCTGCAGAGTTTTAGACACACCTGGAAGTTTCTAGTATGCCTAGTAAGACCTTGATTAGCCTGGCTCCGGTGTGTCTAATTGGGGTTGGAGCTGAACTCTGCAGGACAGTGCCCCTCCAGGAGCAGGATTGGACACACTTGATGTAGCATATAAAGTGTACTACTTAAAGCTACACTGTATAACTCTTTTAGTTTATTCTTAGCTAAAAACACTTAGTTCTTTCAAAAATATATGTGCTCATTAATGTATATTTACTTCGTTCAAGTAATAAATTATTCTCGTGAGTGTATAATATGCCATTGAAAATACTTACGGGTAAGGGGTTCTAATGTCGGTCGCCATGTTGCCCCTCCATCTTGAAAGTACATTAGCCAAAGGGGGACATACCCGTTAATTCAAGCTTTGGCTTTCGCGTTTACGTTTGAGTTAACACTCATGGACGAGGTCGAACTGGAAGCCATGTTAATCTTGGACTACACTGGCCACCGTAGGAGTTAAAACGAAATCGGAATTGAGAGGAACAGAAACTAATATTCACTGGATGGTCACACCGCTTTTCACCGCTAAATGGGGGTAAAAATCACACAGTGTAGCTTTAAAGGGACCATTTGTTCAAAAGAAAATTCTGTCATTATTTACTCACTCATGTCGTTCCAAACTGGTTTGATTTTTTTCCTGTGCATAAAACCAACATCCTTCAAAATGTTCACAATTCAAGTATGTCTTTCAGAGCTTTGGAGTACAGGAACCTCCTCTGGGAGATTTATGAGTGTTGTTTATACTTTGACTTATTGATAGGTGAGTGTTACAGATAAAGTGCTTTAAATATCATTTGACCAAATCATTGCCCATGAATACACATTATTTGACTTATGAGCAGCAGTACCCACATCAACACAACTTCTTCTGCAAACATCTAATAAGTAATGTAAAGCTTTGAAAACTCAAGATGTGCATTGAAAAACTGATGACTCTCGCCACCTCTTGGCCATCAAAAGTTATGGCCAATATTAATGCTGTAAAATGATCAACCTTGTCATTACTGTATTGACTGTAGTTATATGAATGTTTCTGGTTGATGCCAGCCAGGTCTACTTGATGAAAAGGTGTCTATTTATACTATTTAAACGATTTTCACAAAGGTCTTATTTTAGTCATTACAACTATATATTGAACATTAAACACAGACAAGGGTCTAGCTAAATTTCTGAACAGTATGTATGTACAATTTTAGGTTGTGTGTGCTGTGAGCAGGTCATCTCAGCATCTCAGGGTTGCCAGTGAAAATATGCTTGCCACGTAAAACCGAATATTAAACATTAAGGGACTTTTACCATCTTGACTGGAATAGTTGGAAAACATTTATGTAATGTTAGCTGGAACATGTTTTGTATGTTTGACAGGTAAATATATTAAAGTATTTATAGTTATAAAGATAAAACTGGAATTAGATTTCAACTTGGTCTGCTTTTACTGGAATGAAATTATAAATTGAATACATCATATGTAGAAATGCTCCATTAATCCAACACTGTTAGAATTCACTTGCTGTAAATGGAAAAACCTCAATAAACACACTACCCTAGCATGGACTAATCACAACAATTAAAAATTCTAGTTTGTGTTTAATATCTCATACTGACAGGTTTAAACTGTGATTGTGACTGAAATGTGTAGGATTCGCAAGTAATAAAAATAAATGTCTATCGCCTCCATGTGGCCACTGTATTTCTAAGCATGTCACCAGCACACTGCATCATGGGGATCTGCATACTTTCTAAAGTATTATTGTATTTAAGTTGTTTTCGTCATTGTAACTGCCGATATTTACTGCCACAATAAATGAAACAATAATAATGCAAAAAAATATTGAAGAACTTGTTTGACACCAAGACGCTGAGATTTTTCCTTTATGGTTTATTTAATCATTCAAAAACCTTTAAACCTTTTTTCCCAAAACAGCAAAAAGCTCAATTCATCGATTTCAAGGTTTCCACACAGTCAGCAAATTAACATTCACATGTGAGCGTCAAGAAATGAACTGACATTTTTACTCACAAGTTAAACAAAACCTCATTGTGGGGGACCAAAAAGAACATTTCCAAGTGCCGATTGTTGAAATAACAGGATGGATTATGAGAACTAAGTCAAAGTAACAATTCCATAAATAAAACTAGAATAACAAAAGTTTTGTAGCTTCTCTAAGATAAGGCTTCTTCAGATTCAGAGTTGGGCAGCTTAGATCAGGCAGTAGATTCAACTGATGTCAATCATCAATGAGGAAGAAAGATGAAAACAAACCCAGCAACAAAGTTCATCCCGTGTTTTTTTTTTTTTTTTTTTGGCGATCCAACCACGCACTTCTAAATAAGTGAAGTAGTTTGAATTGTCTGGTGGAAGCAGAACCGTTTAGACCAACCGTACACATGCAGAAGCACATTGTTCATTCAGAGGCGATCTCGGTAAAGCAGGCTCCAGAGGCACCATGGGAATGAGATGTAATGTAATCTGCTCATTCAGAGGCCTGTGTCTCTCTCAGTCTACCACCCTCACAGAATTGTGGGTCCCCTTTGAAGCTGTAGATAGCAGTAACTGTCTTTTTTCAGCTAGTAAACTGTCTTCCCTGTCCAAAGCCAGCCTGATTATACTGTTGCCCACCTTGCTGAAAGAACTGCTCAAACTGCCCGCCTTGGTTAAAATTCTGCCCTCCTCTTCCACCCCATCCTCCTCCCTGCCCTCTTCCTCCTCCCCGCCCTCTACCCCCACGACCGCCCCTTCCACCTCTCTCCTGATGTCGACCACCGTCCTGATGGTAGCCCTCATGCTGGAAACCCGCACCGCCGCCTTGGTAGCCTCCTCCTGTGTACCCCGGTCCTTGCTGGGCTCCTTGGTAGCCTCCTCCTTGGTATCCAGACCCCTGCTGGCCTCCATGGTAGCCAGCTCCTCCTCCGCCTCCTCCTCCTCCTCCATAACTGCTTCGATATCCACCATCCTGGTAATGACCCTGGTATCCACCTCCACCAGAGCCGTCCTGCCAGGTCCCCTGAGCTTTACCCCCACGGTGGTCTCCTCTCCCACCTCTACCACCTCCTCTGTCATGACCTCCTCGGCTGCCCTGCTGCTGGTCATAACCACCTCGTCCACCACCTCTTCCTCCTCCACCACCACCACCACCGTAGGACTGTCCTCCACCACCCCCCTGTGGACCATCTTGCCGTTTCTGCCACGTAGGCATCTCTGGAGGTGGGGGTTCGATCTCATTGGGTCTCCCTCCTCGGTCAGGCACACGACCCATCAGTACCTTAAAAACATAAGAATATTCACTAGTATGTACGCTACCGTACAAAAGTTTGGGATGAGTAAGGTTTTTTTTTAATTAACACTTCTATTCAGCAAGCATGAATAAAATTGATCAGTGCAAACTGTTCAAAGGGCTTTAAACGATTTCAGACGATGAATAAGGGTCTTATCAAGCGAAACGATCGCTCATTTAAAAAAAAAAAAAAGTTTAAGTTTTATAAGCTCAAATGCTCGCCTTGCTCTGTTTTGTGATGCGCATTCGTGACTCTCCTATTCGAACTCGTTCATCAAAACGAACAAATCTTTTCCAGAGTCAACTTGTTCATTTCGTTCGTTGAATGAACCAAATGACACGAAAAAAGATTCGTTCATTTTCATGAAGGAGTTCGAACAGGAGAGTCACGAACAAAAACTTTTTTTTTTTAAATGAGCGATCGTTTCGCTTGATAAGACCTTTATTCATTGTCTGAAATCGTTTAAAGCTCTTTGAACACTTTGCACTGAAACTATCTTTTGGACCTTGAACCGTTTGGTTACCAGTAAAGTGCATTATATGGAGAAAAATCCTGGAACATTTTCATCAAAAACCTAAATTTCTTTTCGACTGAAGAAAGAATGACATGGATATCTTGGATGACATGGGGGTGAGTAAATTATCAGCAAAAGTTTTTTTTTAAAGTGAACTACTCCTTTAATGTCAAGCCGTTTATCATGTAACGAAAACAAATTTCCATTTCAAATACATTATGTACTATTGAACTCTCTATTCCTCAAACAATCCTGAAACAAAATTATCACCATTTCCAAAAAAATATTCAACATTGATAAGAAATGTTTCCTGAGCACCAAAGCCAAAGCAGCATATTAGAATGACTTCTGAAGGATCATGAATTGAAAGTGAAAATGCATTCAAAACTAACTCACCTTGTTAATGGCACAGGCCGTTTTCTCCCTGATGCGACCACTGCTGGTTCTCAGGATCTTTGATAAATCTTCTCTAGCAGCAAACAGGTGGGCCACAGACACTCTGGTTTTAGCTGCCAGCGCCAAACGAAGAGGCTGGTACACTTTTGAAAGTTTATCAGCATGTGTCTTCACAGAATTACAAAGCAGAGTGATTTTAAAATTTCACTCAAATCACATTGCTCACTCTTGTAGCTTAATCAGTGTAAACCTGTTTTTATGTTATACAGAAAGTAAAAGGGAGATTCAGGTACCTTGGCTCTTCCTGACCACCCAAAAGATTGCACGGTCACATCCAGTCGTTTCAGCAACATCTTCCTTCTGACTTCATACTCATTTACAAGTGCTTGGTTTATTGCTTCAATTTTCTCCTGGAGGTAAAAGGCATTTAAACAAAAACATTTAACACAGTGTTCAAATCTAAAATGTGTAATTTAATCAGTTTAGAATATAAAATCAAATTCAGAGCTTACCCAATGTACAGGACCCAGTGGTTTCTTCAGTAGTGGTTCTCCTACATGAGATGAAGGGACCTTGGCCAAAGCTTCCTTCAGCTGAGGGGCAAATACATTTGATTGGAACATATTTGCTCAACGTACAAACAAACAATGACCAAAAAATGTGTACATGCTTTATTTTGCTAGCAGAAAATATTCTTCACACTTCAGTAATCCACACAAATCACAGAACTTTCATAAATCACTAGCCATATCAATTCATTTCTTCAGTAATACTTAAAGGGATAGTTCACCCAAAAATGAAAATTCTGTCACTATTTACTCACCCCCAAGTTGTTCCAAACCTCAATGTGTTTATTTGTTCTGCTGTACACAAAGGAAGATATTTGGAAGAATGTTTTAATCAAACAGATCTCAATCCCCATTGACTACCATAGTATGCATGTATTTTTTCCTACTATAGAAGTCAATGGGGATTGAGATCTATTTGATTAAAACATTCTTCCAAATATCTTCCTTTGTGTTCAGGAGAACAAATAAACACATAGAGGTTTGGAACAACTTGAGGGTGAGTAAATGATTTTTGGGGGAACTATCCCTTTAAGCATTTTATAATTTGCACGGCTAAATTATGTTTTCCCCTTATCTGAGTGACCCTGAATGATGGAGTATTTTAAGATAACCCATGCGACTGCTATCACTCACATGTGATCATCGAATCCAGATTAAGTTAACTAAAAACAATATTTCAACTTTCCACATCGAGCCCAGCCCGTTTCTCTTCATGAGTCAGAAGTACTGTGACTATTGTCCTCGCTTATGAACTCGGCCGATCGAGCGGGATTCTTTATTGCTGTCGGTTTTTACTGATAGGCCTTAAGCATCTGTCAATCATTCCTGCTTGCTATTTGGGGAATGAACCCAGCGCTATGATTGGTCGAACTCCGCTTTTTTTGCTGTTGCTTGATTTGAGGACTGTGCGTGCACAGAGGCATCACCTGGTTGAGTGGTACAACAAATCGTACCAGCATACTTTGAGGTCAAAATGCACATCCGCTTCATAAAATGCGTACGGTTTGGCAGGTCAAATAATCCCAGATTAACAAAAATGTGAAAGTGTCCACACAGAGGTTTTATGCACAAATACATTAGTGACACAATGTGTGGGCATGCACATAGACTATAAAGGGCATGCAGTAAATGTATAACATGAAATAAATCACCACTGAATAAACCTCACCTTTTTCTCAATCCCACTGAAGAACTGGAACATAGTGATGTTGGCAGGCGGTTTGGACATGCCCAGAGCCATACAGATGCCCTTCAGCTCTATGAAAACATTACTCTCCTGCACCTTCTTCTGGGGATGGTTCACCAGGCTCATCCTGGATGACTCAAGCTCAGAGATCAAGAAGCCTGGAATAACATAGTATATATATTTATTTATTTCAAGTAATTAAATTCCCCAACAGACCCATTTTGAAAAGTTTTATAAAGGAGCACCGGAATGAGCAGATGGTTTTCTTTACAGACCTAGCAGTAACAGGCAGTTGTTTGCATTCAGCAGACGTTTTGTGACCTTTCCAGTGATGAGAGCAGGATATGGACAGCACAGCTCAGACAAAAGACCACTCATCTCCAGCTGAAACCCCTCAGCCTCGCTCGGACCTGCACATGACACACCCAAACCAACATCTGACTAGCACCAACTCAAGGCCCCCAGGACCCCAGTTTGAAAACCACTGCCATAGATTATGTGTGCGGGAACACACTCACTGTTGGTTGCCTGCACATTCTCCTCTAGTTTGCAATAGAGCTTCAGCTCAGACACAAGCCAAGCACACACTTTTGTGAACTCTGGAGACGCAGCACCACCAGTCACCGCTGTCTCAAGTGCTCCCTCCTCTAGGAGTGGCCCCTGGTATCTGCAAACACACACATACACACTTTTCTGAGCAGCTTATTTGACAATGTTTGCTTTTCAGGACGGTCCTGGGTCATTCTACACTTTCTCTGCTATTTGGGAGAACGTGAACCCAACGACGTAGCAAAAGTTCAATATCTAACAGATCTTAGCTCTGGTATAAATTTACATCTAAAGGTCTTCATTCTTATACAAAAACCCACCCATCCCCAATAGTTCTGCCCTGATTCTAGAACAGAACAGTCTATGGACCCATGTTTTTGTAAATTCGTCTGACACTTCGGGAAATGGAAATGTTATGAGTGAGGTTTGTTCATTTAGGCTATGATGACTCAGGCTATTTAAAGCACTGGAGATATTTGAGCACTGCTGACGCTGCACGGACAAATCAAATCATTGATTATAGAAATCATGCTGTCAGATACATGCGCCAATATCCCTCGCTTGGATATAATATGACTAAAAACTGATCAGAGTGCAAAATATTTGAAACGAACAACTTAAAGCAGATTCAATTAGCAGCTGTTCATAATAGGGTATGCGGTTCTGTGTCTCAGATCTTGAGAACACCGGCAAACGCAGGGACATGCGTGCACGAGGTCAGATTTATGCCGTTAAACCGAAAATCTGACCGGGTGACACAAGCGATAATAAATAAAAGAATACAAGTTTATAACGGGAGGTTTGATTCACCTACCCCAGGTCCTCCAAAGAATCAAGAATGTCGGTAAACTCCATAGTAAATCACCCCCCGTAATGACTGCAATGCTAGGTTGGCATAATGGGGTCCTCCTTCTTTTAGCCGACCATAAATATGCCGGATTATAATTCCGTCCTAAATGTACTTTTTGGCTTCACCAATTATCTTAAAGATAAAAAGCAATTCAATTCAAATTTTATAAAATGAATCATTTGATGTAATCACATCCATAAATGTAAATGTACATAGAATTAAAAAAACTATTTATTTAAATTATTTAATTAAGTGTGCATTTTTAATTTTTACTACTTTGAAAAGTATTTTAAATAACGTTAGTGAAAGAGTTTTGAACAGGCATTGGAACGGAGACACTTTTGTGATCTGCGCTGTGGTTCCAGTCCTGCATGCGGCGCTGTGGCTTGCGCCCGATCAGTTTCAAGTAGTAGACACACAGGAGCTCAAGAGTGAATGGGAAAATAAATTCGTTGTAGCTACACAGGATTTGATCACATATCAAAGCACGAAAATGTACCGAGGTCCGTCGAACCCGGACTACCATCGAGCACCGGTACCTCCGTCAGGTTTCGGACACCCCGCAGCATCATTTAGACCTCCGCCGTTCTGTCCTCCTTTTGGGGTTCCTCCAGGCCCTCAATACTGCGCTCCACAGCCGGGTCCTCCTCCGGGACGCCCGTACGGAACAGGGAATGAAAACTACAACAGAGAATCATTCTACGAGGTATTATCAGCATTTTTGTCTTGTAACAGCGTGTCCAGATTCACCTGATGGAATAGTTTTATTTTTATATTTTATTAATAGTATTAAATATCTTTGGATTTCATGCAAGTGATGCATTTTCTTTTTGAATGTTTGTCCTGCAGTATTACAAGCCATAGTGAATTTAAAACTACTTTAAGCATGCATTTTCAACGTCACTAATTTGCTTGATTGATTGATGACTTGCAAACATTTGTCATACTTTTCTTCGTTTAAAAATGTTGGATTTCAAAATCTTTCTCTCTCTAGATTTATTTGACGGACTTTTGCACTCATATTAAATGAATCTTTCATATCTTTATTGACATGTTTGTCAGTATGTTGTGATAGTTCTGTAGTCTTTTCATTGCTGTCTCCCTCTTGCAGAACCGACCCTTCACCAGCCACACTGCTGACCAGACTGGATCCACGATCATCAGCTCTCAGCTCACACCTTCGAATCAGCATCAGCTTGGTCAGTCTTCACAAAGCTGGTCAACCCAAAGTCTAGATGAGCAAAACCAAGAAGTCAGGTATGAGAAACTAAACAAAGAGATTCAGAGTTGTTTGTATGTTTACAACAATCTTTTATCTTTTACAATTTAAGCCTGCCCTGATAAATCTTGTCATTGTCATCCTGGAATATGGCCCCAATGTGTCTAACTACATGGCTGTCTGAGAAATGAAAGCTACACAATCCATCAATTAGGATTAGAACAATTGTTGCTAAACGTATAACATGCTAGACACTTAATACCGGTAATGGCTTTATTTGAAATAAAAATCTTTTGTAACATTATAAACTATTGTGTTTATCAATTGAATACTCCTTGCTGAGTAAAAATCGGATTGACCCCAAACTTTTGAACATGTGTGTACGTATAAACTGTTGATTAACCCTAAATCCATTTCAATGTGTTACAATGAAGGAAAAAGGCAGAGGAGTTTCTCCGAATCCTGCAGGCAACTGACCGGATTGAGCTGGCAGTAGATAAAAGTGACACCAGTGATCGCACTGCAGACAAGCATCCCAGCCGAGCGCAAAGTCGGAGCAGAGGGAGGAGCCGTCCACGCAGTCGCAGCAGAAGTCGTGGAAGGAGCAGGGGTCGTAGTCGAGCTCGGAGTCGCGGAAAGAGTCGGGCTCGCAGCAGAACACGCAGCCGTAGTCGCAGTCGAGCTAAAAGCCGCCCTAGGGCCAAAAGTCGTGCGAGGAGCCGCAGCCGCAGTCACGGGAAGAGCGTAACCAGCAGTAAGAGTCAGTCACGTCTGAGCCCCAGTCAGACCAAACAGTCTTACAGAGCGACCGCAGAAGGCAATCACAGCTCTAGCAGCACCAGCAGTGGAGTGAGCCTTGGTGCTAGCGCCATGCCTGATCTATTTCATGGACTAAGACAGATCCTACAGAACAAAGATCTAGAGAAACACCTGCCTATTGTCAAGAATGCCCTCCTTAGAGACCAGGTGCGCACCACCGTTATGTGTTAGTTGGTCATTGACATGATGTGACAATATTTTTGTTGATTGAAGTTACTTCATTTTTTTATCACAAAAAAAAAATGTATTATTAATGAGAGACCTATAGTGATTTATATTTTAGAGCTGTTGGGATAGATTTTTGATCCGCGTGATTAATTAAACACGCTTAATTAAAAGGTTAAAAAAAGAAACCATTAATTATGTAGTTTGGCTTAACCTTTTATTAATCTTTTAAAAATTGAATGATATTTATGAATTTATAATTCTATGTATGTGTGTGTGTTCATTGTTTTTAGATTGAGTACATTTAAATGAAATCAAGTTGAGTGCAAAGAGAGCTTAACTAGATTACATTTACTAGTCACATTAATTGATTTTTAAAATACATTTGCTTTTCTTTGTTGTTGAGACGCTTGTCATTTATGTTTGTTTTACCTTGCCGGCGTTTCCACTCCATTTAAAATTCATAATTTGCACCAGACGTAATGTGAATTCTCATCCCTTCCATTCTAAACAGAGTACTGATGACACAAGGGGAATGTTTCTGGGAAATCAGTCTGCAGTTGGAGGCTTCCAGAACCCAGAGCCGAGGTTTGAACCTAAAACCTCTGCTGAACTCTGTTATGGTGCCCTGCTTCCTCATGAGAGGGCTGGCGGAGACTGCAGCAGCGTTTCCAATATCTTATCCTGGAACACACCCAACCAGCTGCCTGAATCCAAGCCTTCATTCCAGAGTGTTGAAGACGAAGAGAAATTCCTGTATGGAGAGCAGGAGGAGAGATCCAAACCTCAAGCTGTGACTGTCCCGTTGGCCCAGACAAGATCCGCAAGGTCTCCAGTTCACCATCTCAGTAAAGAACAGCAGACTCACAATCTCCAGGAACCCAAAGCACACGGCATGCCTGTCAGCGTGCAGCCTGCTGGTTTGGGCACGATGAAAGTCACTCCAGAGGAATGTGAGAAGGTGAAAAACCTCCTGAGGACCATCGGTCTGAATCCAGGCATGACTGATATCTGTAAAATGGCTGCCAGACTAAAGGAGAAAAATGAAGGACAAGGAGCGGCCGCCTCGTTCCCGTTGCTCAAACCAGCCCTGGAGGCGCTGCAAGCACTGTCCAGAGGTCAGAGCCAGCATGTTTTGCACTATGAATTTCATTTGTTTAATTGACCCCTTTATCCAAAGTGAATTTTATGATAACATCACCAGAGTTTTGAATACTGAATATTCAATTCATGTCAGCAGGATGTATTCAAACTGTTTAAAAAAATCTTCTCAAAAGGGGTTTTTCAAAAACTTTAAGTTTGCACAAAGCAGAATTTATTTATAAATCAAAGTTTGATTAGAATCTGTACTACAATTGGTTGGAATTGAATGAACTCATCTTTTAGGTTTGCAGGATTGTGTCAGGAAGTTGTTGAAAGTATATTGTAGCATTGCATCATAGCAGTTGTGTTCTGTCAGCCATCTCAAAAAAAAGATAAAAAGACCTAGAACTTTTCACAGCAAACCTGGGCTTGTAATGCGTTCAACTTTTAGTATCTTGTTTTCAGCATCCAAAACAGATGACAGTAGGAGTAATCGCTCTGGAAGCAGCCATTCTACTCAAGAATCCAAGCGAGAGGAGAAGGTAGAGGTCTTTATTAACACTATCACCCCAGTATTATGACAAGCTCCCAAGAGTCTTGTGAACTGTGAACTCCTGTGACTGTTTTAGAAGATGGGTGAGAAGGAGCGAGAGAGACGAGAGAAACAGATTCAAAAGAAACGGAAAGAGTACCTGGTGAAGGAACTGGAGGGTCTGATGAAACAGGAAGGTATTAAATGATTATCATGATCCACGCAACTTTTAAAGGGGTGGTTTACCCTAAAATGAAAATTCTATCAGCATTTATTCAACCTCATTTTATTAGCTGAACACAAAATATATTTAGAAGAATATGGGTAACCACCAGACAGTTGACTGTGGACAATGACTATTTATTTTCCTACTATAGAAGTCAAAGGCTACAGTCAACTGTCTGGATACTCACATTATTAAAGGGTTAGTTCACCCAAAAATGAAAATTAAGTCATTAATTACTCACCCCCATGCTGTACCAACCCCGTAAGACCTTCGTTCGTCTTCGGAACACAAATGAAGATATTTTTGATTAAATTTGAGAGCTGTATAACTACCACATTGGCTCCTAAAGGACTGCCTCTTGACGGCCCAGAAAGTCAATGAAGAAAATGTTTAAATATCCCAAGTGACTACCGTGGCTCAACTATATGTTTATCAAGCGACGCGAATACTTTTTGTGCGAAAAAACAAATAACGTATTCCTTTTCTTCCTTGTAGGCCAGAACGAGACTTCCTTAGATTTCCACGACGCATGCACGAGATTTGCGATCTGCTCACACCAGCTTACACTACTTCAGATCGCAATTCTCGCGCATGCGTCGTGGAAATCTAAGGAAGTCTCGTTCTGGCCTACAAGGAAGAAAAGAAATAGTCGAATAAACTCGTTATTTTTGTTTGTTTTTTCGCACAAAAAGTATTCGCGTCGCTTGATAAACATATAGTTGAGCCACGGTAGTCACTTGGGATATTTAAACATTTTCTTTATTGACTTTCTGGGCCGTCAAGAGGCAGTCCCTTAGGAGCCTATGTGGTAGTAATACAGCTCTCAAATTTAATCAAAAATATCTTCATTTGTGTTCCGAAGACGAACGAAGGTCTTACGGGGTTGGTACAGCATGGGGGTGAGTAATTAATGACTTAATTTTCATTTTTGGGTGAACTAACCCTTTAAGGAAACTTATGTTCGGTAGAATACCACTTTTGTTTTTGTACAGTAAAATATGTATTTAAACCATTTTAAAAAATTTTTTTATAGAACTGTTCATTATTTTATTTATTAGAAGATAATAACTAGCATTTTTGATGTTTGTTAAATACAAATATGTTTGTTTCAACCATGAACCTTATTATAATCTTGTTTTTATTTATGTTCAACTAATTTGTATTTACTTGAAGTATTTTTTTTTTTGTTCTGTACAAGTATTTATTTATGTACAATTGTTCTTTTTGAACAATTTAGTTCAAATTCAACATGTATCTTTATTGCAGGTAGTGGTGATTTGATCCCAGTGATGGGTTTCTTCTGCCAGCGCTGTGAAGAGTTCTTCGGGGATATGAATAGCGCCGAAAGACATGTAGCAAGTCACAGCCGCAGTGATAAAAACAAGGTGACATTATAAATGCCATTTACCATTTAATAAAAAAAAATGGCTGTAAATCTGTAATGCAGAACATTGAATTGTGGGTGAAGAAACATCAGCCTCTCTTTCATTTTTCAGACAACAGGTTCACAGGAGCAGCACAGGGATGCTAAGAGACACGGAGAACAGCATCACACATCATCTCACAGACGGGAGAGCCCATCCAGTAGGGCGAAATCCTCACGGCTTCACCACGAACACAGGGAACGCAGTCCTGACAGAAAGCGCAACAGAAACGAAAGAAGCCCTCATCCTACTGACATTAAACTCAAAAACGAGCCTGAGAGCAGTAAGGATGAGAGTAAAGAAAAATCCAAAGAGAAAAAGGGAAAAATTGATGATGCAGACGATGATGTAGAATCAACAAAGAGTGAGAAGAAGAGAAAGAAGAAGGAGAAGAAAATGAAGAAAAAAGAAAAGAAGAAGAAGGACAAGAAAAAAGCAGAGGCTGATAAAAATTAACATTTAAAGCTTATGGTCTTTTAGGAGCATCAGCTATATGTTTGAACTTTTGGGCCTTGGTTGTTGTGGTAGATTTCAATCAGCTTTCTTTAAGAGTCTTCTGTGATTGAAATTCCACCTGCATTACATACCATACTGTACATGTACTTTAAGTATGGTTACATTTAAATGTGAACAGCCAAATTAAAACTAAGGCAGATATTCTGGTAGCATGTGCAGCCCAAACTGGGGTTTGTCCCATTTGTCGTTGTCCTCCTATTAACAGTGTTCCACAAACCAAACACTCTGCAACAGTCATGTTCTGAATTCACATGTGGTTCTTGACTGAAAAAGAAATAAATATTTTTTGGGTTAGAGGTTGGTCAGTGTGATTTCTGTTTGTTTTATAATCCTCATGCTAATGTGATCTACTGTGTTTTTCTTTAAAGGCGCTGTATGCGATTTTTAGCAACCTCTAGTGGTGATTTTTCAGAATGCAACAAGTGCGCTCGTGTGCGTGCTCAATCTCAAGAGCGAGCAATCACTACCAGCCACATGGAGACTCTCAACGCAACGGTGAAATCATCACACAACATGCTGGAAACTAATGTAAACTCCCACTGCAGGTACAATAATAGCCTAACTTACTTTTATCAGCTTGACGTTGAACTAATGCTCTGTGCTCGTACAATGTTACAATAAACTGCATTTAGCCGACATGTGATGTTATACAGCATAAGCCATTTCTCTAACTATTCGTGTATCTTAATGTATAATATGATAACGAAAACGGTTAGTGAACTAAACTGAACAGTTTCAGTGTAACAATACTGTACTGAACTTGTCTGGAAATGTGTATAAACAATATGGTAGTGGGATGACGACGTTAGTCAGTAGATCTAGTAAATAAAATAAGTTACATACTAAATGTTATACTAATGTTATCCTGGAACATTATTTTTTGTATTCATGTCATGTTTCATGTAGTTTACCTTGTTAATTTTCACTTGAGTTTACTATGTTGATCTGCGTTTTCATCCAGAATCGATCAGATTCACGTTTTGCCTGACGAACTTGAGCAGATAAAACTTTTTTTGTTGTTTATATTTATGTGGAGTTTGTGTTTGAGTCTGTGTTGTGCTGAAGGCAGGACGTTTTGGGGGATTATCACACTCCATGTCGTCAGCTGAAGTGCTGTTGGTCGCATGATAGACTCTATGATAGAGAGGCTCGGGAGCGCGCATGCACGTCACATCTGATGGATTTCGCAGGAAATCCAACCCGGAGACCACGTATAAGAATATTGGCCTTCAGAGGTAATGGCAAAACCCGAAAGTGGATCGTTGCAATGTGTGATTACAACCCCTTCAAACAGGGAATAAAAAAAGGATTCATCTTATAAAAAAATAGTTACATAATATAGAACCTTTAACACAAAATAAGAAAAACCTATTATCTTTATGTAGAATAAGTATAGTGTTTTTTGTTTATTTTACTTATGGCTCTAAGACCAACTACTTGCTGGTGAACGCAAAGCTGACAAAATTTTTCAAAATTTCACTTTTCTCGGGCCCTAAAAAAAAAAAAAAAATAATAATAATCCTAACACAGTTTCAATAGGGGCCTTGCACCGTTAGTGCTCGGGCCCTAAAAATACATTTGTCAAGCAACTTCATGGGTCTTTCAAAGACACTCCTGACAAAAGAAGATCAAATTAGGTCATAGGAATGCATTTATAGTAGTATAGCTGCTTTTTAAAAAGAAAGATAATCTGTTTAATTCTTTTTAAAAAGCCATTAACAAACAACGTTTTTGTTGAGGGGGGAGTGTTTCGAGAGGGTTTTTTTTTTAAAGTTGAATGTCTTTTAACTTGAGCACCACACTTGAACACTGTTGGATGCGAGCGAGACTGCAAAAGACGCAAGACATAAAAAGATATCCGTGTAGCATTTACACAGCAAAACACATCGGGATTCTGTACAAAGCTAACAGGAGAATTCACCTTTTCTTTAGCAGGTATTTCATTAAATTTAATGCTTAAAAACAAAGATTTTGAAGACAATGAACCATACACTTCTCATCAAGTAGCAAATCTTAAAATACATTTTCCAATGGTTTGCAAATGGCACTCCTCAAAGACATGACCCTACGTTTTGATTTGCACCCTCTAGTAAACTTTTATGTAACATCACATTTCATAAGATGCTCTAAATGTTAAAAAGAAGAAATGAAGACAGGAAGACAGCAGGTCTCCAATACTGCGATTTTTCCACATCTACACTAGAGCCCTCACACCAGAAATTTATATTAAAAACTCTGGATTCTGATAGAGGGCCATGAGACTTAAACCTGAGTGCAAAAATGGAGGCTCTAGACCCTTCCAGAGCTGAGATATCGAAACTCAAAATTTCGAAACTTTATTTTTCGCCCGAAAAAAAAAACGAAAGGGGTACCACTGTCGTTTTTTTTTCGGGTCGAAATTTTGAGTTTCGATATCTCAGCTCTGGAAGAGTCTAGAGCCTCAATTTTTGCACTCAGGTTTAAGTCTCATGGCCCTCTATCAGAATCCAGAGTTTTGAGAAGATTGGAGAAACTTCATTTTTCGCCCGAAAAAAACAACGAAAGGGGTACCACTGTCGTTTTTTTTTTTTTTTTCGGGTTGAAATTTTGAGTTTCGATAACCTTAGCTTTGGAAGGGTCTAGAGCCTCCATTTTTGCACTCAGGTTTAAGTCTCATGGCCCTCTATCAGAATCCAGAGTTTTGAGAAGATTGGAGAAACTTCATTTTTCGCCCGAAAAAAAAACAAAAGGGGTACCACTGTCGTTTTTTTTTCGGGTCGAAATTTTGAGTTTCGATATCTCAGCTCTGGAAGGGTCTAGAGCCTCCATTTTTGCACTCAGGTTTAAGTCTCATGGCCCTCTATCAGAATCCAGAGTTTTGAGAAGATTGGAGAAACTTATTTTCGCCCGAAAAAAAAAAAAAACGAAAGGGGTACCACTGTCGTTTTTTTTTTCGGGTCGAAATTTTGAGTTTCGATATCTCAGCTCTGGAAGGGTCTAGAGCCTCCATTTTTGCACTCAGGTTTAAGTCTCATGGCCCTCTATCAGAATCCAGAGTTTTGAGAAGATTGGAGAAACTTCATTTTTCGCCCGAAAAAAAAAAAACGAAAGGGGTACCACTGTTGTTTTTTTTTTTCGGGTCGAAATTTTGAGTTTCGATATCTCAGCTCTGGAAGGGTCTAGAGCCTCCATTTTTGCACTCAGGTTTAAGTCTCATGGCCCTCTATCAGAATCCAGAGTTTTGAGAAGATTGGAGAAACTTCATTTTTCGCCCGAAAAAAAACGAAAGGGGTACCACTGTCGTTTTTTTTTTCGGGTCGAAATTTTGAGTTTCGATATCTCAGCTCTGGAAGGGTCTAGAGCCTCCATTTTTGCACTCAGGTTTAAGTCTCATGGCCCTCTATCAGAATCCAGAGTTTTGAGAAGATTGGAGAAACTTCATTTTTCGCCCGAAAAAAAAAAACGAAAGGGGTACCACTGTCGTTGTTTTTTTCGGGTCGAAATTTTGAGTTTCGATATCTCAGCTCTGGAAGGGTCTAGAGCCTCCATTTTTGCACTCAGGTTTAAGTCTCATGGCCCTCTATCAGAATCCAGAGTTTTGAGAAGATTGGAGAAACTTCATTTTTCGCCCGAAAAAAAACGAAAGGGGTACCACTGTCGTTTTTTTTTCGGGTCGAAATTTTGAGTTTCGATATCTCAGCTCTGGAAGGGTCTAGAGCCTCCATTTTTGCACTCAGGTTTAAGTCTCATGGCCCTCTATCAGAATCCAGAGTTTTGAGAAGATTGGAGAAACTTAATTTTTCGCCCGAAAAAAAAAAAAAAGGGGTACCACTGTCGTTTTTTTTTCGGGTCGAAATTTTGAGTTTCGATATCTCAGCTCTGGAAGGGTCTAGAGCCTCCATTTTTGCACTCAGGTTTAAGTCTCATGGCCCTCTATCAGAATCCAGAGTTTTGAGAAGATTGGAGAAACTTAATTTTTCGCCCGAAAAAAAAAAAAACGAAAGGGGTACCACTGTCGTTTTTTTTTCGGGTCGAAATTTTGAGTTTCGATATCTCAGCTCTGGAAGGGTCTAGAGCCTCCATTTTTGCACTCAGGTCAAAGTCTCATGGCCCTCTATCAGAATCCAGAGTTTTGAGAAGATTGGAGAAACTTAATTTTTCGCCCGAAAAAAAAAAACGAAAGGGGTAACACTGTCGTTTTTTTTTTCGGGTCGAAATTTTGAATTTAGATATCTCAGCTCTGGAAGGGTCTAGAGCCTCCATTTTTGCACTCAGGTCAAAGTCTCACAGCCCTCTATCATAATCCAGAGTTTTGAGAAGATTGGAGAAACTTAATTTTTCGCCTAAAAAAAAAAAAAACGAAAGGGGTAACACTGTCGTTTTTTTTTCGGGTCGAAATTTTGAATTTTGATATCTCAGCTCTGGAAGGGTCTAGAGCCTCCATTTTTGCACTCAGGTCAAAGTCTCACAGGCCCTCTATCATAATCCAGAGTTTTGAGAAGATTGGAGAAACTTAATTTTTCGCCCAAAAACGAAAAAAAAAAAGGGGTAACACTGTCGTTTTTTTTTCGGGTCGAAATTTTGAATTTCGATATCTCAGCTCTGGAAGGGTCTAGAGCCTCCATTTTTGCACTCAGGTCAAAGTCTCACAGCCCTCTATCATAATCCAGAGTTTTGAGAAGATTGGAGAAACTTAATTTTTCGCCCAAAAACGAAAAAAAACGAAAGGGGTAACACTGTCGTTTTTTTTTCGGGTCGAAATTTTGAATTTCGATATCTCAGCTCTGGAAGGGTCTAGAGCCTCCATTTTTGCACTCAGGTCAAAGTCTCACAGCCCTCTATCATAATCCAGAGTTTTGAGAAGATTGGAGAAACTTAATTTTTCGCCCAAAAATGAAAAAAACGAAAGGGGTAACACTGTCGTTTTTTTTTCGGGTCGAAATTTTGAATTTCGATATCTCAGCTCTGGAAGGGTCTAGAGCCTCCATTTTTGCACTCAGGTCAAAGTCTCACAGCCCTCTATCATAATCCAGAGTTTTGAGAAGATTGGAGAAACTTAATTTTTCGCCCAAAAATGAAAAAAAACGAAAGGGGTAACACTGTCGTTTTTTTTTCGGGTCGAAATTTTGAATTTCGATATCTCAGCTCTGGAAGGGTCTAGAGCCTCCATTTTTGCACTCAGGTCAAAGTCTCACAGCCCTCTATCATAATCCAGAGTTTTGAGAAGATTGGAGAAACTTAATTTTTCGCCCAAAAATGAAAAAAAACGAAAGGGGTAACACTGTCGTTTTTTTTTCGGGTCGAAATTTTGAATTTTGATATCTCAGCTCTGGAAGGGTCTAGAGCCTCCATTTTTGCACTCAGGTCAAAGTCTCACAGCCCTCTATCATAATCCAGAGTTTTGAGAAGATTGGAGAAACTTAATTTTTCGCCCAAAAATGAAAAAAAACGAAAGGGGTAACACTGTCGTTTTTTTTTCGGGTCGAAATTTTGAATTTCGATATCTCAGCTCTGGAAGGGTCTAGAGCCTCCATTTTTGCACTCAGGTCAAAGTCTCACAGCCCTCTATCATAATCCAGAGTTTTGAGAAGATTGGAGAAACTTAATTTTTCGCCCAAAAATGAAAAAAAACGAAAGGGGTAACACTGTCGTTTTTTTTTCGGGTCGAAATTTTGAATTTCGATATCTCAGCTCTGGAAGGGTCTAGAGCCTCCATTTTTGCACTCAGGTCAAAGTCTCACAGCCCTCTATCATAATCCAGAGTTTTGAGAAGATTGGAGAAACTTAATTTTTCGCCCAAAACGAAAAAAAACGAAAGGGGTAACACTGTCGTTTTTTTTTCGGGTCGAAATTTTGAATTTCGATATCTCAGCTCTGGAAGGGTCTAGAGCCTCCATTTTTGCACTCAGGTCAAAGTCTCACAGCCCTCTATCATAATCCAGAGTTTTGAGAAGATTGGAGAAACTTAATTTTTCGCCCAAAAATGAAAAAAAACGAAAGGGGTAACACTGTCGTTTTTTTTTCGGGTCGAAATTTTGAATTTCGATATCTCAGCTCTGGAAGGGTCTAGAGCCTCCATTTTTGCACTCAGGTCAAAGTCTCACAGCCCTCTATCATAATCCAGAGTTTTGAGAAGATTGGAGAAACTTAATTTTTCGCCCAAAAATGAAAAAAAACGAAAGGGGTAACACTGTCGTTTTTTTTTCGGGTCGAAATTTTGAATTTCGATATCTCAGCTCTGGAAGGGTCTAGAGCCTCCATTTTTGCACTCAGGTCAAAGTCTCACAGCCCTCTATCATAATCCAGAGTTTTGAGAAGATTGGAGAAACTTAATTTTTCGCCCAAAAATGAAAAAAAACGAAAGGGGTAACACTGTCGTTTTTTTTTCGGGTCGAAATTTTGAATTTCGATATCTCAGCTCTGGAAGGGTCTAGAGCCTCCATTTTTGCACTCAGGTCAAAGTCTCACAGCCCTCTATCATAATCCAGAGTTTTGAGAAGATTGGAGAAACTTAATTTTTCGCCCAAAAATGAAAAAAAACGAAAGGGGTAACACTGTCGTTTTTTTTTCGGGTCGAAATTTTGAATTTCGATATCTCAGCTCTGGAAGGGTCTAGAGCCTCCATTTTTGCACTCAGGTCAAAGTCTCACAGCCCTCTATCATAATCCAGAGTTTTGAGAAGATTGGAGAAACTTAATTTTTCGCCCAAAAATGAAAAAAAACGAAAGGGGTAACACTGTCGTTTTTTTTTCGGGTCGAAATTTTGAATTTCGATATCTCAGCTCTGGAAGGGTCTAGAGCCTCCATTTTTGCACTCAGGTCAAAGTCTCACAGCCCTCTATCATAATCCAGAGTTTTGAGAAGATTGGAGAAACTTAATTTTTCGCCCAAAAATGAAAAAAAACGAAAGGGGTAACACTGTCGTTTTTTTTTCGGGTCGAAATTTTGAATTTCGATATCTCAGCTCTGGAAGGGTCTAGAGCCTCCATTTTTGCACTCAGGTCAAAGTCTCACAGCCCTCTATCATAATCCAGAGTTTTGAGAAGATTGGAGAAACTTAATTTTTCGCCCAAAAATGAAAAAAAACGAAAGGGGTAACACTGTCGTTTTTTTTTCGGGTCGAAATTTTGAATTTCGATATCTCAGCTCTGGAAGGGTCTAGAGCCTCCATTTTTGCACTCAGGTCAAAGTCTCACAGCCCTCTATCATAATCCAGAGTTTTGAGAAGATTGGAGAAACTTAATTTTTCGCCCAAAAATGAAAAAAAACGAAAGGGGTAACACTGTCGTTTTTTTTTCGGGTCGAAATTTTGAATTTCGATATCTCAGCTCTGGAAGGGTCTAGAGCCTCCATTTTTGCACTCAGGTCAAAGTCTCACAGCCCTCTATCATAATCCAGAGTTTTGAGAAGATTGGAGAAACTTAATTTTTCGCCCAAAAATGAAAAAAAACGAAAGGGGTAACACTGTCGTTTTTTTTTCGGGTCGAAATTTTGAATTTTGATATCTCAGCTCTGGAAGGGTCTAGAGCCTCCATTTTTGCACTCAGGTCAAAGTCTCACAGCCCTCTATCATAATCCAGAGTTTTGAGAAGATTGGAGAAACTTAATTTTTCGCCCAAAAATGAAAAAAAACGAAAGGGGTAACACTGTCGTTTTTTTTTCGGGTCGAAATTTTGAATTTCGATATCTCAGCTCTGGAAGGGTCTAGAGCCTCCATTTTTGCACTCAGGTCAAAGTCTCACAGCCCTCTATCATAATCCAGAGTTTTGAGAAGATTGGAGAAACTTAATTTTTCGCCCAAAAATGAAAAAAAACGAAAGGGGTAACACTGTCGTTTTTTTTTCGGGTCGAAATTTTGAATTTCGATATCTCAGCTCTGGAAGGGTCTAGAGCCTCCATTTTTGCACTCAGGTCAAAGTCTCACAGCCCTCTATCATAATCCAGAGTTTTGAGAAGATTGGAGAAACTTAATTTTTCGCCCAAAAATGAAAAAAAACGAAAGGGGTAACACTGTCGTTTTTTTTTCGGGTCGAAATTTTGAATTTTGATATCTCAGCTCTGGAAGGGTCTAGAGCCTCCATTTTTGCACTCAGGTCAAAGTCTCACAGCCCTCTATCATAATCCAGAGTTTTGAGAAGATTGGAGAAACTTAATTTTTCGCCCAAAAATGAAAAAAAACGAAAGGGGTAACACTGTCGTTTTTTTTTCGGGTCGAAATTTTGAATTTCGATATCTCAGCTCTGGAAGGGTCTAGAGCCTCCATTTTTGCACTCAGGTCAAAGTCTCACAGCCCTCTATCATAATCCAGAGTTTTGAGAAGATTGGAGAAACTTAATTTTTCGCCCAAAAATGAAAAAAAACGAAAGGGGTAACACTGTCGTTTTTTTTTCGGGTCGAAATTTTGAATTTCGATATCTCAGCTCTGGAAGGGTCTAGAGCCTCCATTTTTGCACTCAGGTCAAAGTCTCACAGCCCTCTATCATAATCCAGAGTTTTGAGAAGATTGGAGAAACTTAATTTTTCGCCCAAAAATGAAAAAAAACGAAAGGGGTAACACTGTCGTTTTTTTTTCGGGTCGAAATTTTGAATTTCGATATCTCAGCTCTGGAAGGGTCTAGAGCCTCCATTTTTGCACTCAGGTCAAAGTCTCACAGCCCTCTATCATAATCCAGAGTTTTGAGAAGATTGGAGAAACTTAATTTTTCGCCCAAAAATGAAAAAAAACGAAAGGGGTAACACTGTCGTTTTTTTTTCGGGTCGAAATTTTGAATTTCGATATCTCAGCTCTGGAAGGGTCTAGAGCCTCCATTTTTGCACTCAGGTCAAAGTCTCACAGCCCTCTATCATAATCCAGAGTTTTGAGAAGATTGGAGAAACTTAATTTTTCGCCCAAAAATGAAAAAAAACGAAAGGGGTAACACTGTCGTTTTTTTTTCGGGTCGAAATTTTGAATTTGATATCTCAGCTCTGGAAGGGTCTAGAGCCTCCATTTTTGCACTCAGGTCAAAGTCTCACAGCCCTCTATCATAATCCAGAGTTTTGAGAAGATTGGAGAAACTTAATTTTTCGCCCAAAAATGAAAAAAAACGAAAGGGGTAACACTGTCGTTTTTTTTTCGGGTCGAAATTTTGAATTTCGATATCTCAGCTCTGGAAGGGTCTAGAGCCTCCATTTTTGCACTCAGGTCAAAGTCTCACAGCCCTCTATCATAATCCAGAGTTTTGAGAAGATTGGAGAAACTTAATTTTTCGCCCAAAAATGAAAAAAAACGAAAGGGGTAACACTGTCGTTTTTTTTTCGGGTCGAAATTTTGAATTTTGATATCTCAGCTCTGGAAGGGTCTAGAGCCTCCATTTTTGCACTCAGGTCAAAGTCTCACAGCCCTCTATCATAATCCAGAGTTTTGAGAAGATTGGAGAAACTTAATTTTTCGCCCAAAAATGAAAAAAAACGAAAGGGGTAACACTGTCGTTTTTTTTTCGGGTCGAAATTTTGAATTTTGATATCTCAGCTCTGGAAGGGTCTAGAGCCTCCATTTTTGCACTCAGGTCAAAGTCTCACAGCCCTCTATCATAATCCAGAGTTTTGAGAAGATTGGAGAAACTTAATTTTTCGCCCAAAAATGAAAAAAACGAAAGGGGTAACACTGTCGTTTTTTTTTCGGGTCGAAATTTTGAATTTTGATATCTCAGCTCTGGAAGGGTCTAGAGCCTCCATTTTTGCACTCAGGTCAAAGTCTCACAGCCCTCTATCATAATCCAGAGTTTTGAGAAGATTGGAGAAACTTAATTTTTCGCCCAAAAATGAAAAAAAACGAAAGGGGTAACACTGTCGTTTTTTTTTCGGGTCGAAATTTTGAATTTCGATATCTCAGCTCTGGAAGGGTCTAGAGCCTCCATTTTTGCACTCAGGTCAAAGTCTCACAGCCCTCTATCATAATCCAGAGTTTTGAGAAGATTGGAGAAACTTAATTTTTCGCCCAAAAATGAAAAAAAACGAAAGGGGTAACACTGTCGTTTTTTTTTCGGGTCGAAATTTTGAATTTTGATATCTCAGCTCTGGAAGGGTCTAGAGCCTCCATTTTTGCACTCAGGTCAAAGTCTCACAGCCCTCTATCATAATCCAGAGTTTTGAGAAGATTGGAGAAACTTAATTTTTCGCCCAAAAAAAAAAAACGAAAGGGGTAACACTGTCGTTTTTTTTTCGGGTCGAAATTTTGAATTTTGATATCTCAGCTCTGGAAGGGTCTAGAGCCTCCATTTTTGCACTCAGGTCAAAGTCTCACAGCCCTCTATCATAATCCAGAGTTTTGAGAAGATTGGAGAAACTTAATTTTTCGCCCAAAAATGAAAAAAAACGAAAGGGGTAACACTGTCGTTTTTTTTTCGGGTCGAAATTTTGAATTTTGATATCTCAGCTCTGGAAGGGTCTAGAGCCTCCATTTTTGCACTCAGGTCAAAGTCTCACAGCCCTCTATCATAATCCAGAGTTTTGAGAAGATTGGAGAAACTTAATTTTTCGCCCAAAAATGAAAAAAAACGAAAGGGGTAACACTGTCGTTTTTTTTTCGGGTCGAAATTTTGAATTTCGATATCTCAGCTCTGGAAGGGTCTAGAGCCTCCATTTTTGCACTCAGGTCAAAGTCTCACAGCCCTCTATCATAATCCAGAGTTTTGAGAAGATTGGAGAAACTTAATTTTTCGCCCAAAAATGAAAAAAAACGAAAGGGGTAACACTGTCGTTTTTTTTTCGGGTCGAAATTTTGAATTTTGATATCTCAGCTCTGGAAGGGTCTAGAGCCTCCATTTTTGCACTCAGGTCAAAGTCTCACAGCCCTCTATCATAATCCAGAGTTTTGAGAAGATTGGAGAAACTTAATTTTTCGCCCAAAAATGAAAAAAACGAAAGGGGTAACACTGTCGTTTTTTTTTCGGGTCGAAATTTTGAATTTTGATATCTCAGCTCTGGAAGGGTCTAGAGCCTCCATTTTTGCACTCAGGTCAAAGTCTCACAGCCCTCTATCATAATCCAGAGTTTTGAGAAGATTGGAGAAACTTAATTTTTCGCCCAAAAATGAAAAAAAACGAAAGGGGTAACACTGTCGTTTTTTTTTCGGGTCGAAATTTTGAATTTGATATCTCAGCTCTGGAAGGGTCTAGAGCCTCCATTTTTGCACTCAGGTCAAAGTCTCACAGCCCTCTATCATAATCCAGAGTTTTGAGAAGATTGGAGAAACTTAATTTTTCGCCCAAAAATGAAAAAAAACGAAAGGGGTAACACTGTCGTTTTTTTTTCGGGTCGAAATTTTGAATTTTGATATCTCAGCTCTGGAAGGGTCTAGAGCCTCCATTTTTGCACTCAGGTCAAAGTCTCACAGCCCTCTATCATAATCCAGAGTTTTGAGAAGATTGGAGAAACTTAATTTTTCGCCCAAAAATGAAAAAAAACGAAAGGGGTAACACTGTCGTTTTTTTTTCGGGTCGAAATTTTGAATTTGATATCTCAGCTCTGGAAGGGTCTAGAGCCTCCATTTTTGCACTCAGGTCAAAGTCTCACAGCCCTCTATCATAATCCAGAGTTTTGAGAAGATTGGAGAAACTTAATTTTTCGCCCAAAAATGAAAAAAAACGAAAGGGGTAACACTGTCGTTTTTTTTTCGGGTCGAAATTTTGAATTTGATATCTCAGCTCTGGAAGGGTCTAGAGCCTCCATTTTTGCACTCAGGTCAAAGTCTCACAGCCCTCTATCATAATCCAGAGTTTTGAGAAGATTGGAGAAACTTAATTTTTCGCCCAAAAACGGAAAAAAACGAAAGGGGTAACACTGTCGTTTTTTTTTCGGGTCGAAATTTTGAACTTTGATATCTCAGCTCTGGAAGGGTCTAGAGCCTCCATTTTTGCACTCAGGTCAAAGTCTCACAGCCCTCTATCATAATCCAGAGTTTTGAGAAGATTGGAGAAACTTAATTTTTCGCCCAAAAATGAAAAAAAACGAAAGGGGTAACACTGTCGTTTTTTTTTCGGGTCGAAATTTTGAATTTGATATCTCAGCTCTGGAAGGGTCTAGAGCCTCCATTTTTGCACTCAGGTCAAAGTCTCACAGCCCTCTATCATAATCCAGAGTTTTGAGAAGATTGGAGAAACTTAATTTTTCGCCCAAAAATGAAAAAAAACGAAAGGGGTAACACTGTCGTTTTTTTTTCGGGTCGAAATTTTGAATTTGATATCTCAGCTCTGGAAGGGTCTAGAGCCTCCATTTTTGCACTCAGGTCAAAGTCTCACAGCCCTCTATCATAATCCAGAGTTTTGAGAAGATTGGAGAAACTTAATTTTTCGCCCAAAAACGAAAAAAAACGAAAGGGGTAACACTGTCGTTTTTTTTTCGGGTCGAAATTTTGAATTTGATATCTCAGCTCTGGAAGGGTCTAGAGCCTCCATTTTTGCACTCAGGTCAAAGTCTCACAGCCCTCTATCATAATCCAGAGTTTTGAGAAGATTGGAGAAACTTAATTTTTCGCCCAAAAATGAAAAAAAACGAAAGGGGTAACACTGTCGTTTTTTTTTCGGGTCGAAATTTTGAATTTTGATATCTCAGCTCTGGAAGGGTCTAGAGCCTCCATTTTTGCACTCAGGTCAAAGTCTCACAGCCCTCTATCATAATCCAGAGTTTTGAGAAGATTGGAGAAACTTAATTTTTCGCCCAAAAACGGAAAAAAACGAAAGGGGTAACACTGTCGTTTTTTTTTTCGGGTCGAAATTTTGAACTTTGATATCTCAGCTCTGGAAGGGTCTAGAGCCTCCATTTTTGCACTCAGGTCAAAGTCTCACAGCCCTCTATCATAATCCAGAGTTTTGAGAAGATTGGAGAAACTTAATTTTTCGCCCAAAAACGGAAAAAAACGAAAGGGGTAACACTGTCGTTTTTTTTTCGGGTCGAAATTTTGAACTTTGATATCTCAGCTCTGGAAGGGTCTAGAGCCTCCATTTTTGCACTCAGGTCAAAGTCTCACAGCCCTCTATCATAATCCAGAGTTTTGAGAAGATTGGAGAAACTTAATTTTTCGCCCAAAAACGGAAAAAAAACGAAAGGGGTAACACTGTCGTTTTTTTTTCAGGTCGAAATTTTGAACTTTGATATCTCAGCTCTGGAAGGGTCTAGAGCCTCCATTTTTGCACTCAGGTCAAAGTCTCACAGCCCTCTATCATAATCCAGAGTTTTGAGAAGATTGGAGAAACTTAATTTTTCGCCCAAAAACGGAAAAAAACAAAAGGGGTAACACTGTCGTTTTTTTTTTCGGGTCGAAATTTTGAATTTCGATATCTCAGCTCTGGAAGGGTGTAGAGCCTCCATTTTGGCACTCAGGTCTAAGTCCCATGGCCCTCTATCAGAATCCAGAGTTTCAAGAAGATTGGAGAAACTTATTTTTTTGCAGGAAAAAAAAACTAAAGGGGTAACACTGTCATTTTTTTGAGGGGGTCGAAAAAATAAGTTTCGCCAACCTTCTTGAAGCTCTGGATTCTGATAGAGGGCCATGGGACTTTGACCTGAGTGCAAAAATTGAGGCTCTAGACCTTTCCAGACCTGAGATATTTATAATATCATAAATGCTAAGTGGTATCGCAATATCTCAGCTCTGGAAGGGTCTAGAGCCTCCATTTTGGCACTCAGGTCTAAGTCCCATGGCCCTCTATCAGAATCCAGAGTTTCAAGAAGATCAGAGCAACTCAATTATAAATATCTCAATATCTCAGCTCTGGAAGGGTCTAGAGCCTCCATTTTTGCACTCAGGTCAAAGTCTCGTGGCCCTCTATCAGAATCCAGAGTTTAAAGAAGATTGGAGAAACTTAATTTTTCGCACAAAAAAAAAAAAAAAAAAACGAAAGGGGTAACACTGTCGTTTTATTTTTTTTATTTTTTTTTGGGGGGGGGGGGGTCGAAATTTTGAGTTTCTTTGATCTTCTTGAAACTCTGTATTCTAAAAGAGGGCCATGGGACTTAGACCTGAGTGCCAAAATGGAGGCTCTAGACCCTTCCAGAACTGAGATATTGAGATATTTATAATGGCATAATGCTACGTGGAATCTCAATATCTCAGCTCTGGAAGGGTCTAGAGCCTCGATTTTTGCACTCAGGTCTAAGTCCCATGGCCCTCTATCAGAATCCAGAGTTTCAAGAAGATTGGAGAAACTTATTTTTTCGCACAAAAAAACAAAAACAAAGGGGTAACACTGTCCTTTTTTTCCTGTCGAAATTTTGACCCGAGCCTGAAGGGTCTTCACCGCCGTGGCCGCCTGAAGGCTCTTCACCGCTGTGGCCGCCTGAAGGGTCTTCACCATCCTGGCAACACTCTCAGCCTACTCCGCCCTGGCAACGCTCTCAGCCTGCTCCGCCCTGGTCACACCTCTCAGCTCTGCTTCACCATGTCCACGGCCCTAAGTCCCATGGCCCTCTATCAGAATCCAGAGTTTAAAGAAGATTGGAGAAACTTATTTTTTCGTACAAAAAAAAAAACGTCAGGGGTACCACTGTGTGTACCACATTGAGTTGCTCTGATCTTAACTCTTGATTCTGATAGAGGGCCTTGGGACTTAGACCTGAGTGCAAAAATGGAGGCTCTAGACCCTTCTAGAGCTGAGATATTGAGATCCCTCATAGCATATATGCCATTAAAAAATAGTGGGTTCGCGGATGGTGGAATTTTGGGATGGCGCTTGGTGCTACGGACCCCGGGGGGGGCCTGCTGAGTGCAGTAAAATAGTTTTTATCATGACAGGACAGGAACTTTAGTTAAAATGTCTATCAAATACTACCCGAAACCCCATTCAATAGATTGCAGGCGGGATGGTGTCCAACATAAAAATGGTATGAAACTCATACAGGTTTGGAACAACATGAGGGTGAGTAAGTGATGACAAATATAATTTGTGGTTAAACAAAGTGGGTTCATGGACCTTTAAAGGCATAGTTCACCCAAAAATTTAAATTTAAAGGCATAGTTCACCCAAAAATTTAAATTAGCCCATGATTTAATCACCCTGACCTCTAGCCATCCTTGGTTATATGACATTCTTCTCTCAGACGAAAACAATCAGAGTTATATTAAACAATGCCCTGGCCCTTACAAGCTTTATATTGGCTGTAAATGGTTGTTTCTGTTTTGAAAGTCCATAAAAGTGCATCTATCCATGATACAAGTGCATCTATCCATAATAAAAGTGCATCTATCCATCATAAAATTGCATCTGTCCATAAAAAATATATATTAATATAAAATATTTTAAATATTCATATTTAAGTTGCGCTTTAGATTTAAGTCAAATCCATATGTTCTTTTGGCCGTAAATTATTTTACTTAATAAAGTTTTAAATATGGATATTTTTCTTACATCTCCATCTTCCTTATAACTCCACATAAAGTCAACATCTGAGATATTTTCATCAGCTATATGTTCAAGCACTTCAGAACTGTATATTCTGCCCATGAAAAAGTTTAAAAAATGTCTCGGTACTGATATATATATATATATATATATATATATAAAGAAATTTCAATCAGCATCACTGAAAATGGGACTTCAGTAACAGGCTTTCAAACCTACTGTCCATTCTAATGGACAGACACATTTAAAAAAATCCTGATTTAAAACGTGCAATTGTACAGTCGATTTTTAACTTTAATTAATAAGTTCAATTTTTCTATTTTACATACAAACTATGAAATACTGGCAAAAATATATACAAAATGTAAATATAACTTAGAAAATGTTGCTTGCTTCTGTGTTTGGAGTGAAGTGCTGCCATGCTTCTCTTCAATGTAGTGTTATATATATATATATATATATATATATAATTACTACATGCAGAACTCTACTGGCATTTGATTGGATGACAAACGTCCAATCTCATGGACTGCAGGCTTTACACTAGGTGAAATGCTCCAGAAGTTAAAAAAAGGGGGCTGACATGTGATGTCCATTGTAATGGACACAGGGTCTGAATGGGTTATGTTGTACAAACACATTGTCCTTTATTGAGAAGAAAGTAATAAATTATAAACAAATGTACAAGCAGTTTGATGCCGCTCCTCCCCTCTCTGGTCATTACGTGAGGCAGTAAATCATGCATATGGAAAGGTACACAGAAAATAGGTTTGATAAATACATGAAAGTATAATTTAAGAAAACGGGTGGGGGATTATAACCAAAACGCTAACTTTTCATCCGTGATCCTCGTCTCACACCCAGACATACGTGATTCGTTGTGAATGTATTGCATGTGAGTTCTTTGGCACTACTGGTAAGGTCCATGTCTTATATAACCCAGATGTATTTATGTAATTGTGTGAATGAAAGCTGTGTATTCGTGTACTGCCATGAGAATGCATAAGAGGGCGCCGTTTCACTGACAATTTTCTTCATGACTGCTTTTGCTCACCATTTCTGCACTAGTAAGTTACCTTGCTCAACTGGAATTGAATCTTCAAGTTCCGAAATTAATATAAAAGAGCCTTTTGTTACAGTGACCCCTCCACAGGAAAAAAGACTTGCCAGAAGCAGTTAAAGAATGTTTTTTTTTTTCACCAGGAACATATAGGCTAAAGACAGACTAGAAATCACAAATAATTACATTCTCCACATTATAGAGAAGTTGACATACAATACTGTGATACATTCTCAAAAAAGCTGAAAAAACCTTTGGATCACACATACCAGTTCCTTTATAACAAAACCGCCCAAATCCCTTTTCCTACAAAAAAAAAAAAAAAAAAAAAAAAAAAAGCCATAAGACAAAAGCGTTGTTTCTTATTCACTCCTGCCCATTTTCTCCTTCCTTACCTCCATTTCTTACTTCCTATTCTTGCACTTAAAGCAGTTGCACTGTTTAATTGAACTCTGTGAAGTCCCTGCAGATGCCCCGCACGATGGGCTGCTGGAACTGCGCCAGGCCGGTGAACTCACGAGTGAAAAACACGTGGCTCTCCTTGGGCTCGGATGCCATCGCCTTCAGATCTTCCATAGGAGCCCAAGCCACTCCAACCGTGTACACAGTGATCCCTGTGACAAAACAGAAAGTGCATGGTCAGGGTGACATCACACTTAATTTACTTTCTGTGCACTATATCTATATCTTGTGATTAAGAACTTTTAAAATCTCTTAAATGTTCAAGATTAGCTGTTTTCAAACCCCCACCTACTCCCTTACCACCTCAGGGACCTTCACTATACAAAATTAAAGCTACATTTTGTTGATTACACTTTATACTAACTTTAAATAAGAACATTATCTTCTCAAAGGACCCACTGGACCTTCAGTGACTTGTTGAAACCCCTGAGGTTCAAGATGAAGTGTTAGTGTAAAAAGCGTACCCTCTCTCTGGGCGGCCATTGCCGGCACTCTCACATCATCGTAGGATTGGCCATCGGTGATGATGATGAGATACTTCCTGTTGGAGCTTGTGTGGGGTTTAAAGAGGCTCCGCACAGCAAAGTTGATGGCGTCTCCAGTGGCCGTTCCTCCGCTCATGTATGGGATGTTCTGCAGGGCCCTCAGAGCATTATCTTTCGTGATGTGGTCATTGAAGTTGAACTCCATCCTTTGGTCGTAGGTGAACTGGATGGCGCCGATGCGAGATCCGATGTCGGAGATGTCAAAGCTGCGTGCGATGGAGACAAGAAGGTCCAGCACAAGCCGGAAATTCCCATCACCTACGCTGCTGGAGCCATCGATCAGGAAGCCCAGGTTTACTGAGTTATAGCACGTCTTGCTGCAGAGCATCTGATCGATGGAGCAAAGTTTATGAGCTAGTGGCTTCACAAACTTGTTGGTGCTGAACCAGCTGGGCATGGTGAAAGTGAAGAACTCATTGTCCTTGCACACTGCCTGTGAGATACATGTCAGTGTAAGCGGATTTCAGTAAACTCAAATGTTCCCAATGATGAATGTGTGTGTGTGTGTGAGAGAGAGGTTCATGAATTCATATGTTAAACATCTCACCTTTCTCATAAAGTCTTGATCGCTCACCAAGCTCATCTCCTCGGGAGAAGGTTTGGCCACAGACACAAAGAAGACGTTAATGCCAGACTCTCTGGCTAAAACTGCCGCCTCCTCCACATTGTCAGAAGGCCACCCATCAACAAAAACCACAATGATCCGTGGGTAACCTCTCCGCACACCAAAATCCGGATTGAAAAAGTTCCTCACGGTGTGCAGTATGGCCTTACCTGTGCAGAAGACAATAACTCAAGCCTGCAAAGTTCTGCTCATTTCAGCTAAAGCATCTTCAATTATTAATTATTCCAACTAAAACCGTTATGCGAGTGTCAGATTTTAAATGAATGAGTCTAATACAAGTTACATCTATATCAACCAAATCTGTGGAATGCTGTCAGTTATCAAACAAAATCAATTTCATTGATTGTGAAAACAAATGATAATGCATTTCCAGTTATATACTGATAACACCTGATAACTATGGGCCAAGGCACTCTGGATTTCAAGGGGTTTCAATGCACACATGTACAAATTTTAGCACGTTACATTGTTAAGTCAGGTGGCAACAAGTGACTGTCTCTTTGATTGGGTTATTGTTTAATTTATTCAACAACACTTTAGGAACAAAGCAAATGGCTGTCTTTCAGTAACTTAATCATCGTTCACTCAACCGATTCGTTTTAAAAACTCAGGCTGCATCCTAAATCGCATACTTTCTAGAGTAGGTACTTGTTTTGAATAAGTCATTTGGCCTAATGGCGTAAAGTGTCCATCAGATCCACGGGTCATCCTGGTAGTTTTGCGTCCTCTTTTATGAGTACTGTGAGTACTTACTTTGGACAACAGAAATACTTCACCAACTATATAGTAAGAAAGTATGCGATTTCGGATGCAGACTCATTTTTTAGGAACGAAACAAGTGACTGTGGTTATGAGCGACTGTGTGGTCATTGAATCATTTAGGAACAAAAGTGACTGTTGCATGGAGTTGGCTCTGCTGTGGCTTCGTTTGGAACTTTTTTAATTGACAAAGCAAAACCAGGCAAAGTAACTGAAAACATGGTCTAAAATTTAAGCCACTTATTAACTTCTTGTTCATTGAACTTTTGTATAAAAGCAACATCGGACTACATGATTGTTTAAATGGAATTTTTGTTTGTCTTACACTTTTCCAAAAAAGGGGGGTATTGATTTGCTCTAGACTCCACCCAATCATTCGCAAGACATGTGTGTTGAGGGGAAAGTTAAAAACCTGTGTTTGTATTGCCCCCAATGTACGGGATCTCTTTGATGGCAAAAGTCACATCTTTGGCTGTCGTATAGTTTGTCAAGTAGAATTCAGTTCGAGGTGTCTCGCTGAAAGAAAAACGTGAAATTTTAGCCTACTTAATGACAAAGAAAGAAAAAACATGAAATGTGATAAACACCTTGGAAGTGCACAGATCACCTGGTTTGCACCACTCCTAAATGAGGACCTGGTGTTCCAACTTTCAAGGTGGTTGCAAGCTTGCTGACAAAGTTCTTTTGCAAGTTGAACCGCCGCTGTCCAATGTTGTAGCTGCTATCCAGCAGCAACGCCATATCGACCGGGCAATCTGAAACAAGGTAATGTTTACAGTACTTGCATGACATCGTACTCTGACAATTTAAAGTTAGAATAGTAAATCGGGTCATACAGACCTCTGTTTGCTGTTGTTGGAGGAGGCTTCTTCACAGGTTTTTTGACTGGCTTCTTGGCTGCAAGGGAAAAGTAGGAATGCTCAGTGTAGACTACACATGTAAACTATCTCTAGTTATCTAAACACTTGTTACCTGCTCCAGATGCAACTGTGGCAGAACTGCTGGTTTGGCTGGACACTTCCAAAGGCAAGCTAATTGCTCCTGAGAGAAAATAGCAAAACATTTAACCTGACAAACCTTTATGAAGTCTTCATTTTATACACTATATTATTTATACTCAAACTGACCTCAAAGTCCTAGTTATACTTATTGAGAATAGGAGCACGTCTTTTTGAAACCACAAAGTTATGTTTAAAAAAAAAGTAAGTTTTTGATTTTTATTATTTATTAAGTTTTATTATGATATCATGACACTAATTCAGAATTATTAAAATAATATTAACACTATAATCCATTGTTAATATAATTCAAGTATTATATTATATTATTCCACAGAGTGCAATGAAGTGCTACATTGTCTGTATCTGTAAACAAATCTATATATTTGATATCAAAACAGACAGGCATTTGTAAGGTTGCGAATCGTAATTTTCTCCACTCACTGGCCACAGTGAAAGATGAACTCCATTGTGACAGCGACTGAGACTGGACACCGTGAGCGTAAGAGCTGAGGTAGTTTGTCCTCCCTTGCAGTCCGTGAACCTCCACAGGTCCACCAGATAGGCTTATGATCCCTCTGGAGGACACAGACATTTTTTTTTTCCTTGCTATTGAAATTTCTTACATGAGTCTATTAAGCCAGTATCTTTATCATTGCTTTGGTGATTGTACCTGTGTATCGCTGCTCCACATATGCTGGAAATAGAAGCATATACTCCAGAACCAAAGACTGACAGGCTCCACAGAGTGCAGTTTGCTGGGCAGAGCACCAGCTGACGGGTGTCTGGTAGATCCACCGAGCGAGTTCCACAGCTAATTGGTGTTGGAACTAAACATGTATAACACAAGACATTTTACATAAAATGATTATATTCTTGTCAAATAAAACAAACATAGTAAACATTTTTGAACTCAAAAAGTAAATGTATGTCAAAAGGTCTATTAGCTACTAATAAAAAAAAAATTAATCAATCCATTAATACAAAAAAATAAAACAATAAAAATGTTTCTCAGAGTTAATACAAATATTGAGGAAAAAATTTATACATTTCATATTTAAAAAGTTGAAATTCTGGTACTTTGAAACAGTTTCTCCAATGTAACTACATTCTTTGCATTTAGAGTGTGTGGGGGGTGTTATGAAAAAGGAAGTCACTGACCATTTAATTCAGATCCAAAAGTGCAACAGCTCAAAGACAGAATACCTGTAAAAACACATGGAAAAAATATGATAATTCAGAATTACATAAAAAGAAGAGTTCAGTATCAGTCACTTTGAACAAATGAATCACCTACCTAATACATGAAGTATAGCAGACCACGTCGACATGGTTAATGAAGATATCTGTAAAGACAAAAGAGCGTTATAGCAGACAACAATGAATAAACTCACCCCATTCTGTTATAAACTCTTTTTTTTCCTATAAAAAAATACTAAACCTTCTAAGGCTTTTAAATCTTTATTTTTCCTTTTATCTGGGTGTGTAAAATTTATTTGGCACACAGTTGCGAAATCAGATATGATCCAGGAAAAGTGTAATCTCCCCAGACACATCCATCACAAACAGCTCCTTTGGAAATGCATACTTCAGTTAATCCACTCACAGAATGAGGTAAAAGGAGAGACAGAATGGAGGAGGAAAAAAAAGATGCATACCGTATCTGGATTATTAAAATGATCTCTATTAAAATGCATTAAACAGCCAAAAATCATCAACCACATATGAAGATCAAATCCAACTTACAGATATTTTGTGTAGGATGACGTTTCTTCAGCCTTAAAAGCTTTATAGAAAAAAATATTAAGTAATTCCGTTATGGATGATATTCCAGAGGTGTCTGAATATTGAGGAAAGAGCTAGTCCTTTAAATAATGTCCCCGAAAACCCCAATGATTCTCTGCTGACATCACAAGAGGCGGGCCTTACATCCAAACCACCTGAAAAGGACATTGTTTTAAATTCTCCTGCTTTTCAGCCATAGATCAAATATATGTACCAATATAATAACTATATGCTAGAACTCAGTGTAATCATGTAGTTTAGTTTATTCAGAGGTGGTGAGTAACAAAACAGATGAACACATGTCATTATTAGGCCCTGACTGACAGCCAAAACGTTATTAACCTTAATTAACCTTGATTCAGCGCTATTAATATTATCTTAACACACAATCTCACCCCAAATGGTCCGAATGATGAGAATGGCAGTCTATTGAGAAGACCTGAGCAAACAGAATGGAAACTTATCAGCCGATAAATAAAAGCACAAGTAGTGTGACAGATGCTTTTATCCCATGTCCCTTTCAAAAAAAAACCGTCAACACTCTTCTTGAACAAGGCTCATGCAGAAAAAACTGTGAATCGTCCATAAATTATTTTTATTTTCAATATACTGATAGTGCTCAGTATGTGAAAGGGCAATTGGGTGCATTAGGATGACACTGTCCTGTTTTCAAAGAGGTCTTTGTAACTTGGTAACTTTTATGTAATCATCCTTCATCAGCTGTACTGTGGATCATTTCCAGGTTTAATCCTGGCCGCAAACAGGAATATGATAGGTCCGTGTTTACTGAGTCTCAAAACTCATTGGCATTTACTTATTAAGTGCTATGGAAGTTTGCAGGAGTACATAGCGTGCGACAAGGTGCTTATTCAGTGGGACAGGTAAAAAAAAACCTCTCTAGGAATGATACTCAATCCTCTTAGAACAACTGCTCATTGTAACAACTGGGAACTGTCCCAATGTCTCAATTAATGAATATTTCACAGAACACAAAGTACATGTCAGACTCAAGCGGCCTTTCAGGAAAAGATTCTTGGGAAGGTCACGGTGGAAAACATTAAAGTCTCTCAACCAGAGTGTGAACTTCCATATCAAGTGAAGATTGGTTAGATAAACCATTCATGATTAAATTCCAGCAGTTTAAATCGTTTATTGATGGTGAGCCAAAATGAAACCAGAAAGGCCAGACTTTAGATTGTGGATAGTAAACAAAGACACAATCAGGTGGTATTATTAAGTAATAAAACCTAATATGTAAAAATGATTAATGTAATTAACGTATGTTATTAAAGAGATGGTTCACTTTGAAATTAATTTTTGATACGTTTTAGCTTACCTCAAGGGCATCCAAGTGTCTTTGTTTCCACAGTATTTTTTCATTTGGATTTTTTCGGTCCGTTGTTGTCCATCAGTCATAATGCAGGTTTAGGGGGTCCACCTCAAAAAGCATGCACAGAGAAGTCCAAATTAAAAATGATTTAATGACTCGTAAATGTAAGTACACATTGATGGCCTAAGACACGAAAGAGCGGTTTGTGTGAGAAAACGAACAGTATTTATATCGTTTTTACCTTGTGCCATGTCCAACTGATCTGAAGGCACAGGGGCTTCGGTCTGCGCATGCGCCGGAAGTGATCAATTGCGCGCCTACGTCACTCAGTGTTTACGCAGAGATTTTGGAAGATTTACCTTTCACTGTGAAGATCTAAACATATTTAGATACATCGAAATCGTCTTCCATTGCGATTTCCTGTATATCTAAATATGTTTAGCTTCCGAAGTCTTGAGGTAAGCTAAAACATATCAAAAATTAATTTCAAAATGAACTATCCCTTTAACAAAATATAATAAATATGTATAGTATTTTAATAGCCCAAAAAAATATAGTCGCTGTTTAGATTTAAATAGGCAAATGCTTTAGAGTTGATTGGATCATTATTGGTATGATTTGTATGTATATAATATATTATGATATGTTATATATTATGTTAAAACAGTGTGTTCCTTTATGTAATATTGGATTAGTTATGGTAGGTTAAGCAGGTGATGATTCCTGTGATTTGGTATTACAATTTGTTCCCATTGGGGCAGCTGATGGTCATATGGAAAAGTTGGCTTTACTCCTCTGGCTTTGTGCAGTCAGATGAAAAATGCTGAATTAAAGCAAAGTGACACACGTTTCTTCCCCGGCCAGCATCGCGTTGTCACGTTTCACACCATGTGAGACTTCATGGGAGATCCACAGCCTTCGTCCAAGAATGCATAGACTACCGCTCCACTCCCTATAAATAGTAGTAGCCGTCTCATGCTTCGATGGATGTCTCATTTAGGCGACCGTCTTCACCTACACAAATATTAGCCTTGGCTAATGCTGTGTAGACTTGAGCCCAGATTTGTCTGCTGAAAAGAGAAATTTATTTTCCCAAAATAAATAATTGTAATAAAAAAAAGATTTCATTCTCTATGTTGGAAACATTAACTAGAAAACAAAACAATATTTCATGATTTATATATATATATATATATATATATATATAGGTTTCTTGGAGATTTTGGGCATTGTGAATTCACCACAGAAAAAGTGATAGTTTCCAAGTGTGGGCAGAATGAAGATTTGCAGCAGTTAAAAATGATTAAAAAAATAGCTTGAGTTTTTAGTTTGTTCAGTTTTTAGTTCGTTTTTTTTTTTATTATAGTTTGTTTTATTTTATGTTTTTGCACTTATTGGGGCCATTTACGGAGACATCCTATACTAATACCTTATGTAGGCCTACTTGTCACTCTCCATTAGAGCTAATGGACGTCTAGTTCAAGTAAAAGTCAATGTGTAATACAATCTATTGTCAAAAGCTTGACAGTGAATGGCAGTATCTTTTGCAATATGTTTCAGTTTGCCATTCAAAAGTTTGGGTTGGGATTTTTTTTTTTTTAAGAAATTAATACTTTAATTCAGCAAAGACACATTAAATTGATCAAAGTTTTACCAACCATTAATTAGAGTCTAAAAAAATATTAAAATGGAAAAAAAGCTATTTAGAATTGTAATGATATTTCACAAAAATGACTGACTTTTGATCAGTGTTGGTTTGCATAAGACACTTATTCACACACCTAGGTAGTGAACATTTTCTCATCTCTTTCTTTCTTTTAAGAATTTCCTTAGTGATACAGTTATACACCACATTGAAGATTATTTTCCAGAATTCAATATTATTTCAAACTGCATAGTAGTCCTGCACCAAAATGGGTCTGCGCCAAAAAAATCTCATTGCATAACAGACCTACTTTAACACCCGGCACCACTAATTTGAGAGAACATTCACCACAACACACCAAGATCCTCTTGTTTTTGTGACCACCATGTGGGACTAATTCTCTCTGCAATCATTTGAAGAGGTGACATGCATGAGTAGAGAAAGTTCCAGTGCTGTGACCGGGGCAGGAGGGAGACATTTCCCACAACCGTAAGAGCAGGTCACTGAGGTGAGTCATTTCTTTGAGAAAAATCCCTGCTCATAATAAACCACCTCTGATACAGCGATTCCCACACACACATACAAAACACTTCGTTCTGCTTTTTACCTGTATCATAAACAAACAAAAAATGATCATATTAAAGCATTCTACTTATTGCATGTTGAATATCCTGTTTCAACAACTTGACAATTATAAACTGATCATCTGTGTGACTATGTACTATTTCTCTGTTCTTTGCCCGGTTCTAATTCCTTTGTGACCCATAAGGTCATTGTTGTTTGCTTTTAATCTAGTTGTTCTGAAACCAGTTATTGACCATGTCTGTTCTTGGAATTACGACTCTGGATTGTTTGACTCTTCCCGCTGCTCTGTTTGGACGCAAGCTTTCGCTGTTCCTCTGACTACGAGAGTGCCTGCTGCTTTTGAATTATGTGCCTGGATAATACAAATAAAGCACCATTACCTGACTGATCTGTTCATTCTGCGCTTGAGTAATTCGTACTCAGTCCTGACTGGTCAAACATGGACTCATTTGAGGACAGAGACAGGAGGTCTTACTCGGCAGTAACCAGGCTATAATTTGTGAATTCTCCTTCTCTTTATATCCTCCAGCAGCCCATCATCCTACCAAGAGCTTCTCACCATGATTCCTTCTGGTGCTTCTGTAACAAACTTAGGCCAGTAGGAGATGTGTAAACCTCACTCTCCTAATACGAAGAGGCACTACGCTAGCTAGAGTCTGCAGTCTTTATCGTCCTTGTTAGTGCGCTGGTCAAATCCCGCTTGGGTCGAGTAGGACCTCTATAGACAGTAAAAGGGGTTAGCGGGGTGAGCGTAACAGACATAGGCAAGTAGGAGCTGCGAGTGTAAGCCTCACTGCAGTCTTTAGAGTCCTTGTTAGTGCGCCCGCCTCCCATGCCGGAGACACCAATTCGAATCCTGCTCGGAGTAGGTCAGGTAGGACCACTGTCTATGGGAAGGACCGGAGACACTTGTTGATTATAATGAGGTTTAAACCTACTTATAACAACCTTTAAACCTACTTATAACGACCTATCATGTTTGACCATATGGGATAGTGAAAATGGAGATAAATTAGTAGTGGAGACCTGGGTTGTTATAGTAAAACATGATTTTGTTGTGTTACTTGAACTAAAACAACTTTTTACTGAAATAAGATATTATAAAAACTTATTTTAAAAACTAAATTTCTCAGTTTCATTTAGTTTTGTGTACTACCATGTCTTAAACTACACTGTAAAAAATATTGTTGGTTTAACTTAAAGTAAGTAGTAACGTTGCCTTTTAAGTTGATTGAACTGGAAAAAGTGAGTTAACACAATGAAGGAGATTAATTTAATTATCAGAAACTCAAAATAATAAGTTATCTGAACTAAACAAATTATTTAAGTTGATTTGACAAAAGAAAAAAATGTTGTGATTACAAATCTTGAAAATATATATATATTTTTTTACAGTGGGAAGCACTGCCTCCATTGAGGAACTTTTAATAGTTTTCACTTTTTTTTTTACCTCTTTTATTTTACCTTGAAATTTTGGGTGAATGTTTTTAAGGGCTGCAGTGAAAAATAATAATATCTATTCCTTAATTTTGAGAAACTCCCTGTTTTAAAAGAATATATTCAATTCCTAGTGCCCTGACCACTGTAAAAAAAAAAATCTTGTTGGTTTAACTTAAAAAAAATTAAGTAACCTGGTTGCCTTAAAATTTTAAGTTCATTGAAATGAAAAGATTGATTTAATCATCAGAAACTCAAAATATGTTATCTGAACCACATAAATTATTTAAGTTGATTTGACTTACTCATGAACATATTTTTTTTACAGTGTAAAACTGAAATAAAATTAATAAAACTATATATTATAAAACTAACAAAAATGACTAAATCACTTACTAAAAGTTGGCTATATATTGCCTTTATTTTATTTTATCCTGTTTTTGGTTAGAGAGAGAGAAGTTTTCTTATTCGTCAAAAGTTTGATTCTTGTCCCTCTTGGGTAAATGCATAATGTTTGTTATTACTATTTTTGCCTTTCCTCTTCCAGACATAATACCTTACTTAATATTTTTATTTTCTTCCTTACCCAAATTGTGTGTGTTTGATGTGCGTAGACAAGAGAAATGATCTTCAGCAATCCATTTATCACTCCTCCCTAAGCCTAAACTGGGGAGGATGTAATACAGACTTACCATTAAATGTGTGTCAACACTTCACAAACCACAGAGACAGAGATGAAGCGAAATAGGCCCATTAACCTCAATTTTATCGGATTCACACAATGACCTAACGTTCAACATGAAGCATTTGTACAAGTTAATCACTAGTAGCCTGGCCCTGGAGTGTCACAATCTGTTTGTATTTGTTGTGAAATTAAGATAATACATAAAGTGAATGTACTTTATCATCATAATACTATTATCATCTTCATTATATAAACATTCAGAGCACATAAACTAACATGAGAAAGACAGCTAAAGTCTTCCAGAGTCGCTGAGTTTCCTCATTAATCCACGAGGACCGACCCTCTTATGTGACTATGTTAAAGGGCTACACTCACTTGCCTTATGGTCCATCTCTACCGGCTCATCCTCCCTAAAGCAGTCCACATTAAGCTGCACATCATCAGGCCGGGCCAATGTCACAGGAGGGGTGTGCCTGTGCGCTGTTGTGGGTCTGAAGTCTGCAAGTCCTTCCGGAACTTAGAGAGCTCATGCCAATGTAGATAAACGGATTGTAGAAACTTGCTGACTTGGCGAAGAGGCTTGCCAGGATGCCGTTGAGTGGGGGTACTTGGTAACCCCAGGCAGACCACATGGAAATGACTGTGTACAGGGACCAAGCCAACAGGAAGGCCGCACACACAATGAGGGAAACCTGGAGCGAGAACCAAAGCATGACACATGAGTGAATAAGATGCTGAGAGCAATGGTTATTTGTTAGATGAAAATTGAAATTTATGGGGCAATTGTTTTACCTGCTGCGTTCAATCTTTTTTTGCCTCTCGCTAACATCTCCCAGACTGAACTTGTGGCTGGACTTGACCCTAGCGGATGATGGACACATACGTGAAAACTACAATGAACAGCGGCATGAATGCAAGGCAAGGAAAGTTTATTTATTTAGCACATTTAATACACTAAAACAATTCAAAGTGCTTTACAGAAAGGAATTACTCTGAGATTTTCCTAGGCACCTAAGAAATCTATTGAGCTCTAGGACTGACTCACAGAGTAACCTCGGGCTCACTGCCCCATCAGTCCGCACCCCAAAAACCCATTTGTTCGGAAGCTCTAGGAATGGAATTGATCCAGTCCGCACCCCACAGAACCTCGAGTTTAATTACACGTTAAACTCACTACTCCATCACAGACCCAGGTCATCAGCATGGGTTCATCTCTCAAGTTCCCCAATTAAGTCATTTATGCTTGTCTCTTACCCAACTCTAAGTGCCATTTAAGGTCAGTTTAGAATCAAAAGGAGGAAAACATTGCAATCAGTCATACATAGTGGATACTGTTTTTAAAATAATTAAAGAGTAAAAAGATTGTACATAAAAAACTTCTCAGAAGAAGTTGAAGAAGAAAATGCTGATGACGGAGAGCTTGAACGGAATGGAGTACAGCGCTCGTGTCCAGTCGATTTCACATGTCCCATACCTGCGAGCTGCAGAAGAAACAAAATTCAAAGAAATCTCAATTTCAAATTCAAAAGATGGTAAACATTCTTGTTACAGTCCTACCTCTGAAACTGCCCCAGAGCTCCAGCCCAAAACAGAGAGAACAGCCAGACCGCAGTTATGATCAGGCAGATATTATGCTAGATGACCTGATGAGCTGAAGAGCATGGCAGAAACACTCACATCAGCACAGCTTTCACAGCGTAATCGTGCTGATTTATCTAACATTTGTGCAGCCAAGGATAAATCGCTTCTACAAATGGAAAAATAACAGTCCAGTCTAAGATTCAAGTTCAGACGTTTTTAAGTTCAACCACTTATTGTTTAATAAAAAAGACGAAACAAACAGGACTTGCAAGTATTCACAGTCCGCTAACTGTGTTTCCCAAACATGATGATTCCTTTGTTAAAAAAAATAAATAATAAAATTTATTCTGATAATTTATAATAAATGTAAAATTAATTTAATTTGAAGTTACATTTTTATTTTATTGATTCTAATTAAAATAACTGAACACCATCAAATTTGCTAAACATTATTATTGATAAATGTCTTGAATATAAATGGCATTTTAAAATGTAGGTTAATTTTTTTAATTCATATTTTAGAAAACTACATTTTACCCCTAATATATTTCTTCACAGAACCCCTAGCATCCACTTGCAACTCCTTTAAAACTAGAATATTTACTTAAATTTACTAAGAGTAATGCATGCAGCTATTTGTAGCATAATAGTCAATAATACGATGAGAATGTGAAATTCCCAAAATTTTGTAACATAATTGCAGAACAGCTTTCAATGACTCTACTGCATGAGCACCTGGACTAAATACTGAACAGCAGCCATACACAGGTATAATAACCCAGTAGGTTTGGCCAAGATAGAGCATACCATGCTGAGGGTGGAAACCTTTGATGTAGCGGATGACACTTATGGCCGTCAGTGTGTTGATGCTGATGAGTCCGAAGAGCAGGATTAGAAATCCATCCACCTGGCCAAGACACAATATACATTGCAAGCAGGTCTGGCATTCCGAGGCAGTAATCGCTCATACTTGTCTCATCACCCACTAACCAGACCCTGGGGAACAAGCCAGCTAGATTAGGGGATAAAGCATACCTGCGTACTTGGAACGACTACAAATAATTCATCTCGTCTGCCCCTCCAAACACCACCTGCCAGACTGCAAAGGGAACAGAGTGATGGAGCTCTCACACCATATACTGAGGTACCATATTAAGGTACAGAGAATACAAAACAATTAGACAATTACCTTGTATTACCAAATCAAGGTAATTGAGGTAAGGTAATCCTCCATCCGACACTGTAGACTGACATTTGAGGGAAGAACATTGTGGATGTACATCTTCCATTAAGTTGGACTCAGGGTGACGTTTGCTAGGGTTCACTTTCTCAGGATTTCTCTCATCATTGGTGGAAGTTCAGAATCAGCAGACATACAGCCAGACTAGACCAAATGCCCTGGATCTACACTTGAGCGCACATTTGAACTGTAACAGAGCACCTATGTTGATCAAGACTAGGTGTACTCTCCTTATCTTGTTAAAATTTTGAATTAAATTTTTCTAGTTAGTCACCAAACCACTTAAGACATTTACCTCAGCTCTTGAACTCACCGTCTCACCCAGACATCATTAAACCTGTAATGAGGATATCTACATCTCCCTCTGATGACTCAAGGTGGATTCAAACAAAGAAAACAAAGCGCAATTGGTGCATGAGACAGTTAAACTTTATTGTCGGTTACCATTAGTATTGAATTAAATAGTATAGGAAAACAGTATAAAGTACATGGAATATGAGTGATTCTGCAGTTAGAGAGGTTTTAATGAAGTACAAATGAAGAGATCTTGATTCCAGTTTCTAGAAGGGTGGATAGCTAGACTTCTACACTCCTCCTATTTCTGACCAAGCTGGGAGAGCTGTGGAGAAATGAATGGGAATAGTCTTAAAAGCTCTGATACCACAAAATCACATTAACACTTAAACAAAACTAGGATTGCTACTGAATAATTTTTCAGCATACAGTCAGTGCCATTTAAGTTAACTACAGGAAGAATTGGGAAAAGCGAGACACGACACCCTCCCCTTATTTTCACTCAGAGCAAAGTGGTAAAAGTACATTAAGAAGAAATTGATGTGGAAAAAAAAAACTGGGCAAAATGTTTAAAAAATATTTACAGAGGGAAAGGCACGTTATGACTTTGTGTCAAATTTGTTAAGACAAAGTACAACGTAGATTTGCTTCAAGCAGCAAAAAGCATTCCAAGACACTCAAAGCAGTGTTGTTCTCTCCAACTCTGGGATAATCAGTTGGATTTTAGAGCAATGGGTCGCGGAGCAGTTGATTTTTCATGGAATTCTGTCCTTGTACGTGAAAACGTGTTGATGAATTTGTATTTTCAACTGAAGTGTGACGCAAATCGGATGACAGTTTTTATAACATGCATTTCCTACTGTATCAGTTTATGCTGTAGGGAAGTGATCATACCTGTTTAATGAACTGGGCAGCATTGAAAAGCTCACTACAGCCATAAAGAACCCGCTTCCCTTGCTTGGCCTGAACAGAAGAAAATCATTACACTCGTCTTCATAAGCAAGTTCTCGTAGCACGTTTTACATTTGAAAATGGGCACAGTCATACCTTTGTGTAGTCAACAAGATTCTGATACTCTATGTAATTGCCTCCCCCAACGACAAAGACGATGGCCTGTGAAATGAAAATCTGTCATCAGTTGTTCAAGCTTAATCGTGTGTGAATTTCAACGCAAACTGTACAAACGCTTTGTTTTAAATAAAACCCTGTAATATTTCAATTGGCCCTCCTACAGACGTGAGCTCAGACACTCTGGGCTTCCAACTCACTTTGTCATCAGCAGGGCCTAATCTCCACTAGGAACAGAAGGCTATCTGTGTGACTAACATTACCCCGCCAGGTTACAGCACATGGGCGCCAAACTGTGAAGATACCGTATCAACATCCTCACAGTGCAAAATCACAACCATCAGATATCCCCATTGCTTTTTATACTCACCTCTTGAAAAGGGTTCTTGTTCCTTGGAATGGAGCTGAGGGAGTTAAACAGTTAGGATTAATTCATCATCACAGGCAGAGAGTGAAAATAGCCAATAGTTGTGGGGGGGGGGGGGGGGGGGGGGGGGAACTACAGATCGCCTTATATTCTAAATATTTTCAGTGGAAAGTTCCAGCTCTGGCAAGGATGTGAAGATCCGTTATTTACCTAACTTCAATACTGCCTTATGTATATGTAATAAAGACACAAGCGATTTAGAATTCCTCCATGGATCAAATGCCTTTAACATAATATTTAAATACAGTGGGACCAAGTCAAACACAGAGATGTATCATTTGAAAATATAAGGAGCCTAGTCTTCGTCTTCAGTGTGCTACCTCTCGCTTCCGCGAAGCATCTTGGGATCAAAGTATCTGTAGTCATCCGTCTCCTGCAAAAATCACAACACATAACATTAGGGATTAGAGCGCGTAAGCAAATTAAAGATGAAATAACACTCAGCGCACCCTCCCCACATCACCACCCTAAAAACCACCTCATCTATCTACATTAAATGCTTATCAAGATCTAATGCTTCCCAGCAACCATTCGTCTGAGAACCAGAAGCCTCAAACAGTAAAATGTCCTCCAGTTTGATTTAAAAAGTAAGATTATCATCTCTCTACTTTGAAGAGTCCTGACACAAATTGAGGAGAACTGTCTCTGAGGCAGGGGCCAATGGCCTCCTACTTCCTCATCCTCTGTATCAGATGGGCCAGGGCTGTCTCTTCCCCCACGGGACCTCAGTCAGCCCGGCCTGGCAGCCCTGGTGCTCTGGTGCATACTTAATTCTGAGAAGAAATGCTTTGCCGTCAGCTCACTGAAAGAAGAGCCCCACTCCACATCCAAATGGTAAAATGCTTTAGATTTTTCTGCTATCGGTTTACCCTCACCGGGTAGCAAAGCTCAGTATTAATAGTGAGAGCCGAACACACTGTTGCAACCTGGTCACACAGGCCCATCTGCAAGGAGTGTCTGGCGAGTGGAGGAGGCAGGAGATTCTGAAGCGCTCAGCTGCCCAGCTTCAGCCGTACAACAACAGCCGTATTGTGCAGGGCACTGAAATTCCAGTAGCTGAGAAAATGATAATATGGTTATGTTCAATTCAGGTTTATGGGCAGTGAGGGGGAAGCATTTCCAGTCGGTAACAGGATATGGCAATCTGTCCACCCCAGCTTTTAAGGCCGAGAAGATCAGAGGGACCCTGAGGGTGTTTCAGACGGAAAAAAAGGTCCTTATGTCAAGGTACGAGAAGGGGAATCTAAAAGGCCACTGTTACACAAGTGAATGATTGCAAGAGCTTATATGTTAGCTAGCTGTCTCCATTACAGCATTTTATATTTAAAACACATCGGGGATAGTTCTTGGAAGTGTGCTTAGGGAGAATTCAAGATGTCTAAATAGAGAAGAGTCCTATCATGAGGGAGCTGTCAAAGATTTGCCACATCATATCCTTTGTGGTAATTCCACATTTATATATATATATAAAAAAAAATATGAAAAAAAAAATTCAGCATTAATCATTCCCCCCACACTGTGCCGGCAGCTAGTTGATTGCAAAGCATCAAGAGAAATTTTCAAAGCAGATTTTTCCTTTAAGGTGATCCAACAATAACTTGAAAACCACCAGTGTGTTCAAATAACTGATGCTTTATATGCAGACAATGAGATCCTTAAACCTTAGCAGAACACAATCCAATTATTGCTAAAATTGCTTCGGCTTCTGTACAGACGCCCCCTAGTGCTGTGCACCTGTGGGGTTTGCACCTCTGTTTCGCCTCACAAAGGTGAAAAGCCCGAATGGGCTGCTTCCAAATCCCTTAGCCATAGAAACTTAATACATCATGCTTCGGGTTTGCTCACTAGAAACCCTCTTTCTCTCCGCAGGTGTTCCCCTGGCTGAGACATTTGCATTAACCGTGCAGCTCAGATTGCCTGGATTGAAGTCTCAGCACACTCAAAGAGCCTCTTCAGTGCCCCGTTCAGAACAAATTCAGTGTCCCATAGCGCTGCAGTGTTATTTGCATTCATTCGCAGTAGGAGGTAGAGCAGTCCGCCTTGGTGATACACAATGGTCTTTAAAGATGTTTGGATTTAGACTTTTAGCAAACAATCAGAAAGATATTATTTACTATAAGAGTTTCATACTAATAAAGCTAAACTCATACTAAAAATATACTAATAAAGCAGCAAAACATATTAAATATTTCTGCTTATGAGGGAGAAGGAAAAACGATGTAGGGAAAAGGAGAAACAGACAAGAGCGCTCACCGGGTTTGACTTCATTTCCATCAAATTGTCCAAGATGCGAGTAACCGGCAAGTTCTATATCAGAGAAGAAAAAAAAAACATTTAAAATAAACCCCCAAAAAACAGATATTTAGCATGTTCCAGATGATTTATCCAAAGAAACATAAAAATGAAAAACATCACAAATCATAAGTAGTTCTGAAGGCTCAAACCCCTGTCTTTTCTCATAATGAATTTTTCAAAAGGAAAAGTGCCTCTCTCAACAAATCATCATCAACAAAAATACTGAGGTCAATAAATCAAAATGCAGTTACAAATCTGTCAAAAGTCTGGAAATTCCTGTTTATTTTTATGGATCAGCTCAGCTGTCAGAAGGTCTGAGATTTCGTTGCCATAATGTGTTGCTGCTATGGGTTTGCGTCTTGCTTCAGACTTGACAAACAAAGTGGCATTCTGACACCACTTGCTGGCTAACCACGATTCATTCTATATACTTTTCATTCAAATTTCTTTGTTGTAATTATTCTGCTCACAGTAAAAATAAAATACAAGGTGAATATGTTAGTAGTAGTAGCACATTTATTACTGTGACTAGACAGTCTGTTTACAAAAGCGTCCGGGAACCATATATAGCATAATTTACATAATTTATTAATGCCAGTGTGTTTAATAAATGTATATAATACCCCAAACAAAAGTGATGTGGCAAAACAAGCTTAAATTTCACTGGAAAATTTGAAGTGGAGTGGCAACTTTCCAGTTTTATTCATCATAAATTGGTTCAAAACTGTATACTTTTCCATTCACCTTTGTTAAAAACTGAAACCAGATAGTGGTTAATATAGTCCAAATGGACAGAAAAATGTGCATTTGTGGAGCGATTTATAGAATTGCGGGCTGTCACTTAAAAATCATGTGAATTGACTCCAATGTACTCTGAAAACTATGCAACACCAGAAGTTGCAATAATAGTAAGTAGTTCCATTAACTCTTATTTATGTACTGCATATTGATTTACTATTTGATGAAACTATCATAGTTTGTTAAATTAAGTCCAAGTGCCCTGAAGCCCTATTATGTGAAATTATAGGCTTGTAGGCTATTAAAACCCGCAAAATAGTGATGTGACATGGCCTGTATTTATGATCGTATAAGATTTATAGTGAAAGACGGCGATGCCCCTTTATTAAAAATTTTTGAGCCCTGTCTCTGAGGAACTCTACGCTGGTAATAACACACACACACACACATCCTCAATAAGAGGCACAATTTCAGGTGTAAATAATAAAAATTAGCTCATGTTAGTCAAAGCAGAAATGGATGGCTTGTTAATTCTTTTTTTCCTTAAGTGTAAGTGATAATAATACTCACATGTTGTTTCAGGACCAGATTTTTCACCCCCTCCATCACAAATTGGGAGCCAGTGTTCATCACCCTTGAGAACAGTCTGAAAAAAGACAGTCCACTCCATTAAAAACACATTAACAAAAGGATTCACATTTTGAGAATTAAATTTGGTGTAGCCTCATACCCCATTGGTTTCACTCCAGTGCTCCCATAATTGGCTGGCGTTGCAGCCATCTTGGTGAAAGCTCTGGAAAATAGGTCATATTAGTTTGCAACACTACTGTTCTCATCTTTCTGCTGAATTTAATGTAGTAACTAGGCAAATGTGACAGTGTGTTTATGGTGTGTTTGTTGACAATGGCCAGAACTTACTTCCACTGCTTTATGTAGTTAAGTGAGGACAGGTCACAGCTTGCATCAACCATGGCTTTCTTGTACTGTTCTAGATCAGCCTAAAAAGAACCAAATATCTTTATTCAACACTCGACTCTCAAAGATGAAAACAAAAATCCACCATTCAAGAGGAGCTGTTTTTATAGAATGAAGGATGACATATAGCTCACAAGCCATAAGCATCCATCAGGGTGAGGAGAAAATCTCATTCCTGTTAGAGACATAGTCATCTATACCACATGAGTGAGAGGGCCATTTTCATGTCACCAACCTAATTACAGCCTCAGAAAACAAACACCAAAATGGCTGTTTTTCAAGTTTAAGCAAATACTCAGCCAACAATAACCCACGCTGGTTCACAAGGACACAGATGAAAGAAAGGATACCAAAAGACATGGAAAAATAGTTCAAACTCTAAGCACACCATTCTGTTTTTGGAAAATCAAAGCTTTTACAGCCTGCATTGATAAACATAATAGAGAATGACAGTCAGCACAGGTCAGTGTGCTTTCTCCAGGGTTGAAATGTGGTCTCTTGGACATCATCCATCCCAGCTTGGTCCCACAGTTCCGTCCAATCGCATTGGAAGTGTACACAAGAACTCAAAACTTTCATTTGTACGGCCGTTTAAGAAACATCCCAGAGAAGAGATCTTGCCATTAGCTAAACAATCCTGCTTTATCAAGGTACAAGAGTAATAACACTTGGCTGTGGCATCAAAGGGTGTCGGTGTTCCTCAAATCTGCGCTGCATGTGTCCCAAAGAACAACAAGGCTTTTGAAGACAGACTCTGGAAGTACAGTTTGAGAACCCGGGCCGAGCTTCATAGGAAATGGACAGAATGTTTTTGGCTCCATGTGTCCCCAAACAATGAAATCCATGCATTTGCCACTGATTATAATAAACTGTGGTGTTACCGAAAGTGCACATCAGGGTAGCCCACCACAGTCATCCTCGAAGCTACCTTTTAGAATTATTTATACTCTTAAAGGAGTATCCTGGGTTCAGTACAAGTTAACCTCTTTTTCGACATTGTTTGTAGCATGTTGATTATAACAAAATGTTGATTCTTTAAAAAAAGGGGAGGGGGACAGAAAGAAGCAAAAATCTGGGTAACAGTGATGCACAAAGGAAATGAAAGGTGCAACCCATAAATATTAAAATACCTATTGTTTCAATAGTATAGCCACAAGATGTAAACAATATAGTGATATAATGATTTTATTGTGAACAAATTGCATAAAGTTATATCCAATTGACAACATTACGCTTAAAATGACAAGGACAACTTCAATGTTTAATTAATGCACAATTATTAACAGAAATTTGTATGTCAGTGCTTCCATAAAATAAGTAAGCCTCACAAATTGCTTTTGTTGAGTGGTAATCAATACTATGTTGCAAACACTGTGACTAAACTTAACTTGTACTGAACACAGATAATTCATTTAAGGTTGCTATGATCTGTGAAGTTTCTTACGGGACATAGTTTATTATGATAACTACTTGATCATGGCCGTGGTGGTGGTGTGGGGCCTTACCTCAGATGGGGGCTGCTGGGAAGTGATGTAGTAGATCAGAAACAGCCTCATCTTATCCTCTGCAGTTCCAGCTACCAATAAGAACAACATTTACAGTCATTGAGCAAATGCATAAAGTTACTTTAAATTCAAGAACTAGTGAAGTTTGCTGATACAATCATTGCGGACATCGGAACAATAAGGCATTGTGTATCACTTGAAAAAAAAAAATCAAAATCATTCTAGTTAGTGGCCATTCCTGTGTACTCATAAGAAAACACATGAACCAACAGAGGACCCTGTGGAGATTAAGAAACAGTGTCCTCTTGAAACCTCACAATGCTGGCAGGAGAGAAAACAAATCCCGTCCTGTGGTAGCATCACAGAGAGCCTTTAAAGCAGACCGCATCCCCCTAGGGATGTGATGCATTTCAGTCCGCTACGCTGGAAAAATGACTGGATGAGGATGAGGGGTGGGATAGGCTCTCATTAAGGGAAGGGGGTATGAGTTACTCATTCAATTAGTTTTGTTTGATCTCTCAGGATGGGGCTGTTCTTGGTAAAACAAAATTTTATGACAGTAAGGCAGTGTGCCATGCTTTGAGGGATATAGTGATGTTTGGATAACAGTCAAGCTCAAAGAGCATCCGACAAGTCAAGGCTTTTTAAAGCAATAAGCCACTTAAGGCCAAGCGTTACAGAGATTTTACCAAAATTATGGGGTTTAGTCAGGCAGAATGTGTAGTTTGTCATGGTTGCCAAGCCACATATTAATCAAAGATTTTTATGATTGTCATCATCAATATTATTATTATTACCTAGCAGTATTATTATTGGTTTGAAGCAACTTGTGCTGGTAGCATAAAATTAAATTAATGTACAGTCACTGATATGCATATTTCACAAGGGCTTGGGGAGGGCTCATCCAATCAGATGTTAGATTACTGCCAAGTTGTTTTTTTGTTTTTGCATGACAGTTCACATGGGATTGTTTTTACCTGTGGGCATTTCTACAGGGAATTGTATATAAATAAAAGACACTTTAATGTAGGGCTGCATGATATGGGGAAAAATCTGATAAAAATGATGGTCACACTTTATTTTAAGTGTCATTAACAACAATGTACAATTTATACATGTTGCCTTCCCAAATGCATGTTAATAAGTGACCTAAACTCAAAGATGAGTGTGGAGCAGAATTTACTGCCAACCAAGTCGCTCTGAGAAACTAAAAACACAAGATCATGAGCTGCTCCATTGGATAATTGCCGATTGGATAAGTCATATTGCTATTTCAGTTTTTATTTTGTTTAATTGTGCAGCCCCAATGTAATCTTTACCAGTATGAGAGAATACGCAGGTCAGAAAAGGTCTGAAATATTACTGATATGGCCAATTCGGATAAGATTAAAATCACAGACAAGCTTTGTAAATCTTTCATCACCCCACCTCCCCATATGAAACTAATCCTGTCCAAATAGGGCTTAAGGTTCATTATCACAGATCTGAGATGGAACTGATGAGACTATTAGCCTTGAATGTTTAACACAAGGAAGACTCACCATCAGGATCACTGATAATGTCCAGCAGCGACTTATCGAGCATTGATTTGCTCATTAGCTTCTCTTCATACTCGAAGTACACATCAAGCTTGCGACTCTAAAGACAGACAGGCAAATTTAGAAGAAAAATATGCAACTCTACCTCACAGAAATAATATAATGTGCTGAGAAAATGTAACCTAAGAGATGAAAAACATTTTTCTCATTGAGAACTGACCTTGATGTGGTCCAAAACCGCTGTGGCAACATTGGTGTGGAGGTCAATCAGTCTCTTCTTTTCCAGGAGCTCAGGAAGAGAACTGTTTAGAGAGAGCAGAGCACGCTGTTATCCTACTCTATAAGCGTAGGGTCAGGCAGGGGTTCAGCGGTAGACCCTTTGTGAGTACAATGACTAATACATATATCTCTCATGCAATATGAGACAAGAACTGGATGTAATTAGATTATATAATGGATATACTTAATTTGCATAATTGAATAAAAACTTAAATATATTTAAATATTGTGCACAATACACGGTAGTATTTACGAGAAGCAGAGGCCTAGCAAGTACACGTGTTTCCTGGAAAACTCACACTACCCGAAGTTTTTAATGCATCCCGAGAAGAGGGAGAAAATGGCAACCAACATGCTCTCTGTTAGAGACAATGTGCATAATACATACTGTAAAGCACACGAGTATAAATTTGTTCTTCACTTGCTAAAATTGAATCAGAATGATCTGGGAACTGAGTGAAAAACATCACAACTACACATCGTTCAATGCGTTGGATCTGACAGACATTTTTTATCCACAAACTAAGCATTCTGATTTTGATTCTGACATTCCTGATTTGAATATTTTCTTTTCCATAATTTTGTCAATAGATGAACTTTAAATAAGCGATATTGTGATGAATCCCTGTAGAGGTCCATTTTGACTCTCATAGGCTGATATATTTTAAACTTGACAGGTGATTATTCATTAAATGTAGTTTGATTACTATGTTCTCAGTTGTTTATAAAAATTAAGGTAATTATAAAAGTTTAATAAAATGTTATTTAATTTTTCAATAAAACATGACACATTTTTACATGATTTGTTACATTTATTTACCCCTTAGCAAATTTTAAATCATATGCAAAATATATAATAATTCATATAAATATTATTTGTATAGCATGATTGTAACTTATATTTATATCATTATTATTTATATTATTATTTTCAATTATATTTATGGCATTTAAAAAATCCATCCAAATTAATATGCACATGTTAATAATTAACGTTCAATACATCATACTGGTACTTTATGCAAAAATACACAATTACGTCATAGTACGAAGAACTAACCTGACGGCTGAGGTAAGTTTGGCAGTGTTATCTGACAACATACTAATGGCTCCATCATCCTCCCCTTCTAAGCCCTTTGAAGAAAACCACATTTATCCATGTTAACCATCATGCAACAATTCCTTCATATGTAATTTAGCATCAGCCTTATCAACCTACCATGATGCTCTTGAGGCGTTTAACCTCATCTTCTTGGGCTCGATATGTATCCAGTTCCTCCTGCACGGCTTCTGCAACCTCAGGGAATGGACTAAAAATGGGGCACAGAAATCAATGAAATGCTTTTCTGCAGAGGAGGCTAAAAATAAGTTTATTAAGCTGTTGTAAATAAATCTGTATGAACTGCTGGATACAGTTCTGAAACCAGGAATGACACTAAAACAGCTTGTTAACAGTTTCCAAAACACCAAAATGATACAATTTTGCAAAAATTAAAAACATTAGCAAAAGTTCTCAAATATTAATGAACACTGTGACATCTGACAAACAAGTTGAGTGAATTAAGACAACTAGGAATGCTTTCCTATCAAGCATTTACACGTTTGCCAGTGCAGTTGGTTTATTAAATGTCCTTAAAGGGTTGGTTCACCCAAGAAAATACTTTCATAATTTAACCTCATGTCATTCCAAACCTTTCTTTCTTTCTTTCTTTCTTTCTTTCTTTCTTTCTTTCTTTCTTTCTTTCTTTCTTTCTCTCTCAGTGAAAAAAAAAAAAAGATATTTTGAAAAATGTTGGTAAGCAAACTTTTTTGTTGCCCACTGACTTTTGACCATTGTATGAAAAAAAATAATTCAAGCCATTCAAGTTTGGAATGACATGAGACTGGGTGAGTAAATGATGACAAATTTCCTTTTTTTGGGGTGGACTATCACTTGTTTAAAAACTAGGACAGAATAAGGTCTCTGGAAACTTATTAGCAAAATGTAGAAAAGTATCTGTCTATCAGACACATTATTACACAGTTTAATAGATTTCAAATCAGAATTATATTTATAGAATTATATTTATAATAGATACTAAATGCTTGAAGAAAGGGAAAAAAACAATTAAAAACATTTGTTAAATGAACAATAAATTACCTTAATTTTGATACATCATTTTTTATCAACAGATATTTACCTTCCTTTGTGTTTTTGCCAAAATCTGTCAGCAGCAGTGAGATCATAGCTCTTCTTGTTTTTCTTTTTGGGTCTAGCTCCTGCTGGACTGGCCTCTGACCCTTGAGACTCCTCCACGCTGACCCGGTTCAGGTGGAAGTCCTGATATAAAGCATAATGTTGGTTAGGTAAGGCAACAGAACTGAATCAAAACACAATACAGGTCATAAAACACAATACTTGCCAATAACATTTTACTCTGAATAAACAAATATAGTGCTGCTCAAAAGTTTACACACCCACCCCTTGGAAAATCTGTGAAAATGTGACTAATTTTTTCAAAATAAGAGGGATCATGCAAGATGCATGTATTTTTTTATTTTTTTTATTAAGTACTGTCCTGAATAAAATATTTTACATAAAAGATGTTTAAATGTTGTCCAAAAGACATGAAGTGATAAGAAATGACCCTGTTCAAAAGTTTACGTACCCTTGATTCTCAATACTGTGTGTCAGACTCATTATGGATGATCCATGACTGTTTTTTGTTTTGTGGTGGTCCCTTGTTTGTCCTAAGCAGTTAATCTGTCTGATGTTCTTCAGAAAAATTCTCTAGGTCCCAAAAATTCTTCAGTTTTACAACATCTTTTGTATATTTAAACCCTGTCTAGTGGGGATTGTGTGAATTTGAGATCCATCTGTTCACACTGAGGACAATTGAGGGACAACTATTAATAAAGGTTTAAACATTCACTGATGTTCCAGAAGAAAGCACGATGCATTAATAGCCAGGGGGTGAAAACTTTTTGAATTTTAAGATCAAGGTAAATTGTACTTATTTTGTCTTCCGGGAAACATGCAAGTATTTTCTGTTACTTCCGAAATGCAGTACTAAATAAAAAGTAATTGATATTTAAACAAAATAACAAAAAATTTGAACATCTTCAATCTGTTCAAAAGTTTTAACCCCCCGGCTCTTCAGTGAACAATTGAACCTTTTTTAATAGTTGTGTTTGAGTACCTCAATTGTCAGTGTGAAAGAAAAAATGGATCTCAAAATCATACAGTCATTGCTGAAAAGGGAAAACTGAAGACTTTTCAAGACCTGGATGATTTTTCTGAAGAAAATTTAGCAGTTTAACTGCTCAGAACAAACAAGGGAGTCATGTACAACTATCACAAAACAAAAAAACAGGCATGGATCATTAAAGGTAACGACACACCATAATAAGGATCTATTTTTTGTCTTGTAGTTGTTGACTATATGTAAACATTTATAATGTAAAATATCTTGTTCAGTACAGTACTAAATAAAATACCATGCATTTTGTATGATCCCTCTAATTTTTTTTAAATTATTTAGATTCTGCAAGGGCAGTGTACACTTTTGAGCAGCACTGTACATATAATAAAATTCCCTTTAGCATGGCAGTCCACTGCTGCCATACAGGGAGTTGAGAAAAGCATTTTTGAGACGGTGGAACAAAATACCTAAGTGATTAATGACCACTGGCACAAAAAGCAACCCAGCACGTACATTCCACATTTCATGAAACCCCATTATCATACATATGATAACTTCATCTTTCCATATGCCACAACTTGGAACTATTTGAAGTTTCCATTTAGGGAAAAAAATGCATTAACACTAGTAGTAATTGTGGGTCATGTGAGGATAATTTAGGTTCTGCTCACCAGCACATCATGAATGAGAGCCTGATACGTCCATGTGTGGTGGAGAGGAGTTGCTAGATCCAAGTTACGATCGGCAAGAACAAACAGCGGCCTCTGGAAGCTGTGGGAGAGGTGGGAGAAAAGATGGGAGATTTTTTATGGCCCAAAACTTTAACATGTCTCTACATCTTTCTTAAAATGTTCTAGTATAGTAGAGTCTGTCAGTCTGTTTATCAATCAAGATGTGTGTCTTGGATTATGCTTTTATAACAATAGATTAAATACTTTACAGAGATTTATGGCTAAAACTAATATACATATTCTCTTCACATCGGTTGCATGGGGGTGTGCGAGTGAATTTTTGCTCCACCTGAACTGGCCAGAGCCCATGGTGTCTCCGGTGAACAGGCTGTTACGAGCATCTCGCAGATTCTCTCTCAGTTTCTTGTCAAGTTTCTGTAATGAAAAAGTGTTAAATCAACATTACTAATATTTCTAGTAGAAATGAGTTGTACAATATGTAGAAAATAAATTAATCTAATAACCTGAGCGACAGGTGTTAATTTTGTCTCATATTACAGTGAGACATTCTTTCGCTGAAACGAATCATCTAAAAGTTCAGCACTCTAGTGAAAGCGAGCCAAGGTTGGACTGAGTCCCACATACGGAACAAAGAAGAATTCTGTACCATCAGTGAAACTGATGTATCAGTTTGCACACTGTGCACATAAACTAGAGTATAAAATGTACAAATGCACTGCAACAAAGAGATTATGTAGGGGTCAAGGTGGTCATTTGACCACAGCTATTCTATTATACTCTATTTCTGAATTTGTAAACCCCTCTTTACTGAGCAGGAGTAAACAAAGGTGTCTCGGTTAGTTTAAAAAGAAATTTAAAAAAGAAAAAACAGAGCAGTGGGTCTCTTACCACGGCTACCATTTCGGCAGCATTCCCTCTTGGACATCGGATTATTGGGACAGCACCTATGATAACAGGAAAGCTCACTGTACTGCCAATAGGAGGGTGCATTAATATCTGCTCACAGGCTCCCAAGGCACACATAATCACATTGCAAAAACAACAATACAGGCTTGATCAATGTACTTAATCGGAATTGTGCAGTTTCTGCCTTATACAACTCTAGCAGTCATGTAGAATGTAAATAAACTTAAATGAAATATTCAATGTATTTCTAAATGTTTTTGTCCTTTGAGCAATATACAGAACAACATTAGGAAGGTTCTGCCACCCAGTGGCTCTTTATGACAGTTGTGAGTTAAACTAATGGCTGTAATGTGAGAATTAGTATAAAAACGGCTCTTTTATACGATTAAATATCAGGTCTTTATAAAATACTCCCTGCTAAATAAATTCAGCTTTGTCATCACAGTATTATTTAGTTACACTTTAAAATATATTAAAATAGAAAACAGTTATTTTGAATTGTAACAATATTTTAAAAAAATGACTGTTATGTTTTGATCAAATAAATGTAGCATTTGTGAGCAGAAGAGACTTCTTTCAAAAACATTTTTTTTTAAATATTACTAACCCCAAACATGGCATGGTAGTAAATGTGCATGAAAGAATAAAAATATTTCTCATTATTTACCAAGAGTGACAAAGAAGCAGAAGAGACTATCCACTATTGTGTCCATTATGACCTCCATGTCTGTGTCCATGATATCTGGCTTATTAATTGCTGAGGGGACAGAACAGGAGCATTATTATAACATAACTTTGTTTAAGATTACAAATGAAATTAATAAAAGTCAATATTTGAAAAGAGTCTAGCAGCTAACCATGATAGGAGATGTGTTCTTTGTTTTGATTGCAGAGAATGAACATATCATCTTCAAGTGTGATGAAGTTCAAATATTGATCAAATACCTGAGGAGGGACAGAGCAGTCTAACATTTGAACTGCATAATAAAAATGAGCAGTGTGTTATTTTCCTTTCTTCAGGAATTCATAGAGATCATAGAGGAATTAAAAGCTCTAGCAAACTGAATCGAATTCACAACTAACATTCACTATGAATTAATTTACTTGACTTACTTTGGTCACCTGGTTTACAGCATTAGCTGTTAGAGCAGCACTTGCTATGTCCTCCAACTTGCTTCTGGAGATTGCAGAGATGAAGTTCAAATAGTAAGACTCATATAATTGGTTTCGTAAGTCCTGTGATGGTGAAAATAAACCATTAGTTTTGCAATAGTGTGATCTTAACAAATTGCACTAATTCAGTTGTTTAGTTAACATATTTACTTGACATATCCTGTCAACGTTCTCTTCTGTGGGCATTACAAAGAAAATGGCAGGAACATCTGGAATGGGGTCGCGATCTGAATGCAACAAGCTACAGGAAACAAAAAAAAAATGTAAACAATCAATTTAATCAAATCACTGATTTAAAAAGAAAAAGTGTTATAGGTCCTCACAGGTGCAGAGTGATGCCCATGTCTCGTAACTCTTTCACAGACAGCAGAGGGGATATGATGTCTTGGCCAAAGCGATCGTAAATAAGTACCTAACAAGAATTGCAAAGGGTGAGTGTGCATGTGAATTAGAACTATAAAAGCATCACTGAGTCATGTTTAAAAAGCAATGGATAGTGGATAAGAAAACCTCAAATGTAGACTTACCTTCCATACTGGCTCAGCTGCTGTGTTTTTCAGGGGTGGTGCATTGAAGTTAAGCATTCGCTTCAGAGCAGCTGAAAATAAAAACATAAAAATATGACTATTTTAAATCACTTCTATCACTATTTCAAATATCACAAACAGACAAATGTACTTGTTTGTGATTTAAAGGACTAAAATCATTTTAATAAAAGATGAATTGCTAATACTTACATACTTTGGCAGTATTATACCAGAAACACATCATTTTCAGAATTAGCCTATGTATTTTTAAACAACAAATTATCTACTGTATACAAATGACGACGAATAACTTTTTTTACATAGTCATATTCTATTATCATTCTTTGTATGATATGCATGCGATTTTAAATTCTACCAACACCAATACAATTTTTGTAGCGAACACTTTCAATGACACACGCTGCCTTTTTTAAAACAAATTACCTAGGCTACTGCATATTCATAAAGACGAATACCATTTTACACAGTAGCAGCTGCACACTACTGTCAATATCCATAAATGACGATGACAACCACAAAAATAATAACATCAGCATTAAAACTGTACCCATGTAACATATTAAGTTTAACCATAATTATTCTCTACCACAAGTTAAGCTTAATAGTTTTTACTGAGTGAGTTTAGCTAGCTTGTCAAATCAAATGATGGGTTCCTTCTGAAAGGTAAAAGGGATATTAATAGCTGTAACGTTAGATTTCATAAAAGAGCTGGTTGACTTTACGTATTAAACTATTGATGGTAGATAATAGTATTTTCATCCGATGAACCAGCTGCTAAATGAACAACACCGTTAGCATCCACAGCTACACTGACAGGACTGTACAGTTTCAGCTGTTATGTATTCAGTCCTATTGTATGTATTTTAAATATACTATTTAAAAAAAACTGCGTAAAAATCATTAATGTCAACAGTACTGAGCGGTTTTTTTTTTTTAAATAAATTCAAACTTATGAACAGACCTGTCTGTTTTTCTCGGATGGAGGCCGCCATTTTTACTGTTTATGCAGTGACGACTGCGAGGGTGACGTGGCGACCGGCGAACCGCTGTCAAAACGCGCAAGCTGACCGGTGATCAATGGCATCATGAGTTATTAGGAAATGCCATTTCTTTTTTCATCACATTTAAGTGTGATGTCTCAAGACAGTTTGAAACAAACAAACAAACAAACAAACCATTCATTAAAAATATGCCATCAGTTAAAGGTAATCATTTAATAAAAGACAATGGGAGAAACACTGAGGGTAACAAAAGTAAAAAAAGTTTAATAAGTTATGATAGACATAGACCTGGCAAGTAATCATGCACTCTCAAACTACATCAGGAGGAAAAAAACTACTCAAGAACAAATGCACACCTGCATTCTGTGTGATTCTAACATGGCTCTCTGGCACAAACAGTTAGATCTTTAACTCATTAATAACCAATTCATATAGCTATTGTGTGGCAAAAAAAACTTGCAATTGCACCATCTTGTGGCTACCAGGAAATTGCAACCTTGTTATTGTGAACTGTTTTTGAATGAAAAAACAAACCATTGATGTATAACAACTCTGTTCAGAATAGAAGAACACAAATTTTCTACTTAAGAGTTTAATCTTTGGAAATGCTAAAAAAAAGTGTGTGGCTGATAAAATCAGCTTCTTCGTCATTTATTAGCTACACATTCCAATGGATGCACTTATGAGCCTACACAATTTTTTTGAAAATACAAAGGGCAGACAATCTTATCACTTCTAAGATTGTGTAGTAGAACATGTATTGATATCTAGTTGATGCCCCAATAGTGTTTAAAGCAAAGCTGTCAAATGCTTTCTTCTCTGTTGAGTTATTCTAATTGTAATGCTACATAACGGTGAGGAGTTAGCAACACCTGGGTTTATATCAGACTGCTGATAAATAAAATCAGGAGCAACTATGATCAATTAATGCTATTGTGAGTTAGGTTGAAAATAGCACAGTATATATAATACGTGTTAACCCCAATAAATAGACTTCAAGCATCATTGTAAATCATTAGGTAAAAGCACACCATGAATCTACAGAAATATCTAGTTAGATGGGGGGTTTTTCCCTTTCTTTTCTGTTTTTTTTTTTTTTTCAAATGTCCTGCATAACTGAGAATTGACACACTGTGTAATCCAAATGTTTCTTGAAGAGCTCATAAGACGGTAGTATGGGCAGAATGAGATGATTGGCATCACAGTAGCTCTGAGGAAAAGCACATGAGGGGTCTGGTGAGCTCAAGAATGAAATGGACGGGGTGGGTTTGAATCCAATGGACGGAACCAAATCTGAGGCAGTGGCGAATGTTAGAATGTCCTCAAGTGATGCTGCACACCGACCCTCTGGAAAATGAGAATTAGAGGTTAAGATCATGCAAATAACAGCTTGTTTTCAAACGCATCAAAGTCCCCGTGAATCAGAAGAAGCAACAGATTTTACTTCGGTGCTATGGCGTATTTCCAAGTGAAATGGAATATTGAATAGAGGGCAGTTTTATTTTATTGCACCATCTCTCGCTCATAGCAGACTAATGGTTGGAGGGGATTAGTTAAGCGGTCCAAACCAGACCAGAAGAAACTTTTCAGATTTTGATTAAAGATTACTATGACAAAAACATAGTAATGTAGTCTTGCAAGGATTAATTATTCACCTTAAGACCAGTAATGTGTGCTAAAGTAAATGGGGTCAATTTTGATTTCATGAGGACTTTAATGTCATATTCTATTTTCATAGATTTTATGATATACACAAGAATCTAAATTCTACCAATATACAATACAAAAACATTTTTTCAGCGAACATACCGTCACACTCTTGAAGAAACTGTTTCCAATAGTGTATTGTTGTGTTTTCGTTTGCTTGTTGCTCTTTTTCCTCTGAAAAGCGGGCAGTAAAGAGTTCCATGACAGATTCAGCAGTCAGCCTCTCCACAGGCCCACAGAAGACTGAATAGAAGGACTCTGCACACATCTGAACCTGCTCAAACAGTCCTAGGGTCCTCAAACCTTCACGAAATCTGGAAATATAAACAAGCAAATAAGCGAGCATTTACTTGTAGTGTATGTGTATACACTACCATTCAAAGCTTGGGGTTTGTACGTTTGAAAGAAGTCATTTATGCTCACCAAGCGTGCATTTATTTGAACAAAAATGTTATTAGCCAGCATGCAAGGAGCCTAGCTAACAAGGAGAGCCAAGTTATTGTTAGAATACAGCTGGATTTTCCAGGTTAGCATGCTGTATATAGCTGGTAGTCCACTCTGTTTTGACCGCCTCATGTTTGGTTCCTTTTTTGACGCCTCAAGTTTATGTCGGGTCTCTCGCGTGAGAATCTTGTGTCATGTTCACAATGTTCAATTAGCCAACAATTAATTTAATCGAGTAAATTCTTCTCAACAATTAATCGATTAACCGTTAACATCCATAATTCATACTAAATCGAATATGTATAATCGTTTTATACATTTTAAAATGTAATAACACAGGCAGGTTATTTAGGGTACCAACCTCTGCAAAGGCAGCTGTAGTCTGATGATCAGGTAGAAATTTAGTACATCCTCCACCAACATGTCCTTCTCAGAGAGTTTGCTGATCTTTCGCCAGCAGCCTGCTGCTTCCAAGTATTGTGACGCTGACTGCATTGCATGTCTCAGCTCCTTCTTTGAGTTTGCTTCTGCAATCTAAAAGTGGATTCAGAGTTTAGCAGGTGTACAACCATTCAGCTCATTGTAATCATGCATCTCAATGCAACAGCAATTTTAAATCACAATGAAGAACAATATAACTCACCTGTCTGATTTTGTGTGCAAAAGCAGTGTCTCCGAGGTCTTGTAAAGTAGGCCTGTAGTTTGTGGGGTAATTGAACAGACTATGGTAGAGTGCTGGAGAGAAGAATCCTATGGGAGGACCTCCGTGAATCAAAGAGATGGCTAACAGACTGCCGACTTCAAAATAGAGATCATCCCTCAGAGCTGTTCACACACACACAACAATGGTTAGTTTTAAAGGGCACCTAAGTTGTCTGGCACAGTATTTGTCAGGAATGTTACATTTTCAAGAAAAGAATATGTTCTACCTTTTGAGTTCAGAGCCAGGTTTTTAACTCCATCAGGTCCCTCAAAGATTTCTGACATCTGCAGCTTCGAAACAAGACATCTGAGAAAGCGACGCTGATTCCTAATGTTGTTGTTCAGTTTGTCTTTGGAGAATTTCACAGAAAGTGTGCAGCAGGGATTAAAGTCACTTTGCCGCAGCACCTGCAGCGCTGCTTCCATCACCCCATCATCATTTACCACTAGCACCTCTGTGGACTGCTGCAGTGATATCTGACAGGCCAGATCCATTAAGACCTCTGGAGAAGTGGCTGGCACACGCTGCCTAGAAAACAAGGAATTTGTCATTTTCAGGAAAGGTGCTCGAAATAAAGCAACAATTATGATTCAATGGATCACCTTCAGTGTGTGTGTGTGTGTGTGTGTGTGTATGTGTTGAAATAGATTCTACTAGAGTGCTGCAAAACCCACAGAATTAATGGATGTTGGGTTTAGATGTTCTGTTGACAGTGGTGAAGAAGCTGAATTCAATAATCTAAAGGAACAATAACTATAACTCATTATTGCTAAAATTATTATTATAAAAAAAAAAACCGAGTAATAATACTAATATTTATATAAAGTTCTTCCAAAAGCTCAAGGTCACATTACAATCACAATACTATGACAAACTGAGGATGGAGTGAGCCTGAAATTATTTCAGTGATAATCAACAGCAAACAACCTCTATGGTATAATGGTCCAGAAACATGAACTTGCAAACAACCCAGAATATTTCCGATTCAATATAGATTCTATTGATTGGGCAAGTACCTTTTAGCGATGAGCGAAGAGTGAAAGTCAGAGATGTTTTTAAACAGCCTCTTCCTCTCTTGCCTTATAGCCAGAGGTGATTCAACATGGTTTGCCAATTGCACAGACTCTGGCAAAAAACAAACAAACAAACATATAATGAAAGGCAGTTTACACAAGGTGAAGTATGTAACTTTGGAATAATTCTACAAAATATGCAGATATTAAACGATAGTTTAGAAAGCTTACTGTTTTCCTCAACAGCAGCTTTACAGTCAGCACAAACCCAGTCGGTGTCGTAAAGCCTAAGGTTGGAGCACTTTCGATGAGTTCCCCTGGATCCACACAACTTACAACGAACAATTTCAAACAACCTGTGATTGTAATTTTAATGATAGTTAGAATAATTTTCAAAAACAACCTGACAATCCATTTCATTATTTTAGAATGACTGAATAAATGCTGAAATTACCCTGACTGTGAGCTGTGTTTACGACCTTTGTGACTAAGACATTTTACAGCATCACAGTGCTGGTACACTTGCAGCAACTCTCCATATGCATTTTCCTCTAGTTCCCATGATGCATCCCTGAAAAATATACAATATATATATATATAGTAATGGAAAATGAATTTATAATCCAAGAATATATTTTCACTCAAAACTTAAATCACTCAAAACAATATTAGAAGGAAATAAATAGTTTTTACCGCTCTGGTATATATATTCCCATTCTGAGCATTTCCTGCTGAAACTGGTCCTTGTTATTGCAGAGTGTGCATTTGAAGAAAAACATTGCAGCACTGTGTGCATAATGCTGGAACACAATAGTTAAAAACCAGACTTAAATTTCTAATTCCAGATCTTCATCTTTTAATATGTTTGGTGGCACAATTACCTGTACACAATCCCTGTGAAACCAGCTTCCATGGCACGCAGGACACTTGAGGACATTGTAGGAGAGGACAGGTTCAATGGGCTCAAGACAGATGGAGCAGGAGAGGGGCAGAGAGGGGCTGGAGACGCAGGACTGACTAGGTGCATGTTTTTTACAGAAAGACCTGCAAATAATTGCCATCATCAATACCAATGATGAGAAGCCTGATGAAGAATTAAATTATTGGAAATTTAAAAGGACATTACATTACCATTCAAAAGTTTGGGGTCATTAAGGTGAAATATTGAAAAAAAAATGTATTTTGTTTTAGTCAATAAAAGTGACAGTAAGAGTCCTACAAAAAGATAGAAAGGTCCTACAAAAAAAGAAATGTTACTTGATCACTAAATAAGCATAATTGAATGATTTCTGAAGGATCAAGTGACACTGAAGACTGAGTAATAGAGTGGAGCAGGGGTGGCATATTTTCTTAGGCCAAAAGCCAAAAATGAAATAGCATTTTACCACTTGCAAAGCCAATTTTTGTGTGTGTGTGTGGATTGACTTGCATGGATGAATTGTTCACCACAAAACGATCAATTTAGGCAAACAAATTATGCGTGGGCAATTTTGAATTCATGGGAACTTTAAAAACTATTATAACTGGTACTTTAAGGGAAAATGCTCTTAAAGATTTTAGTGATGGTGACGATGAAGTCATGCAACCGTGGTGCAGTTTGTTTATAGACTATGTTTAGCTTTTGAGCTATGGTATACGTGCTTCAAAAATGATAAAATTATCTTAATTTGCTTAGATTTTCACAATGAACAAAATGTAAGAATCATCAGCTTTTGTAAGTTACAGACCTTGTTTTCTGCAATAATTCAAAAGCCACTGGAAAAATTGTGTTGGGTTTTTGTCAAGAAAACCAGTGTAACACTAACTTGGCAAGTTGGCCAACAAAAATACACAATCACTGCACCACTCTATGAATATTTAAACCAAATTATTGAACTTTTTTAAAATAAAATTTAGCACATCACAAGATATACTTACGGAAACAAGCCAGTAAACTGGAAAATAAACTCTTGCTCTACTCCACAAGGCATGTGGATCATTTGCCGACAGCTTTTGATGGAACACCCCACTGATGCACCAACTTTTTTGCAGTGCATGCACCTCTGCAAGTCAAGCAGTGATATAGAATCAGATACATTTCTGCAGTGTTAAATGGAACACGTCAACATATAAATGTGCATTTACCAGCCTCGAAGATCTCCGGATCTCCTTTTTTATGTCATCCACGAGAAAGCCATGGACATCTTCATCCTCCTCCCCTCTCTGACATATTCCACTGGACATCAGCTGTAAAATTATATAGAAGAATAATTGGCCCACTTTTATGCATGAATTATGATGTTGGTGATGCCTTCTACAATTTCTCTAAATAATAATACAAATAAAGCTGTTAACTAGATTCAGACGTTAACAACTTTACTGTTTGAAAACAGTTGGTAAATACAATAAGCAGGTTGTGATATTCTGCATTACAATAAGAGATTTGCGGCTGACAGGACATGAAGAAATAACCAAGTAAGTTAGCCTATCTATGATCATCTAGGGTAGATTTCTTAATCATTAAACTGGGGTAGTGGCAAGAGTAAAATTTAGTAGATAGATAAAAGCAGTTTTGTGTAAAATAAATAGATACTATTTAAGTTAAGACTAAATGAAAAAAGAGACTCCAAAATAAAATGCATTGCACAAATACCCATCAACGTCTGAAAAAGGTAACGATGGCCATGGATGCAAAAAGAGCTGTCAGTATAACTTACACTTCACTCAGACAACTGTAAAACCCAAAGACGTAATGTTAAATGTAATTAGGCGATTTCTTATTCTCACCAGACAGAAATAGTGGACAGTCAGGTTGTGCTGTTGAAGGGTGATCTTCTCCCCATATTTCTCTGGAATGTCGTCGCACCTCTTGCAAAGACTACAAACTAAATGATAGACACTAAAATCAGTTGACGAGATTGTAAATAAATGTTCGGGTATATAAGTACTTATCTGATAATTGTTATTATAATGACGAATAAATTCGTTGCCACGTAAACTCGAAAGAAAAGCAACTTACTGAGGTCTTTGTCGTCCTTAATCTGATTTATTTCAGTAGTCTCCTCTTTCATCGCTTTCATTATTGTGTATTAGGCGGCGTCCATGAAGCAAAACTTTACGAAATTTTTAAATGGCGATTTAAAGAGCTTTTTAATCAGCGTTCTGTTGCTACTGGCTTGGCTAGTTCAGTAACCGCCATTAGACGCACTTTTCACGACCGTCATCTAGATTTTTCAACCCTCAAGATAAAAACACATACTCCTATGTAGTCGGAGTTTTAATACAATTATGCTAATTTGTGTGTGCGTATTAAGAGTGTAAATAGCATGATATAAATTCAAAATTCCCTCTGGCCCTGAAAGTCCGCCTCTGCTTGCGTTTGGTTGGTTGAATTCAAAAAACTGCGACTTCCTGTGGGAGGGTCTCTGTGCGGAAAAGGTGCGGTAGTCACGGCACTACGCAACTTCTACAAAATAAAAGTAAGCACAGGATACATTCATAAATGTAATTTTGCACATTCCAAAACATCTTTTATTGCTTTTAACAATGAGGTCAAGCAATATGTCAGCACGATCAAGCATTCTCTTAATCAAAAGGCAATAAAAACTGTGAATGTGTGTTAAACAATTTGATATATTTTTGTAAATCTGTACTTCCCCTGTGATGATGTATTGTAAGTCTTTGTTTATGTTTTATGTTAAAACAGCGGCAATGTTGGAAACTGCACAATGTATTATTTTTATAATGGAGACAGAGGAATGTTCATGTAAACTGTGCAAATGTTGAATAATAATAAAAAAGTAAGCACAGGAGAAGTTTAAAAAAAAGATTTTTAGAAGTTTGATTTTGTGGAAATATGGCTTATAAGGTACAAGTCCCACATTAACAGTAAGTGATAGTTCTATATTGTGTCGTTATCTTGGCTATTTCAGATCAATTATTTGAAACGTTCTGCATTGTGTAATATTTTTTAATATTTTTTGACACCTTTTTTGGCAGCTTTTGTGACACCTTTCCAAGGTTAAGTTAGAGACAACTCCATAAAGTGGCTCTACATTTTTTTTTTAATTTTGTGCAAAAGCATGCTTGTGTGCACTGGTTGGCTTAAATACTTTATTATTCAGTTCCAAGAGACTACTTAAAGAATGCGAGACATACATAATGGTTACATAATTTTTTTTTTTTGCCATGCGGCATGCCATTTGAAATTTCCAGTATATGTTGTATGTAACCACTTCTTTCCACCTTGCTGTGGAGAACCACCTGATTTTGAAGTTGATACTTCATCAGTATCACTAACCAGTAGGTGGTAGTAGATCAAAACAGTTCAAAGTGCTATAGCTCCCTTTTCTGAATCTAACACGGATCTGATCTCCTGAAGATCCATGTCTAATGGTGTTTTTCTAATATTTTGACACATCTACACCAGAACAAGGCATAGTTTTTTGAGAACCATCTTTTCAGTAAAATGTCAAATGGTTCAATATTTGTGCACATTCTCCAAACGCGTAGCCGTTATTCATAGACTATGTTTAGAAGCCATTAATAATTTATTAAATTAATTATTATTATTAATTAAATATTAATTTTAATTAGCAATATCTGTACTTTTTCATTCATTTATACCTACCTACTTCTGCAGAAACTTTTTGTTGTATTTTTTACAATTTTTTTTTTTTACTTTTCTGAACTCATTTTGTATGGACTTTAAAGTATTGTGAAATATTACAGTTTACAGTCATATGGTAGATTTCGAGCAAATCTGACTACTAACTGCTGCTGTGTTATTTCAGGATGTCGTCTTGTGTATAATATGGAAAATTGCATTTGTTTTGTATGGTGAGCCTACTAACCAATAGCCTCTGTAATAAGAACTGATTAATTGCCTATCTGGTACAATAGTGTTTTTAGAGATTTCTCCTACTCCAGCAAGTGCTCACACATATTTCCCCCCATTCAGTCACTGGATGCACCTGTAAACTAACCTGTGTTGACCTGGCTGGCAGTCACAACTTCATAGATTCAAAGATTCACTGGAGTGGATTACAACAAATAAGTGCTGGACTGCATGTCAGTTTTTCCTGCTTGAGCAGTGCTTCAGTCCTGTCTGGAGATCCAGATCAAGGTCTTGACTTGCTTATTGTTTGACAACACTTACAAGGGGGTCCTTGAATGCTCTTTTGACTTGAGATCTAAGATTACAGGCAATGCTTTTCCTCCCTTCTCTAAATTCCAGAGGGAGACCAAACAACTCCCTCAATTTTCGACACAGTGCTTCCTCCCCCAGTGTCCAATGCCTCTCAGAGTTTGCATTATGCAAGCTAATTTAGCCAATTATGCACAGGTGTGATGCTAATTCTCCTTTCACATACTGAGCTCCCAACAGTAAAAATAGTATAATTATACAGCTGTCCCTGTGTTTTCCTTCCCAGCCACTGCAACAGCCTCTGTCTCACAAAAAAAAAACAGCATTTCATTAAAGGCTATCTTGAAGAATCTCCTACGACTTTTTCCCCTTTCAACTCAACTGTTCATCTTTGTGAAACAGGTGTGAGAATGTATCATGATCCATATGAAATGTAACATTGTTTTTTTTTATTGGCATGGCTCCATGAACAACATTTAACATCATGTAACATTTCTACTGGACACAAAGTTATTATTAAAATGGCTTCCCAGATAGCAAACTGACATTGAATCAACGTGGAAACGACGTCTCTCATGACATTGAAACAACGTTGATTTGCTCATCGAATTAACGTTGAACCAACGTCAGACGCGGCATTCTTCAAAGCTAAATGAAATCGAAAATTGGTTTGCTTTCATAACGTTGAAACAACGCGTTGATTTCAAGTTGATTTTCCGTTAGTTTTGAAAGAATGACGCATCTGACGTTGGTTCAACGTTAATTCGATGAGCAAAACAATGTCAGATCAACGTTGTTTCGATGTCATATTTCCACGTTGATTCAATGTCAGTCTGCTATCTGGGTTACACTTTAGCTCGATTGTCTCCTTTAGACATTCTACTAACTATATGTAACTTTGCAACTACATGTCAACTATCTCATTAATTTTTAACATATCAGCTACGTAGACTGTTGGGTTAGAGTTAGTAGAATAAGGTGACTTACTTGCAAAGTTACTTAATAGCTGCATTCCAATTCAGAGGCTGCATCCTTTAAAGGACGCAGACATCGAAGGCCACAAAGGTTGGAACGAGCGTTGTTAAATGGGACGGTCTAGCCTATGGAGGGTTTGTTCTTGTCGCCTAGCAACTGTGACAGCTGCCGTTGATGAGTGACAGTAACCTTTGTACTAGACTTTTTTGAAAGTATACATAGTTATATTAAACTGTCTGAAATCAAAGACTGTCTGAGTTCACAAACTGTCTAAATATGTCCATGGTCCATTTATGTATAAAGAGTATATAATCACAGCAAGGTATATCAAGATTTGAATTATTTAAAATGTATTTGTTGAAACCCAATTTTTGTGTTTAAAAGTGTAATTTGGCTGGAGCCGAATCGGCAAGGCTATGAAGGATTACTCTATTGCATCCTTCATTTCACGGTAAACGAAGGACACATTTAGAGGCCGAAGTTGAAGGAGCCTTCGTCACGCAGCAATGACACTATCGGCCTTTGAATGCACCCTTCGAAGGATGCAGCAATAGTCAGTAGAATGTCTGTTGGGGCAACATCAAAATGAAGTGTTAGAAGATAAAGCAGACAAACTAATACTCTAATGACTGGTAGTTGACAAAATAAAGTGTTACCTTAAAATGTTCTTCACACTAAGAGAAAAAAAAAATGTACCCAAGACGTTCAATGAAAGGTCTTTTAGGGAACCCAAAATGGTTCTTCTATGGCATCGATGGGAAAACCCCCTTTTGGAACCTTTAGTTTTAAGAGCGTAGGCACAGGAATATGTAAATAGTAGTTCAATGTGTCTTCTAAATTCACAGTTAGAGAGGAGGGGCATTTATAAAACCATGTTTGATGAGAGTTTTAACCCAAGCGTTCAAATGTTCTTCACGAATGTGCATCCTAATACTTTCCAAAGAGGTGTAATGCATTCCTGATCCCACACTCCAACACACCTCTGAAAAGCCCCAGGCTCTCTTCTTTTTTCGATAGTGAAAGAGCTTACACCGGGGACAGCAACCTTTTCATTATATTCTGTCACTTTTGATAGATTTAATCGACATGACCACCAACCCAGATGAAGAGCTCTCTCCTCCAGACAAAAAAAAAAAAAAAAAAACCCTCGCTATTATTATCAGGGAATGTAAGAGTTGCAAACTAGTCCTTGAAATTGATGGCTGAGGAACACGGTCCCCTGAAAGAAGTCAAATTAAATGATCATGGTCCCTAGTTAGCTGCCCTTTCAATATACACATTTCTGTAGGGAATAGGATTGACTCTGACCCCACTCTCGAGGCTTCCTGGTGCACATGTATAACAGCTTGTGATATCTCATCTCGTGTGGCTTGAGGAAATTGCTGTCTACACAGGCCAAATAATTCTGTCTCTTTGACCTGTGGTTCAGGGAAGTCTAATTATCAGCTTCAGCGCTGGGCTCGCCGGGGTCCCCGAGCTGTCTTAAAGGCCCTGGGCTGTCACCCTTTCTGTCTCCCCTCCCAAAATGAAAATTGAGTTGTCTGCAGAGTGATAAAATGTGTCTGCTAATCAGAAATGTGAAAAGATCCAGGGCGAGAGTGGCACTAAGGCATGAGCGAATTGCAGATTTCTTTCCTCCCGTCTGTCAGATTGTCTAAAGTTTTTGCTAACATATATAATCACTTGAAAACATTCTTTTGGAAATATGCGCCATATCATATCTTGTTAGCATGACTTTGTAAGCTGCAGGAGTTTTTTTTAATGTTTGTATACATTTAATGCCATTTGTCAAGTCTTGAATTTATTTACCATGCTGAATAATGTTTATTTGAGCATTATTCATTATCTGTGATATAATTTTAAACTCTGTAAAGGTAAAATGCTGTCGTACCAGAAAGACAATAGAGGGAAAATAAATAAGTCAATGCATATGTGTGTGAGGGAGATGGGGTGGTGGTGGTTGGGGGGGGGGGGTCTCTTTTTTCATCACTCTCAGGTCACAGGGTTCACTATTGGGTGGAGCCTTTTTCTCTCAGAGGCATGCTGGGGTATCAATAACCTCAATGTTTCACCACACAATCGCTCTGAAAACAAACACAGAGGCTGGACCTCCATCACCAGGACCTACACTCCAGCACCACGTCTCTGGGCACAGGTAACACCTTTCACCCAGCATTCCATCACTTTAAAGCTGCAACAACTAACCTAAAAACTCCTCCACTGCTGGGTCGGTGTGATTTACTTCTTTTGTTTCTGTTTTTAAAAACCGCTCGTGTCGTTTGAATGTACAAAATGATTTATTCACGTTGTCGCATTGCAAGAGCTGGATCTTTCTGTGAACATTCTTCTGCTGCCGGGTCTGAAAAGGTTGAGCTGAAAAATGGTCTCATTTAAGAGCATTTCAATTCAACCTTTGAACCTAGCGAGGATGATTGGGATGTTTGCTTCCTTTCCCGTTTCTGCCAACTAACATCATTCGAGATCGACTTTTCCTGTTGCTCTTGTGACTCAACAAAACAAGAAAAATAACTTTTGAAACCACATCTCTTAGTTTCACATTGCATTGCTTTGGTGAAATCTAATTTGAGAGAAAATGGCAACCCAGCTGTTCTTTTGATAGAGAATCACCAAAACATGGGTTCTTTCAGTGCAACATGCATAGTCCATCCTCATCTACACATCAATGAGCCTTTCTCTTGTCTGCAAGGCTATAATTAAGGCTCTGTGCTGTGCTAGGGGTAATTTATCCTCCTTCTCTGGCTCTGTGTTGAAATCAGGTAGCGGGGCATGATTGCAGTGGATGGGGCGTTGCGCTTTGCACAATGTGGCCGCTTTGTGTTCTTCGAGCATGTGGAGCACATGTGGATGAGCTCCCATTAAATATACAAATTTATTATGAAAACAAAAGGGGTTAATTGTCCACATATTTGTGTGCCGTGTAAATGAATTCTATGGGAAAAAAAATGCATGTGTTTCATAGCAACCGTCTCTGGAAGGAAGGTCGGGTTGATGTATTTTGTTGCTATAGAGTGGTTCTATGAAGGTTACGGTGCGCTATCAGAGAGACCAGTTTAAATGACCAGATATGTAACGTTTCACTCCAAAGCATTTGAGAAAATTAAATGGTTTTTCATATGCATCGCCATTGAGGTTTATGCAGCAGACCAAAGAAAGTGAGATCATTCATCTCCTCCATAATTAATTGCTTTATCTAGTCAATTAGGCATGCATGTTAGCACCTGCACATTCCCTGAAGACAAAGGAGAGATTTTTTTTTTCCAAAAGCAATGTTCGCTTACTCATTTTAGCTTTAATTTGTTACAATTTGAGCTTTAATATTTTGTCAAAATGTCTAAATGAAAAGACCAGACTAATTTTAATAGCATGAAGTGTCAGGGCCGTGCTGGCTTCTTTATGAAATATACAGGCAATGAAGATTCTTAAATGTAAAATATATAGGCCTAATATATCAAAAAATTCTGATTCAGAAATCCTTAACATACAAATGTATTTTAGAGTCTTGTTTGTCCAATTAAATGACTACAATAATTGCAAAAATATGATACCAGTTATCCAATATCACATGTTCAGCAGTATACTAATAAATTATAGAAAACAAATTATTTATCTATATATTGGCTATATACATTTAAAAAAACAATAATATAAAATGTATTCGCTAAAGCGAATATTTCATATCTTTTACATTTTTTTTGTTAAGCACATGGCCCAAAATAATGTTGAGCCATGTTATTTATCATTATAAATAATAAAATGGGATCAATCCCATTGCTTTCCCAAATAAAATGCATCTCTTCATGTTCTATTTGCTTTAATATGACTAACTGTCTGTCTGTATTGAGCCTCTGAGAATATTTGTGTTTAAAGAACAGTTAGGCCCAGCAGCTGCAGGGCAAGGGTCAACTCATCATTAAAGAGATTAGACAATGCTAGTAAATACATATTTGAGAGTTCCTGTGGATTTCCTCAGATTAAGTGGTTGACTGTTGTGTCTCTCTCCAGCAGGGAAACTAGGATTTTGAGGATGTCAAGACCCGGATTAACCGTACCATGGTGGGGTCACGTGAAGATTTTTACCAACGGTGAACCAGCCATCCCTCTCCTCAATCGTCTATTTCTTTTGAGAATCTGGGAAATGGGCCTGTGTACATCTCACAAAAAGCAAATGGGAAATTGAAATATTTAATGATCATATAGGAGTTGTCCTATATGAGTGAAAGGCACAGACAGCAAGGAGATATGTTTTTCTATGTGTTAAATCAATTAAAGATTGAACTCTTTATTTCAACGCATTGTGATTAGTCATAAACATTCTAGTTTGCATTCGGGATCTGTTCAGAAACCTTGTCCTTTACAGTGGAGGGTTTGTCTTGATGCACTATGTTTCTTGACCCCTTTGGGCTGGTTCACACAGAACGTGTTTTTGCTTTGAAAAAGCGCAAGGTCTCAAGACTCATCTCTTAAAAGTTTAACTTATTTTAACTTGAGCCGTATTTTTTAGAACATTGTGTCATGCACGAGACGCAAAAGATGCGAGCGCAATGGTCATACACATCTGTCTACTGCGTGTTTACATTGAAAACTAATGGAAAAGTAGCACAGTGGAATGGAAATAGGCATTCTGTGTGAATGACCCCTTAAACCATGTTTTAGTGTGATAGATGCTACTTCAAGACATTAGGCTGTAAACCAAAGCATATTATTGTGCATATTAAAGGGGTCATATTATGCTTTTTTATATATATTTTTTTACTTTCTTTCGATTGTAATGTTGCTATTTGAACATGAAAAAGGACGATGCTTGGTTGAGTTGAGTTAGTAGTGTTATAACTTTGTGATTATGGTAAGGGGCGAGACATTGTTCGAAATGCGATCGAAGCGGTTGACCAATCAACACACTGGTAGCCGCCAATCTGAACACATTGAGAAATGCAGCCCAGAGCATTACAGACTGGGAAGAAAGGTGCTGCAGCAATATAAAATATGTGAAAAATAATTTGTAAAAAATAAAACAAAGAGCCTTTCATAATATAGGCTACAGTGTGTGTGTGTGTATATACAGTATATATATATATATATATATATAAATAATTTGTTCTACTTCATGTTCATACTGTTTAAAAAAATCCAATGCTGTTTTTATTAACCCCTGACAGAGAAGCACTATGTGTATATGTTTGTTGTCTGCTTCAAGAACATTAGTGTGACAGGTTGAAATGCAGTCCAGAAACATGTTGCCTAGAAACTAATAGAGTGAATAACCCAATCCCAATGTGTTTGTCCTAGTATAGGTAACCATTGGCAACAGCAAAATCTCTCGTCTTTTATGTTAACCTTCCCATATTTCTTTTCTTCTTCTTTTTTTAAACAAGTATGATAATTTCACTGACATGGAACTAGACATTTGATGCATGAAAAACATAGAAGGCATGATTCATTTTTATCCCAGAGCTGTTTTTCTTGCACCGAACAATTTGTTTCTGAAACCCGATAGCTGTCTGCAAAGACAGACGAATTCTTGCTGTTCCTTAAAACGTATATTCATGACATAAATTAATGTGTGCACAAAAATGGTTTCCCATCCCAGCTAAATTTGATTGTTTGCAAACCATGTTTGTACAACTCAAATGTAGCTGAAGCTTGTCTGAGGGGAGCTGCATTTCTGCTTTGTGCTTGCATAATCGTAAATGCCCCATAAATATGGCCCAACACAGTTATGCATTATATATGGGGACTCGTCTTAAGACCATTCCCTTTGCACATGCATGTCTGGGGAGTGATGGGGGCGCATGCTGTTGGGGGAGGCGGAGGTCATGTTAAGTTCGCTCCACTAGCCTGCAAGCACTTCTCAGGATAATCTGGCTTTTAAAATAAGGTGCCATGTGCTTGCAGTATTTGCATTTGAATTTGTGAGCCCACTATCATCTTGGACACAACATAAATCCTAGGAAAAAATATTATTGTTTTTCATTTAAATACTATCAGTCAAGTAGTATAGTATCATAAGAATTTTCTAAACTTCTATTGACATATGGTCTGAAAAATCAATGTGTGTATAACAGCTGGTCGAAAGATACTAGTATGCACCCTTAAAGGAATATTACAGATTCAAGACAAGTTCCAATTGACAGCATTTGTCGCATAACATTAAATAAATCAAGATGAACTTTTTTTTTGTAATAATTAAACATGAAAGTGTACATTTAAGCAGTTGAATATTAGCATGAGAAGGACTGATTAAAAAAAAAAAAAAAAAGATCTGTTATCAGAAATACAAATATTTCGATTATATAATTATTATTTTTTTTTTAAATTGTCTAGAAAACATGATTAAGTGTTCGTTCACATTTAAACATAAACCGATTTGTACTAAACGGAGCCCCTAAAGAGACATGGAAAAGGAAGAAAATCTATTTGTCTATGCTTTTGCATTCTCTCGCAAATGTTTTGCTTCCCCTGAGAAACTTTGCATTCGCTCACAAAAACTTTTGCGTTCTGCCGAGAAATTTTGCATTCACTTGGGTTTTGCATTAACAAGGCACTGACTTGTTATTTTTCTTCCCATCTCCTATTTTTTTTCTCCACCACCATGTCTCTTTAGCGACTCCGTAGTAGTATAGGGACAATGGCCAAAATCTTGTTACACACATTCACATATTAGGCAGGCCTATATTTGTCATTTGCGATGAGTGTTTGATTGATTTCAGTGAGTTTACTAACAGGTCCCATTCACTTTCTATTGTGTGCCTCACTCTAACTAACCCAGAATTATACAGAACTCGTAGGACGAGTTGAAATGAATTTTTGTGGTAATCAACCACAATATATTGTTTTACAGGTTTTGAACTTTTGTTTAGCCCTTCCATCGCAGCACATTTGTGAAAACAAAGTGATGTGCGTAATCTCCAGACCTCCAGATCAACAAGTGTTAGAAATGCCATTCTCTGTTAAGGCAGGATAACGGGTTTCTAATGGGATTATATTTTTCCTTTGCTCCTCGCAACCATAGGTCATTCCCCTCATTGTGCTGTATTTTAGGGCTTGCCTTCCGTGCCGTTCAATTGAATTCCACTACATTATTAAAGAGCTTTTGGGGGATTACAGAGACACGTTTTTCATGATGTGTGATGTGGTTAAATTCACCTACAAAAACCGCCAAAAGTGAGCCCCTCTGTTAATACGACATGACATGGGTGGCTTTGAGCTATGGGCTGGGTGAAGACTCGGGCAATTGTTTTCATGCTCTTTTAATGGTTTCAATCATGCAACAGATTACACTGCAGACATTTTCAACAGTGAGTGATTCTGTCAACGGGAGCATTTGTCCAGGGAGGCTTAATTGCTTTAATGAAATATTGAGAGTTTTAGCTGGCCTGTCAGGTGGTAGGGCTTGTGAGGGGCTCTGTAGATGAGGCCCTGGGGTCACTGGTTAAACTTCTGTTGGATACTAGATACGTATTTTTCTCCATTCTGGTAGAGTGAATGGTGGAGATTGACTTCACATGTTGGACTGTCTTAAAAGTTTCACTAGGTGATTTTTTTTTTCTTTTCTTCTTGTCTCCATGATTCATTTTTGAAGGTATGGGGGACTCTACGAGATCTCCTCATTAATGTGCCTTCCATGACAGCCTCCGTGAAGATGGAGAGTCTTAGCCTGGTAGGGGGGGCTGCAGGTGGATTAATTTGTTCTGCCAGGTTCCTCAGGCCCCATGCTAATGAAGGGAAGAATACGGATCAGAGCTCATGCCATGGAGAGCTATCCAACTCCTATGATGCCCTGCTGGAATTCCTGCGTGGATTAACCAATGACTTCCCTACTTCAAGCCCTTATTAGGCAGTGTTGGTCTCTCCATGCCATGGGAGCAATTCAGGGTGAGCGGGTCGGTGAACAGTTTGGGCTGCCGAGTAATGAAGCATGGGTAAGCGAAGAGCGGCCTAGCTCCCAACAGCACCCCTCCTTTCCTCGTCTGCTTTCCCAAATTGGACGTGTTTATAATACAACATGCTCCAGAGAACAAACACAGAATGTGGAGGGCATGGGGACATCTCTCCTCTCTCCTTTTTTCTCTGCTCCATTGTTGATACGAGGGTGTCTGTCAAACACTGTTTCCATCAGCGCCGTCGAGAGGAGGTGTACGGCTTACATCTGGCCAAGTGTGAAACCCTGTATCATCTACGAAATCTACTGTTAAATTGCGCCTTTTATTTGTCGTCAAACGTTTGCTTGAAACAAAACACAATGTGACATTAATTTTTATATTCTACTCAGATGTTGACATTTAGATATGTATATAGGTATATTAATGAAAGATTTGCTGTAGTTGAGAAGGCAATTTGACCAATTTTTATTTAAAATGTATGGCAATGCAACTTTCATTGAGGTAGTCATGTGATTGGACTTTTTACGAAAATTTTAAATGTAATAATTCATGATATTTGTAAAATATGTTTTTTTTAGTAAATTTTTACTTGATGGTTATATGTCATTTTAATTTTAAGGAATGTAGTTAAAGCCTTATTGAAAATGATATAAAAAAAATAAAAACCATATGAAACCTAGATATTTTCTTTCTTAAATTTTAGAGCTATATAAAATAAATAAATAACTCTGAATAAAATATACATGTGATCCAAATAGATCTAACAGCACAGTATTATCAGTAGAAACCAAGATTTTTTTTAAAAATCTTAGAGCTATATAATAAAATAAATAAACAAATAAAAACTCTGAATAAAATAAATAGGTAATCAGTAGAAATAGGTAATCAGTAGAAAACAATGTAATATAATAAATAACTTAAAAAATATTTACCAAATAATGTTTGATAATAATAATGATAATTTAATTTTAGTATAAATGTAAACTATTTTGAATATACATTTTTCACACTATTAACTGGGTCGCTGATAATGTTTATTTTCAGAACGTTTTAAAGCAGATCTCAATTTACTCAGTGATGCATACTACAACTTCTCATTGAAGCCTATATAAAATACCTCTGAGGGTTCACGTAATGGGTGGGCTAACACAGTCAGTCAGAAGCCTCTTAACTGGGATGGCAATTACAAAACATTACAGAAAAACTCACTGTAATAATAAAAAATAAACCCAGTCACGCTGTATGAAGTTATTCACACTTGTCCAAATCGCCTTAAATGATTCTGAAAAATACATGTGATTCATTACATATATGAGAGAGATTGAGGCCTCAAAAAATAGCTATTCCAAATTTGCTACAAGGTGCGTTTAGAGCGACGCATTAATTCAATTGGCCCGCAAGCTCTTGGGTCCTCCTTCAAGAGTAATAAGGAGCAAATAAGAGTCCACCCAGTATATTTTTGTACACGCACCCTCGGGATCTGCTGTTTGTGTTGGATCATGGGAATGTGTTGATACAGTTAGTGTGGTAACAAGCAGACATCACCAAGCTGACATTTTGAGTATCAGTGGTGTGGAACCTCACTATCTCTCACTCACGTCAACCCTTGAGGGGGGAGCGAGCAGGGTACGAGGCTGGGGGAAGGTGTAAAGGGCTCCGCTCTCTCTGCTTGAGGGCCGTGCCACTGGGGCTTAATATAATAACTCATCGGTCTGTTTACGGATCAGCAAAGGAAATGTCTCCGATTTGCTTCTGTTGCCAATGTATACACAAAGCACCAATGTGTACACAAGATGGCCTGATCGCTGGGAGCTGTGTGCTGTCCTTGCTTTCACAGCACACTGTCGCTTTAATAAATAAAGCACTCGCTCCAGTTAGCTGCTCAGTGAGAGGCCCGGCAAAGCCACATTGCGTGCAAACCCGGCTCACTGCTCGAGCCGTGGAGTGCTTGAGCCTAATCCAAGCTGACATGTTACAGTAAAAGTACTTTATAAAATCAATATTAAATTCACAGCCTTTGACATCCTGGGACATCCAAGATAAAGGGGAAATAAGGCGTAGGGTAAATAGTCCTGCAGCTGTGTCACTCGCTGAAGGAGGAAGCCCGGGGAAGACACAGGGGACCGCAGGGAGAATTAGTGCAGTGCTAGTCATGTTTTATACCAAGGTCTTGACATCAATGAAAACATTATAAAACAGCACGCAAACTCTGACGGGGGGAAAAAAAAGAGAAGGAGCCAAGCAAAGGCCGATGCGATGCAGTGAAGGGCGAGTCACAGCACATTCAGAATAGATGGGGGGAAGAGAGGGTGGAGATCAGGTATAGAAATTGATACTAAAGGATAGAAATGTTACTGCCCAGAGTGTTTATCCTTATGAAATCGGTCTGTGTCTATTTATATTTGTCAGTCAATTTAGATTGTGCACACATTGATTGCAAACAAACTGGGGGTTTCCAAGAAGGAATTAGAGTTTTAGGCCATATTTGCATTCTGCATTCAATGGAAAGGAAAATGCAAAAATAATAATTTAAGTGGAGGCTGTCCACTCAACTTTTTATTTTATTATATTAGCCTATTTCACAATATTATATTGTAATAATGATGCACATTTATAAAATACTTCTATTATTATATTAATATTACATGATGTATTCTATTTAATAAATATGAATGTTTAAACTGATACATTAATAATGCATGTTATATTACTTTATGGGTAGAAAAAATACAATTCATAATATATATAATTCATTTTTATTGCATGATATAGTCTGTTATGAATATATTTAGAACTGTTAAATGAAACGGTTCTATTTCATAAATATATTTATATTCACATTATCTTTATTATTATTTGTTGTTTAAAGCAGCAACCCATGGTGTAAATTTCCCTTTCAGATTAAATTATTTAAAAAATATTACTGCTATTCAGTTCTGATTGACAGGTCTTTTCATGACTCCCCTCTCCAAACACTCTAAAGCTGCAGATTTAAGTATTTGTGTAATATTTCCAGAGATTCCGTTTATTTATTTATCCTGGCCGGCATGTTGAGATACATCATGGAGGATTACTCGTGTCCTACTTTAGATTTAGTAATTTAATGTCCGCAGAGGCAGGCACACTGACAGTGCAGCTGAATGACTGAGGCTAGGGGAGCTTAATAGGTCATCGGCAAGAGAAGATATGTTGTGACAAGGACGCAAGTTGTAAAAGGTCAGAGGAAAGGGAGCGCACCCCACCCGCTGCTCCCCCTGACTCAACAAGCTCCAAAAACTGCCAAATCAACAGATGCAGCTTTATTAACCCTTCACCTCATCATTACTTGATTTAATAGAGTAAATAGAATAAATTCTGATGTTTCTTTATTGGATGGGATGGGATGGATGGATGGATGGATAATTGGTCAGCCTCAGAAGACTGGATATGAGAAAATGGGATATTTGTGTGTTATCTTACAGCTTGAAAATGGATCTTAATTTCACACCGACTAGCAGAAAACAAGGCGTGTCTGCTGGTTGTGTGACGTGAGGATGATTGACCAATTCTCAAAAGCACAAACAGTGTTTTAAAGCAAGTTTTAAGAAAATTGCATATAGGTTTGACAAGGCAATATTAAATTAAATACCACTATCCCCCTCCCCTTGTTATACCACAGATGACTTAAAAAATGTATAGGCAGCAAATGAGAGAGTTGGAGTATCTGTTTAGACACATTAACACTGTAGAACTTGACGGTCTATCTAGTGCTTGCTTGCGCACACACACAGTTGTTTTGCTTTATTTTGATTATTGCCCTTTCATGCGATAAGCAGAGCTCTGCATTTAGCACTCAGAAAACAAGGCAGAGTACATGTGTAATAGGTAGGTCCTAATGCACCCTAAAAGAGGATGTCTGTTGCCCCCCAAATGCACTCAGAGGTGAAGGCGGCAAAGAAAACAAGAATATTGACTTGACTCTCATTGTTGCTTTCTTGTAACTACAAGATATCACCATACTGATTTATTCATTGCATTTCTATAATGATAATCCAGATTTTTTTTTTTACTCAATTGACAAAGCGACTTATGATGAAGTAAATGTAAATGTAAAAAGTAAATGTCCAATTTCATTTAAATAAATATTTGTTCATGGATTTCCCAAAAGAATCTTTTCCTGTTGCTTTTCTTCACAACACAGGAAGCATATTTTTCTGAATGCATGAATGAACTGACCTGAAAATCAATCTACAGTGTGTGTACTCACTGTTGTGTCTCAGTGACTCACTGTCTAACAACACTAACAGAGAAATTGAGTTAAGTAATGTAGCTGAGCTGAATTTTCCAAAAACAAACTCTAATTTTGGCACAATGACGTAGTACATTAAGGCAAATTTCCTAAGGCAACAATTGATGGTACCATGGTACAGTGATCACATTAGATGGTAATTAAACGGGTCAGCAGAAAATGGTGCTGCTGGAGATTCGCCTATTACGCCAAGTTCATATTTGATTAATTGAATTCGTACAGTGTGATAGGCCTACATTAATATGGAACTACATGCATATTATAGGCCAGGCTTAATACGCAGCACTTAATATTATAATGTGAAGTAACATGGTCCATCTCACAAAGAGATCTTTGTCCTGTGGAGCTTAGAGATTTACAGTAACATATATATTTAAAAAAAGAAAATCTGTGAACACACACAGTTTTATCTGGTTCACTATCTTTGTGGGGATTCTCCATAGACCTAATGGTTCTTATGCTGTAAAAACTAACCCTACCTCTAAATCTATACCCACACTATACTAAAACTTTCGGTATTTCGGTAAAAAAAACTCCTTCTGTATGATTTAAATCGTAATGTTCCACAGAAGAAATTAAGCTTTGGATTGACTTAATAAAGGTAAGTAAATGACATAATTTTCTCTTTTGGGTGAACTATCCCTTTAAGGCAAAATGTCAGCACTACTTCTTGTGTCCTTTGGATTCTACCAGCTTTAAATCGATCATTCTCAGCTTTCTACCATATTACATTATTAACAGCATTTTGTTCGCTTTAGGTCAGCTCTTGACAACTTGAATAGAATTTCCCACAGCTCAAAGCCACTGCTACTGTGAATCTTACTGCTTAATGTGGGCCGTGTCTTCCTCTTGACATATACATTATAGTTCTGAAGCCCGCATCGAATAGCCTACTAACTGATCTGGCACCGAACTCTAGACCTAACATCAGTGGTTTTTGTGGCCCTTGTTACCACCGGGACTCTTTCTGCCTACACTACACGCCTTTCTGTGTTTCTGTGTGTGTGTGTGAGCGCCTGTGCATGTATGTGATTGTAGAGTGATAGACAGCTTGTTACCCTCAACCTGAGGCGGCGCCTCGTTAACACAACCCTTGGAATATGGACATAATGAAAGAACCTGGCAACACATCTCACCCGCTCTATTAGCCTCTCAGTTTCCTCTCTGGGAAACTGCTCAGGGCCTCCATTCAGAGTGGCCGCACAAAGGGCCCGATTCTTTAAACGCTAGACAGGCCCACGGACAGCTGGGTAGAAAATGTCACACGGTGCGTGGAATGCCCATTATCAGGCACACTCATTTGTTCTCTAGGCCCTCCAAACCCTGTCAATCTCCACATCCTCCTTCCCGTCAGCCACACACACAACCTGATACCGAATTGACAAATCGAGCCTTGCGTCTGTGACAGAATATAATAAACTCGGGAAAGGGGGAGCGGCGAGTCCACTCTGTTCTGCCCAATCTAATTGGTTTCGACATCAAAGATGTCAGTCAACGCTAGACTCCCCTTTTAGACAGTTTCTCTCACTCTCTCTCTCTTTCTCATTATGCCAATGGTCCCATTAAAGGAGCCGTCAGTTCCCTGCACTGAGGGATTTGGTGGAAGTCATAATTAGTGATTTCATTTGACAGAGCAGTTCTGTCTCCATTTAGTTTTTAACACCCCCAGGCCACATTTTTCACATAGAGTTGTCTCAACCACGCTGATCAGCATAGGTGCACCTGGTCTAAGATCCAAGCTGTCACACTTTCGCTATTGTCTTTTGTACACTGTGTTCATAGATGGCCTCAGGGGTTGAGCGATTTTGCTGAGGTTTTACCAACTAATTGACACCTCCATTCATACTTGGTTAATAAAGATGCTGGCGAATGAGCATGCTGAATATTCAGCGCAAACTTCTAGATTATTGCCATGTGAAGTTGTGTGCCATGCGGAATTGTCTTTTGAAGTCTTATTCCATTCCTGAATTTGAATAGAATTTCACTTCAATTCGGAAGTAGAATTAAGAAATGTTTTTATATAGCCTAGTAAAAGTAATACATAAAGTAAAAGTCATATAAATGTATATCTTTAAATATAAAAGTGAAGTTTACCAAGAGACTTGACAAAGACCTAAAAAATTGATTCGAGATGATCATGTTCATAAAACACCTCCCCCCATTGTTCTAGAGTGTTCTAGAGTGAGAAGCAATAACAGATTTAGCTGTAACTGTGGTTATGGGCCTATCCAACCTTCCAGGGCAACACCCCTAAAGTGATTAGGTCTGGCCTGTTTGACATTTGGAGTTCGTCTAACGACTGATTCTGTCTCTGAGTTTCAACACTCGCTGTCCCATACAAACCCCAGTTGATTGGCAGTTTGTGTCTATATGCGCAGCTTGTCTATCCTAGAAGCATCACCACCTGCTGTTGCATGACTGCTTAAGCTCCTGCCCCCATACAATTTGACATTCAGTGTGACGACGGAAAACATCAATAAATAAATAACCCAGACAAATAAAACCATAGAAATACTCATTTGAAGGCTCAATGAAACGCTTTGTGAATGTAATATGCTGTGGATGCATTTCAAATGTAAATTATGGTATTCTAACACATTTGGTTTTCTATCTTTTCCGTCTTCATTTAGACGCTGGTTCTACAGGCTCACAGCTGGACTTTTGTTTGCCACTTCACTCACCCTCTCTGCCTCTCCGTTTTTTTATGCTGCCGTTCAGACGATATTCATGCGGCAGGCTGTGAGGAATCAACGTGTTAGGCCTCAAGTTCATGTGGCAGAGCTCAATGCCATAAGCTATCCAAACACTATTACATCAATTGGCTAAGTCAAGTTTCCTTCTCGTGTTGGCACTGTCTGTGTGATTGGACATTAGACACTATCGGTTTCCTGATTCATAATGTATTATCCATCCATTCTCCAGACCCTGATGTTTCATTCAGATCGTCGGCTTGAATCACAGTACCTTGTCATGTGTGAATCCTGTAAGCAGTTAGAGAAGAGAGATGATTGCGGTGTGCTGCCGGAAGACTTTATGCAGCTAGAGTTCATATGATGGTTTTTTTTTTCTTTGATAACAATAATAGTTACTTGAGTATACATTTAAAATCTTGAATCCACATTTACAGACTAAAGAGTATTAGATTAAATGCAGTGCATAAATAAATATAATTATAACATATAAATTCCAAATCTCACTATTAACTACCTATTAAAGGGTTAGCTCAAAAATTCTGTCAGTAATTACTCACCCTCATGTTGTTCCAATCCTGCAAGACTTTCGTTCATCTTCGGAACACAAATTAAGATATTGATTAAATCTGAGAGCTGGATCACTCCTCCATTGGCTTCTTAAGGGATCGAAACTGGCCGGCCCAAAGGTTATGAAAGACATTGTTAAAATAATCAATCTTATTATTTTAATCTTAAACATGCAACACAGAAGCTTTGCGTAGTTTCACTACGTGAAATCTCAAGGCCAACAGAGAAGAAAATGAATAGTTGAATAAAGTCATTATTTTTGTTTGTTATTTGAGAACAAAAAGTATTCTCGTCGCTTTCAGGTCAGTTTCGATCCCTTCAGAAGCCTATGGAGGAGTGATCCAGCGCTCAGATTTAATAAAAACAACTTGTGTTCCGAAGATGAACGAAAGTCTTACAGGGTTGGAGCAACATGAGGGTGAGTAATTACTGACAGAATTTTCATTTTTGGGTGTACTAACTCTTTAATATGACTTTTGCATCAATAAACTCAACTCCTCATTACTACTTATTAATAGTTAGTAAGGTTAAGTGTTGGGTAGGATTAAGGAATGTAGAATATGGTCACGCAGAATAATTAATATGTGCTTTACAAGTAAACAGCCAATATTCTAGTAATATGCAGCATGCTAAGCAACTTGATAGAGAAAATTGGACCCTAAACTAAAGAGTTACCAGATTATTAAATAATTTTTGTTTTTGAGTATAAAGATCTACAAAAGTCAGAAGCAAAATTACACAAGACTGTTTATACGTAAAACAATGAAAAATTATGCCAGTGCAATAAGACGAAATGCACTTAATACAAATAGTAAAAAAAAAAAAAATATTGTAAATATATCTTGTTTCAAATATATACAGTATATATATATATATATATATATATATATATATATATAATTTATTTATTTATTAAGTCCAATTATCAGTTTTAACTGAAAAACAAACAAATCTACAAATTGGACTTTGTTATAGTGTAAAAGTAACTGATCTTATAAATATATATATATATATATTCTTAATGTTAATGTGTGTTCTATTCTATTTTATTTTATTCCAATTTTTAACGGGAAACCATGACATTTTTATTATTATTATTATTATCATTTTTTTTTGCAGTGTGGGCAAGGGCACAATTGTTGTTGTACAAATATTTACAGTATATGTTTGCACCAATTTTTTTAGGCCAACAGGCTATCACATACAAAGGCCATTATATTTACATATTACAGTATGGATTACCACATTATGGCTGAAAACATGAACTCTTTAGCTTACACCAATGCACTCAATTAGGCATTTGTCTTAAATTAGTGTACTTGGGAGATTTATGGATTATCTTGGGACAGGTTTATATCGAAGCTGATCGCATGGATTTAGCAGGTCGCCACTCATTACCGTAATCCCTGGTCATTTGTTTGAGTCAGACAGAAACAAACAGGTTCAACCAATCCAAACACTGAATTAAAGACTAAACATAGGTCATAGGTCATCAGCATCTAATTGGATCCACCACAGTGAACTGTAGCAAACCATAGGCCATTTTCTAATATTATCTATTAAGCTAAATTATTTTCTCACAAAAGCTTAAGCAAAGAGGACAAATCCTACTGAGCATTTGCTTTTTTGATGACCACTTTAGCCCCGTCCGTTCATCCTGCACACCTCAGTCACGCAATTTCATTTGAAGTCTGGAAGGAATCCCAAGGGCGGTTCACAAGTACAAATAGATTTTCCTCTTATAGGCATACATATCGGAGCACCCGCCTCTCATCCAGCACTTTGATTATCCACCGTAAATTTGTTGTGATGTAATGATTTTCACATGTGATTTTTTTTGTCAATGCATGTTGCCCTTGTGTGTATTACTGTTCTCATTTGAATTTGCAGATATTGATTATTCTTCATCTCTGAACTGTAAAAAAATATGTCTAGAAATTTGGAAAGAAGTTGCATGCTTATAAATGTGAAGGTTTAAACACTAATGCACTGTACTTTAAATCTATCATAATTATACATTTTCAGTGTCCAAAATCAGATGTCAAATCAAAGCACCCCACTCTGAAATAAAGATTAGATATTAGAAAAAAGCAAGATTAGTTACACAGCGCCCCCTAGCAAACAGTGTGGAAGTAAGTGCGGCTATCGTCCTCATTTCTGATCTGCATGCACAACAGCTTTACGTTATATAGGCTCTAAGCAACTTTTGAATAGGTGCATAACGTGAGGTCTTTTTACTCTGTTCAAATTACGTTTTTGTGATAAAAAATGTATTTAAAAAAATGCCGTTCAAAACGTGCGCACTTTGACAAATTAAAGTATAATTGAATAAAGTATAATTTAATCAATTATATGTATGTAAAGTATTTTAAAATGTATTTAGGCTACTCCATGCAACACCTACAAGTTTCGTTAAAAAATATATATAGCATAATAAAATTGCATAATAAATATAGCACAATGTCCTTTTATTTATTAAGACAAACGTGAGGCAGTATTCAGTATTTATATCATGTTTTGCCTCATCTGGCCTGTAGATGGCAGTGCTCCATAAAGTTTCATGTTAAAGCCTTTAACAAGCGCTCAGTCTTGACTTCAGTCTGTTTCTGCAGGAGAAACCTAATTATACACATTCCTTTTGAAACCACAGCTCTTGACACATTAATGTATCATCAAAATATTTTTCGCTCATTAATATGACTTGTTTGTGCTACTGCTTACTAATATCTTGTGTTGTTAACATGCCTATTAGAAAAGGCATTTGGATTAAATCTGATTTTACATAAGGCAAAACTCACTAGTCAATTAGGCTGTGACTGCATAGGTAGTTTTCGACAAATAAACGACTTTAAACACACCGCTGTGGCATGCGAGGCTAATTCAGAACAAACTTCGTCTGAGGGGAATTTGTCAATTTTATTTAGTAAATTTAGTACGGCTCTCAAAGCAACTCAGCATAACATCTAAACGGTTTTTTGTTATTTTCTTAACCCTTATTATATCAACAAAATGGCAACTCGGTGGCCGGAGGGCAACGAGACGTGGAAAAAGAAAGACTCAAAGAAAGAGAAGTTTGAAAGAGCGGTGTGAGAAGGGCGGGGATTGCTAATTTAAACTTGATGCTATGGGAAAAGGTTTCTGTGAGCAAAATATATAAAATATAGAATTATATTGCCTGTTGCCTTGAACAAACAGCGTGACATGTAGGCTAACTTAGATGTCGTACTCCGGTTAATTTAAGGATAAATGACTCACTAGAAACGTAACGTACTGTTTCTTTATAACAGGCCTAGTACCGCATGATACCTGAAGCTTCACAGCTCTGTCCTCGGCTGTCAGTGTGTATTTTGTTGATTTACAAACATTATAGGTTACTAGATGAGTACATTTTGTAAAAAAGACTTTGATGAAACTTAAAAAGTACAACAGATGGATAGAAAAAGACAGTTAGAGCACCTCTAGCTAGCCTGTCTGTTTAGATCTTGACAGTTAATTTAGTTTGAACAGTCTTTGCTCATTTGTGCATTTAGTCAATGTAAGTCAGAGATTTTTTTGTGAGATTGTATTGTCCGTTTTTATGAAAACCGTAAATCCAATCAGTTAGAAAATATAGCCTATATATAATACATATAAACACAATTCTCAAGCCAGCATAGTTATGTTATAGATAAGCTTAAACTAAAGACTTTTCAGGGAATGTCAAGGAACAATCACCATAGCAACATCACAAAACATCCTGTTCTGCAAGGTAACAGCCACAGCTGCGAAGATGATCGCACATAATATATAGCTAGCCTACACCAACCATACGGTTAGTCTCTGTCGAGATGTGCTGTTGATCCTATCCTGTGTTGTTTGGCAGTTGCACATTTTATCGCATTGTTTGTCTCGCTTGTTGTCTTTAACGGTCTAACAGTCGCTGCCGTGCGCGCGGCGTATTTGCGGATTTGTTTCGCTCCGAAACAAAGTGTGATTTGATGGACACTTGTTTGTCCACATTAGAAAACAGCACTGCTTGTTTTCCATGATCTCCCAGTTTTGTTTGTTTGTTGAACTGCTGCCTGTGTGTAGTTTAAAAATTTTACTTCTGGAAGTTGCTTTAAAATTACACTTTTTGAGAAGGCAAAAATGTGCAGAAAATTTGATTCGAAGCACGGTGTATTTACAGCAGCATTTGTATGTGTGCGCGTGTGTGTGCTGTGCTGGAACAGAAATCCCACTGTGCTAAATGACCTGTGACTGAAGTCTTCCATGTCAACCCTATGATTCACAGTGAGCCCCCACGTCACCGTGCACACACATGCTCAAATGAATTCGGCCTTCTACTGACGCCATTCCGGGCCTATGAAAGCGCGCGCACACACACACACACACACACACACACACACCTACGCCCGAGCGCAGGCTGAGCAGACATCAGAAATATTGTGATTCGATGTTGTAGCTTTCAGGCATTTCCCTCAATGTATACAATCCAGTTTCCGCTCTAGACGTTTAAGGAAGAAGTCCCGCGACGTGTTGATCGAAATGATTACTATTTTGTTTTTCACCTCCGTGTTTTGTTTTATTGGTACATAAAGTGAAGGCGGACTCCAAACAAACAAACAAACAAACAAACAAACAGGGAAAGTGGGGATGAAAAGCTCATTGAGCCAACAAACCAAGCGAGCAACATGATATGTGATTGGTTATTCTAACTGACACGATAAACCTTGATAGCTTAGGGAGGTGAAAAGACATTTTGAGGGGCAGGGCAGGGGCTCAATTGATAAAAAGGGCACTTTTTAAAACTTTTTTTAAACAAAAAAGTATATATAACTCTGACTTCCTAAAAAAATAATTAAAAAAGTTAATTAATTGTATCTTCCTCGCACAGATGCAGTTTATTATTTTGTAATTTGTTGACATCTTTTGAAAATCAATCAGTTCACACAGAAACCATGGTCTCCTTAGTATTCACTACCATGCTACAATGTGTATGTTTTCTATGTTATAGTTTCAATCAAGTATATTTGATACACCTGATGGTGAAATGGACATAGTTTCATATTTGAGGGAGGACTGTATCATCATCATCATCATCATAAAATAAAACCTTCAAAATCCACATTTAGATGGATTTTTGTTTTAAACCTAGTTAACCTACTATACTCGGAAATTTTTGCATCTGTAGATTTCTTCTAAATTCACCAATTTAGATTTCTAAATTTCAGGGAAAAAGACTCTTGATTGATGCATGCAGGTCATTAACGGGACGTTCTGTGGTTAGTTATTTTGTTTATCCTATTTACCTGCATTGGCCTGTCATTTTACCTAGTTGATGCATAATTTTCATATCAGTTTATCGATTGTGATGATGTTATTAGACAGCCCGTTCTCATCCCATGGCGTCATCTAACTGACGCTTTTGACCATACGTCATCATCCGACGCTTTAGGACACCCTTTAGCGTCAGTTAGATGACGCTATCCTAGTGGTCTAACCCTAAACCTACCCCAGACCTAAACCTACCCGCGTCATCTAACTGACGCTAAAGGTAAAGCGTTAGTTAGATGACACCTTAGGACAGCGTTATCTTACTGATGCTAAAAGGTGTCCTAAAGCGTCGGATGTTGACGTATGGTCATAAGCGTCTTGGGATGACAATGTGTTGAATTAGACACACTTTCTGCATTCACCTGTAGAGTCCCCATTTAGTACAGTACGGCTATGATATATTTGCCTTAGCTAAACTGCTGTAGCTTACTTATTACAAGTATATTATTAGTTAGTAACTCACGAGGCATGCATGCTAGCAAGACACAGGTGAACTGTATTTGTCTTTGGTTAATCAGCAGTAAGCGAGGCACTGGTAGTTTAATCTTTTGTTCATCGCCACGCACTTACCTCAAAACAAGCTTAGAAAAACACTTCTGGGAGGGGCCTGCTGCTGCTGCCGCCTGCAGGTGTGTGTGAGCATAGACATAATAAATCACGCAGCCGCCATTTTGAAATCGAAGGCAAGGCTCCGGTGGGAAGAACCTTGGAAGTACAGATGCCTTGGACTACCAACCTGAAGCTGCTGCCACGATTCACACTATTGGATGTTAATATCCAATATAGGTGTAGAGTATAGTTCGTTCCTGCTTTTTTTTTTACGCTCTGAATTATATATATATATATATATATATATATATATATATATATATATATAACACATTTTATATATAAAAAATATTTTATTTATAAACCAAATTTCACAGTATATAGTCTAAAGTATGAAAGAAATGTACATTTTTAGAATAACTAATTTCTACATTAAACACAACAATACAACATCGCATTTGCGGCTCTCCTATGATTAAAGGCGACACTTCCGGTTTTCTTCCCACCAGAGCCATTTCAAAATGGCAGCTGCGTTTTAGAGTGAAATTTATTTATAAAAGTAAATTATATATATATATATATATATATATATATATATATATATATATATATATGTAATTCAGAACGTAAAAAAAGAAGCAGGGACGAACTATAAACATATCCTATATTGGATATTAACATCCAATAGTGTAAATCGTGGCAGCAGCTTCAAGTTGGTAGTCCAAGGCATTGTTGTCTATCTGTACTTATTCAAGCTTCTTCCCACCGGAGGCTTTCGATTTCAAAATGCGTGAAATCAGCATATAGGGCATCTATGTATTTATTATGTCTATGTGTGTGAGCCCTGTTCACATGCACTACAAGTGACGTGTCGCTGTAGGTTGCCAGTGGCTGCGCTGGAAGGCGTTCCCACTACTGGTTGCCTAGTAATGTTTGTGAATGACAATGTTTGTGTTGCTTTCATGTTGTGTAGGCCCTACACAACATGAAATAAATCTTTGCCATTTCATTCACTTCAATCCGAATAGTGATGCCAAAATGTGCTTTTTATAAGCTTTGCTTCTCTTCTGCATCAGACCGCAACGTTTTTTTCCCTCAGTACCCTTTTTCCTTTCTCACCATCTGTTAAATCATGGGGGAAAGGGGAGAAAAGTTGGGAATTAACAAGTTTCCACATGTTGCAGGTGAAAGTGGCACAATTTTTAATTATACCTGGACTCCACTAATTCCAAATACTTAATATAACAAATGGCAAATCAGCTCCTGGCTGCTCCCTGGATAATTGGGACTCGTTGTATTCAAGAGTTTCTTTAGCGTCTGCTACATTAATTAACGCTGCAATGAACCCAGCCACAATATGTTCTGTATTTGTTCAAATTGATTCCCCTGGTAGCATCTCTGAAAGGTGGGAAAGCATAGGACGATGAAGCTCCAACCTGAGCTTCATTAATTGAGCTCACAACCCACTCGGCCTGCCACTGCTCCCATTTAGCACTGTAGCTTACATATATGTTTTGAGCTGGATAGTATAGAGCAAGCTGCACTTTCCAGACCGGATTAAGTGGCATAGTAATGTCCTGGTTTAAGAAATGTCAAGTGATTTGGATTAGGGCCATTGTTTTTGCTTTCCAGGACAAATATAGAAACCTAGGAGGTTTACACTAGTGATATGGTCTATATGTCTATATGGTCTATAGTGATATGGTCTATATATAGATATACATAACAAAGGCTAGATGTCTCATCGGCGCTGCTGGCCAATGGAGATTGACATCTACACCTGGTAGCCATCTTGTCACAGGCAGCTCGCTCTCTCGTAACATCGTTTTTTAATGGTGCATGTACTTTTTAAGTAACCATAACTTGCTAAATTTTCTACCGATTTTCAAACGGTTTGGTTTGTTATAAATGTCAGAAATTTAGTTTTGACACTGCACACTTATGAATAATAAGTGTACCAATAAATAATCATCCAGAATTATAGCCACGTTAATAACGTAAGATTTCAACGAGATAAGAGTATTTGTGTCCGTGCTGATCACTCATCTTACATCAGGTACCACAGAGCCCGCCAGAAAGCTTACCTGTGACAAGATGGCCGCCGATTATAGAGACTTCGCCGCCGTAAAACATTAGCCTTCATTATGGATATCTATGGTGTCCATCCCATGGACTGATGAGATTCTAAAATGAATTTCATGCAGAGCGGCGTATTAAATCAGGCCTCATGGAAGCAAATTCCATTTTGTCCTTTGCAGTTAAAGCCAAAATGAAGGGCTAATCTTAATCTACAAATATAATGTGCCTCCGTTTGGAAATTGCTGTCAGCAGGTGGGCAAAAATATTATCAGATTTATTTCAGTTTCAAATCTAAAGATTATATGGATGAAGATTGAATGGATGAAGAACAAAGAAAGTGATGGGTGTTCTTTTGTTATTGCAGGGAGTCATGCGTCTGACCACATCTGCAAAAATTTTCTAGGAAGGAAAATGAAAGGTTAGTTGAATATCCGGTCCATATTCAACGGTTAGTTGAATAACGGTCCATGAGCCCCAAACCCCCATTTTCTCACTCTCTTTCTTAATCAAGCAATTTCATCCTCCCTCCTGCACTCCCTCTCTCTTTCCACACACACACCTAGAATAATTATCACGATCTGTGGTAGAGAGTGTCCTTCTCTCTACAAGCAATGTCTGCATTAACGTCCTCTCTTTCCTTCCACTGGAGACTACCTTTTTTGGATTAATTTCACCTCACCAACCATTCTTTCTCGTTTTCTGTGAGAGGATTGCGCATAGAAGCCTGTTGTACGCCCACACACAATATCTCCTGTCTCCGCCCTTATGTGTTACAATGATAGATAATGGCTAAGAGACAGGATTTAGAAAATGAAAGGCTTTACATTCCATAAACACATTAAAACGAGTTCTCATTGTGTGCATGTGCGTGTCTGTATGGGGAAATGTGACGAAAAGGGTATGTGAAACAGAAAATAGAGAGTGTAAGAGGGAGGGAAAGAAAGAAGAACTACTTTGTGTCTGAGTGTATTATTAAGCATTGTGTTTTCAAAAGCAAACTCAGACATTTCCAACATATTGCCAATGTGATTTCGCAGCCCAAAATATAACGAAATGTTACTGACAGGCTTTCATCATTTCATGTCATATCTTTAATTCCAATCACACCGTCCTCTTTTTTGTTTGTTTGTTTTGTTTTATAGTCAAAATAAACTGTAAATATTTATTTTATGGCATGGCAAAAAAAAAAAACTGCTGCTTCTTATCATTATTATTTTTATTATTATTATTATATCAAGAAAAAATTATATATAAAAAAATATATATTCCAGCACTTTCAGTAATTCTCCTACAAAGATTGGTTGTAAAACTCTGTTCATTAACTCACATTTAATTTGTTGTATTTTCAAACATCATTATTGCATAATCTATAGCTTAAATAGTGGAAACAAGAGAATACGGACTAAACTCAGGAACTCAGTAAGTTAATGTAATATTATTACATTCTAATGAGTTAATTGACTGTGACGGCCACAATGAGTCAGTTCCCACTAATAGGTTTTGCTTTAATTGGCCCACATCAAACCTTAGAAACTTTTTAGTAATGGAGATAATGTCCAGATGGAGAGTGACTGTTGAATGTTTCTGAATACAATCTAATTCTAGAAGTGCGGGTGGAGGCAATGCAGGTATAATCATATCGGAGACAATATTTGTATTTGCTTTCATATTCACAAATTCACATAATGGACTGATAATATGTCATGATGTTTAAGAAAATAAAGCAATAGAACAGAAAGAGAAAGAGTAAACACAATATTTATTCTTCTCAATTTTGTATATCATCATAAGAACTGATGAATGACAATATTGGAGAATTATTTCATTGGGAAGTTTTTTTGCCAGAATTTCTCTCCATATCTCTTTTCTTTAAGTTGCAGGCTGTATTATTAGACTGTGTAAATGCATTTTTAAGAGATATTCTGCTACTACTCCGAAATTCACAGTAATTCTAACTGAAATTCACAGTAAAAAGTATGTAAAAAGTTTACAGTATTACACATTGGTGACAGGATGACACATTAGTGCCTATAAATTTTACAACTTACAAGTTGACTTATAACTATGACTACTTATAACTATAGACAGGGTCATACACACCAAGACAACACCATTAGTGAAACACACATCACACTAAAATAATGTAGCTAATAACACTCTTAAAAATATTCTTCATTTGCATTGATGTTCTATGAAGAACCTTTGACAACATCAACAAAAAAGGCTCTTACAGAACTGTTGACTGAAAAGGTACTTTTGGGAACCGTTCTTCTGCATTACTGTCAAAAACAATTTTTTCGCTAAAATAAGAACAACATTTTACTAAAACATTGACAGTTTTTCTTCATATATGGTAACTTACAGTCAACAGGTTTTTACTGTATTAGTCTTTTTCTGTAAAACACCTAAAAACGAGACGTTAGCTTGAAGCCTGGTACAACCAAACAGACAAATTTGCGCTTCTTGCGATGTATCTGTCCCAATAATGAACACCCATTATGGCCACCATGACAGCAAGACTCCTCCCTGACAGAGTGCCTCTGCATTTATACATGAATTTATGTAAAGGCATCTGGAGGAGCTGCATGTGCCTGTGAATATATGCATGAATAAGAGAGCAGACAGACTGTCTAAAAACATTCTCTCTCCCTCACCTTAGCCCTCTCGTTCTATCACACACACACACGGTCTCACTCAGTTGTAAGGCTGCTTTCTGGTGGCATACAGTATGCGTGAGGCATATGTTACACAAACATTGTCAGCGTACCACCATTTTATTGGTAAACAACAAAACTGAGTTTGGTCAATAAATGATCCGTGGGCGTGCCACCGAACTCAGGAAAGCCTTCGGCGAGTCCCTCAGGAGCGCCCTGCTGCGTTTGCGTCTTTTGTTAAAATATTCTTTAATAAATAACTACTCTTTAATGAGCTTCTTTTTTGGCGGCGACGCGTTTTCAGACATTTGCAGCCAAATGTCTTTTGTTATTTACAGCAGCTATTTTCATGCACGCCTGGCGTCGTCGATGTAAAATAACAGTAATTGCTGGATCGTTTGCAGGTTGTTTAGCTTGTGTACCGAGCCAGATGAGAACAGTTAATGAGCACAGCTTCCAGCGGCAATTAGTGAAGCAGTCGTGTACATCACAGATGATTTGCAATTAGCTAGCTACATATTATATACACTATGCCAGGAGTGTGCTAGGCGCTTTAGTGTGTGTTTGTTGGAAGGTGTGTGTGGGGGGTGGGGGATCGATTGGCAGGGGAGAAAGCTGTACACAGGGATGAAGGGGGTACAGGAGGAGATGCTAGCGAATATTCACACCTATTACTCATGGGAGACCTGTGCTTGAAGGGATTAGGCCCCTCCCCCTTTATTCCGCTTTACATTATGTTAATTGGTTCAATGGTCTGTTTCAGACAAAAATAATTTGTAGTTGTGCTGCAATGTGAGGCCTACGAAGCGAGGGGAGATGTAATAGTGTCACACATATGCTGGAAATGTGTTATCAGATGCTAATAATGCTGCACTTGTAGTGCGGCCATTATAATCGCAATCATTCTGAAAGAAGAAAAATGCCTTCAAAGGCGCAAAGTAATATCTATATCCATAGCCTGCGAACTTGTACGGTGATAAAACATGGAGATGTATTCCGTCTCCTATAGAAGGAATGTATACGTCAAAAGAGCCAGTGTGTTCACGGTTTATAATAGTGCCATGCATGGGAGGGGGCGGGAAATCACTTTGGAGGCTGTTTCTTGCATGACATCATACAGCACCCTCTGTGATATCTGGTAAGACTGTCAGGTCCTCTGACAGACACGCCAGATGGCTGTGTGTGTGTGTGTGTGGATTATTTCATTGTTGTTACACTCCAGGATAGCAGCAACGTTGACACCTTTTAGCTGCTAAAGTTCAAACCTTAAAACATGAATGCATTAGGAAAAATACTGCAACAAAAAATCATTTGCATTCATAGCGTACTTCTCCGAAGCTAGTTTGGTTGTGCGGATGGGAATTGCTACAAGTGTGTAACGTACAATTTCACTTTTGCTAAATATCATGGAGGCATGGAGTGAATTGTCGTTGCCATGTTTATACCACGTTCTGCTGTGATCTGACCTCATGATGTTTCATTTATAAGCTTGAATGTAATCTGTTCTGAACGCTGCATTTCTTTTCTTATTTACTTCATGGTGTCTTTTATATAGCTCAGGAACGAACTGAAAGGGTCAGGTGATTATGGTCATAAATAACTTTTATTCACTATACCTATGTTTATTAAGTGAAAAATATGTTTGCATGCACTGTGTGTCGCTCATAAACTTCAGGTTTTATTCTGGTTTCTGAAAACATGTATCTGTTTATTTTCCTGCTGGAGAGGAGAGCAGAAACTGAAACTCGTGGTTTATGATACGGCTTCGTCTCCCTGACAGGACCTGTCAAAATGGCCACCGGGTGAGACAGACTCTTTGGCAAATTTCTCCCTTGTGGAGATTAATTAGACCACCAAATATGACACTGAAAGATGTGTACTGCAGATCCATGATGGAGAGCCAAATAAATATTTCAAAATGGGATTTTAAAGAGCTATAATTTAGAGGAGACTGGGACTCTTTTTCTCCAGTGAATTTCTATGGAGCATAAAGCATATATTTTTCCACACTTACTCTGGGCTACGAAAAAAAGAAATTGTTCATTTAACAGCTGTTCATTCAATAGGGGCATGTTGTCACAATAAGAACATGAAATAAACAGCTCATTTATATCACAAAAAAAACACCATAACACCACTGCCACAGACCAAAAACAGGTCATATAAACCCTCATACACATTGTCTGTAGTGTGTGACTGTGACATAAGCTGTTTCATTCTAGCAGTTCAGTTCGTAACGAAAGGAAACGTTTTTCATTTAATTTCAAACATTGAGGAAATGATTACATTTCTTCATAGTATAACTGTATCATTTGACCCAGTTCATCAGAGGATTTTCTCTCACACACTTACAATGATATTCAGATTTTAGCAATTCTCGTATTTTACAGAATTTTCCATGTATGAAAACTGAAAATTATTTTTATTTGGTACAAATCCCATCATTGAGGGATCCTTAGAGACCAATGGTCAATCCAAAGAAGTTAGAGTTGCATGATAACAAATGCATAAGTTAGATAAATGTACTTTATAAGTAATCAAGTGTGTTGTTGTCCCAGACACATTTGGGTTAATTATCAGGAATCTAGAGACACTAAATCGAAAAGATTTTGTACCTATAAAAATGCTTTGCACAGAAGGCCCAACATTTATTTCAAAGAGGAAATGTTCAGTAGCAAAGAATGGAGTAAAGCATTACTCCAAATATGAAAACAGAAATGCATGTTGTTGGCCTACTGTGAAAAAAAAAAGATAAGGTAAGACCAAGGTAGATCTTGTAGCCAACACAATCGATACCTTCAAATGAATGATGTCACAAACCTGAGCCAAGTTAACATCAAATGGATGAAGAGCTAAATGGTCCAGATTTGATTATGCGGCAAATCTGTCTGTAAGTGTTTTAAATCTATTGTTGGTCTTATAGCATATTTCCATTTTTTTTGTTAAGAATGTTCTAATGTCAATGTCACATTAAAATAAGTTTTTTCAATAGTGTTTTTTTTTTTTTTGAAAGAAAAATTTCAGACGTCAGAAAATTCAATCTTGGATTTGAATTGTGTAAAATGACATAATTGTACTTAGCACACTTTGGTGGCCTATAGACATTCCTTGACATAATATTGTGGCAGAAAGTCCTCTGGAGAGCAGGTACAAATGAAACACATTTAATATATGCTTAATTCATATTCATGCATTTTTATGAGGGGCGCCGCCAGGAAGTTATTGGGCAGAGGACTGAATGCGTTTTATAAGAAGAATTATAAAATCTCTCGCCTAAACATCAGTCAGCAGAGTTGTTGTGTGATGCCAGCTGAAAGAACTAACCAACTTGAGTACAAAACAAATAACTCCATACATGTGAACAAAAGAGCACAAATTGTTAGAGGGCGGCGAGAGAAAGGCCAGACCACGGGTGTTCAATTTACAGGTTTGAAACTGTAGATTAATGTTGTCTCCCGGGAATCTATTATCAAGTGTGCTCATACATGCAACAGTGACCACCATCCGCCCTAAATCCAGCCACACCCAGTACCCAATTAGGCCTGTCCCTGGCGACTGGGCAAGGGGAGGGCCTGCCGAGGTCTGCCCTGTGCTAACGAGATGGGTGACAAGCGAGTCATTAGCGGCCTGTGACTGCAGAACTAGTGATGTGAGCCATTAGGGGACAGTATCCGTCCTCATCAAGTCCCAACTGAACGCGGGCTATGCTTCCACAGTCCCTGCCTGTCTCCACAAGCCAATTAAAGTTGTTATTGGGAGACACAAAATAATTAAAGGTGCACTTTGTTGTTTTTTATTTGGGGTGCTGAGGGACCGTCCCTGGCAGTGTTGCAATATGTTTTCTGATGTTTGCTTTTCAATTTCCCAGTTAAGTATCGAAAATAAGCCCTGGCCGGCATAACGAAGAAGCAATTTCTCATGCGAGGGTGTTGTAATCATGTCGACTATTTACATACTGCCATGATCGTGCGTCGTCATGATGTTGTAAAGACTAAACACGCCACTTGTTGATAAACATCATATGCAAAAATGAGGTGTAGCACAGTTTTCTGTCTAAAGCACTTTTTCTGTAAACACGTATATGTGCAGATTAATCCACAGAGAGTACAAAAAGTTGTATAAGTTGCACACATTCATGTATAAATACAGTATATATATATATATATATTCATTAATTGTTTGTGTGCATATTATATATATATATATATATATATGTGTGTATGTATAAAGATTTTCTTACAAAATTGAAAGTCAGTAGAACATGTTGTTTGTTTGAAGGAACAACCTTTACTTCAAATGCAAGTTCTTGGCATGGATTATAATTCTTATAGTTTATAAATGCTCTGCAGAGGGCTCTGTGACTCTACATCTGTTTTGTGAGCACATTGTCACGAGAGGATTCCCAAGTCCTCAAATTAAATGTCTCGTAGGTTCCAGACAAGAGACAGAGCATGGAGAAGATGCACAATATATGCACACACATGCAAACAAACATGCATAAATCACAAACAACTTTCCACATCATTTCATTAACAGCCTAAAACAAATATGATCAAGAATAATTGAAGTTATGCAGCTATTACCAGCCTAAACACGTTTACAAGGCCTTAAAGGGATAGTTATGGATATGCTGTCATCATTTACTCACCCTCATGCCATTCTAAATCTGATTTGCAATTCTTTCTGTGGGGGAAAGGTGTCATTGGATCTTATTGACAAAGTTCTTTTAGACCCCGAGGACTTTCTTTGCATTTCAAAATACCATTTTTCTTTTGCATAAAACAAAATCACACAGGCTTAGAAGGACATGTGAACTAATACTTTAACTGTTGTTTAACTGCCTTTAATGCATTTAGTTATGCATAAATACACTAATGCATTTAGTTTTTTTAAGGCCCTACATTTTCGTTCAAACTCGATATCCTTTCCACCAATCAATATGATGCAGTTAAATGCTGCACAAACAGAATAGATGTGCAGGCCCAACCCAAAACACTTTACTTCACACTTCTATCGGGGTATTGGCATTTACATACCCTGTTATATATGCTTCCTATTGTTATTTGAATTTCACCCAGCGAAACTACAACATTCTAAACAGGACCTTTTTGCAGAGTCCTCAGAAGTGTCATTACAGAAAAGGCGTCTTCGCTGTGGGGATTTCAATCGCTGCCAAAGTCACAGTCACAATGAATATAAAACAAACAGAATTAGCCAACAAAATGAAGACTTTTTCTCCAGATATTTAATATGCATCCCCGCTGACCACATACTAAATAAACAAGCTTTGCACAATGAAAGTTGAGCTGTCGGAGCCAGTCTTACTCACAATATATATATATGAAGAGTTCAGATGCAAAAGCCTCTAAATGCCATTTGAAATTTTCTTCTTTAATGATGATTTTTATCAAACTTGTATATTTAAGTTCAGTAATTTCACTTAAATAACAATTAATAGGTAATTATCATTACCATTTAAGTGAAATTACTGAACTTAAATATACAAGTTTGATAAAAATCATCACTAAAGAAGAAAATTTCAAATGGCATTTAGAGGCTTTTGCATCTGAACTCTTCATATATATATATATATATATATATATATATATATATATATATATATATATATATATATAGTTTATCCAATGAAATGAACCTTTTGCATTACCAAATCATGAACCTGAGCATTAGCAAACAGTGCACAATTCCATGGGAAAGCAGGCGCCCAATTGCAAATCATTTGAATTGTAAGTTTTGTTAGCTTTGAAGATGTCTGCAGAAAAGATAATGAATGGTAACAAAAGGTCAGTGAATGAAGGACTGAATGAGATCGAGCGAGCAGAGAGGGCACAGTGGCTGAAGAGGCCCACAAAAGATTGATGAGTGGCTCTTGTCCAACAATGGTTTCACATCAGACATGCTTATTTTACTTTGATGCATGCATCAGCTTTAACCCTTTGATTTCCATAACAAGTTTATTTCAGTTCTGTCACTGTGTGCACCCTGTATTTGACGACTGGTGATTTTACATTGTATGTTATAGAGATAAACATTTGATTCCGAGATTCGAGAAAGAATAAGAAAACTTTGTTTTTAAATCAAATTACCGAAATATTCCCGAATGATAAAAGATATACATCCAGATGAAAATGTAATAGCAATATTTGGACAACAATATGAGATAGGTAATAATAACATTAAAAAATATATTATTAATATTTGCATTTCCTTGGTATTTCTGTGGAATCAATCTTATTCCAAATAGATCTTTCACTTTAACTTTGGTGTGTCACTCAGTTATATGCATGACTCAATCTTTGTTTGAACTGTGTTATGGCACATCATATTTTCGCATTACTATTTTTTTATCCGATTTTTCAATTTAATTTTTGTTTCATTTTTAAAAAAATTTTGTTAGTTTTTTTATATGACTTATTTTTATTTCCGTTTTAGTTAACAATAATAAACCTGTATATCACATTCACACAAACTGCTCTGAATGGTGCTAAATTTCCTTTTCCCCAATATTCATGTGAAATTAAAAAAAATATCAATATCATATACTTTGAAACTTTGATTTCCTCTTTGCCATTAATTGACCATATTTCCCCCCCTACTAGATGGAAAAAATAATAGTTGGAAATGGACTCTTATTTAGAGTTGGATAGTGTGAAATGCATCTTTAACCAAACCAAAGCACAACCTGCACTGCCCCAATATGCCACACCTGACATCAACCGTATCAGTCAAAACCTTCATGTCACAAGAAGGCTTGATGGAGCAGTCACTCCACTCTCCATAATTATAAATATAGACATTTTCCCTGTCAGTCAGATCAGCACTGAGGATGTAATGGGCGTTGAGTTAATTGCTGAGTGAGCCACAGTTAGAGAAAGAGAGAGAGAGAGAGAGAGTGAGTGGGGTACTAAACTGAAAACTGTCATTTCTGCCAAGCCCCAAATCATTTATTCTCCTTTTTCAACCATGTTACTAAATCTCTTTCCCACTTATTACATAAATTGCAATTAGAAGTCATCATGACATGCTGCTGGGGGTCCTGACCTGTAATGGCTCCAAACACAGAGAAACCTTATTATCTGTCAAGAGGTGCTTTGGCATATGCCAGCGTTTTCTCGCTCTTTCTGTGTGACATGCTCTGATAATCTTTTGACTTCCTGTCTTCTGTAATTTAGACTTATTTAAGGAAGATTATTTTACGGGCTTATGAGTGGAATAATTTGAGTTCTTTTTGTCAAATAAGAAATTCGGTGTCATGAAGAGTTTACAGAGTCAAGCAAGAATCGATGCACATGGAAAGCTTATCCACCTGGAATAGAAGCAGCATGCGAGATGTTTGCGTCAACTTAACAAAACGCTTTGCCGCAGTCGATCCTCATGTTGTATTTTACAGGACCAACCACAAAACCACAAAGAAACATGCATGAGGTAATGAAGAAAAAATGACTTGGTTTAGACTAAAAACTGGAATTCTTTCATCATTCCAAACCTGTATGACATTTGTTTTTTGTGGAACACAAAAGCCGTACAATACACATTAATAAGGTTCATCATTGTTTTGGACCTGACTGACTTTACTTTTATGGACAAAACAGAGTCATAAAGGTTTAGAATGGCATTAGGGCGAGTCATTTTTTTGGTGTGAACTACTGTATCTGTTTAATTACATAAAATAAGTTACCTCTAGGGAAAAGAATTGGTGTTCAGGCAGCTATAGTTATTTAAAAACAACATGGATTTTTTTTTATTGCAAAGTGATCATGATCCGTCAATGTGGAACAGTACAGTTGACTTAGAAATTAGATTCACAACCCATTCAAAAGATTATATCTTAGGCAAAAATGCTCCTGACTCCACTATAGTCATTTATTTTTTTCTATTAAAAAAAAAAATACTTATGACAAACAGCCAACAATATAGCTTCAAATAACACTTCCTGTTGTGAAACAAATGTTGCCACAATCAACACATCATTTGTTTGGGGAAATTTGTCTGCTCTCTGACAAAAGCGGTAGATCTGTGTGGGTCTAATTTGACCTAAAACAAGCAGTCCTGTTAGTGATCTCTCTAATTGAATCGAGTGATATTGGTGGCCTTCTGTATCGTACTACAGCAGTGATGAACACAGTTACTCTATGCGTGGGAGGCGAGCATCAGCTGGCCTCTCCTAGCAACTACAAGTCCTTGAGCCCTTCTGTTTACAAAATGCCGGCACACACGGAGGTGCATGAACACAGTTGGCCCACTCAAGCCTGGTCTGAGTTATTTGGATCCTAACAAGTTTCTTTCTAAATAAAACACATTTAATAAGCCACTCAACTCTGTCTCGGAAAAAGCTACAACTATGTGCCCTTACTAATTTGAACACTGTATACTATATACTTAATTATATTATATTATATTATATTATATTTATACTTCAGTTATTTTCAGGAAAACTCATGGCTTATAGTTCCAGGCAGGTCTTAACTGCATTTCATGACCATATGATGTCAATTATTTCAAATGCTGCCTACAACAGCAAAATAACCAAAACCCACAGTGACATTAACCAGGCAAATAAATAAAATAAACATTAGGATAGAAACGACAAATTATTTCCTTGTTTTTTGCCACAAAATTATGTTTTATTATGTAGGTAAAGCCTACTATCTTTCTTCTGCTCTCTCTTTCACTCAAACACACACGTACAGATACACACTCTCACAGAAACACGTTGTCAGCGGTTCTGCCGTGTTGTCTTCGGGTTCTGTTGTCAATAGGCGTTCAGTGACGCTGATGACGTGTCTCATCTAGTGGGTCCGTGTATTCGGGTCAAATAAAGATGGCAGGGCAAAAAAAAAATGACAAAATCCTTAGACACGTTTGCAAAGATTGTTCAGACTGTAAACGAAGCTCAGGCGCACTGATAGCACGTCAGCAGCGTCTTACGTCACTGAAGCGGATTGACAACAGAACCCGGAAGACAATACATTGCTGAATAAAGTCGTCGTTTTTGTTATTTTTGGACCAAAATGTATTTCCGATGCTTCAAAACATTCTAACTAACACACTGATGTCACATGGACTACTTTGATGATGTCTTTATTTCCTTTCTGGACAAGGACAGTTTATCATACATACATTTTCAATGGAGGGACAGAAAGCTCTTGGACTACATCTAAGATATCTTAAAGGGATACTCCACCCAAAAATGAAAATGCTGTCATCATTTACTCACCCTCAAGTTGTTGCAAACCTGTATGAGTTTATTTCTTCTGCTGAGCACAAAGGAAGATATTTTGAAGAACGATTGGAACCAAACCAATCTAGTGTGTGTGTGTGTGTATAAATATATGTATATAAATATAAATATAACATTATCAAATAAATAATACAAATTATTAATAAATAAAGGAAGATATATTGAAGAACGATTGGCACCATTGACTTCCATAGTAGAAAAAAAATACTATGGAAAAATACTATGGCAGTCAATGGTGCCAATCGTTCTTCAATATATCTTCCTTTATTTATTAATAATTTGTATTATTTATTTGATAATGTTATATATATATATATATATATATATATATATTTATATACATATATTTATACACACACAAACACATATATATATATATATATATATATATATATATATATATATATATATAAAATCGAAATAAAATAGTACATTAATTTAATTGGGCAAAAAAGGTTTTGACCACCACGTGAAAAGCACCAGATGGTTAAGAGATTCTGCTCCCTATGTGTGAATGACTTATTGAGAAAGTTCACTTTTTAAACTTTTTTTACTTCAGCAATAATTTGCCAAGTCTAGTCTTCGGCAAATTTTGTCTCAAAAGAGATCAAACTTAAGTCTGAGCTCTGAAGCATTCAAAATTTTATGATTTAATTTTCATGTCAGCTCAAAAAGTGACTGGTCCCCACAATGTAGGTGATTTCAGGTTTTACTATAGGCTACTTGTGGGGATATTTGGTCCACACAATGTAATATAAACATGAACACACACACTGACACACACACACACACACGCACGAGCGCCCACATAGGCTAAAACAATCAAAAACTTTGGCAACCGAATTACAAGAGATTTTCTATAGAAAATGTATCAGGTTGTTTAAATTACAACTCGTAACAGCATTAGAAACATCTGTTAAAAAACAATAAGCGAAATATTCTTCTTACATTGTTGTATGCCCCATATGGTTTTCCGGAAGTATTTTGGAGGAAACTATGGTTACCATGGCAATTTTTTATTATCAGGGAACCGACTCTATTTCATCTGACCTGTAAACGAAAATAATCGCATCTATGTTTTAGAGCGGAAAGAATTAATCCATAGAACAGAAACTTTGACATTCACATCCCCGTTCGCCATTGCAGCATCATCTGAACCTCCGTTATGAAGGAACCAGCCAGGAGGCGGTGTCTGATCAGAGTCCAACATTAAACATATCTGACGTCTATATCTCCATCGTCGCATCTCAATGTCAAAATAACTATTTTCATTTCTGTGCTATAGATGTTCCTTCAAATTCGCGTTTTCCGTCTGTTAACCCGCTGAGCGTCTTTGGGGATCTGAAGTTTGCCTCAGTTTGCGCAACCGGTGTGTGAACTCGATCAAACAGCCCTATTTGATCGCTGTCCAGGGGAGACACCAGGGGATTCATATGAGCGTGCCTCCGGTGATCCGACCGCCGAGCCCCCTTCCGGGGTCGCAAGGCATTTCCTTCCAAATCCAGATCGGGTTGAGCCGGGAACCCGTCCTGCTGGATTCCGGCGAGTTCAGCCTGGCGCAGGTCCGAGAGATGGCATGCTCCATCGTAGACCAGAAGGTAACAATTTCCATTTTCCCTCATCTCTCATTCATTGCCACTCCAGTAAAAACATCATAGATGTCATCCTAAATAGGCTACTATTTGACGAAATGACTGTCTGGAGTTTAGAAATAACTTTTACTTGTTACTTGCACGTTTGCTGGAAACGGGGGTTTGTCGCTTATTTTCTTTCCAAACTCACATCATTTTAAGTCACGACGAACTTGAAAGTTTTATTTAAATATTGGCTTTTGAGTTGATTTTAATATGATCTTCATTGGGTTTTGTCCGTGAATATTAATTTAAAAATCTGTTAGGCAGAACATAGGCTTACAAATAACTTTCAAAATACTCAATGAGAAAAAAAATGATAGAAAATGGCAGTAAAATGAATTCTTGTCAGACTAGGAGTTTACTTCATAACCTGAAGCAGCAGAATCACACTGGTTGTTCTGCATTGTATTTTCCATTGACAGTGATGACGACACGGTGACGTTGGGTAGGCTACTTATTGAACCAGTGAAGGGCTTGTACTACCACACATCAGAGTACTGCAGGCCTGTCTCTCCTACTGAAATACATTCTTTCAGAACTATTCACTGGATTGTGTCCAGGAGATTTTTCTTTAATTTGTTGATAGTTGGGATATTCTGTCACAGTGCAAATTTATGTTACATTGAGTGAACATCAGGGCAAGGAAGGAATTATTTTGGTTCATCTGACAAGATGGTTGAATAAGTTGGCCTTGAACGTGAGAAATTATCAGATTAAATTAATAGAAATTGTTAAACCAAACAAAACATAACCTGCATTGTTTTTTTGTGTTTTTTTTTTTTTTTGGAGTTGTACTATACTTTTCTGCCATGAGATACTGCTTTGACAAAATTACACTATAAAAGTATAGTTAAGTGTAAATGTCATTGAATTTAGCAATAGATTAACAAAAAATGTACAGAGACTTTAAGACTACATGTAAGACAAATATTTATAGTTGTGTGTCATTTTTTTATTTCTACTATTATTTTGGCAGATTGGTTTATCGCCAGTTTCAGAGGGCAGGCTTAAGCTAGTTCTGGAGTAAAATGCATGTTTTAGCTGTTTTAACTAAAAAGCAACTTGCCATTATTATGTCTCAAAAATGCATACCAGTAATATAAGGAAAGTTATTTCCTTATATTACTGGAAATAACTTTATAAGGAAAGTTTTTCTTTATAAGGAAAGTTTATAAAAGCTACTTAAATGTCCTAATTGAACTAAGCCCTAATCTTGGCTTAGTCTAAGCCCTCTCTGTGAAACCGGAGTGAAAATAATATTGTTTCTCCAAATCCATTTTTTTTCCTGGAACAGAAAAATGTTAGTTAGCAATACCCATGTCTAAGTTGCTCTTTTCCATCCTTTCCTTCTCCCAGTCAAACACAATGCATTTTTGATACACAATAACTGAAGTGAAGTTTCTATATGTCAAGTGCATTTTGCGTATCATGAAGGCATCGGGTTTGAACTTATTTAATGTTTTCCTCACACAGAAATAACTGTGTGGCTTTAGAAGTCTTAGAATATCGCGAACAAGTCATGCGGATTTTAATTTGTTAACATCCATTCTTATATGGAAATTAGCTTTCTGATAAATACCTTAAATGCTTAGCCTGGGTTTCCCCATTCCTGGGCATTCCTAAACCACGCCTCAAATACGAGAAATTTAACATGTGGTTTCCAGACCACATTTCATTCTCAATGATTCGTGGTCTGACATTAGCCAGGCTATTAAATGCTTTTCATTCTGATAAATAGGGTTTGTGGTTATGTTTTTTTGTGGAATGACATGGAATGACATGAAGGCAAAAACCACACCTGATGCAGTACAAGAGAGCATGTGAACTCACAAGTGCTTACAGTAGTAATAAAGTTCTAGTCTTCTGTGTAGATTCGCAATCTCAGAAATCGCATAACACAGCAGTCAGATTGTCACCACCCCTTAAAATGCACATAAGATGACATCTGCACAGTTATTAATATCTTTTGGCGAAAAGTGTTTTCTGTTTTGTAAGCACCTGCGCTGTGACACCTCACCAGAATGATACTAGCTCCATAAATATTACGCATTGTGTGCATCTTACAAAGTTTGTGATGAGACACGAGGTGTTGACAACAACATAATTTCCCACCATTATCAAACATTGGTTTCTTCCTAAATCTCTTTCTCTCCCTCGCGGCTTCCTAGTTTATTCTGTGACACAAAGTGTGGAGGTTGCAGTCTGTGTTTTAAGACACACAGGTGTTAAAATACAGAGCAGTATTTTGATAAGCACAACAACAACAAGCATCATGTGATGCTTAACAAGAAACACCTTTTTTTAGGTCTGACGTTGTCAGGATGAGTTTAGGAAAATAGAATTACTTATTTAGTAGAAAAAACGTGAATGAGAACAACAGATCTGCATCCTGGGTGCCTTCAACGCCTTGCACACGTTCTCTTGCTCTCTTGAGCATAAGCATTCAAAGCATTTAACACTTTAAATAGTTAGATGTGAGATGTTGAATAAGTGTGCATGAGGTGAAGGTGACATTGTTGTGCAGACAGTCTCAAACAATGCTGTGCTTGTATTGTTTGGTTGTATTGGAATGTGTTAGAAGGGGATGGGGGGAGTTTGTTTCGTTTTTATCTACCTGCCTGCAGCACTGTGCTGTTGTGCAGGTGTTCACATGGCAAAATAATTCAGACAACCCAGAGATGTCACACTTCACTTTCTTTTATCGTTTATTGTTACATTTAGGGCAAGTCTGATAATATAATATAATTCTATAACTCTAGGACTGTTTGTTCATCATGTTACATTTCGTGCCATAAGCAGATTTTGTCTTTAAAGGAATAGTGACATCCTCACCATTTAGTCATCCTCATGTTCTTCCAAACCTGCATGATTTTCTCTCTTCCGTGGAACACGATGAGACATTTTAATAATGAAATCAAATGAAGCTTTCAAGCTTCAATTAGGACACAAAAGCACCATAAAATTTCATAAAATATTCTAAATGTGGTCCATGCTACTTGCATGCTATATTCCATTTGATTGCTTCAGATGACTTGGAATCATTGAGTCAATAAGTAATAACTTGGTCAAATTGTTTTTGTGAAATGGATCAAATGATTCAAAGAGATCTGACTAAAAAGAAAGATTCATTCATGAATCTGACATCACCACTTCTCTCTTTACTTTAATGCGGCAAGAAAAGCTACACCCTTAAAATTAGCTGCTTTTGCATCATTGGGCCAAACTATTCTCGTTGCTGAACCGTTCCCTTGTGGAGCTGATAACGGAACGCTTTTAGAATGTAATACAAATTCGTCAGTCCTTGCCTTGGCAACGCAAGAGTTAAAAGACAGTATGAGATGTATGTAATGACTGCTTTATGGAGGATGATCAGATATTCATTTTAATTTATTATTATTATTGACTTGTGTTCACTTCACTAAAATAGCATGCTTAGCCAGGTATCAAGAAACTGGTAGCCAGGCAACAGACAAGTGAGTGACCTATCCTGAGTGGCGACGTCACTACACGCATACCAGCACGGTTGGCTAACAATTGTGAGAATTCCAGCACGAATAATCATGGCGTGCTGAACCAAGCTCTCGTGGAGATATAACGGGAACCACTCCTTACCGTTCTTAGAATCACTAGGCCTGACGGTGGACAAGTGGCTATTGGTTCCATGAAGTACCTTTAACATTCCTGAAACCTTTCCATTGCATAAAATAAAATGTCCTTAATAGTGAAAACGGTTCTGTAGATTGTACATAAACTGTAGAAGAAAAAAAATGTATTTTAAAGGGGTTCTATTATTTCATTTTTCCAACTTTAGTTAGTCTGTAATGTTGAGCATAAAAAAAGATCTGTAAAGTTACAAAGCTCAAAGTCCACTTTATATATCTCCAAGGGAGATATTTTATTTACAGCATACACTTTCCAAGAACTACAACAAACAACTCGTTTGGACTAAAACTAGTTTTTTCCGGGCTTTGTGAAGTCATAATTTAACTCATTTAAATAATCCCTGCTCACAGAATATGCAAAAAAGGGGACGAGGGGTAAAAAAGAGGTAAAGAAAAAAATTACAAGAGGTAAAAACGATATAAATACTGTTCGTTTTCTCACACAAACCGTTCGTTTCGTGTCTTAGGCCATCAATGTGTACTTACATTGATGTGAACCCAGGCTGGACCCCATAAATCTCCATTATATGACTGATAGACAAGAACGGTTTGATCTAAAAATATCAAAATTTAAACTACTGCAGAAACAATCTTGGATGCCCTTGAGGTAAGCTAAAACATATCAAAAATTAATTTCAAAGTGAACTATCCCTTTAAGTCTGAATCAGTTAGAAATTTACCCCATCCTTATTATTTACACCTGAGCACATGAAACTCGTGGTTTTATTGTAACGTGCAAATCTCAACAGACTGAGACAGCTAACCAATCACAACACATTTCATATTTTGGAAGGAGTGGCTTCATCGAAACAGGAACTAAAGACATATTAGAGCCAGATTGGGGAGAGATGTGCTGTAATATGCCATAATAGGACCCCTTTAAGAACTATTCACTAAAAGTTATTTAGAGAACTTATAATGGTTCTTCTATGGCAATGCTGTGAAAACCACCTCTTTGGGGTTTAGCGAATGCCAAGATTTTCAGTTGATATTGACTGGTCAATTCGTCATGCTAAACTATTCAGAAAACTTTAGAAGACTTTGAATATAATGGATCAATAGTATGGCAAATTTGTTCTTTTTTATAATGTTTTTGGTCATTTTCATTCCTCACTTACTTTACATTTTAATTTATTTTTTAAATCACCTTTTGTGTGCCATAAAAAAAGTCAAACGTCTTTTTGACGACATAAGCCGGGAGAGATATAATAATATAATTTAGCTCAACTTTTCTTTAATGGACAAGATGTTCTACAGTTAAATTTGTCTAGGAAATCAACTTCAGTTACTTTGTTCATTTATTATCTGAGCAAATACAGCAGAGGACAACAAATGTCTTTTGAGCTGTAATGATCAAGGAACATCCTTGGTCAGGAAGTAAAAACTGTTCTAACAAACTAAAGTGGTGGTTATAAGCTTGTCAGTGCTGATATGTATATACATATAAACAGATATACAGTTGAAGACATGCTTATAGTGTCATTTTATGAGCAGAACATGACAAAATTTGCTGTATTGAAACTATCTTCACTGCAGAGTCAGATGGAGGGGGAAATTATTTAGGTAGGAGTGAAAATGTATTTTTTATTATTATTTTATTATATTACTCTGTGATTCAGAATCACATTCTGGTTGATTTTCTATGATTACTCAGAATTGTCTTTGATGAAATGACAGTCATTCAAACTTGGAATGGGAAAGACAAACACTTATAAAAAATAAAAATCGCTCCATACCTTTACCCACAAATACACAACAAAACTAACAACACAGGGCAGCAATATGACCTGATCTCATAGGCAGAAATAAAAACTCTTTACCATCCCCTTTTCTTTCTCACATTGACAAAAGTCCTTAGTGCTATCAAGGGCCTGCTTAATAGACTGTGAATCCATTAGTGCTCGGGATTATCAGGCTTAATTAAAGTGATAGCGCCTTTGTTTGAAGTTTGCACCTTTTTGCATTACCGCTCCTCAAAGTGCTCTTATTAATCAGCGGGGCTGCCGCACTCTTCATGTTAAGCGCTAACCGATCCATTGCTCAGTCCATAACACAGACGTGGCAGACAGATGAGCATAGCTGATGACGGCTGTGTGGAACAGCTACTTGTGTTTGACGAATGATTTCATGTCAGCCTAATGCATCCATCGCTGGTCTAAAACAAGTAAAAAAAAAATATCTTTGTATTCGTGGTGCTAAGTTTAATGGATTCTCACTGTAAATGTGCATAAAAGACCTAAAGTGTATTTTGTGAAATAGCCTACAAAACACATTTTAACGCTATTATAGATTTACATTGCCTAAGACATAGTATTTTGAATAATCGATATTAGCTTATATGGTCATCTCACCAGCACTGGTCTTTCTATGTGAGTCTTTCTAGTTGCTTGGCAACTGATTATGATTGTCTGTGAAGTACTTATCTGAGTGCCATTATGATGACGAGAGCCATGTGTGGTGGGGTCACGCACTCACAAGTGCGCACACACACACACACACACAAACACTCCCACACTGGGGTAAGAGATGAGAGCTGCACATAGCCCATTGTTAAGCAGCTGTTTTGGAGAGTATTCAAAGAGCTTTCATTATCATGAGATACATAACGGTGTGCATGTGTGTATGCCTGTTTTTGAGGACCGTGGCTTTATAGCGTCTCATTCATCTTGTTTTTTTTTTTTTTTGTGTTTTTTTTTTTTAACAATGTGTAGCGGTGCTGCAAAACACTCTTTGGTCTTTAAACCAGTCAGGTGGCTGAATGGATTCTTGCTGTCGTATATAATGACGTGGCTCTGGCAAAATAGTCATGAACTGTTTCCTGGGTAAGGTGGACTGATGGAGTTTCAGTTTTGCCCTTTCATTTAATAGAATTATTGAGATGTGGATTATCATGCTGTTCAACATGGAAATAAGAAGGAAAGTTAACAAAGGAACGTGTTAATTGCTTTCAGTAATGAAGTAAACACATATTGCAGTAATTGAAATGACTAAAAATATGTAGTGTTTGTCTCAGTGTCAATGCAGTTTACTGGGAGGTTACGTTGTTTACATGGGTCTTCAGGCAGGATTGGAAAATACAATTATAGTATAGTAGTATATTAAGAAAATGCAATTCATACAATGCATATAATACCCCTCCTAAGTGAGGAGCATGTTTTTAATTATTGAAATAAATAGTGTAGGTAAGTAACATTTCACTACATGTCAACTTACTTTCATTAGAATATTAGTACACTGTCTACTTAATATCTTTGCAAATACATGTAAGCTTATTCAGCTTGTAACACACTTAGTCTACTTATCCTCAACAAATACTCTCAGTTAGTTGACATGTAGATGCAACGTACTGTCATAGGAACATCAAAATAAAGTGTAATTTTTTTTAAATTTAAATTAAAATAATTCTGTTTGGGAATTTTTTATTTTAATTTTATATAATGTCCATTTTACAGTGATTGTCACATGACCAACCCCATTAAAACTAATACTTTTATTTTATTACATATTTTATTTTATTATTATATCTACAGTAGCAGAATTATTTCTGAAGGATCGTTTTAAAAATATTTTTTCTTGTATTTTCCTTAGATGTAATTGATTAATAAAAACGAGAGCGACACTTATAAATATAAATAGCTTTGATAATTTCCCTTAGGGGTCTTTACACATTTAAACAAACTGAAATGAGTGCCAACTTCAATAAAAATGTCACTTTAACTGCTTAAGACTTTAATTGTTCTTAAATCTCATATAAAACTACTGAAAGCGGTACAGTGACTGCAGAAGCACAAGAAAGCTTGGCTTACGTATTGTTTCATGGTTGTTGCACCTCATGCTGTGCGAGGGAGTCCAGTTCACCTTATCATAGGCAAAATATCGAAATTATAAAGTCAATTTAGAGGTGTACCACCCGCTAAGCCTGTCATGCTATTTTAATGATCTGCTGTAGCACCTCAAAGCCCAACAGAACTTGTGCTGTCTCCAGCCGAGTGCACTTTGCCAAGGGTTAGTTAGTGGGCATGTCTGCACTGAGAAAGAGAGCTGTAAAATACTCACTAATAAAGTGTGAACATACAGCTATTAAGGTGACAATGAGAATCTTAGCAGCCCTAAAAGAGAGCTGTAATTAGATACAGTGTGCAGTCTCATCTTATAGTGTCGCTCATCCAGATGATTCTCCATAGAATTAAAACACATGGAAATGTACAGTATGTGAGTGCATGTACAGTAATTGAGACCTAAACATCTTTACCATCTCAATGTTTAGGGCTTGATTTATGGAGCTAATAATATAACAAAATGAATTGAATTTGAATTGTGTACATTTGAATTATTTGCAAGTGTAATTAGCAATTGAATTTTAGGTGGTAGATTAATTAATAAATGATTTTTTTTAAAAACAAACATTTGAAATTTAACAAATTGAATTGTTTTTATGGCTGAATTTTATAGACATGTATTTTCACACAGCTAGTTTTTTTTTCTGAATTCTTATACTGCAAATATTCAGTTAAAAAAAAATACAGATTCAAAGAGCTGAGACTAGGTCAGAAATAGGATGGGGAATCCGTGTGCTGTTGGGATTTCACGAGTCGCGTCGCCCCGCTCGCATCCGGTCTAGACTGCGCCAGTCAACTACCGCAGCCCTGCCCCCATCATCAACAATCCAGTCAACTACCGCCCCCTTCTTCCAAATGCGATCATTTTGAGCTTCTGGTACGATACTTGGATATTTCCAATCTGGCAACACTGCACTCTATCAAGCGCTCTCTGGTATCTCTGTCATGATACAGTGCTATACTACAGTGATTATTACAACTCTGATCTGTGGTTTTAGAAGGTCACACTGCTCAAGTCCGAGTCAAGTCGCCAAAGTTGTCAAAGTCTAAGTTGAGTCGCAAATCATCTTCGATTATGTCACGTCGGGTCGCAAGTCATGCAACTTGAGTCCACAACTCTGCTTAATACCTCATATGATGAACAACCTTGCCTATAACATCTCCAGCAGCCATGACTTTGGCAGAATACCTGGTTGTTTCCTTGTGTGTGCATGTGTGTGTGTGTGTGTGTATAGGGTGTATAAATAGAGGAGCAGTGCTCCAATAGTATCGATCAGTGGTTGTTACTGCACAGCCAGCAGCTTCTAACCTGCAGACTACACATGGCTCGGGCAGACCAATTGACTGATGGTGGTTATGGTTCATGCTGTCTAGGCTCATTGACTGGTTCTCTGTAAAATCTAGTATGTTTGTTGTTCTTGTAGATGTACAAAGTCATGTATTTTATTAGATAAAATGCAGTGATACACAATCCTTCAGAAATCTGTTGATTTTATGCTCAAGAAATATGTCTTTTTATTATCAATGTTGAAAACATTTGTGCTACTTAATATATTTGTGGAAACACTGATATCTTGTTTTCAGGATTCTTCAAAAGGTCAAAAGAACAGCATTTATTTTGTAACAATGTAGTTGTTTCACTAAAAAAAAAAAACCAGAGCCGTAGTAATTAGTTTAGACGCCGAGAAAACATTTGACTCAGTTCGCTGAGAGTACCTGTATTTGGCATTGAGAAGATTTGGTAAAGATGATTTTATTAGTTGCATTAAAATGTATTCGTCACCAAAGGCTAGAATAAGGATCAATGGGCATCTCACTCAGAGTATTAACTTGGAAAAAGGCTGCCAAGGAAGCCAAGAATTCGATTTAAAACACTGTTGCTACCGAAAGAGAAAGGGAAGGATTTGGAGATCTCGCAGCTGACTGTACCATTGCAAGCAGTGCTGGGTAGCAAACCACTATATGAACAGTATTCTAAAAGTTGAAATCAATGGACTAAGGTTCCTTTTAGAATCTGGTTTAAAGAATGCAAATCTCCGTTACTTAAAAGACAATCTAGACTATTAAAATGGGTTGCTTTCGACTCCGACTTTAAACCAGCAAGGCAGGGCTCCAGACTGCAAGCAAATGCTCGCATTTTGCGACCAAAATTTGAGAGTGTGGGACTGAATTTTACATCCAGTCGCACATGTGCGACCAGTCAATTTACCACACATTAAATGCATGGTTAAGGGGCGCATCAATGAACGTGAGTGCGTCTGAGCAATGAGCGATCGTTCCCGAGCAGCGAATGCAAACAAAATGAAAGTGGAACAAAAATACGCTACACATATATGCTTCATGGACCGTTTATTAGTTTGGACCAAGCGTGCCGCACAAGCTCTCAAAAGTGAAGCCAAAACGTCTCAATCGCCCCCCTGTGACCGGTCCTAGTGTAGCTCGTAAATCCCGCCTCCCCATGTTATTCAACGGGACCAACTAAACATTTAAATTACACTTCACATATCCATGCGCGGCCTTGATTTCGCAGTTTTACTTCCTGCTCACGACTGCGCATGTCTGGTCCTGAAAACGCAAGTGGCTGACTGGCTGAATGTCTGTTCTGTACAGGCAACTACCAGCTCGGGTATGTGGAGAGAATTCTGTTGGCGGAATCTTATTAGATACTTTGTAACCTCCAAGATAAAATCTATTCAGGGAAGTGGTCTATGTTGGAGGAAATGTGGGGATCAACTGGCAGACCATTTTCATGTATTCTGGAGCTACTCAGCCATTCTATTATATTGGCAGGAGGTAATACAAGTAATACTTTTTATTTTCGGTGATGGAATTGACTGCTCATTTTCTACAATTTACCTGGGCAACTTAGCAGCTCATTTGAAGATATTATTAGCTGCCAGCAAGAAAGCTGTAACACGAAAGTGGCTACAATTTGAACCCCCAACAAATTGCTGAATGGCTGGACATTATGACCAGTGTTCAAAATATGGAGAGGATGACTTTCGCTTTAAACCTACAGATGGATGAGTATTTGCCGTATTGGGAAAGATGGATTGGGTTTACGGCTTCATGACATGTTTATTGACCAATGTACCATCTGACATATATTCTTTCACCAGTTTTGTTTTATGTAAGAATGTATTAGTGACCAAACGATTGTTCTGAACATTGTTGTGACAGATTTAAAATAAATCTACTGATTAAAAAAAAAAAAAGAAATACAACTATCCGTTAAACAACGCAACTGAGTGCAGAGTCCTCTACTGGTGCTTCAGTTGCAGCCTTCTTAAATATTAAATAGCTACAAGTCTTCAGCCACATTTTTAAGACATGTTTTGGAAAGCATAGTATTGCAAATGATATTTCTCAGTACAAAGCGTTCTCCCTTCTGGCACGTTCAAACAGTTTCTCACAGCAAACTGCACTGCCAAAGTTACAACAGTGTTAAGTTCATTACACTTCACCCAACAACTCTGAATTTACTTATGGTGAAACTAATGGAATAAATCAAGATGAAACTCTGAGAACTCCTCTAGAAGTGCCAGGAATTATTGTGACAAGTCAAATGGATGAAAACAACAATGATGAAATCAGTTTTACTGTAAGAAAATGTAAAAAACTAAAATAAAAAAAGGTATGGTATTGCTTCTGCTTACCATTTATGGTTTGAATGCACAAAATGGCTTGCAATATTGCAAGGAAACAAACCACCCTGTTCTACTGACTTTGGCACAGTGTGTGTGAACTGCTATTTCTCTTTTGCTCATAGCCTCTTGGTTATTTATCACCCTCAAAACTGATTACACGACGAAGGTCTGTGCGTCACGGGTGTCTGTTCTTCAACTGGCATGGATTTTGTAGCCTAATATAGTTAGACATCATCACCGCATATGTGGTTGTTGTCATCTTTGTTGTTCATAACCCACATCTTTAGCCTGCAATCCTCCCTGCAATTTGTGCTTGTTTTGAAGTGAAGTGTCACATAAACCACCCTGATTTTGCATCAAGTTAATATTTTGTGTTGTTTTCCCTTCACTTCGATACGTCTTCCATGATGGAACATGTGTGAGGGATGGTTCTGATGTCACAGGGCCGCCCTCGTACATCACAGTGTTTGCTTTAGCTCCATATATACCCTCTGTCGAATATGTCTACTTCCCAACATCCACTTTATTTTTAACGCAAGAGAGAGCACGGCCATTTTTTTACTTGAAGGTTCTCCCATTGTTATCCGCTTGTTATATTAGTATTTATTTCTTATAATTTTACTTGAATGTATTGTTGTAAATTGTAATTATAAACACACTGGCGTGTAGTGCGAATAGTTTTAACTTTTAGTGCATGTTGTTATACTTCTAGTTATTTGCCAGTGAATCAAATGTTTCACAGATTCACAGAAAACAGCTTCCACTTTGCAAAATTTGGTGGATATGCGGAAAACATATTATTTCCAAATTAATAGTATATATAAACCAGTAAGCAAAATGTACTTGGAAGACCCACTGCTTTTGCAGAGATTTTGAAGTGCTCATCCGTTGGACACTTCACTGTCCTATTGGGCCACGTACATCCGGATTTTCATTAATTTTTAAAATGTCAGGCAAGTTTAACTAAATCATTAAAAAAATAACCCTGGGTCATTCTAAACCCTGGCTAAACGAAATCCTGGGTTATCATTATACCTGTATCACACTGCTCATAATATACCCGGGGTTAACAGTTAATCCTGGATATTCAAAAGCTGTTGTTTCACGGCATATTCCCAACGTCCTCATTTGCATATTTGATGCGTCACTGTTACTGACTGGACAAACACAGCACATGACCTGTTTACATAAAGGTTCTAGCATTGCGCATTCTCACATTATACATTGTTGACTGTAATATCAAGTTTTTTTTTATAAAGGTAAGAATGAAACGTTCTTTACTTCACTCCAATTGTTGCATTTTCCATCATTGCCCAAAGTGCGTGAATACAGGTGAAACTTGAAAAATTTGAATATCGTGCAACTTAGTGAAATTAATAGTATATTATATAGACTCATTACATGCAAAGTGAGATATTTCAAGCCTTTATTTGTTATAATTTTGATGATTATGGCTTACAGCTATGAAAACCTTTTACAATATTCTAATTTAGAATTTGGGGTTTCCATAAGCTGTAAGTCATAATCATCAAAATTATAACAAATAAAGGCTTGAAATATCTCACTTTGCAAGTAATGAGTCTATATAATATATTAGTTTCACCTTTTAAGTTGAATTACTGAAATTAACTTTTGCACGAGATTCAAATTTTTCGACTTTCACCTGTATAAGGCACGTGAATGGTTGTTGTTTGCGAAGCATCTAGTTCTAACACCATATCGTTTCACACTGTTCACGTTTGGTACTGCAATGCAGAGTTAAATTCGCACATCCACCGAGCTATGAAAAAGTATTTATACATGCTAAAGCCTAATTGTAATAGCTGTAATCCATGTATTTTATATGTAATATAATGCACGTATCACAATATGACAACAGGTTGATATCATTAGTTTGAGTAATTAAAGGGCTAAGGTTCTTTAGGATGTCAAAGCTTCGCTGAGAGGAAGGAACTGCGGTTTAGCGTTAAGAGCAGGGCATTGAGCCTGGTATGGCGTAGGCGAGAGGAGGTTGACAGTTAGAACAGATGATTCACTCCTTACGAGCTTTCAGAGTGCTCGCTTGCTCTTTCTCTCTGCCCGTCCATCTTTCTCCTACCCTTTTTTTCCCCCAACACACCTGCCTTTTTCGACACACACAAGTGCTCGCTCCACCCTGACAACCAGCTTCAGCAACCAGTTGTTTAAAGGGAAGACAACATCCAAATTGATGTTCTCCTCGCTGCGCTAGCCTGTCATCTATAAAACACATACAGAGAGATGGCAGAAAATGACAGTCATGAAAGACCATCAAGCGAGGGGGTCTGGGCAGCTCTCTTAGAGGCAATAACAGAGTTATTGTCAGAGGATTCCACCGATCAGAGCCAGACATCTCCCAAGGGGTTAATGACAAGGATCAGTGTGTCTTTGGCTTTGATGGCTCAGACATGCAGCAGATATATGTGCATCCATTTGTGCCAAACAAATGAATAGTGTTCAATCAGGAAAGAGCCTTGGGTGTCCGCTGCCATGACAACCCACACTGTTACAGTGAGGCTGCTGTCATGGTGACCTCAAAAGCACACTTGCTTCTGTGTATCTTCATTGTGTAGCACTCATTAGAGCTAGACAAGAGGGGAAGGAATCTGCACCTCTAAACCACGAAAAGAAGGAAAAGGACAACAGACAGTCCGTCCCAAAAGTGGTGTCGAATTGAATCTAATATAGACTATGTTGTGCGGGTCTGTGTGTGGTGCTTGAATCTAATTTCCATGCTTTGGTTTGGAATGTGTGCTTGCAGTGGTATGCTTTTAAAAGGCGAGTCTACCGCCTTGCTCTGTAACCGCGTAATATGCTAACAGCGCGTTTTGGTGCAGTGTACATCTTGTGTGGGCGTTCGGAGGTGAGCTCCTCTGCCGGGTTTCTAAACAATGATAGAGTCATCTCTATTTTCTCCAAACCAGTGCACTAGAAGCATTAGCTCTGATCAAATGTTCTTTACAGGATCTCACTATGAAATGGCACATTTGTAATTGTAAATAAATGTGACACGGCTATTCAACTGGATTGGGAAGAAGGCGAACGATTAGTGTTCAATCTTTTAACCCGTAGTCTGATAATCATCATATGCTTTCACAGTCTGTTAGCATCCAGATATCTTGGATGGAGACGCTTTATAATCTCACAATTGCTTTCTCAATGTTAGTCATTGCTGCTCATGTCTCTATTTAGAAATTGGATTTTTTCCACATTCGTTCACTTCCTATTCAGCTCTGTGCCATACTTTGCTTTCTGTAGATGCCTCTTTAGAAATCTCATTTGAAGCAGCTTTCTGAATTTTTGTACATTTAAAGGCATACAGGAAGATCAGACACATATATACTCTCAGCTGCTATAAAGACTAAAGCAAAATTGAGCAATTTGCATAAACGTAAGGTACACAGCCCTACTACATTCATACTGTATAGAACATACAGTTTTAGCTCGCAATTCACGAGTTGGAATTAGAAATAAATTGGCCACAAAACAGAATTAGAATGACAGAAAATAAGATATTTTTAATACATCCTATGCCTGACATTATTATATACTCACATTCACCCATTCACTCACCGATGGCGGTGTCAGCCGTCATGGTGTCATGTCATGGCAGACGACCAAACCAGCATAATTTTATAAATACTACTGTTGTTGTGTCTCAGAATGTAGAGTTTTTTAGGCAAGAACGCCCTAGTTATTTATATCTCAAATATAAATATAGCGTTAAAACGTTTTCAGGGTTGTGAGCTCCAGACTGTCAGCTGCCATTACCCGCCGAGAACAGCTTTTCAGTCCTTTAGGAATTTGCCGCTGGCTCTAGTGTTTAAACATGAGGTGTATAGCCTCATTTTGGAAATATCAAGCGGGCAATCTTTTGTCTCAATAATACATTACTTGTTCCAGAACATATTGCTAAGGACAAAGTTACATTTTCATAACTTTATTTTTATTTAACTGAAATCCTGCAAAGACTGTGTTATTAGTGGGTCAGTAGAAAAGATTTTTATATTGAAAAGAAAACAAGGTAAATAATAAGACGCAGCTTACGAATGCATTTTCCTGCGCTGTCGTGGGAAATCACCTCAAGTTTAAAAAGGGCAAAGACAAAGATATGCATCGGGTCAGAGGTCACTCTTCTGCCGGAACTAGACTCGCATATGGCTGTAACTTTAGTAACCCCCTGGAGCCATATGGATTACTTTAATGATGGATGGATGTGCTTTTTGGAGCTTCAAAAACTCAGGCTCTATTAAATCCCATTATAAAGCTTGGAAGAGCCAGGATATTTTTTTAATATAACTTTGATTGTGTTTGGCTGAAAGAAGAAAAGCATATACACCTAGGATGGCTTGATGGCGAGTAAATTATGGGATAATAATAATTTAAAAAAAACTTTAATGTGGCACCTCACATCTTTAGCGAGCCACAGAAGCAAAGCGCATTGGACGGAAAGGGCTTGAATGAATCACGTTTGGCTCTAGATAAAAATATTAGAGGATGTACTGTAGCGCCGAAAGATCATTAGCATAAACGACTTTGAGGTTTGCTTGTGGTTTGAACCGTTCTGTTGTAAAATGGCGCAATTACGTCCCGCCATTTGCATACTGGCTTTAGATATTATATTATTCAAATGCATTAATGTTTCTTTATGTGTGGTATTTCAGTAAATTTCAATACCAGCATATTTCGGATGTATGATGTTACAGAATAATGTCAAGTTCACAGTGACAGCTAGAGAAGTTTTGATTGGTGATCTCTTTGTTTGTGGTGTAATAAAACCCAAATAGCTTAGATGCGAGAACCCTTTGTGAACTGTGTAGGTTTGAATTGCCATTACCTGCAGGCCTTCTCTGCAGTGTTGCTGCAACTCAACCCAGCAGGGATCAATAGAGAATGAGGCTAGTGAGCCATTTCCCCAGCGGTCTACATGGGTCAGTCAATATGTTGCTCTCTTCTTTTGACATTGGATTGATTGCGAGGCCGCTGTTTGTAAAACTGTTTAGGAGCAGTGAAAAAAAAAAAAAAAAAACATTTAATGCTATAAATCTGTTTTTGTCATTAAGGTTTGTCCCATGAGTGATCATTATGTGTTTTCTGAGTACCGGTACTTTTTTAGAACTGAATGAAAAGCTTCATGTATGAGAAATGGTGTCTGCAATTTGAATGTGTGGGGAAGGCTTTTAGATGATGCTAGATATGTCTGGCATCAGTAGACAAGCATTTCATGTAAGCTAACCATCATAAACTACACACCACCCACTCAATGTAGTCCTTACCCAGTAAAAAAAAAAAAACCTGACAGACATATTTTTCTTTCATCACAGTTCCCAGAATGTGGCTTCTATGGGATGTATGAAAAGATTCTTCTTTTCCGTCATGATCCAAACTCTGAGAACATTCTGCAGTTGGTGAGGTGCGCGGCTGAAATTATGGAGGGAGACCTGGTGGAAGTCGTCCTGTCAGGTAAGTGTCGTGTTCAATAGTTTTTGCTCAGGATGTAGTCATGCCCTTAGACAAAGATGTACATCCATGGTCGTCTTATTTGTGGTGTAACACATTGAATTATAGATCAGTTAGACAAGACACTGTGACTTTGTTGCAACGCCGGCAAAGTTTTTGCAGTCTACCACACACCGGAGTGCGATTCCTGTGCCATGTCTGACTGTTTTTTGTCTCTTAGTCCTTCCATTTCCCACTCTGGAAAAGTTGATGTGCATCCAAGTTTTGATGCCGCACCCGGTGTGAAAACCGGAGTTGCTTTGCTGAGGAAGCGATGGAGGTATCGCATTTGACACTGCTAAAGTGTTTCTCCAAACACTTGGCAGGCCTTCCCCTGCCTTCCTCCCTGTGCTATGTCAGGTAATTGAGTGAAGTCTATTCTGACGAGATAAAGCGGGGACTGACACCTCCTCCACCCCCTAGCCTCTCTACCAGATCTGGTGTGTTTCTCCGTACAAGTTCGTGTCTGTGACAAGATGAATCAGGTGATTAACACACCCAGATGCACTCATTCTCATAGACGAGCCTTTGGGAGCCCGGAGTAACACTTCTCAATGACACACTTGACAGCTGCTTTCACTGTAAAGTAACATAGAAGAGTTTTATAACTGTCACAAAAGTAAGGTCAACGTTTATTAATTATGACACCCCCAGAGGGACCCTGTGCGATTTTGTCGTCACTTTTCTCGGAGGGTATAATTTCACCAGTTACTAACGCAAAAGTAAAAAGCGTCGTAGCGAATCAATAGTGGAATGTTTCCATCCCACCTAAGTTGCGAATTTCACGTGTGCGCAAAATGGGAATATCGCATAAAACATTTGTGAATAAAGCACCGTTTACATCCAGTTAGCCGAAGAGAGTAAAATTGTCACTGATAAACTGGCGCTAATTATCAATAAGAAAAATGGAAGTTGCTGCAGGAGGAGAAGCCACTGTATATAATTTTCGTACAGTATATAATTAATGACTTGCTCCTTAAAGCGTGTAGACGAAATGTAATATGTTATCTTGTTTCTGCAACCACTTTGACAGACTTCAGGCATTTCAGAATGGCAAAACAGCATTTCAGATACACTGCAACAAGATCGATCTGCTGGTTAGTCCAGTCATGGCAAAGTCACATGACTTTTTAATGCAAATCGACGAATTTATTTGGTAAATGGGTTGCCATCGTAGTTTATAAACTGCTTATAAGCATTTTTCAATTTATGAGCATCTTGGCATTTCCATCCAGTGTTTTTATGCGATATCCCAAAATGTGCATAAAAATAGGTGGATGTAAAAATAGGTAATGGTCAAGCTCATAGTTTTCCTTAACTAATTGAGTAAACTTATTATTTTACAGCACTCTAAAGCCCAAATTAATTATTATATTGTATTAGAGTAAAACCTGATTTTGGTCACCATATGGTTTTAAAGCACAAGTTGTACGCTTTATAATTGGCCTGAATCTGAAAAAAGGTGCGGGGCCAATAAATGCTGATCTTTCAGATTATCACTTTGACAATATCTCATACGGTAATTAAAAAGAGCAGCATTTCATGAAAATATGACCTACGCTTTCTCTGCTGGGTCTCTACCCAGTCTGTTGTGGTTCTTAAAGTCTGCTTGAAGTCTATTTTCTGCTGGATAAATTTAGAGTAACCATGGGCTCCAGTAAAGCGCACTGACAGGATGTTTGGCTGTGCCTAGATCAACATAATTGCAACATAGAAAGTGCATGAAAATACAGGCGCTAGACAGAATGTGTGGGATTAATAACCGTACGTGGATACTGATGAAGAAGTATGCATAAACTTTAGTGTGACAAAGTGATAGTGATTCCTAATCATTGTACCTTTCTTGTTGCCTTTAATATCTCAAAGGGGAATCGGAGCCCAGAGTGTGTAGGGCCAGAAAACTTCCAATTTCCACCAGAAGCAACGAAAAAAAAAAAAAACCCGGGAAAAACAAGTATTTGCATTAAGTCAACTCAGGATGCCTTTTCAACATCATACTCATTTCCCTGAAGCATTTAATGACAGTTTACAGGTAGTTCAACTTGCAAACATATCTTGGCCTTTAAACAAAAGGCAAAACAATAATTTGAATGAATTGAGGTAATTTAGCTGCAGAATGGCTAATCAGAATGTATTCTACTTGAGCGTACTAGGGGAAGCCATGTTGGAGAGGAGGCAACATGCGTGCGTTGAGTCAGGCAGTTCTCCCGCTGCGCTCGCCACTCAACCGCTATTGGTCCTGTCAACATGCAGCCAACAAGAGCCAATCAAAACACTCCAACCACCCCAAAAGCTTCCCTTTCATAGTACAATTTGCAAATATAAATAAAGCTGGGTTTGTTTGGAAGAGTTTGGATGGCAATTAAAAATTGTCATATCTCTGGATTTCGCTCTGTTCTGTAAGATTATGCCGGGGTACACAGGTTTTTCGAGTGAGTAATTATTTTTTCGAGTTCATGCTTTAAAGTGAAAATATCTGGTACAAAGATGTCACGTGGCTCTGAATCAGCTTCTTTGTCGTATTTTAAAGCTCAACCAAACTGAATTCTCAATTAATTAGTGCTTGACCACGACCCCCTCTAAAGGGACCACCATCTCTAGCCCATTAACCCTGACAGACACACAGTCTGCCCATCTGATTAGAATTCGGCAAGGCCAGAGAGCCTGCTGCCCAGGCCTTGTGGCAGTTTTGTGGAGACGGCCAGAGCGTGCCAGACTGGCCATTGATAGATTGGATTTGGCCCACCCTCTCATCCATCTGCACCCCAAGATACACATGCCTTGTGGGAGCTTGAAAGAGGATGGTTCGTACAGTAAAATGAAGATATAACTCCCTCTGCAACATTTGTTTGCCTTTTTAACCATGACATGTTTACTCAGTGTTGCTAGGATTAAGAGCGAAGCAAATTCCCTCATGAAGTCGAAAGTCCAAATAATGCAAACAAAAAATTTGGTTATTTATGTCAGTTGTTATGGGAAAACAACTTTAATTATGATTTTAAGATGTAAATTGAAATGAAAGTACTTGGGATGATCTATGACTCACTTCACTTGAACAACCACAATTACACACAAATAACAGATGTCTCGGAGTTTAAGGTTGTCAAAACTTGAAGTCTCTCATCAGGTATTGCAGATTCTTTAATGAATTACCAAGGATTTACATAGATGTTTTTAGCAGATTACAGTTTTACCAAAGCCACTTGAAATAAAATGCACAAATCATGTTAATTGCAAGTATTAGGAATGTTAGCGGAGCATAATGAAAAAGATCACATCAATTTTAATTTCGTAATTGTGATGTGCAATTGCGGTTGTTAATGTGAAGTGAATTATTGATCTTCAAATGTTGCAGATTTACTCAGCTAATGAGAATACCTGAAACTATCACATATTTACAGACAAAAGACTCATGATTTTCACTTTGGTTGAATGTCAGTCGTGTATATAGTAAATGTTGAAATAACTGAAAGGATAGTATTTGCTTTTGGGGGTAAAGTGACATGGTTATTTTGAATAATTATGTTACTTAATTGTGTCTCAAACCTCTCTCTCAAGCATTAAGTATCTTTCAGCATTTCTTTTTGCACAATTTATGTTTTTTCCATAATTAACATAATAGATGTTTTAAAAAATTACTGTGCTCTTGAGCAAGACACATGGGTCATTCATGCTATTCAGTACCATTTAAACAGTTTTATTTCTTTCTTTTTTTTTTAATTGAAATTTATTTATTAAAATAAATTTATTTCAAAGAAATATGCTGTGGTCAAGCTCAGGTCTTTATTAATTACAGCTTGGTTATTTGCTCATTAGCTGTGTGCCTTACAGGATGAAAATAAAGAGCTAGTTAGAATTCAGAGCTTATATGAGATTGTCAACCTATTTTTTTTTTCTATCTGAAGTCATACTTAACCATATTTTGCCTTTGTGCAATTTTATATACAGGTTGTGTTATTTTTATATCATTGATATACAATTATAGTTGTTGTTGATATTTTAAATTAGAATTCATTAATATAATTTTACTTATAGTTTTTGTAATTTTGTTTTTTGTTTATGATGATTTTGTTTATAGAAATACATTTTACATTTTTTTAAATATATATATATTTTATTTCAATATTATTATTTGTTTTTATATGGTTTTAGTTTTAGTTAACGATAATAACCCTGAACAGGATGGAATGATTTAAAGTGAGACAAACCAGCTGAACAAAACGTCACGGAATTAATCAAATCCACTGTTAATGTGATGGAGGGATGATGTCACTTCCCAGAGGATGATGTCATTAAGGAACCTGACTTTTTTAAAGGGATATTAACAAAAATATATTTTTGGTGCACAAAAAATAAAATAAAAATGTAAAAGCAATTATGGATGAAATTCACGTTTTGCTTTTGTGTATGTTGTTTTAAACTTTCAGCTTCAGCTACTGTGGAGGATTTTCAGATCAGACCTCACGCTCTATTCGTTCACTCATATCGAGCTCCAGCGTTCTGTGATCACTGTGGAGAGATGCTGTGGGGTTTAGTGAGGCAGGGGCTTAAGTGTGAAGGTAAAGGTCTAAACATTACATTAAACTTGTGTCAGCATTACATTAGAGGGAGAAACAGACCACAATGTGATCATCCCATATCACTATCTTTGTGTTAGGCTGTGGGCTGAACTACCACAAACGGTGTGCCTTTAAAATCCCAAACAACTGCAGTGGCATCCGTAAACGTCGACTATCTAATGTGTCCCTCACCGGCCTGACCAACACTCGCTCTGTGTCTGCTGAACGGTCTCCCAGCACCTCTGATGAAGCTTTACTGGTGAGTTTGAAGTCAAAATCAGATCCACAGCACATTATATCAGATGTTCCCTCCCTTAGTCACAAAATATTGAATACTCAAATTTAAGTGTTCAAATATAAAATATAAACCATATGATTCTTACAAATACAACAGGTTTTTCCCTAATAATCTCCGATGTTATTGATATAGATTGTGGATTTGGCCTGTTTGTTGACCCTATTGCATATGTGTCCGATTAACACTACTCAATCTCTGTCTGTCTCTCTCTACCTCTCCCCACACATCCTTTCATTCCTGCCCAGTCTCCGGTCAGTCCTAGCATGGAGGTAGGCACCAACTAATTCAGCTGTGACTCCTTGTGATATTTTGTCTGTCATACACCCCCTGTTTTAATGCAGTATGAAAAAAATGAAATCTGTTTGATAAAGGGGTGATAGAGAAAAGCAACAACTATTATATTTTATATATATATGAATATATAAACACACAACACACACTACCCCAAAATCTAAAGAAAATCTCTTATTGATCAAAAATACTGTACAAACCGTAATATTGTGCAATAATTATTGAATATTATTCAAAAAAACTGTTTTAAAATGTAATTTATTTCTGTGATAGCAAAGCTGAATTTTCAGCAACCCTGAAACCACACGATTCTTAAGAAATCATTCTAATATGCTGATTTGGTACTCGTGAAATACAACTATCAATGTTGAAGACGGTTGTGCTCCGCAATATTTTTGTGGAAACCATGATACATTTTTTTCAGAACTCTCTGATGAGCAGAAAGTTCAAAAGAACAGCATTTATTTGAAAAAGAAATCTTTTGTGACAATATAAATGTTTGTACCGTCACTGTTGCTTTATTTAATGCATCCTTGCTGAATAGAAGTGTTTTATATATATGTATATATTTAAAAAATATATTCAGTTTCTATATTTATCTGCCTAATTATCTGTCTAGAAGCTGTCTAATTATCTTTTGCTGCGGCATTTAAAGTGAACCTGAGTTCTTCTTTTAAACTTAGTGAACCAGACATGTCGTTCTTTTCTCTAAGAGGTTAAGACATTTTAACCTGACACCATGAATGTTGTGGTACACATGTAGAGTTTGTTTGAAGAAAACTGTTAATCGGCTGTTGACGGCAGAATCAAACATCTGTTAGCTGCTCTCTAATCTGTTCCCTACACCTAAGACAGGTTACAGCAAATGATCTGCATCTGTATGATTACCTTACCTTTCACATGAATCTTCTTAAGGCCTTTGGTGAAGTGTACAACATGGCAACAGGAAGCTATTGATCATTTTCTTTCTTTAGAGCACATTGAATAGTTGATTATGCACACCTGCGTGATGTCAGATCTATTCACAACAGGTGGTAAGACATCTGCATCTTTGCCAATCAGCAGCACATTAAAGATCAGCTTGATGAGAAAGTTGTTGTTCTGAGTTGATGCAAATTCATCAAAGCTCAGCATATACAACAATCTCCCTCAGCATGAACCTCGTAGGGCCTTTGTGTTTTTGTTCACCTAATCGAGAGCAGGGTGGTGCTGACTTGGCTTGTGTTAAAAATACCAGAGAACCTGTGTGACAAAGTAATCCTTTTTATTTACCTTTGTTATTTAACCTTTGCATGATATATCACTAAAAAGCAGTCATAGGTTTGATCTAAAAATGTTATATTTTTTAATAGACCAGGCTACATGGTTTATTTAAAATTTCTAACCAAAGGAGGTTGATTATTATTTTTAGGAGTTAAACTTTTTCACAGATTATCTGTCTCTACTGACAAGACATAATAACAGTTTTAACAAATATGTAAAAAAAAATAAAAATAAAATTAACCTACAGTACCTTTAAATTTAGCCTTTTGTGACAACATGTCCCAATTGTCACACTACATGGGGTAAGTTGTCACAATAGAAGCTGCTGTTATACTGTATTATTGGCTTTTTAGCAAAATGCACACACAGTAAAACCTAATACTATTCACAAAAATGTAAACGGTATTGCACAAAAATATCAAACAATTGGTTTGGTGAACAAAAATATTAATAATTGTATAATTCATTACAGTCACACTTTAGTTTAGGGTCCAATTCTCACTATTAACTATCTATGACTCTCAATAAACTCCTAATTACTGCTTGTAAGGTAGTTGAATGTAGAATATGGTGATGCAGAATAAGGCATTATAATATGTGCTTTATGAGTAATAATAAACAGCCAATATTCTAGTAATATGCATGCAAATAAGCAACCAGTAATAGTGAGAATTGGACCCTAAACTAAAGTGTTACCTTCATAACATACAAATTCATAATGTGACAACTTGCCCCAATACAAGTGTAACACTTACCCTGACCTGACATTTATGAAAAATACTGATGTACTGAGAAAGAACACAGTCGAACCGTTGACATATAGCCCTTGTGTTGTGCGGATGTCCTATATTTCTTACATCGAATCTCTACATTACAATCCATTTATTATTTGTCCACAGCAAAAAACACCATCGGACATTTTTCCTGGAAGAGGCCGCTCCAACTCTCAGTCCTATATAGGTCGGCCAATAGAGTTAGACAAGATCCTGCTTTCTAAAGTTAAGGTGCCACACACATTAGTCATCCATTCATACACACGCCCCACCGTTTGCCAGCACTGCAAGAAACTCCTCAAGGGCCTCTTCCGTCAGGGTCTACAGTGCAAAGGTAGGAGCTTATCCTTAACATTTTTACTGTCTTTATTGTCATACAGTAATTGTTTTAGTGTCTTATTGCTTTGCATATTAATGTGCCTCGACTAAATCCCCTCTGATCCTGATGTTTCCAATTAATTTGAATTCTTTGTTGTAATAAAAATTGTATTAACGCATCTGAGCTTACATTTGGATAATGGTCACTAATTGCCGTTACTCCTTACTTTCTCAAATTAACATTACAGTGTATTTACAAAGTCCATAAAACTATTTACACAAATTACAAGTATACAAATGTGTTTAATATAATATTCACTATAATATCTCCAGCAGATATGACGTTTTGCTATTATGTGCATGGTGCATTGTATTAGCCCGAGAATGAAGCTCAGTATAGGGCTGTGTTCAAAATGGAATACTAGCTAACTGTATAGTGCACAAAATATACTGTATACTGACTACTTTTTTTTAACTTGGTTGAATTTAGACCTGGACAATTCTGGACAAGTTGGGAATTATATATTTTTTTGTTTGTTTGTTTGTTTGTTTGTTTAAAATAGAGATCATGATTCTCCAGTGATTCTGAATAGACCACTGAACAAACGACAATGAGGTTCTGACAAAATGTTGACCAAATTGAACAAATCCCCTGAATTATTCAATAACAAAAACAGATTTTAACATTTGTCACCACCTCCTGGTGTAATGATGATATACTATCCTATCATATATGGTAAATGGTAAATGGACTTCATTTATATAGCGCCTTCATAGACCTAATGGCCACCAAAGCGCTTTACATTTGCCTCACATTCACCCATTCATACACTCATTCATACACCGACGGCGGTCTCAGCCATGCAAGGCGCCAGCCAGCTCGTCAGGAGCAGCTAGGGTTAGGTGTCTTGCTCATGGACACCTCGACACTTGGTCAGGTGGAACCGAGGATTGAACCACCAACCTTTCGGTTCGTAGACAACCCACATGAACCACTGAGCCACTGCCTTATTTGAAGCGTCAAGTTACTTTGGATCACTCGACATCAGTGTTTATATCCAAACTATGAACTTTAATCCCAGTACATCTTTGATAATTTGAATTATTGTACTTTGAGGTTGAAAACACTTTTTGTGAAGCTGTTTCATACTGCATCATGTCAACTGCTCTCTCACTCAGCGGCAGCACGAACCCAGATTTGAATCGTTACGATCATACTTGTCAAAAGGTTAAATACCGGTAGGCATGGCCGAATCATTGTCATTTAGGAATAAGATCACATGGGTGTTTGAATCGAGATAGCGATCTTTTACCTTTTTAATTAATTGTGAAGCTCTAGCTTAGTTTGAAGTCGTATTTTTAGTATTAGAATAGTATTTTTTCCAACATAAAATATGAAACAGTATTATTATGCAAATATTGGCCTAATTAAAAATAGCATATTAGCATACAACTTACTATTTCTGGCATACAAAAATTATTTAATTTAGTGCATGCTGGAAATAAATAGGTTACTTTCAGTTTATTTTTCTTCCAAAAATTCTAACCTTTGGCAATACCATTAAATAGTCAATAGCAATAGATATGTTAAAATGGTGCGCAATGGTCATTCTGGCAAATATAGTCGATCAAATGTAGCATTTTATGCATAAATAAAATTAGCATATGGCACAGTACTACATAATACATGTTGCAAAAATAGTAGGTGTTGTATTCCAAACATAGCCTATCCTTAGTCTATTAGGTGCCAATATTTCATGCATTTATGCTTGCTTTACAGATCTGATAATACCGTACAGTTTAACAGATCATAGAATTTGTTGATCCTATTGTGTCATCTAGAACAGAACATAAATATACAGTGACACAACAGCTGCTTTTATATACGATGTGTTTGTGTAAGGGGAATATATGCCATGTGCCAAGCAGTAAAGAGTGCAGTTGGCTGGGCTGTGTTACAAACAGCTTTAATGTTCATGTGCTCAATGTGCGAGGTCTCAGCCTGTCAGCCACCGGCACAACAGGAACTCATATGTTTATGTGCCAGATTGGTAGTAAACTCTCTCCCTCACTCCCCCCCTTTAACTCTTTCTCCCTCTCTCTGTCGCTCTGTCATTCTTCTCTACTCTCTTTTCCCTCACACTGTCTCAGATTGCAAATTTAACTGCCATAAAAGATGTGCACCCAAAGTGCCAAACAACTGCCTCGGAGAGGTGTCAAGAAACGGAGGCAAGTCTAACTTTAGTCTTCATGCCAATCAATGATCAACACTGCATTTTCACGACAAAAACAACAATATTTATCTCACTACACATTAAATGCTACGTGAACATCATATGCCATCCATAACAGTGTGCTCAGATGAAAAAACAGGGTAATGTTGTAAGACTGAACCTGTTTGTTGATATCACGGATTAACCTAAAATTGATATTATCATTCATATTATCAGTTTTAATACCAGAGCAAAAACAAAAGAAGGAATTTCTTTCTGCAAATTTATAGTAAGCTCAACATTTTATGTAAAGAACAATGATATAACTGCAAAATGGACTCAACTGTAATATCCCTTATTTACTCTGTACTTTTCTGAATGGAAATTCAAAATACTCATTTTCAAGTTCTACTTTCTAGTGTTGGTGGTGTTAAAATGACAGCTTTTTTACACACATACATCACGTGACTTACATTGTCTTGCCATGCTTCACTCCAATCCCTTTCTTCTTCTTATTGCTCATAGATCTGTTAAGTCCCGGTGCTGAATCGGACGTGGTCATGGAGGAGGGTTGTGATGACCACGACGGGGATAGACATAGTCCACTTAACGATGACATGGAAGAGTCTCTGGTGGCAGACTCCGCTGCTCTTTTGGAAGCTGGACATTGTGAGCTTGGAGATTTCCAAGACCAAGACCCAGATGAATCCAACAGAATCATCAGGTAGCTCCTCGTCACCTCTAGAAACCCTATGAACAAAACAAACGTCACAAATAGTTGACTTTTGGCCAAAAACGTGTCTCTGTCAGTGACTAAAACTAGTAAATGTAAAATAAATGAACAAATGCTTGCAAATATACACTACCGTTCAAAAGGCTAGGCTTGGTAAGATCCTCTTATGCTCAACAAGGCTGCATTTATTTGATCAAAAACACAGTAAAATTGTTTTCTATTTAATATATTTTAAAATGAAATAAAAACAGTGACTAAACAGCAAAGGTATTTGAATGCTATGAATCCTGACCAGCAAATGACATTTTCTAGAAGGTTTTGACATTGATGTGTTTGTAAGCCCTTCTACCAGCAACAACATCCCACTTATGCGGGTGGTTCAGTCTGTCAAACACACCAAGAGGAAAAGCAGCAGTGTTATGAAAGAAGGCTGGCTTGTGCATTTCACCAGCAAAGACACATTGGTGAGTGCTCTAGGTTTCCATTATAAACCTTATGAATTCATGTGTGAATTACCAAGTGAACTTTCCATTCTGTACCTAATCATTTCCAGTATCTGCTGTTTTTTTCACACTAGCGTAAGAGACATTACTGGCGACTTGACAGCAAGTGCATTACCCTGTTCCAGAATGACACTGGGAGCAAATACTACAAGGTGACTTCAACTATTAGGTCAAGACATAAAGTTTGACACTTGAAACTCACATTAACAAATTAATCTAGGAATTATCTTGAGGGCTTTCATAATTTCTTTAGAGAACATTGATAGTTTGTCTTGATAGGTTTCATGTATCAGCGCACACACGTATCCACATGCATGTCTCTGCAATATCATTGAGGTTTCAGCTTTCGGATAGACCTCTTGACTCTCTTCGACAGGAAATTCCTCTATCTGAGGTGCTGTCTCTGGAACCAGCGAGAACATTCAACCTTCTCCCTGAGGGTGCCAACCCACATTGCTTTGAGATTGCCACAACAACTCTAGTGTACTATGTAGGAGAGAACCTGGCTACGTCGGGCTACGGAAGCAGCGTGCTTGTTAGCGGCGTGGGACAGGACGTAGCCCGCATGTGGGAGATGGCCATCCAGCATGCACTTATGCCTGTCATCGCTAAGGGCATATCTCACGGCGGCCATCACAGCTACCACAGTATGAACTTCATGGTGAAACATTTAAGGGCTTGCCCTCAAGGGGGAAAAAGCTACGAATACAGAAATGCCGTGCAGTTGTAATATTCTCTTTCTAGTTTTCTAGGCTTTGTAAAATTTTACACTTTGCTTCTGCCAGAAAACTGCAGGGCAACTATAGATGTGTCCAAATTTGTGGATGTGTATGTACTACATTTGAAAAATACATACTTGCTTATTATTAAAATACATTCTATAAGAATGCAGGAGTGTAGTATGAATACAATCCATGCATATTGGCATTGCCATGAGACATGCAATATTAACTGCGCTGCAATTTTCAGCTATTTGCAAATATGGCCTCATTAGATTTTCACGAATGTTGCGTATTCGGACATACTACTCCTTTCATGCACTGCTTTTGGGATACTGTGTTAGGAAAATATCTGGAAACTGACTTTTTTTTCTGGGAAACGAGGTCTATAAAATCACATCCAGACATTCGGGATAATTCACTATTTTTTGGCATTTTATAATGCAAAATGAGCACCTTAAATGTATTTTTATTTCATTTTTATTATTTATACCAAAAACACAGCCCCCCTCAAATCAGTATCATGCGGGTTTAATTTCTAATTTGTTTCAAGTTTTCTTTGAGATGATTTTTAAAAAAAGAGGCTGCGAGGCAACAAGCCGTATTTTAAATGTCATGATTTTAACTAATTATTTATTGTCAAGTGTTTCTTTTTCAGGTAGAATAAATTTGTAAAGGTGTAAATCTGAGTCTACGGCATTCAATACAAGAATTAAATACAGCTTTTTTTTCTTTTTCTTTTTTTTCTCACACAAACAGAAGAGGTCTCCATTAGCATCTCAGTATCCAACTGCCAGATTCAGGAGAATGTGGTAAATATTTATGCTTTTTTATATATATATATTTGGAGACATACTGTATAATAATATCTCATATTCTTTATCTATCAAGCTTTGTTTCTGTGTGCAAGAGCTCAACGTTCTTGTCGGTTTGCCTATAAGTGCAACCTTGAGTTCCAGTGTGATATAAACACACAATGCCTCTTGGAGATTATTTTGATTACCTGCTTGGCCATGGGGTTGCCATGGTTACGCAAGTCTTTCTAACGCGAGTCCAAGTGAGATGTGGAAATACTGTAGCTCTTTAAGCTGTTGGTTTGAATTCAGCCATTGTTACAGTACAAAAAAAAAAAGTAGATCCAAAGAAATCTGATGTATCAAGCATTACTTCCGAGCTTTGGGAACATCCCATTTTGGCACATATGCTTACATTTTGTTTCTGTTTTTCTTACAGGATATTAGCACAGTGTATCAGATTTTCCCTGATGAAGTACTTGGCTCTGGGCAATTTGGCATTGTCTATGGAGGTAATGTATCAGTCTATTTACAGGGAGTTCTTTGACATGGGCACCCAGCGAGGAAATGTTTTGAAATCTGTATAATAGCAGACTATTTAGTGCATATTTTCCTGTATTCAAATATTTTAATATTAACAGATTTTCGGAACAATTGTGGTACAATCTAGTTCAATGATCAATGAATGTATAACGAGGCTAAACTTTATTTGAATATTTACAGTAAATAGCCATTTCCATATAGCCATACTTCACATCCAATAAATAAATGATAAAAATGCGCATTATCCTTTCTTCTGATATAATGCAGGGAAACACAGGAAAACGGGCAGAGATGTTGCTATCAAGATCATAGATAAGCTGCGATTTCCCACCAAGCAGGAAAGTCAACTGCGCAATGAAGTTGCCATTCTTCAGGTAAACACAGAAATAACATACACAATAGAAAGACTGCTGTGTGTGTGTGTGTGTGTGTGTATCTATATATCTATATCTATATATGTATATATATATACACACACACACAGACATGTATACACATACATATACAGTATATATATATATATATATATATATATATATACACACTGTATACTGTATATATGGCCACACTTTAGATTAGGGTCCAATTCTAACTTCAGTATAAACTATGACTTTTGCCTCATTACTCCTTCTAATTACTGCTCATTAATAGTTAGTAAGGTAGTTGTTAAGTGTTTGATAGGATTAAGGAATATAGAATATGGTCATGCAGAATAAGACATTAATATGTGCTTTATAAGTAATAATAAACAGCCAATATCCTAATACTATGCATGCTAATAAACAACTTATTCAGAATATTATTTGTAATGTATATGTGTGTGTGTATTTAATATGTGCAATGTGCATTTAATACTACTACTAATAACAAATGAATATAATACATTCATAATATTATTGTTTACTTTAAAGCATATTAAATCCAAATTTGTACAAATTTATTCCGATCTATATTACAACATTGGCAATTTTGTAATTTTAGAATTCAATATAGATGTCATATCTTTCTTCTGCAGAACCTACATCATCCTGGCATTGTGAACCTCGAGTGCATGTTTGAGACACCAGAGCGTGTCTTTGTTGTCATGGAAAAGCTCCATGGCGACATGTTGGAGATGATACTGTCAAGTGAGAAGGGAAGGCTGCCAGAACGCATCACCAAGTTTCTCGTTACGCAGGTACATCTCACAGGCGGCGCACAACGTAACAGTCAGTTATACACTCAATCCTATATAAATATTTGAAGTTTTGCACTTTTGTTTTACACCGCATTGTAGTTATAATGCCGTTCCGCTCTTTTCCCAGATCCTCGTCGCTCTCCGCCACCTCCACTTCAAAAACATTGTTCACTGTGATCTCAAACCTGAGAATGTTTTGTTAGCCTCCGCTGACTCTTTTCCACAAGTGAGTAAAATCTGAACAGAACGAAAAGCGACAACAAAAAGAAAGGAAACATCTGAATGAAGTGAGGCCACACCGAAATGAACATAAATGGATCTGTTTTTGTAAATGTGCAAGAATAAAAGATGGTAATTATAGCGTTCTCGTGGTGTGTTCGAGGCACAGGGTTGTGTGTGTCTCTACATTCTAATGAAAAATTTCTAAATTATCCTCCCATTGTTTCTTCTGTCTACTGCACAAGCTTGTCTCTGGAAGCTCTCAAGCAGAAACATGACTCACTGTTTGAGAGCAGGCAAACATTCTGCAAGAATACTAAACAAATCACTGCGTGTCATTTACAAATATTTTGCAAAGGTGGAAGCAGAACTGGAGCTGTCGACTTCTGAGCTCGCTTCCTGTTTCCTCGGGCGCTTGTTGCTTGTGTGCTTAAGCAAATGTTTTAAAGGTAGAAAGTGTAGATCAGCAGGAGATGCATTATAACCACATCCAACTGGGTGATAATTTCACTTGACTTTCCTTCAGACCGTGACAACTGATCATTACGACGTCTGTGTGGTGTTAAAAGCTGGCTCCGGAACAAAAGGATGTTTTTTTTTTTTGGTCTTTTGTGCATCTCAGTCCTAGTCGAGTAAAATAGCCAATTCCTCCTGGCGTCTGCTTATTGCGAAGCTCATTATTCCTTGGTTTGTCTTGCAGGTGAAGCTGTGTGATTTCGGCTTTGCACGTATTATTGGCGAGAAGTCTTTCAGGCGTTCGGTGGTAGGCACCCCGGCGTACCTCGCCCCGGAGGTGCTTCGGAACAAGGGCTACAACCGCTCGCTGGACATGTGGTCCGTGGGTGTTATCGTCTATGTCAGTCTCAGTGGAACGTTCCCCTTTAATGAGGATGAAGACATTCACGATCAAATCCAGAATGCTGCTTTCATGTACCCACCCAACCCCTGGAAAACAGTGACCCCAGAGGGTAAGCTTTGGGGAGAACTTTGGAACCAAACCATCAATGAATGTGGAATCAAAAGTAAAGTTTAAATGGATAGTTCACACGAAAATGTTAATTCTGTCATCATTTACTGCATGAAGAAGACCAAAAAATATCATTTTAAATATAATTTTTAATTTGTTTTGTTTTGTTTGTTTGTGTTCCACAGAAGAAAGTCACCAAATTAGATTTTGCACTACATAGATTTTAAAAAAAGTTGTGAAATACTGAGATAACCATTTAAAACAAGTCAGAAGCAAGCTTTATTAACCTCTCTAAGCTGGAAGCGACTAGAGTCCGTTATGTGTGCGTTAATCCTTAAAAATGTAAGTGGTAATCCAGTCACAGAGCTATTTTAGCGAATCCCATCTATATGAAGGACCTTTTTTGGAGAGTTATTATGAATTAACTTCCATTAGCTAATATCCCTGCTAATGTACAAATATGATCTATGTACTGCTATTTCTAGTCAGCCTGCAACTGATATTCGCCTATTTTAAAGTCATATTTCAGCTTGATGTTCCTGTTGAAGCTCTTGTTTTTCTAATTATCTCCACACTGTGACTGTAAGCATAGATGACCTCAACTCACCTACTTGGCTCATGGTTCATGGTTCATGATCCAGGTAGATATGGTCAGGATTAATTCAGAGTAAAGACCAGAGAAAAAAAAACAGAGAATTGAGGTCTTGAATTGAATACATTTACTTTTAAGTCATATGCAATCTGTGCAAAATCTGTATGAATAGAATTGACCGTCTCATTACCTTAACTACATTTTTGATGCCCTGACCTTTGACCCCGTTCATTTACTAATGCCCTCTTTCTTCCTCATTAAAATAGCAAGAGAACCAGAGACCACACTTTACTTACTTAAGAACACTGGCAACTGGAACAAATTATTCACATAGACTTTTATTTATTTATATAGTTTGGCTGGTATAAAGTATGGCCATTTTAACAATTACTTTGTTTTTTAACTGTTTTAATTGAATTTGTTCCTGTTTACTGTGAAGTGAAAATAATTAAGTGGCATAACAAAGAGTCTCTCAAAAACACTTTATGAAACAAGCAAAACAAAAGGGAGAAATTACAGAACAAATTAAAAGTTAGATTTGATCTTACTGCAATGCATTTACATGCATGCACATTTTCTCTTTAATTTTCGAGATATATATATTAAATTATAATATAATAAATAACTGAAACATAGATCATTTTCATGTATTAAATCTATCAATTGTTGTTTTTAAAATTAATGTGTAGTAACTTTGCGTGACTACTCTGCCTCCAAGCTGATGGTAAATGTGTGAGAGAGAGAGTTGGAAGAGAAGGAAGGGGAGAAGAAAAGATGAAGAGAAGAGAGGGCAAGGGTTAAAGAAAGAGACTGGTGTGAGCGTTCTCAATTTTTGTGTCGACCCATTCATGTGTATAATGCCAAATGACTAAAGCACAGAGGCCTCATGGTTAAGAAACTTTGGAGTGTCTCGGAAATTTGTGACCCCTGAAATAATGTTAACGTGATGTTGGTTTTGCTCACTAACCCTCTAGACACAAAATCCTTCAGGTTTTCCACCAAAGCCTGGTCACTGACAACCTGTTTTGTTGTTACAGCAATTGACCTCATTAATAACCTGCTGCAAGTCAAAATGAGGAAGCGCTACAGCGTGGACAAGTCTCTCAGCCATCCCTGGTTACAGGTTAGTAGATAATGACTTTGATATGCCCTGTGTAAAATAAAAAAAACAACTATGATATACACACACACAACAAAAACTTTCTGTTTTTCCGTCACATACAGACACATTAGGCAACTGAAATAGGAGTGGAGTTACCCCCTCATGTCTGTGTTAGAGAATATTAACATCTTAAAAAGGCGATAATAACCCTTCCAGTGCCAATGATTAATTGAGTCGTAATCAGTTCTTACATGCATAGATGAGCATGTGATAGATATTCGCACATTTTAGTGCACATTTTAAAAGTTTAGAAATTTCTATAACATCTATTTCAATTCACAAAAAACATATACTGTTATGTTGGTTGTTCAAGTGCATGAACTTTTTTTCATCATGTTACTATACAATTTCTGTCATTTTGTAATTGCAGTTAATGTCTAAAATGTTAATTGTTAATGTTAATAATGTACATTTAAATTGAGCAATTAAATGAAAGGGCATGATAGTTTAAATTAATATTAAATCCAATTAGCTGAACTTAAGAGTGCTTTTTTCTTTTAGCTTTTTCTTTAGATACATATAAAGGTTTATTTGGTTACTAAACATAGAACCGATAGTACTGTATGTACAGCAAATTCATTATAAACAAAGAAGGTAACCGAACGAGTATAGGCTGAAGCCTTGGATTATTATGGCTACCCAATTTACAAAACAAAATTTGATCATAAACAATACATGTACAAACATATGTATACATATACACATTCCTATATGCACAATGTATATACTCATACATAGCTACATCCTCTGCACTTGATTAAAAATATTTATTTATTACTTGTGTTATTAAATTTATGCACTGCAAAAACTTATCTTGGACAATTTTTCTTGGACAAATACTTGTCAAAAATTAGGATTTTAAACTGTTTTTAAATAATAAATGGAATTGCTCCTCTTAAGATCATCGGTGAGACCATTCCACAAGTTTCCGATTTTTTTAAACACGTTCTCTCCTCTTCGGTTATATTTCTGTTCTCGGTTTTCAAACATAATATATTTTCAGGCACTATTTTCCTATTACCTTAGAACATAAAGACGCCAGTATTCAGACTGACTAAATCAGCTAATTTTATTGCTTTAAATTTACAGAATATAGAATTTGTCGGTTAATTATACGGTGAATGATTGACTATCCTTATAGCTTCATTCACCATTCATTTTTGACCTACTCCAGTAGTATATCTTTATATGTAATTTCGTAATTACTTGTCTTTTAAATTTGATTTAAGTGCACTAGCGAATGGGCTGACAAGCATTTATGGTCAAATTAAATATATAATAACATTTCTATTGAAACTTGAATGTCATGCATAGAAATATAATTATAATGGAGAAGTTCCAATTTAGTTTCAGATTGACTTTAAATGTAATAATGAGTTAAAATTATAATCAAGTACCTTACATGTTTTACTACAATAAAAATATTAAAACAATGATTTAAAATGTGCTTTTTAATTTGACATTATTATAAAGTGCACGTAATAAAAAATGTATTTAAGTGAGTTAAATAGCAAGGAAATTGTACTCCAAATACAATTAAGTGACCTTTTATTCCATTAATGTTATTAGCTGCAGTAGTTTTTTCACAAGAGTAGATATTGATAGAAAGTGTTTTTTTTTTATAATTATATTTCTATATTTTCCCTATTTTTTAGTTGTCTGGAACGTTTTTGATCCCTAACATATATATCTTTATGTCAGGACTACCAGATGTGGCTGGACCTGCGGACTCTGGAGTGTAAAATGCAGGAGCGATATATCACCCACGAAAGCGATGATTTGCGCTGGGAGCATTTTGCAGAACAAAATGGCCTACAATACCCAGCCCACTTAATCAACCCTCACGCTGATGTCCGTGAAGAGGCGGAGTCTGACGAGCTTGTGATGGGCCTGCTCAGCGACAGAGTCAGTGTTCTGTAAATTGCTGCCTACCCCTTTAAGGGCACAACAACAGAACTCAAGCCAACTATATCCTGTGAAATCACCACTTTAGTCAACAGTAAATGACTTGACAATTCCTAACAGAAGTACTGCACAATTTCATTTAACAGTACACTACAGATCAAGCACAAATTTTATTAAACACACAGTGCCTAAACCATAAAAGCCAACCTAGCCATAAATTACATAGACAAAAGCAATCATACCCAAATATAGAACAATAACACTTTACTACAACAACAGAACATCAAACAAAACAACTGCACTTAAAGTACTACGATCAAAAATCTTGTTCTTAACCTGAGAATAAAATGATTTATTATTATTATGCCTTTAACTGGCACAACACAGTTGAAAAAAAAAAAAAAAAAAAAACTATCAACAGTATTTCTTTGTATAATTCACAAAATAAGTGAAGTATAAAATTAACTTATAAAGCTTTTTATTAACTTATTAATATTAAATTATTCTGCTATGAAAAGTCCATTAAAACCACAGATTTTGTGGTGACCTGTTGCATCTGTGATAACTTTACAAATGTATAGCAGAGAGCATTTATAGATTTTGTGGTTTTGTGTTTATGTGCTTGTGTGTGGTACTTTGGAGGTTGGTTATTTTAGTGTTCTGTGCAAGTGTAAGACAGCAAAGCAACACTGCCTGTGGACTGGAGATGTTTTTCCTTTTGCTTTCTTCGGATATGTTGGGATAATAAAGTTCAGCTGGTTGTGTGTGCATAAAGTATTGTGTGCTCATGACAGATTTTCAGTGTGTTTCTTTCAGTGTTCACTTTAAGTGAAGAAGTACAACACTATTGTACTCATCATCTGTTCTGTTCAAAAGCCTGATTAAATGTTAACAAAATATTTCTTTAATTAGCCCTAAAATGGGTTGGAATGAGAGCAAGTCGCAGAATGGCAGTTTGGACAATAACTGGCCAAAGGTGAGTGCTAAAGCATAAAGGGATCATATAGGCGTACTGTGGTCTCGTATTTTTGGCACGCCACTGCTTCGTCTTCAAATCACGAGTTATTTGCCCACAGGAAAGGTGCTTCCTAATCGACAGATGGCGCTGTATGCTTATGCAGCATGAAAGCCTATAAAGTTGGCTCTGTGGGACAGTAGGCTACAAACCTCTCTCAATACAACATTTTACTAGATGGACAGATCGTTGAAAATAATAATAAGAATAGTAAAAACAATTCAAATCAAGGAATGTACTGGATTTGGCATGGCATTGGTTATTTAACAAAAGTACGGAAAGTTGATAAGTATATGCCCAAGGAAGGCGATTATATATATATATATATATATATATATATATATATATATATATATATATATATATATAGTATAATATATATATATATATATATATATATATATATATAGTATAGTATAGTTATACTATATATAGTATAACTATATAGCTATATAGGCCTATACAATTATATTTTCGCGTTCGTGAGGAGACTAGGTGTATTTTAAATGTCATGATTTTTAACAACACGACGTTTTTGTTGTCATTAATCATCGTCAGCAAGTTAAAATTATAAGCTAGGCTATCTTTTGAACAAACTGATCGCGAATATTAATATCAGTTTTTAAAAGTCCATTATGACCTCTCTTATGAGGTCTACGGATTTTTTTATTATTATTATTATTAGTATTATTCATTCGTGTTTTTTCTATTTTGATTTATGAACATAAACGTTTAGTTATAAGCTACATGTAGGCTAGTTACTTTTCTGGCTGTCCCACTAATTTCTATTTTCCCCACCCTGCATGGGTTATAGCCTAGCCAACTACATTTCCTCATCTCAAAATATTTTGTCAAGAAAACGCAAAATGCGTTTTTTCTCCCTTTTCCTAACTTTTTCCTGTTTAATTAAAATATCCCATTCTGAAACAGCAGTCGTTGTTTATGAATCATTTACACAACCCCACCAGCAGAAGTCTATTCCTGGACAAGAGATGACGAGCTCGTGTAGCGGCTGAAAGAAAGGAAGAATCTTACAGATGGGCTGTCTATCGAGTTACGCATCATTTGAGTCTGTTTTTTCTCTTTCTCATCCAAACTCCTCCCCACAATAGATAGAGAATAGAGCCAATAGTGCAGGTGTTACACAACCAAAGCAAAATGTATGCTATTGTAGGCTATATATATCGTTAAAAAAAATGAAAAAATAAATAAAAACAAGAAATTCGATTGAAACCATGGATTTAAAATGTTATGAACAACAAAAAAAAAAACAGCTAGACTAATTGAGAAGCATATACATTACATCAACAAAATAAAAAAGTAAAATCAAACAATGTGAGAAAATTACCTGGGTAAGATTATTTGTAAATAGCATCATTTTATAAATTATTTTGATCAAATAGCGCAGTTCAAGTCTGTCGTGTAAGCTATTTTTTATGATAATGAAAATTAATTTACGTGAGTAGGCCCTATTAGGCATACATTAAACGAATCCTTTATTATAAGTCTTTAAATCTTTCAACAGATTGTCCACAGTCGAAAGAGATTTAATTGCTCTCTTTAAAGTAAAAAACAAACAAACTATTAGACCTTTTAACCACGTGCTATTAATTTCTTTAAATTTTCAAGAATAAAAAGTAACAAACTACAATATGACAGAGCGCTAAAACCGGTATTTAATAGGCTATGTCTGCGTTTACTAGAACAATGAGGGACAGTAATCAAGTAGCCTAATATAAAAGAAATATATTAAAGTATGCCTTAAAATATTTCTTATTAACACATTTGTCTTTTTTCTCCCATATACGATGTATCTGCTGGAGTTGCACATGTTTTCTAGCTACTCGGAAAAATAGTTAATATGTAAATGAAGAATCACAGCTTTGACAGTGAATAACCATATGTTCTGCAATTGCATATTAAAAAAGGGGGGGAAAGGGAGAGAGACGGAGATATATCCTGAAAGGATTGTTGCCGTAGTAACTCTTTTTCTTCATCCTGGCTGCGTTATTGGCACCGACAATTTCACCAAAAGGAAAACAAATAGTTTCGCACGTCTGAATTATTTGGTTCTGTCAGACAAAACACGCAAATATTTTCCCCGATTCTGTGTTGAGCAGCAAACATGAAACCAGACGGTGGGAATAAAAAGAAAAGAAAAAAATGCCTAATAGCCTAAATGACTTTAGGCTAGCTACAGTTCACGAGTCAAACAGTTAAGTTGATTTCTATTTGTGTGATAGGGCTATTCATTTCAAACAATAATTTTCAAATCATAAATGTTAAATTCATAAACAGCTGCCATTGTTATTCGTTTGGTGAAAAGTAGACAATTTAATATAGGCCTTTTTGTTTTTAACTGACAGGCTATAGTCAGCAATGTTTTAGTTATGACATAATGAAGGCATATATCGATTGTAGGCTACCTTGAATCATATATGTCTCGCTAATGGACCGCCATAAACGAGTATCCTAATCAATTGAAATCTTGATTATGTGAAAACAAGTTGCGCGTGGCAGATCTGCAAAATGTGCACGTGCATTTAGCTGTGTCCTGCTACGCGCGCGACAGCTTCACCAACCCCCTGTTATCCTCTGCTCCTGCAACGGAGAATAGCTATTCAAATAAAGATTAAAAATGTTAGAAAAATGGGGTTTGCTTTTATAATCAATTTGATGTCAAATTCTGCCAGTTAGAAAAAAAACATTGATGGAAACATTGACAGAGATGAATGTTGGTCTTGAATGGATCGAAGAATATCTATAAACTCACTCCAAATTTGCTAACTTGAATAGCCAACTAAAATAAATGTACATAATTAAAAATAAGGATAAAATACACGTTATATGAAATCAAAAGCTAAGATAGGCTCAATTGCCCACATTGCTGCCTGGCTACAAAACAACTAATGTAATAGGCCTAGTTTTAGCTTCGTTAAAAAAGAAATAAATAAATAAATAAATAAAATAAACCAACATGTAATGATGTAAAATATTTTAAAAAATTAGTTTAAGTAACGAGTTCCATACATTTTAATGCAGTTTTTTTGTCTTATAACAATGATTACAGTGTTTAGGTGGTGCGCTAGGGGACGCCAAAACAGAAACTGACAAAGTTCAGATTTGACAAAACAAGAGAAAATATATATTCAAGTAAAATGTAAACAAATAAAAAAGAAAAGAAAAGTGTTTAATAATAATAAAAATTCTTGAAGTCAATTATTCATATATGTTGGAATATTGCAATCTCGTTCTTTTTGTTTTAGAAACACTTTTGTGTCCATCCATAATTAAATAGTCACAATCATTTCATTTTCATGTGTCATGTTTTCAGTGTTTCAACTTGATTTTATTCATTAATTTGATTCAAAGTGTAAAAGGTGTAACTCATCACTGCAGGTTACCACTTTGACACCACTTTAATTTGACTTCATATGTAAATTAGCAACTAAATGAAAGTTAACAATTTTAGTGGGTTGAAATTTTTATAGTCTAAGACCATATTACATAATTATTAATCTACTGTACATCTAGTTATGGAACAGAGCAATATGTGAACTGGGTATTTGAGAATCTAAATGAATGAATCCAGTGAAACAAGGTAAGACTAAACCCAAAGGTTCATAAACTTTAGTCAGAGAACTAACTACCATGGACTGCTTGTTGAAACCACAAAACTTTCCTTTTCACTTAAAATATATCCTCCTGTTCTAGATTTCTCCATTGGGAAGTTGTTCAGCTGACAAATTAGACTATAGCTAAATATTATGATAACCTTTTCCATCCTAATTTGTAGTGCAGCTTGCACACATGCTAGGATCAACATCAATTACAGTACAACATTTCAAGTGCATGGTTCAGAGAAATGTCAGGAAGTCAGCGAAGGGAAACGTGGGGTTTTCGGGGTGGGAGTCGAGGGGTCAGTATTTATTGCCGCAAACCCTTAAATGTTAACTGCGAATTTTACTATTCACAGTGCCCGAAATGCCAATGTCTGCACGGATCACCTCCTCAAAAATGCTGAACCGAGTGAAGACTTAATTTAAACCCTGCTTTTATGTTTTTGTTTAGTTCAGAGTTGTTTGGGAAACAGTGCGGATAAGAGGCTCATGCTAATTTCTGTGCAGATCGGCTAAAGCGTTTTCTCTAGCGAAGCAAAGCAACAAAAATAGCCCTGTTATTCCACCACACCCAACGTGTGGAGGTTATTGAGGTTATTCTGGGTTGACAGTCACAGAACCCACTGTCTGGACCACTGAGAAGTCCCTCTGTGGTGGGAATTCAATAGTTGGCACTGGCTCGTATACCCTTGCCTTGCACGCAAAGGGCTCATAGCGGAAGTGGAGCGACGGTCAGGTCCGTTTCCACCCAATGAAACCCATCCCCCAAACAAATGACCACCCCTTCATCCTAACAGAGGCAAAAACTATAGATAGGGCACTTTTTGCAGGCATTGGGCAGAATGGATGCACAGGGATTCTCTACGTGTTTGCGTGCTATGTGGTGGAGATTAGTGGGATTAGGCTTGGCAGAGGGTGTTGGTGGGAGATTAAAGGCCTTCCTCTGCACATCATGGCAATTTTAGTACAGCTTCAGCAGGCGAGGCTGGACAGTCTTAACCGCAACATGAAATATCTGTGGTGTGTATATGATTGCTCTGCTCCTGTACAGAAAGCTCATGCAAAGCTTGCGTTTGACTTTAAGCAACAAATGCTTAAAGATTAAAAGTTATATCACAATGTGTAAGCCTATGTCAATGTAGGTCATTCATTGATGATTATAACATTATTTTGATGTGTTCGTTTGCACATAAGTTCATTCAAACCGAATCTAACAATGCAATCCTGCAGCTGAGCACTTTTAAAGAGACCTTTGAATGCATTCCTTCACTTAAAAATGTGTTTATTAGTTAGGCCTATAGTTTGTAAAAAATTCTTAGTGACAAGCTTCTTAGACTAAAATTAGTCGCCTTAACATTAGGCGGAAGTATGACACTCGTCAGATGAAAATATTTATAATCAATTATACACTCTAAACAACGCTGAGTTGTTTTAACCCAAATTTGGGCTCAATTTTGGACAAATCCAACTGTTGAGTTAAAAATGCAATTTTTAGAGTGTAATGTATGTAGCATTATATGAGCATTTTATCAGCAAATTCTAAATAATCTAACTTGACAAGCAAAGGCAACAATTATCAACAAAATTTCATACTTGATATTTATAGACACATTTTGGATAAAAAAAAGAAAACATGAAAGCAGACAAGAGTTATAGGTAGGACTTTATTTTACAGTGTCCCCGTCACACATTTTACATATTTTTATAGTAGACTAATACAGTCAATTTTGCATAGCTATGCCTCTAACACTAAACCAAACATTAACCATATGTATAGTAAGTACATGTAGTGAGTTACTATTAATTGTATAATTACACTGTGACAAGGGCACCTTAAAATAAAGTGTAACCGATTTATGTAAGGACACATTCCCTACAAAGTTTTGAGATAGTATAACCCCCCAAAAAATGTATCAACAACAGGCTTTCAATGATTTATCACCAACTATTTGAAGAAGAAATGATTCTTTTTTTAAACCGAGTGAAGCTATTCTGATTTCAAAACTGTAAATAGCTTGTGCCTCTTAATATGCTCAGTTTGTAAGCTAATTACTGTTAAATGTAGGTTACGGTGAAGCTATGGCTTTATAAGATAATAATTAAAAAAAATCAACTAAATTCCTAAAACTTTTTTGACACTTTATAACACTCCGCAGTTGTGCAATTTTCATAAAAAAAAATCTTTAACTAAATTTGTACATAAAACTTCCGGAATAATCAAAGCATCTTCAACAAAACCAGGAACTATGTCCAAAAAGTCTTTCTCTTTTTCTTTTTTTTTTTTTTTTTTGGCGATGACTGACAGTTCGTCTTTTTTTATCCTTTTTATTCTGTCAGTTTTGTCTGGTCTAAAAGTTCTAAAACCTTTATTTGATCAATTCGTCACATAAATGAGTTGGGTTTGAGGCAGTATTTCGTTTTCCTTTCTACGCTCTGTACAATTTTCTCTCAGTGCCCTATTGTTTTGTCATTCACTGTCCACAGTTAAAATAACGCACCTGACAAGCAATCCAACCACTCGGACCAAATTAGACATCATTTCACACAGAGACAAAAAAGCCTTTCTGGGCTCAAAATGTCCTCCTCGTTTTTTTTTAGTTTTCGACGATTTGGTCAGTGTGTTTCCCCACCTAAAAAGCACAAAAGTCTTCGCTTGAAAGCTGCTCTCACATCGAAATAGTCGGACATTGTTTATATACAGTAAAACTGTTTTCTGTATAAGTCTTTCTGCATTAACCTCCTCTCACTGTAAACAAACAAAGTTCCATCATTTGGTACTTCTCACAAGAATCTGAATGTTGCGGCAGCAGGCAAACAGTAAACAGCGATCAAATCCCCCTCCAAATCCCAAATATATACAACACATAAGCCTCATTTCTTTCCTGCGACAAACAACATGACTGCACTCAGTTTCATTTAGCGTATCTTCTCAAAAGGACAAAGAACTTGGAGGTCATAATGAAGGGTATGTGCAGTGGTTGATTGGAAAAATTAGTAATTGTGCAAGCATCTCTCCAGCCACTGACTGTTTTAATGAGTAAATATTAACAGTAATGGCATGCAATTTCCCATGGTGGTGCTCACCTTGCTCTTGGTTATTCGCTCTGGTGACACTGGCTTTGTTTAGCCGAGGCTGTGCCTTACATCACCTTGGTAACCATAATCATAAAAGCCCCCCTAAGTGCGAAGGAGAAAATTAGAGTCCAAGATTTAATAAGGGGTCTTATGATAAACCAATGTTCTAAGGGATAAAATGAGGACATTTTTCCCCTCTCTCTCTCTCTCTCTCTCTCTCTCTCTCTCTCTCTCTCTCTCTATCTCTCTGCAGATATGAACGTCATTTCAATGGTAGTGCGAGAAATTCAATAACTGTCCATTAGTGAGATCCAAGGATAGCTCAGATTTGATAGGAAAAGAAAATAAGGAGTGTTGATTGTTTTCCTCCCTCTCTCTGGTTGGAACCTGTTCCTCCTGTAAACAATGAATTTTATGCTGAATTTTAATTCAAAAGAAGGCGAAGTCATTCATTAATACACCTGACGAGCAGAGGAGAGTAATCTGGGAGAACCATGGTGCGGGGTAATATCTGTGTTCAACCTCATATTCGAAAAGATGTAAAAATTAGACATTTTAAGAATTGAAGCTAACGTTGGCTGGTGAAGTTCCGTACCCTATTTTTTTTTTCAGCAGAAAGTGGGATTGTCTCTATTATGTCTTTAAAAGTGTTTCAAGGACCCTCCCCTCCCCTCCAAAAGTAACCTCTGTAATGCTGAAAGCGTGTCTTGTTTTGATATTTTTCAAAGGTCACCAGCCCACAGATACGGAGCTGTGCAATGACAGCAAAGGTTAATTGAAATGAAGAAATTATTTTTGGTTAGTAAATCCCATTGCTGTCAGCGCCCATACATTCTTTCTTTAATTGTCTTTCCAACTGTTCTCCAGATGAGTGTGAGGAGCTCCTATGAATCAAACATCACTGTCACCCATGTGATGTATTCACTAACTTTATCCTCTCTGTGGCATTAAGAACAAACACAGTGCTCGCCAAGAAAGGAGAGCGAGGAGCGAAAGGAGGGAGAAGAGAGCAAAGTTTACCTTCCACTTCAGTAGCTATAAAGGGCTGAAGATGAAAGGTGCTATTTGGTTCGTTGGACAAACTGAACTCTGATTCTCCTATGAATAGACTTCTTCATAGGCCTGCATACAGTTCTACACTTGTTTTAATGGGACGATTTTATTTGTAATAAATACATTCAACCTATCTCTATCTATCTATCTATCTATCTATCTATCTATCTATCTATCTATCTATCTATCTATCTATCTATCTATCTATCTATCTATCTATCTATCTATCTATCTATCTATCTATCATCTATCTATCTATCTATCTATCTATCTATCTATCTATCTATCTATCTATCTATCGTTATGTTTTATTCTTACCAGTAATTAACTGGTATCTTTATAGTTAGTTACTTGTAGTTAGTATCTTTATTTTAATTAACTTTCTTTATCCAGCGAGTAGTGTAGCGTGACCAAACAGTACTAAAACACTGTTTAACACTGAAGTAAAGATAAAATACAAACACAGAACTTAAAATCCGATTCATTCTAGTAAATCAGTTCGGCCTAAATAACCTCAAAGACTCATATTCATATTCATTCAATGGTCCTCTCTCACATATCGAGTTTTGTAAAGTTCAATTTATTCCAGTGAATCGGTTTGTTTGGAAGGTTCATGTAAATGAACCAATTCGTAAAAATGATTAATCGAGTTGACTATACAATAAGACTTGGTTATGTATTAGAATTTCTTTTTTGCTGAATTTAGTATACATCTAACCTAATTAATTTAAAAGCATATTAGTATGCTAAACATCTAAATACATATATACAATATATTATATATATTTATTTTTTCCACCACGCAACACATATCCTCTGCCTTCCTGACATCAGTGTTAACATAGAGACTCTAATTAGAAAGTCACATGAAGTGAGCCACTATGCTTCCAGCTTTAAGCACTGTCACATGGCTCACAAATAGCTGCTGTTTGCTCAGTGTGACTGGAGGGATTTTACCTGTATTTCAGCATATCAAACACCTTTTCAAACTGCTACTTTGACAAGTTTCTTGACTGTCGCCCTGGCTGAAGTGACCGTGGTATATAAACAGGATTCTTTGGTTAGTAAACATTTGTCTCACAGCACATGTAAATCTGAGCCTCGGATGCTAAAAGGCTTACTAAAAATAGAATAATAGTTAATAATAGGATTAAGAATACAAGGAATACTGTATGTACACTCCTGGGCTTTTTTCCTATTTTTTAATTTTTTTTAAAAAGAGCCAAGTCAAAAGTGGCAAAGTATTTAGTAGTCTATTAATGGTCTTCATTCTTAACCCTTTTAATCTCAAATCACTGTTCAGAAAATGAGCAATTTAAGAAGTACACAAATGCCGTAGATAAAGTAACTTAAAAGGGAATAGCCTTCCCAAACTTGCACCAGTTTTTTACAAGAAGAAGACTCCAATTGAGTAATTGAAAAATGTCTCCCAGTTTGTTTGAGTTTAAAGGTCCCGTTGTTCGTGATCCCATGTTTCAAACTTTAGTTAGTGTGTAATGTTGTTGTTAGAGTATAAATAATATCTGTAAAATTATAAAGCTCAAAGTTCAATGCCAAGCGAGATATTTTATTTAACAGAAGTAGCCTACATCGAACGGCCCGTTTGGACTACATCCCTCTACTTCCTTCTTTAATGTCTTCTTCCTTCTTTTTACTGAAGTCTACGAACAGGAATGCTCCCTCAACTCCCTCAACTTGCAAACTTCTTATAACTTATTGTGTTTACTCAGCTCTTACAGTGATTTTCTGAAGTAAAACTGACGCTTCATCTTTTGTGCGATGTACAATAAACTTTATTAAACTCATCAGTATATGTTTGATCATCATTCGGACCTGGTCCGAAACAGACTAGGCTATTAATAAATAATGGATACATACAAGCAGATGACAAATACGTTATAATAACCGTAATTAAACAACTGTACTAAACTGTTCCATCTCTATACAGCACTCTGACTCTGTAGGCATTATTGTCAGACTTGAAATGAACACCGTTACTGAGAGTTTCTGACATTCATCATTCCGTGAGATGAAATTGTCCTGAGATACCCCTTTTCGGCACCAACTCTTTGCTGGACTAGAACCGTTCTTTTACCACGTCATGCTTACGTCAGGGGCTGGGGGCGGGTTTAGATGTGTTCTAAACATCTTTTCTGACCATAATAAAGGATCACAAAGCCAGGAGAAACATTTGCAGAAACACCAAGGAGTCCGCCTTTGTAATTGTTATGCTTGGCAGTTGGCACAAGCGTTTCTATTTATTTATTTTTTTATTGAAAACCGTATAAGCAAAGAAGAAAACAGTCACAATATAGAACAAATAAATGGAAAGAAAAAAAAAGGACACAAGACGGGTACATTACTAATCAGAAAAGATTACATATCAAAGGATAAGATTAAAAGATTTACATATTTCAATTGTTTTTAAAGCCTTTTTGGTACACAATTAGATATAATTCTAAAGTAATGTCGTACTTGCAAGCATTTCTAGCTAAGACGTATGCCGACGTACACAGTGACGTAATGACGTCGTTTCCTGGGTGCTTTAGTCAGTGGAAAAACAAACAGGTTCTGAAAAGGTTCACAAGTTGAACCAACTCCGAACCAACTTTGAACCAGCACCAGTTCCGAACCAATTCTTTTTTGGTGGAAAAGGGATAAGAGACTGAGCGCGAGCGTGATGATCTGTTAGGTATTTTGAGCTGAAACACATTTCGAACTTAAAGGGTTGTAATTCAAGAATGCTTTGGAATATAGACGTAAGATTGGTCTTGTTTTAAAGACATTTGGCAAATTTAAGTGAAATGAACAGTAGTAGTAAAACAAATTAAGTATAATGTAAAAATGTTATTCTTAATTTTTTATATAAAATCTATATTTTTAAAAAGTAGGCGACTCAAAAAAAAAAAAAAAAAAAAAAATCAAAGCCAAAAATCCGAACAAGTTGTGTTTCAAATTTTAGGTTGATATCTCAAAAAATGAACGTTCAGTAAAATTTTGTTTGGGCGGAGTAACTTTTTCACTAGATGACAACCATCATGACAACCACCTCCATTTCCAATGGATTAAATGATATGAACCATTATTTCCACAATTTTTATACAATTTATGAAGTATACATCCTAGTTAGAAGTAATATGAGAACTCTTGGCATGAAAACAAACATTCTTTCATGTTTTTCATGTTCATCACTATTTCAAAATAAAGGTCTAAACATGCCTTAGGAGTATGAAAATATTCTTGTTATTACGGCTCATCTGTAATTCATTTAGAAAAATCACCACATATGGAAACTACAGATTGTAAGCTTTCAAATGATATATAGTTTGTCAAGATTAATTTAGGTTTAGTACATTACTGTTTTATAAAATGTAATGGATCTGGGCCAGTAAATGCATTTCCTTAAATTTTTTATTGTAAAATTCATGAACAATAATTTATGGTAAAGACAATTAAAAGCTTAGTGTTAAGCCATTTTAGGCTTGGCCCTTTTCTTTTCTTTTTTTTTTTTTTTTTTGACAGGTTTGTACATTAACACAATCTTAATATTCAAGCATCCCCATACCTAGGTCCTTAAACCTGAAGCAAATCCTATCTGACAATTCATATAATATCCGCCATCGAACAACATATGACATGTCATGCATTTACTGCCTGTTTACAAATATCCCAATAGCTAAGGTTGCCTTGCTCAGAGTTGTTTACACTAGAGATCCAACAGTATTAATCTCTGTTCACTGAAAGGAATCTAAACAGACAGCTTGCATGGTAGAAAGCATAAACAAATCACAGTGACCTCATGCTTTTACAATAAGTCCTGAGGACAAGAGCTGTCAGACACGATCTGCTAACCCAGTCCCCAGCCTTGGAAATGTTATCACATTCTCTGAAACCTCTATGCCAAAATCACTGGTTTGTATGCAAAAAAACTGTTATGTTTACAAATATACACACATTTTTCAGTATCATTACTTCAATCTTCAGTGTTACGTGATCCTGCAGTAATCATTCTATGCGGATTTGCTGCTCAACATACATTTCTTAATACTAATATCTTAGTTGAAAACGGCTGTGCAGTTTCTTTGTGTTAACTTTCTGATACATTTGAAACAGAAATCCTTTGTAAAATTATAAATGTATTAGCTGTAACTTTTAATCAATTTAATGTATCCCTGTTGAATAAAAGTATTAATTTATTTTAAAACTATGTATGCAACATTGCAACATTTATAAGGATGTTTTACATTTAATAATTATCTTTTATAAAAGTTTTATTAGTTTTAAAAGGAATCTGTCAAAGACTCTACTTGGTGAATTAGAGCTTTAGTTGCTTCTCTTCAAATTTAACAGCACAAAAGACATAAACAGCATGAAATTTCAGGACTTTCACAAAGTATGTAGACATTGTAGAATGTAGAAATGATTGCAACTGGTTAACTGCCATTTTCAATATTTCACTGTCTCTTTGTCTTTGGGGTTTCAGCCAATCAGGAACAATCACAGCTCATCAATGTAGTGCTTCAGAGAGACTGACCAGTGATTACACTCTTAGAAGACAAGTGTGTGTGTGCGTGCGTGTGTGTGCATGTGTGGGCAGGCTCTGGGCCTTCATGGGGGCACAACTAAAATTCTTCTGTTAACACTTCTTTTTTTTATTCAAACATGTTTGTCATCATTACATATACATACACTCACCTAAAGGATTATTAGGAACATCTGTTCAATTTCTTATTAATGCAATTATCTAGTCAACCAATCACAAGGCAGTTGCTTCAATGCATTTAGGGGTGTGGTCCTGGTCAAGACAATCTCCTGAACTCCAAACTGAGTGTCAGAATGGGAAAGAAAGGCGATTTTGAGCGTGACATGTTTGTTGGTACCAGACGGGCTGGTCTGAGTATTTCACAATCTGCTCAGTTACTGCGATTTTCACACACAACCATTTCTAGGGTTTACAAAGAATGGTGTGAAAAAGGAAAAACATCCAGAAAGCGGCAGTCCTGTTTGCGAAAATGCCTTGTTGATGCTAGAGGTCAGAGGAGAATGGGCCGACTGATTCAAGCTGATAGAAGAGCAACTTTGAAATAACCACTCGTTACAACCGAGGTATGCAGCAAAGCGTTTGTGAAACCACAACACGCACAACCTTGAGGCGGATGGGCTACAACAGCAGAAGTCCCCACCGGGTACCACTCATCTCCACTACAAATAGGAAAAAGAGGCTACAATTTGCAAGAGCTCACCAAAATTGGACAGTTGAAGACTGGAAAAATGTTGCCTGGTCTGATGAGTCTCGATTTCTGTTGAGAGATTCAGATGGAAGAGTCCGAATTTTTGGCGTAAACAGAATGAGAACATGGATCCATCATGCCTTGTTACCACTGTGCAGGCTGGTAGCGGTGGTGTTATGGTGTGGGGGATGTTTTCTTGGCACACTTTAGCCCCCTTAATGCCAAATGGGCATCGATTAAATGCCACGGCCAACCTGAGCATTGTTTCTGACCACGTCCACCCCTTTATGGCCACCATGTACCCATCCTCTGATGGCTACTTTCAGCAGGATTATGCACCATGTCACAAAGCTTGAATCATTTCAAATAGTGGCCCCCATAGTCACCAGATCTCAACCAAACAGAGCATCTTTGGGATGTGATGGGACAAGCCCTGGATGTGTATCCCACAAATCTCCATCAACTGCAAGATGCTATCCTATCAATATGGGTCAACATTTCTAAAGAATGCTTTCAGCACCTTGTTGAATCAATGCCACGTACAATTAAGGCAGTTCTAAAGGTGAAAGGGGAAAACACACTATTAGTATGGTGTTCCTAATAATCCTTTAGGTGAGTGTATGTCCAGAATATAATTAGGACTCAAAGGCAGAATAAAAACAATTTAGGCATATTCTTTTCACTGTATCTATATTTTGAGCATGTTCTACATTTGGTATAGTATTCATGATTAAACCTGTGCATATTGGCAAATATCTTTTCTTCAATACCTCTTTTTGTCTAATCCCTTTTTCCTCTGTAGTCAGCAACCATATAACCATGGACATCAAATGTTAGCCATGTAACAAGCAACAGAACTAGCAAGATATTTTTCTAAAATGCAAGTGTCTGGTGTAATTCGTTTGTACATCTCACTCCACAAGCTAATCGTTTCAATTTAAACTGATTGAAAGAGATAATGGCAACACATCTTATATGGATGCCTGATCTGCAACAATAACACCATGACTAATAGTGTGTCCACCATCTCAATTTTTCATAAATTTAATTAAATTTACAAACGGCTCCTTCATGCATACATTTTTTTAAAATAAGAGGACACAGTCAGATGACCTTATATTACATGCAATTAAAAACTCAAAATCAACTATTTCTCCGAGACATTTCTGGTAACCCATCAGCCCACCAGAAGGAAAAGAAATATGCTTTTGATAAGCAGTTAAAACCACTTTCATTAGCTAAATAACCTTTTTTTTACATAATCATTTAAGAGCACTAATCCAATCATCACAGTTCACTAAATTATGTGCTGTAGTCATGAAAGTCCTTTTGTGAATGGTTTGGGTTTTAAGTTAACCACAGTCCAAACACAAAACAAGTATAAAACCAACCCTCTACTCTTAGCACCTTAAAGCTGTAGTCCACATTTTTTCCTCTTTGTCACCATCTCTGTTCGAAATCTGCAATAACAGTCATTGGCGGAATTATCAACTTTATGTGAGTTGTAGTTCGACACCGCACAGCGCGGAAGAACACAATGTTTGAGGAGGGTGTGCAGCTGTCAGTCACCGCGCCATTGTGGATACTGTTATTCAGAATCACAATTATTCTTATTGAAAGTATGACTAACATAATAAATGTTCACCGGAAAATGTAATCTGAACCAAGTAAGTAACATCCACTTTTGTTCTGGTTCCGGCATTGCAGTAAATCGCGCTGAATAAGATCTAAAAATCATATCACGCGAAACCGAAAAAAAATTATACTTTGTTCTCTTTTTTTCTGTATGTTAGCCACTCCGAAAAGACGTAAGGCTGCATCTCCGCAACGCTTAATCGTATTTAGACCAAACTTGGTACATGTCACCACAAGCATGACATAAGGCTACATGCTGTGTTACGGTGCAGCGCAACCTACTGGACCGGAGATATAAAAAATGGCTATTTTTTCTCATAACTTCTGAACGGTTTGTCCAAAAATCATAAAATTGGTCTAATTAGATTCAGGGCGTCATTCCGAGTCGACTTTAGATCCAGTTTTCTAGATCGTCGATTTTGTCTGTCGGTCATTTTGAATGATGTGCTACAATGCTGTATTTTTTAAAAGTATGAACGAAATTGTCACGAAACTCGGTGTGGGTCATCAGTACAATGCCCTGAAGGTTTTGAAACAGCACCACCTAGTGGTAAAATGTAATTTTCAAATGCATATAACTCTGGCTGTGGTTGACTTATTTTTACGGGATATATGTACGGGTTATGTGATTACTGGTCTTATAATTAGACTCCTGAATCCTTGCTGATTCCAACGATACCAGACTTGCCAGGTTTTGGCATATGGTTTGTGCAGCATTGTAATTTAGCGCTTAAAAAACATTTTCGGATATCTTCAAAACCGCTAGTCCGATCAAGACGAAACCACCATCAGATGTTCGAAATCATAGATCACTGGCTAAATGTCAATGTCAAATGTCAAATGTCATGGGTTATTGCAAAAACATGGATACCAGGTTTGGCATAATCAGGTAAACTTCCCGTCCGCCATCTTTATTTTCTTTTAAAACTTCTCCTAGACCGTTCACCAAAATCGAACCGTGTCATCTCCAGACCGTGTCATTGTCACCTCACTCTGATCACAACGCATCGATTCCATTACTGCGCCACTTATTGATCGAAGGTGATAAACCATTAAATCATTTTATAAGTTTTATAAGTAAGTAATAAGTATAGATAATTTAAGCCATTTTGCCTAAATTAATCTTTAAAATATCTTTAATTGCTCCTTGCTGCAGTTGGTCTGAAACTCCCAGCCATGTTGCCATGTCTTGTCGTCTTCTTTTGCGCTTGGCCCCGTAATGGCTGCATACAGCTATATTTTAAATTGTTCCTGCTTACTCCAGGGTTATGTAATAAATCCAATGTAATGTCTGAGTTCAATTTGATGTAGCAGAATGTACAACTGCAATTCGAATTTGAATGTAAGGACGTAACATTTAAAATAAACTGAAATGAAAAAAAAAATGCACAGTAAATTATTCCTAACTAAAACCAAAAACAGACAGACAGACAGACAGACCGATCGATCGATCGATAGATAGATAGATACTGTAGATCTATAACACCTTTCTGCAGCTGAATTTGGAAACAAACAGGTATTTACAGTTCATATTAACCCAACATGCACCACAGTGTTTGAACCCTGGGAAAGGCCCATCTCCCAGAGGGCTTGCCGGGCCAATCTGGTGATGTTGTCCCTAACCCTGGGAATCCTTGTCCACATTGTGCACACAGTGAGAAAGGTAATCCGGACGGTTAGTCTCCATGAATCACCAGCACATTAAGAGTTTCAGCCCTCTCATTATCCTGCACCACATTTTCCCCAGGGGGTCGGTAGTGTGCCTGAGCCTCACCACATACAGGCGCTCATTACCAATCTGCCAACCGAGGCCCGGCACGGCCAGAGTCCCTGGTCTTGCACAGGTAAGGGGCCTGGTTCCTTTCTCCACCTCCATACAACATCCACAGACTCAAGGGTGAACAGAAACAGCATGCATGCCTTTCAAAGGCGCTGCAGGTGTCACCATCCCAGAATCCATCAGCAGAACCCCTCCCCTCACATTTGCTGTCACGAAACAGAGGCAGATAGGAGAGTCTGGAATAATGGTGCGGTAAGTGTTTGCCTCACTCACACATATTCCCTCTTGAGAATTTATATTCCCACAATATCGAGATACTGATATTGGTGGGAGAGTTTGGGTTAAACGGCCCTCTACCAATTAAGCTTTTTTTTCCCAAGGATGTTTCCCAAGGCAAGGATGACTGTCATAGCATAGCCAAATGTAATGTCTTAAAAAAAGCCTCTTCCTACCTCAAAGGAAGCATATTTGCCTTTTAACTTGTGCCTAACGTTCCAAAGCATTTTTCACAATTTTTACTCAAATTTAGTTTTTCAAATTTAGTAACTGTAATTAAGAAGCAGAAGCTAAACAATTTTTTGTTTAATATGAATTAGCAAATGGTTTACTAATTTTGCTAGGATCAGTGACAGATGGCAGGAGGGCTGCAGGACCTGCTTGCTTTTGCTTTTTATTACCTTTATTTGGAACATAAATGTCCTCTTATTAATGGCTTAAGGAAAAAATACAGATGTGTCGTATCAAACTACTGTGGCTCCTGCCTTCTCTTTTTGAATATATTCAGTTGCAATAACAATTACATGTGCGCTTTCAATTAACTATCCATTTGTGCACAAATAAACATGAATATAGTGTATGTTACCATGCAAACAGAATATCAACAATAAGAATAGCGGATCTGTAAACTAAAAATACAATAAGATCAATTAAAAAACATTTAAAGCGAAGACTGTTAGACAGGATGCATTTTAAAAACAGCACTCATGGGCTCTATATTCTGTGTTCGTCACAGATTCACCAGAGATGCATTTGAGATGCTTGGGAGTCATGTTTGTTTCCAAACACATGGCATTGTTCGGGTGAAACTTGATACCGGCGTGCCAGCTGAGTAAATGTGTGGGTTTTGCAGCTGCCGCTAATCCAATGTCTTCTGTTCTAAAGCCGAGTTTACCTACACGGTCACCACTCATTGTCTTCAGCAGCCTCTACCTATACTTAGTCACTTCACCTGACACGAAGGCATGCTTGACTTTCCCAGGCCCTGACTGATCCAGTCCAACATTCCTGTTCAGTGCTGTTTATAAAGTTCTCTAATGTCTGCTCTGTGCTGGTCATGAAAGACAACACTTAAGATAAATCAAATATCCAGGAATAAACCCACACAAAAAATTACTCTCCACAAACAGGTAAAAAAAAAAAAGGCCTTAAAGTAAATGTGTTCTCGTTCAATAAATGGCGAATAGAGGTGCTAAACCTCAAGAATATAACCCAGAAGAGCAATAACCCAGAAGAGCAAACTACATTTTATATACTGTACAGTAAGTTTTTTTCCACCATAATTTTCATAGCAAGTTACCCATTACCTAAATTTGGCATATATACTATATACAACACATATAAAATGGAACCTAATATTTTTTTTCACATTTAGGTATACAGTGCTCAAATCAGCCAAACCTCTAAAAAAAGGACAACTGAGAGTTTGCTGATGACAATCTCTCATCAGGTTATTATGCCATTAATTACTGTGAATAAGCCATCTGATGAAGTCGTCATGCTACTGTTAAACACTCACTTCTCAGGGTCTAGTGGTCTCAGGGGATCTGACCTCCACAGAGTGGACTGTTGATGTGTTTGAGCCAGCTGCTAACATGTTACTGTCACAATTACCTTCCCTGCATCCCAATGTCCATACTATCCATCCTAAATAGTATGTGATATTAGATTAAGTGTGTCCCAAAGCATATGTTGAAAAGAGTATGTCAAAAGTCCCCAGGTGGTGTACTATTTCCGGTAGATTTACGAATTTTGGATCCGTGCGCACTCTAAAGGTTAATATTGCAACTCACTGCGCTTTGGAGGAGGAACAACAAGCACAAGTAAAAAGTGTTAAAAAACTACAAAACATGGTGGATGCGCAACTGACTGTGAGAGGTTTAGATAAAGTTTTGAATGACTAATTAAAGTTTAACCTGATAAAAAAAATATTTATTTAATGTTATCCATGTTATATATCATCTGGAATAATAATATAGAATTTCATAAAAATCCGTTCGGCCATTAACTTTTAAATGCATCTTTATTCATGAATATGAGGAGTTTTCTCCGCATGAAAGACCTGCGACTGCAGATCAACGTGCTGACTAATGCATTTGTCTCCGATACGGAAATTAAAAGAAAATGAAATGTGGAGGATTTTAGATCATTGACAGGCCAGTTTACTGTGACAGGAATCTGCAACAGAGCAACCATTAAATACACTCTTTTATGACATTAGTAAGTCCTAAAGCTTGTCTACTCTTGCTACACACTCAAAAGTATGTACTTTTTCGTCACAAAACGAGTACATACTTTTAGCATAAATGTAGGCGAAATGAGATGCAGCACTTGTCTCTGTTCCAGTTTACCTTGTTTCCATTGTCATCTTGTTGGTTTCCATAGTTACCAAGTCAATTATCACCTACACCTATCCTTCATTTAGTGTATTTAAACCCTCAGTCATCCTCTGTTGAGGAGGATTTATTACAGGAGGAACTGTAAAATCGGCTGCTGTTTTGGTTGTGTGGTCCAACGTCTTCCACAGACAATATAAATACATTTAGATCAGTTAACTTAGTGATTGTTCTGGGGAAAATAAAAAGACTTTCAGTCAGCATAAAAAAAAAATTCTGCCTTTAAATATGCAAAATTAAGCAGGATGCATTTTATTTCTAAACTTTAGCCAAATAATAAAATATGTTATGCTTATATAGTATTAATAATATTGACATGCTAATAATAAGTTGCAGCGTACTGCTGAAAGCAAGAGTTAATACTGTCAAATAGCATCACGTTAGCAGTGATAAACATGGATCAGGGCAAAACCATTATCTTAATGCCATGACTGACAGATGGCTGTCAAATCAGATGAGAGTGATAACTGCATGGCCATTTTGAAAAAAAAAAAAAAAACAACTTCCTCTTCATGACCCTCTAACCCTTGACCTCTGACCTGACTCTTGTTCTGTTTTCTTAGCTCACAGAGGGGATTCTCTACAGGTGCAGGACCAAGAGGTCACAGAGTGTGTAGCAAGTGACCACCAATTGATGCCCCTCCCAAACAAGCAGAGAGCAACGGGGATCTGACCCATGGGCTTTGTTCCTGCTCCATGTCATTGTGAGAAAGAAAGATGATGATATTGAATGACTAACAAGGAGGAAACAGCACATTCCAAGCCCAAGCAAACAACTGTCACACACTAAAGTAAAAGGTGAAAGCGTAAGAACCTATTTAAAGAAATAAACAAACAGTTCCACGACGATTTAGCGCTGCAGATAATTACCGCCCATAATGCGCAGGATGATTTCATTTCAAGCTTAATGTGCTTTTAATTTTACGCCATTTATTACTCTCCTCCCTTATCTGTGCAGTTTCTTATGCTAGCCTGTGTACTTACATCTACTTACTCTCTCGCTCACCCACTTGCACATTCACTCAAGCATGCCTGCATTCACACAGTCAAGTCGAGGCACTCAGACACATTGTCGAATTCCTCGTGTCCAAACTGCCAACACTTAGCTGATATGCATCTCATGACTTATCAGGACATTAAATGGATCCATTTTATACCACAACATGAACCTCAAGTGAAAAACAAAAGCATTTCCCACTGCATTTCAAGCATAAATGATAAGTCCTTCCCTGTGTTGGACCTCGCTGGACAGATAAACAAACATAAATGCAACATATGCAGTAAAATCACCACTAGATGGTAGCTTGTTGTTTAACATGTGTGGTTCATTCAGATGCAACTGAAACAGGTAGCTTGGCAACTTGGAGGTTGATAGCCAAGTAATAGTGCAGCTGCTTGTTCTGACAATTCAATAATTAATTAACAGGGTTAGGTTATTTCTTCACGACTCTGAATTGGTAACACACGCGGAATGCCAAATTGTATGATTGGATTTACTTAAAGTGATTGTCGCTCGAGTTTAGCCAGATCGGTAGGCGGGTTTTTGTAAAATTTGGTTTTGTAGATTACGTGTCAGTACTCAATCAAGGCGTCGTTTACCTGCTCGAGTGGTGATTTCAAAGGCTCCGTCGTCCCCCTTCGGTGAGACAAATGAACGAGTGCATGTTAAAACAGGCATGTTCGAGCCATTTAAGATGTGTGAGCCACACTTCAACCACATCAAAGCAAATAACAACAATTATTTCTCTCTTTCAAATGCTGGCGATTATTTGTACTTATAGAGGTGTAATGAATAATAGCAGTTTACTAGAGGAGGGGAGGGCTCTCTCTCCCACCGGAGAGAGGAAGAATGAATTAATAGGCATCACACCACTCAGCACAGTGCGTGGTAGAGGAACAGCATGATTACAGTATGCTATCAAGAAAATTAGTTGTTTCATTTAAGTATATCCCCAGCATGCCGAAGAAACATAACAACTTGCTTTTGTTTACAGAATGCTTCATTATGTAAAGACAAGCTCAAGATTCCAAACACCTGCTACCACCAAATCACATATTCAATTATTGTGCTTGCTTAAGATCATCCAAATATTTTGTCCACTTACCAAGAGCAAAAACAGTACTAAAGTGATTATGGCTGCGGAGTCAAATTTCTGCTCCGAAGCAGCAGGGCTAGGGAATAGCGTGGCAGTAAACCTTCATGAAATTGACTCTATATATCTCTAGAGGTCGTCTAGTGGGGTCAGAGGTCGCAACCTGCGGTCATTATTCACCCATAAAGTACTTTGATGAGTAATGTGACACTTTGTCGACAAGGTTTTCAGATAATTGTCCCAACAAAATACTGTGATTGAGTTACTCTCGGAAGGCACAACATTTTGATAGAGATAGGGGAGAGCGGGGCACTACCTAACACATTTTGGTTTTGTCTCAATTATTAAAAAAATGAAAAATGAGTTAGATTCAACTTTTCTTTTTTTTACACAAGCAACATCTCTGCTACAAATGAACACTTAAAAGTTTTTCTCTAGGACCTACCATTTTACTGTTGCACTGAAAGTGACAGAAGTGCACATGTTACAACTTACCCCATAGGGGTTCGTTGAAACACTTGTGTGTAACACACATAATTCTATTTTATTTGTATAGTTTGATATTGTTTGTGCATCTGTATAGATAGATATCCATGCATCCATCCCTCATCCAATCATCCTTCTATTATGGATCAAGGGCTGTACAGTTTTGCAATAAATAAATAAAAATCAAAATTTAAAGGGTTTATTGCATTAAAAACAGGCCATATTTTTAATAAATGAACAAGTCATAAATCCATAGTAAACTAAATTTTAAACATTTTAAATATCAGATTATCACTGTACACTTTGCAGCTTAGTTGTAACACTGTGCTACAACTAACCCAGCTGTGTATTACATATTTTAAGCCTATAGCTAACAGTTGCTAGGAGTTGCTGACATGTTTCAAAACTGTGCTATGTTTTAGCAAACAAGACGGTGATTAAGACGATATATATGAAGTTAGATTTGGAAACGTACACACCCAACTCAAAATCCGAAGAAAAAAAAAACTATGATGAAATAATGTACTTGCATGGTGTCAAAACACTCTTTGTCCAGTATCTTCACGAAATATTATCAAAACTTTCCACAAATTCACGGGAGGCCGTCTTTTGGCAGCGAGAGAAAAACAACAACCTGCTTGATCCTGACTAACCATGTAAAAGGTCCGTGTTACATTTAACCCTGCGTTAGGTTGTGACCCACTCTCCACTATGTTGTTATGAACATGAATCTGAATTTTAATTTTATGTGTGTCCATTTCAGTGCAGGGCACCTATTGATTTATGGCCAACTGAAGGAGTTCACATGCAGAAATAGTCGTCGAAAGTGATAAAAAGAAACAGGTTTGACTATAATATAATAATATAATAAGATAATTGTCCCAACAAAATGACTCTTGGACAACATTTTAATTTTGTGTGTCCATTTCACAACAGCACACAATCTATTTATCAATTTACAATTGAGAAGTTCATGTACAGGGGCCGTTGCATAAACATAGCATAGTAATTTAAGAGTGTGTCTAAGGGCGTTTTCACTCCTGAAAGTCCGCACCAAGGTTCAAACCAAAGTTCACGTTTTGATACATTTTATACTTTCAGAAACTTTACCTGCAGCACTAACTATATACAAGGCTAGTTCAAATTCGCCAAATGAACGTCCTCATCGTGAGAACAAATTGACTTCTTATTGTGTCATCAGACCATACTTTAATTAAAAACCTTGTCTCCTAATCTCCCCATGTACTACCACAGCTCATTTTTCCTGCCACTTTGGGGTTTTTTTCGGCTTTTTGGGAACCACCAGAACTTCCTTTAAAAGGTCTGAAAGTCTGAACCATACAGAAATGCTTTCACACTAAAAACAAACCAAACCTTTTTTCAGTTTGATCCGGACCGAGACTACCTCTTTTAGTCGGACCAAATTTCATCTGTTTGGTCCGGACCGTGGTCCGGGGGAAGTTTCACACCCATAATTTCGATTCGGACCAAACTGAAAAGTCCGAAAGTCCGGAAAAAACAAGGTTGGTGTGAAAGGGCCCTCATGATCTAGCCTGACCAACTACCAATAAGGTCCCAGAAAACTATTTTCATTGAATGTTTAGCAACCGTAGCTTCTTCGAAAGGGAGGGGTGAGCGGTGGTCTGAGCCATTACTCGCAACCGAACCGCTAAAATCTACACACTGCACCTTTAAATTGAAATGTACTTGAGTTGTCTTTTGCCTCTTTTGTGTTTGATTTGTAATTGTGTGATCTATCTTCGCCAGGTCTCTCTTGAAAAAGAGACTTTATATCTTGACAAAGTTGGTTAAATAAAGGTTAAATAAAAAATAAAAGTTAATCAGTCTTACTTTTTGAAATCAAATTAGACCAATCTTTGTAAGTAACTGACGTAAAGTTATGACCAGGGGCCAGTTGCATAAACTGCTAAGACTAGTCTTACAAGTTAGTCATTAAATTATTTTCTTTAAAACTTCCTAACTTTTAAGTCAGTAACACAAAAATGCAGAATATTGTAATTTGATCCCGAAAAGTAAGTTTGATTAACCCTAACTGCTAGTTTGTGATACTAGTTCTTAAGATATAGTCTTAACTTAATGACTGTTTATGCAACTGGCCCCAGTCTAGAAGAAATAATTAGATGACTTAATAGTAAGACTAATCTAAACAGTTTATGCAACCGGCCTGGAAAAGTCATCAACACCGATAAACGGAATAAGTTTGAATTGTTGTTCGTCTTGAGGGACTTTGAGAATGCACTGGCCACGGGTTTCGCCATCAAGAAATACTAATTATAAAATAAAATTGTGGTGTCTGTCAACACGGTTTTCAGACAATTGTCCTAATAAAATATGATGATTAAAGTTACTCTTGGACAACATGACATTCCTTGATAGTGATGTTTTATGAACGATCTGTATTTTATTTGCTCAAATAATTTTGTGTATCTATTCAACAAATTGTAAAAAATATTTTCAGGATTTTTCACAAAATGTTTTCTTTTGTCAAATCAACTCAGATAATTCACTTGGTTAAGATAACAATATTCTGAGTTTCTGTTGGTTAAACCATCTCCTTTTTATTAAATTAGAAATTTCAATGGAACCAGATTACTTTATTTGAGTAAAACCAACAATAATTGTTTTAACAGTGGCAGCACACAACGTATTTATGAGTAACTGAGGAGTTCATGTGAATGAATCATAAAAAGTGATAAAAAAGAATCTTTGTTTTTAGACTAGTTATTCCTAGAAGGACTTTAAGAATGCTTTAGTTCTAGCTTCAACACCAATTATGAAAAGGGAGTGCAGACATCTCAGTTAAAACATCAATTCGAAGGGGTATAAGCAGCTGTTTATCTTTATGAACATACTCCTCCCAAAATTTCATTGGAAGCTCCATTTAGCGTATTGCGTTAGAGACATTAATTACCCTGGCTTCATATAGACTACATACTCAGGGGTCTTGCAGAGGCCATGTCTTTCACTGCGCTATTATGTGGAGATGGAGGGCACCATCAAGAGATCTGCCAAGGTTGCCTTGTGTGCTTTTTGACTGACAGGAGGCCTGCGGAAACGGGGTGAGATTGGGGGAAAGGCATTGCAATGGGAACTACACTCAAGATTTGAATTGCCTTCTCCACTCCAATCAGCTTGGTGCAAGTTAAATGAAGTGCCTTTGCCCCTCCACCTCCATCCCTCTCACTCCCCATCTGCAGAAAGAGCCCAAGCAGGAGGCTGACAGCGCTACAATCAGTTTGCCATTCACCGCTGTGCTGCCCCTATTTTAACTTGTATATGTGGAAATGGCATTGATTGTTAACTCAGACCTTGGCAATTAGAGCCAAGAGAAATATTTGAAGAGTTTCAAACGGAGCCTCGCGAGTGTTTTAAAGACAGATCAGTTAAGCATTTAAGGAAGGGACGCACCATGTTTGTTTTCCCCCAGCCACCATCATTGTTTCCGTTGAGTTAGGCGACGAAGCCTCTGCAAAAAATATAAGCGCTGGGACCGGGGGCGTCTCTCAGGAGACGATGCGTGCGTCTCGCTCGCGTCAACGGGGGATTCGCGCGGGAGCCCAATCCAAAGTCTGCTATTAAAAGATGTACAAGGAAAACGTACCGTTTAAACAAATACTTCCCCTCGATTGCACACACAAACACATGCAAATGCTTTGACGCTCACAAACGGATAACTCGGACTCGGTGTAGGAACAGGAGGTGCTGACTGAAGTATTTGTTTAAATGAATCGGCGCTATGAAAAAACAGATGCAGCAATTAGGAGCCCCATTGCCGCACACCGGAGACATGACAAGAGTGCATGACAGTGGCTTTCACCCTCACTCCCCCTTGTCTTCAACATGAGTCCTCTAACAATCCCTGTCAGGAACACTCTTTGAGAAGTGCTTGCACCAGACAATGGCTCTTCACCCTTATTTTGTGCTCTAAGTAGTGCTGCAGAATGCTGGAAGGAGCTGAAAACAGGCAGTAATGTGAGAAAGACGGGCAGCCATTGTGGGAAGTGTGAAAACCAGAAGGACCCTTTTCAGAGGCTCGCCTGAAAGTGCTATGAAGACCTTTAGTCCTTTGCTCTCCCTGAATCCCCAATTAGACAAACATTAACATCAATTAAGCCTTTATAGGACACAGGTTCCATATAATTACCTTAATGGGTTGACGCTTTCTTTAGCAGCAATTTCTTAAACAAACTTGAGCCTTTGTGTGATGGGCTAAGAAAATTTTCAGCAGGGAGTATTTGCTTTTGTCAGGCTTTCTAAAGAGACAGACGAATTGTTCTATTTAACAACAAACACCTTCAGAGAGGAGCCTCAAGCAGGCCCAGTTCCCACCACATCTGACTCGACCGTTCCAAGCTGATTATCCAGCGGAGACAAAAAAATCTGACCAGCCGGGAGAGCGAGGACACATGCGGTGAGGGGCAGCACACAAAAGGGCCCCAGTGAGCCCAGCCCAGCAATGTGAGCAGAGCACCAGAGAAAGAGCCCCTCCACTTGAATTAGCTCTCTATTTAATGTCCCAAAGAGCCAGATCCGTTCCCTGTCTGAGAAACAAAGGGGGACGAATTAGAAAAACAGGATCTCTCTTCATAAAACAAGGCAAATTCACACTGGCGAATCGCAAAGGAGGCGCAGTTAATTAAACGCAGACCCCATTTTGTTCTTCCCCTTCCTGTCCTGCTGCCCATTATCTTCTGTAATCTGTAACGAGGCAGGTTGTGGTGACGAAAAAAAAGTGACACGGCATCAATCATAACCTTTTATTCGTGCTTCAATGGAACCTATATCCCACAAACACCTTTATTGATTTATAAATTTGGCCAAGAAGAGAATGCACTCCAACATATGTGGGATAACTTAAAGTAGCCAAAGAAAAATACACTCGGGTGATTGAGAATTTTGGAACAAATTGCTCACGAATTAATAACACTAATCACGGTTATTTTTATTCGACTGGCACTCTGTGTCGCAAAAGTGTGATGATTTCATATTCAGACACATTAGCTGGTGCCGCATTTTTGAATGTGGTTTGATATACTGACTGATAAAGTTTTGGTGCTTTTATCAGTGAACCATTATCAGGGAAAAGAAACGCAATACTTTTGTTTTGCACACACAAACATGTTTGTGTGCATGGTCAAGCACTGAAGAGAGTGGGATACAGTATATTAGGTGGCAATCGGCCTCTAGAGGGCAATGGCTCCATAGCCCACTCACTCAGCCAAAGCCAGGCATTACATGTGCCTGTCCCTACCTATGTGACAAGGGCTAAATATGTAAATCATGCTATTTGGCATCTATAATTAGAAATACTCTTGAAAATCCTCTCTAAATATGCAAAACTGTGTTAACCACCACAGAGGTGTTAGCATATATACCTTAAATCTACATATAGCTTTTTGAAGCTATAGCAAATCATGTCACCTTCATTGAAAATAAACTGTGAGCCTTCATAATAATTGTGACGTGTGTGTGTAAAACCTTGCTAATGGGAAGGGATTTATTATATCACCTCCAGTTTTCAAATAATCACAGTCCAGAGGGTGGTATTGTTATTTGTCTCACACCTTAACAGTTGATGGAGTTGCAGAATGAAACACAAATCTGCTAGTATGTTGAACATTTCCAAAGCTAGCTATTTGAAAGGGTGAAATGTGGTTAATGGCATTTAACAACCCTTGTTGAAGTTTTTACATTCATAAATAGACTCCATATAAACTATTATAAAAAAAAATTAACTTGACAAAATATTCACACTTGGAATACTTCTGCCATCAGTTCTGTTGAAACACACAGAATTTATCTGTGATACAAGGCTTTGTCTGTTTGTTCTGAGATCTAACACGAGTTTGGACACAATCGGAGGAACATTCAACAGACAATTATGTCTCAATGCAATGCTGTTGCTGTGACTGTGAGAATTTCTTAATTCAAAACAAAGGCTTTACAGCCAAAATTGTGATGTTGGCAGCCAATGAATAAATAATTTGTAATGTAAAATAAGACAGAGTTACTGATTCTGAAAAACAATATTTATAACTGCATATTCTAATAATTGTCTTAATAAAAAAAAGAATATTAATATATCACAATTGGCATATCAAGGTATGGTCATTTTTAAATATTAAAGAGGAAAAATATTAGTATAGTTTTAAATTCTTGATGGATTAATTTGTATCTGCAAATGAATTAAGCTTTTAAAATGCCTTTTCGCTTTTTACGCTCAATTAAAAGTATATTTCAAGGTTCTCCTGATGCTCTGTAGATTTATGCAAAATGAGTTATTAAAATTTAATCAAATAGATATTTAAATTAAAAACTTTGTTTTAGCTTTTTTTGACTTAGAAATTACTTTTACAAAAAATGTATTTCTACATGCACTGTCAAATCCCTCATGGACACACAGCGATGCAGTTTTAGTATTTAAAGAAACGAATGTCACAACAGTTGAAACTCGGGGTCATTTAGTGATTGTATGAATCCTTCAACCCAGTTAAATTTCCTAGCACTAATCAAAGCTTTTTTTTTTTGAGAGAGAGAGAGAGAGACAGAAATATCATTCACAATCTGTCAAAATCGCATAGCAATTAATGTATATTTAGATTACATTAACAACTGTGCTACTCCCAGAGAGGTAAAGTTCTTGGCACAGAGCTAGGTAAATTGACAGTTCAATTGGAAATCCCAGCATGATCAGTCTAATGACTGACAAAAAAAAATATAGGAAAAAAGAATATTACGACTCTTTGTTGAAGCTCCGTTTTCTAATAACCTCCAATCAATTGGAAATTGATTGCTTAATAACCATTTATTCAGTGGCATAGTAAATAACATTTTTAGAACTGTAAAATAAGGTCCTAATAATTACCACATTCTCTCAACAAATCGGTGTGAATTTGTGCCTTAATTCAATGTGCCCTTTTGTTCTAACTAGTAAAATGAGGACTAAAATTGATGTGCTATTAGCTCTGGCTCCTGCAGTAAGCATTTATTACTTAAATAATTTTATCCGCGAACAATCAGCCAAGGAAATAGCTTTTTATAATGGATTCTTCAGCTTTTGCATGTGGCACCCCTCAACCTCTCCCCACAGAAAAGAGTCCTGCTTTAGCCCTGAGACTTGCTCTAAATCCCAGTTTGTCCAATCAAACCTGATCTGTGCAGCCTGCAGTATTACATTTCCAACACCGTTAGTCTAATGAATGAATACACATGCACTTAGATTACAAACACACTTTCATTCATGTTAAAATCTCTCGGACAATATTCATTTGCAGCCCATCTCCTTCCCGGTCGGATACACAGAGTGATAATAGCCGCCACCTTTAAAAGTCATGCTCCAAGGCTTAATCTTTACGAGCAGTGAGTGGCTACATGTCCTACAAATGCGCCGAGGTGATTTTTATCTAGGAGAAGAATGCCACTTGTGTTCAGGTGGTAAAGTAGTTACAGAGACTGGAATTACATGGTGTACAATCCTCAGCTCTGTGTCCATGCTTCTCCACTCACCGTGACAGTGGCAAAGCCTGTCACTGGAGCCATTTAATCAATGCATTTTAAATACATCCAAATGTTTAATGATTAATGACTACATGCCACATCATACATCATAGCTGTAGTGCACCATTTATCATATATCCTATTTCGAAGAACATATTTATTATTATTATTAATATTTAAAGGGATAGTTGCGTCATTTACGTCATTTCAAACCTGTATGACTTTCTTTTTTTTCCTGTGGAACAGAAGAGAAGGTTTTTTTTGTATTGTTTTTGTAAGTACTCCCGTTCACTGTAGTTCTGTTGACTTTGGAATGACACAGGCGTTAGTAAATCACGACAGAATATTTCGTTTTTGAGAGAACTATCAGTTAAAATGTGTCAAAAGTCATAACAAATTAAATGTTGTAAACATTTCAAGATATTTAGCGTCTATGAAGTTATGAACAAAGAAGCGGATCATTTATTTTCCGTCCACTTAGGAAAGCGTACTATAATAAATGTTTCAGTGTTCTTCCTATCAAGTGGATGATTGATGCTGCCACATTTCTGTTGGTGACCGAGTTAATACGCAACATAAATAAAGCTTGAAAACAGCTCCAGTCCACATTTGCTCAACTAAATAAACACATCAGCACAATCTGTCAAGTCTTCAAATAGTCATCATGGTCGACTTGCCAAAAAGGGCTGGAAGCGCGGGGCCTTTTTTTTGCCGAGCATCGGCCGTGCTTCTTTAGGAAGTGTTCAAACATGGCACCTCTCTATCTCCATTCACACCCTCTCCTCCTCATCACCTGAACTGTCTGATGCCTGTCAATCTGGAGCCGTGGGAGGATATGAAAGACGGCTTTGAGTTGTGGTGGCGTTGATGGGGAAGGGATGGAGAATAGCACACCAGTGGTGCCAGCAAGAGAAATGGTGCGGATTCCTCATTCCTCCCCATCAGCACCCAGTGCACTGTGAGGCTCTTTTAAAAGAGCAGATTGACTCCCTCTGCCCCCCTCTCGAATGAAACCCCAACCCTGAGCAGATGTCAGAGATGGGAGCCAGAGACGGGCCGCTGAGCCGGCCACGAGGTGTGAGGCTTTGTGACAGGTTCGCTGCTAAAGGACCAGACACAGCAGGGTTTTTAGCACATCCATTGGTTATCCGAAGTCCCTCCGAAATGATGGAAGGGCCATCGGAGGGGGTGGGAGCGGGGGGTGTTTCATTGTGAGAACCCCACCGGCTTCATTTAGCCAATGTTTACAGATGTATCCTGGGCCGCAGGAGAGCAGTTCAGCATCATGTCAAAACTATGATCGCTTTTCAGAATTGGCACTGCTGCGATTGAAGGACTAGGAGAGTCGCTCGGAGGTTAAGAAAACGATCCGCATCCAGGCGGATGAAGGCTAACCTACAAGACTGACGCTTAATGCGTATAATCCTGCGAATAAACAAACCTCGGCAAGCATTCCCTTCTGCGCAGCAGCCTCGCGCTTCCTTGAGTCCTCTAACCTTGCCAAACGTCTCATGTATCCCTAAGAAAATAAAGAATTTGTTAAATTAGTCGTCGTGTTGACCACAGCCGAAGCCCTTAATGCGAGCATGTGTGTCTCCCCGGAGCTGGTGGGCGACTTACAAGCAGAAAACATTTCAACATGGCACTCCATTTTACCAACTGATGGCAGGAACAGAATGTCTGCTATCATTTATGCGCATTCACGGTTGATTCTGTGAATGTAAGAGCAAACGTTACGCTGCGCAGTGGCTGTGTGTGTACTAACCGAGGGGGGATACTGATGATCATTTGCTTTGATATGAGAGTTTGCTAATCACTCGAGGTGATGGGACTCGGAATTATTTCACTCCATCTGGAGTTCAACAACAGCAGATTTCACATGCTAGTATTACTATCTTTAAGGAACAGTATGGATCTTTGTGAATGTGTGTGTGTGTGTGTATGTGTTCCTTGTGGAATAACGTACCCCCTGAGGTGCTCTATCTCAGACAATACCTATCCATATCCCTTTTCTGGCGCATGTAGAGGCCCAGATGGTTTAGTATTCACTTCTCTGCCAAGCAGATGGACCTGCAATGTACTTCAATGGTCTCGATTATATATGCACAAAACTACTGAGAAGGAAACCAGAACCAGAGAAGTTTAGGACCATGATTTCTCATATTGGCCACCCACCAAGCTTGGGGACCTTAGTGATGTCAATGTGTTCGAATGTTATGTGTAATTAATAGAAAAATGTACATCCCACAGGTGCTGCTTTTCTTCATTGAAACGACACAAAAAACATTTGCTACGGTAGTTGCCAGCAGATACATTTTGTTAATTCAAGAATGAGTTTTTTTTTTTTTTTAAGAAACTAAGAATTGAGCTAGTTCTGATACAACCACCAAAATATATAAATAAATCAACAACCCGTTTAAGTATTACTGAGGGGGAAAGGTGAAATTCTCAACCAAATACACTCAAAAATGCTTGGTGTGTTACTTAACAGCCATTTCATTGCAGAATGTACCACATTTTGGACTCGCTCTTGCCTTGTGGACATAATAGAGGGTATTTATGTTGCTGTTATGTTTGGTTCTCAGTATCTTCAAGTGCAAACACCAGCCAAACTGATGTAAACACTTTCTGTTTTAACAGAGACTGGTCAGGCCTGGTCTAATTGGCCACTGTTGATGGACAAACCCCAAATGGAGAAACCTGAGAGACATAGAGAGGATTTTCTTCCCTCTTATATTCAGACACTGCTGTATGCCTAATTGTTAAAGCAAATTTCTCCCCCAGAATGAAATATGAAATAGATTTAACGGATTAAATACTTAAAAATATATCATCTCTTAAGACATATGTAATTTTGACCATTATACTACAGTGTTATTTTAATAAGAACAAGTGACGAGACCACAGTGAATGCACAGTTGTAACATTTAAATAATCTTAGTAATGAAACCATGCCATATTAATATCACAGGCATAAATCTCCAACACCGGTAGCATATCCAAGACAAATAAGTGTTAGCATCGCTACTTACTGTTACACTTGTGTAGACATGTCAAGATTATTTTTTCCATGCATTGAAATTTCACAGTAAAAACCTGTCAAATGGAACTTTGGTATTTTTGTTAAACAAATTTTCAAATGTGCGTCACTTAGACAACACATAGTTTTCTGCTGAAGCCTGCAGCATTCTACATTATATTAGGAATAAATATGGCCTATAGAGTTGTCTCAGCTGTCAGCTACTTACAGCTCTGTGAGTCTATATAAAATTATTTCATTCCTTTATGTGCTTGGGTTCAGCAGACTCCAAATGCAGCTTTGGTTCGGTTGCAATTGCAAACAGTTAACGGGTCAGTGGACTCACTGCACTAACCTCTTGAAGGCAGGCATCAGGCACTGTGCAATTACACGGCTGTAATTACCACTATGCCTTTTCAAATGTCCAGCGTTCCTGCATTATAATCAAAAAGTAACAAACACCCAAAGCCACCTGGAGAGGTCAGTGCACAATTACTAAACAGGGAACTTCTTTTAAATGATAAATTAAATAGTGTCTAGACTTTGACTCGTTTCTCTTGTTATTGCAGCATGATGGTATGGAAACAAAAGTGTAGGCGATTGGTTTTATTTTAGCGAGTTCCAGACAGAACTCTACATTATTAGATCAACTCTACATTAGCCCTACTTTAAATCAATCTATCATGTCAAAAATGGTTGACTATCCTTAAATGACACTGTCAGTGGTAAGTTACTGTCATGTCACGATGATTTTTTTTCTAACAGAGAGTATAAATGATTAATTGGTCATAAAAATATAATTGAATTAATTACACGATATAGCCTAATGATTATACATAATTATCACAATTCTATGCACAACTCATATAGCACTAACTCATAAAAAAAAAAATCACACTAAGGAAAATGAATAACGAAATTATCCATGCATGTGTAAATATCATGTGTGCGCTATTATAAACATAAACATGTGTGCGCTATTTATAAACATGCGCTATTTATAAACAATTTAAAATTTATAAATATTTTAAACATTTTAAAAATATTTATATATTTATAAAGGCCCTACCTGTTGGGTAGCGTCGCTGTTGCAGTTCGGCGTCTCGGGCTCGTGACATTAGCCCGAAATTTTTTAAATGGCGTCTCAACTGTCTCAACGTGTGAAAATGCGTCCTCAGACCAATAAATTTCGGCACAATTTCGATTTTTTAAACAATATACCATCATGTGTAAACCACGAAATCATTCTAATCTTCTTCTTCTTCTTCTTCTGTTAGACTTTTTTTTGGCGGTTGGCACACAATGAAATGGTGCATTACTGCCAACAACTGGTATGGAGTGGGGAACTGAATGACTTTTAGGCTACTTATATAAAAATATATATAAAAAATTAAATCCTCTCAATTATATTAATAATTCTAAAATAATGCAAAACAATTCTCTAACACTTATCTTTAGACTTTTTCCTAAAAATTTCTACTAAATCAAACCATACTCTTTCCTTTTTCAAATTTTGGATCATTTCCCTCCTTTTTACCTCATATTTTTTTACAGTGTATCATGACGTGTTCTATTGTCTCTTGTTGTTCACAGTATTCACATCTGCCAGTGTTGTGTTTACCTATTTTAAATAAAGTACTGTTTAATCCTGCATGCCTAAATCTGAGTCTAGAATTGTCTCATCTCTCCTTTTCCTTCCCGTACATCTTATTTTCCCTACTTTCCTCTGAATTTTATAAAACCACCATCCTTTTCTCTCTTCTTCCCATTGCTTTTGCCACCTTTTCTTCAAACACTGTTTAATAATGCTCTTCATTTCCATCTTACTCATGTTAACTTCTACATCAATGTACAGTAGGCTATTCTCTTCTCGTGGCCGCCTTTGCAGCATTATCTGCCTTTTCGTTTCCTTTAACTTCAATATGTGGTGGAACCCACACAAATATAACCATCATTACCCATCATTTGAATTCTATATAATGCTTGATGAATCTCTATTAATATATCGGTTACTATCTGAATGATTTCTCTGTAAACTGACCAAGGATGATGCAGAATCTGAACAAAATTAGTAATAGTTCTCAACGATCTTACTTCCTCTATTGCTAACAAAATTGCTAGCATTTCTCATGTGTATACTGACACATTATCACTTATTCTTTTTGCTGCTAAAATATTAAACTCTAGAACAAAAAACGCTACTCCTATTATCTAAACTCTTTGATGCATCTGTGTATCTGAATATAACTACTATAATTATCAATAGGCTATACTCCTGTACATTATACGAGTCAAAAATGAACCATGTCTTTGTTTTTCATTCCTAACAAAACTAGATCTACTTTTACTTCTGCCAATATCCAAGGTGGTGAAAATAAACTTCCTCATTGGGGGAATTTATATACTATGGCTCATGGGAAATGATTAAATATGTGTTGTTGTTTCTAGTTAGTTAGATTTTTCTTATATATTTTTAACACAGTATTTTTAATCGTAATATATGAAAATTAATTATTTATTTTTGTTATACTTTTCAAAATTACGGAATTCAATACCTGGTTTTCAGTCACGTGATTATGATGACGCTCGAAATTCAGATGGAGGGCAGGGAGTGAAGCGCAATGGACGAGATGGAAGAAAGTCCGTACTGTACTACTTTATACGTTATTACAAGAGAAAGATATAAACAAAAAAATCAAACATGTTGGATGTGATGCTTATTTTATGAAAATTTTTCAACTGAATTGAGATTTTCCTGCTATCCAGACGGTAGATGCAACTACCTCGTCTTTGTCGGAAACTCAGTAAATAATCATACTATTGATTATAAGTGCCTGATAATCAATCAGCCACTTAAGTTGAATTAACTCACCTTTGACGAAGTGATCACTGCACACACGGGCATTTTCCTATTCGGCTCCCCCCGACTGCAGACATTGGTTCGCAAGCCGTTTTTCCAGAGTTTTTCAGACAATTTCTTGTATTTCCCCGCTTATGAACAACAACTTTTGGTACACGATTAAAAACTCCTCGTGGGTTGATCGATTTAAGTAACCATAAACAATGCAAAACATAGGCATTTTGAGTTTGTTATAGTACTTTCTAAATACAGCAAATCACTTCCTGCCCTCCATTTGCATTTCGCCCATGGCAATGCAGTGGCGTGACGTCATATGAAACCCAGCAAGTTCTTGACATATTTCCTTTACACATTTTCACATTTTCTAGGTGTAAATTGAAACAATAATTTAAATAAAAAGAAATAAAAAAATGTAACTTAAAAATAAAAGGCATCCTATTAAAGCTGCAGTCCGTAGTTAAAAATGATCCTAAATACATATTTGAGAAAATACATAACCAGTGTTCAAAACTATCTGCTTGCCTTAGCTCGATTCAAAACGGTAAGCTTGTAATAATGTGTTTAATTCCAGTGGTACTGGTGGATTTCCACGGGAGATTCAGCATGTGTTTGCGTCATTACGTCACATAACGTCACACATAAAGGAGGAGTCTCGGCTAGAACCTTCAAGAGGCTACCAATCTGCTTCAGCTATCTGGTCAGTCACTATTTGGCATGTCTGTTCTTTCTTTTCTGGAGTAGCGTATCAAATTATGGAAAGTAAACTCTTTAGTTTAAACGTGCACATGTGAATAGCTTGTATATAGCCAGGTGGAGTACTTCTGTTGTGTTTGTTTGTGTATTCTGAGAATAAACATGCCTTTGTTTTCCTCACTGGAATTCCTAACTTGAAACATTAAAACAACATCACCACTCAGAACTAACGATGAAGCAGAGCACTTCATCAAGTTTTCCTTTGGGTGAACAGGTTTGTTATTTCAAACAAATTACAACTTGACACAATGAACAAACGGATATTTGATAGAATTGAAAGTTTCCAAAGGGAGAGAAGTAACCAAGCAATGAAAAAAGCTTGTAGCATTGACTTACCTGTCGAGAAGAAAGCAGGCAAGTTCAGCATCTATTTTGAAAGCTTTCTCCTTCATCAACTCTTTCCACCTGGAAAAAGCTATCCCGACATTAAACCTTGTTTTTTGCAATCTCCGGTGGCTCCACATAAGTATGGTCCTCCATTATAAATAACCATGCAGTTGTGGAAACGCATTGGCATAGTACTTTTTGTCCCTCTGTTATTATAGTTTTTCAAGATAATGAAAAAAAAAAAAAGAAAATAAATATTTCCTTTTCTTTCAAAGCCTCACTTAAATGGCTTATGCTACTCCGAGCAATGTCTGAACTTTGTATTTTGAGCACTTCTTGCGTTGTTTTTGCATCTTCACGATGACTCACTTGGTTTAGTCCTCAGTTGTAAGTCGCTTTGGATAAAAGCGTCTGCTAAATGACTAAATGTAAATGTAAGATGGCGGAACGACATGGAGGCCTCTGTGGACCTAATCGCATAAAGATTACAAATTCTTTGTTTACGAGGATAAGTCAGATCACTGGCAGAGGTATTTGTACACCATTGAGGACATATTTATGAGTAAAAATAATATTGATTTTGGACAATAAAATACTTTAAAAACTACACATTGTCCCTTTAAGGCTTACTCAGGTGTTTAGTATGGCTGCACATGGGAAAGAAAGCTCACAAGATGAGCCCACTACAATTTAATAATTAATACCATGGATTAATAACACAAATGCACATGGTTAACAAAATCTGAATTTATTTTTCATATGGCTTGACCGTTACAGTACAGCTTCAAATCTGTTAATAGTCAAAACATATAATATATAGCATAAGTATTGGTTACATTTAGTAGATAGGCATACATAATGTGTGTTTTAATGTATTTTATTTGAAAGTAAAGTAAATTGCAAATATTTATTTATGCTTTATTTTTTTCACTGCATATGGACTCTGTAAATTGGAAGGCACATATTCTCAAGCTTTTCTCTTTACAACGAAGTAAGCTAATTGCCTGCACAAAATATGATAGCATTGTATTAATAATATAATATGTAGTCTAATGATAAAGTTTACAGTGGCTTCATAAATTAAATGCATAAAAAAGTGCACCTGATGCACATTCTCTGTTCATCATTTTCTAGAAGTGGTGTTAAAAAGCTTGCTGTTTTTTTGTGTAGTTAATTAAGAGAAGGTACACCGCCATCTTAAACGCACCATTAGTGGCAACTATGATTTTCACCATGTAACCTCCAACAAAATATCTAAATATGGTTTCATAATTAGAAACCATTGTGTAACAGAAATAAATATTGCATTTTAAAAGCTAGATATTACATGTAAAGACATTTTTTTTCCAACTGCCATTTTATTCAACGGCCAAAAGCTTTGAAACCAAAAGCAAGCTGAGCTTCAGACATTGGTATGGATGCATAGTTTGCCTTTACGCCTGTACCCTTTTCACAAGTGCTTTCTGAATGAACTCCTGTGTCTGATTCCAGCTATGACTTCCTCGTCAAGCGTCTGCTTCAGCACACACATCAGCACCCTGCTGTACCATTGTGGCCTGTATTCTCATTTCCACACTGGGCATTACAATGGTGGCCCAGCATGTTTTCTCCCCAATTTAGCTTAGCCTCTTGAGAATCTTCTATTACTGTCCGTACATATTTGCTTTTAAATTACATAAGTCTAGTTATTTATAAGGATTTTAAGGAATCATAAATGATTGCAAATATGTGATATGATACTATCTGATGTAGGTCTATGAAAAACAACCATCATTCAACCAACAAGCACGTAATTGTAACAATGACATAAAAGCATTTAGGAAATGTATTGCGTGTTGTTCAGCACACATCTAAGGTTCTTAAAGTCACCCGGAACTGACAGACGTCTTGCTTTTTTTAATTTTGACAGCGAAAGAGATGTAAATATCATAGCTTGTCATCAGAATAGTTCTGGAGATGGGTTTGAATAGGGCTTCAGGTATTCATGGTCTAAGACCATGCATGCAGTTCAATGGCAGCCATAGAGTGGGACACTGTGGGACTTAGCAGCAGGAACAACACACCAGGCCCTCAGATAATGGACTTGCTGAATGTCTACCATCTGGTGTTTGTTTAATACACAGAGAAGGTCAAACGGCCAGCGATCCTTTTCTACTCTCCTGCATTCACTTCTTAGATTGGGGAAATCATTGATTTTACCCCTCTACCGGATGATCTTTGTGTGTTGGAGCTCAGTATGACAATGACAACAACCTTATTGCTTAAAACAGCACTCCATAGGACTGAAACAACCTGAATTCAGCTTGGGAAGTGAATGCTCAGTGGTGTGTCTTTGCTTTGATTGAGGCCCCCGCACACAAATTCACTTTACGTCTTAATACATTCGGCAAGTCTTGAATTATTGGACTTTCATTTGCTTTGATCTCCCTTGCTTATCGCTTGGTGGTTGGGTGCTTCACGGCTCGGCGGTTAGACTCATGTCGAAATTCATTCGTTGTATTACCCATACCAGGCATTCCTTGTATTGTTTTATTGCGAATCGGTAGGTAAATCTACACAGCCGTTACCTTTCCGTGACATCTTATAGGGCCTTGTGGTTTTGAAAGAGTGAATGGAGGCTCATTGCCTCTTTCAGTTTTATTCATGAGGTGCTCGGTTGCATCATGTACCCAGGCGCGTTTGTCGGTGTCCTCATCGGTGGAAGTTACACATGCTAATGATCTCTTAAGTGCTAGACTGGAGAGTAAACCATGACTAACTGCGGAGCAGAGAGAGAACGGGACACGTGTGCAGCCTCATTTGGCAACAAGGCAGGCTTCCCTCTCAAATGTGAGGCAACTAAATACACTTAATTGAGAGTGAGTGGACAGAGGACAAGGGTGAGGAACACAAGCTGTAACTTGGATTTACTTGATTACGAAAACAAATTTAAGGACCGTACTCTTTACAGTTGTGAATGAGAGATTTAATTTCATGCTAATGAGCTGGAAATATATTGTTCCAACAGGAACTAAACGGAAATATAACTTCTTTCACTGTGGATTAAATTAATCCTCCTACTACACTGAGCATCATTATGTGGCGGCTGCAAATCTGAGAGGGTGGGAAAATGACATGTATTTTTACTTTATGCTACTTTAGAGGAAACACAGCTTAATAGAAAAATTATATAAAGATGATTAACATGTTGGCAGCTCAAATGAGGAACCAGCAATGCCCTAAGCCGCCTCATAGCACAGGCCTCCTCAGGAGGGAAACAATGCAGCTCATTAGGATGGGCAGGGCTTCTTAGAGGCATACATTGCTTACAACCTCCACGAGCAGGAAATAACTTTGAGCCCGGTCCCAGGAGGTCAGTAGCAAAAGTGGCAAAGTCATTGAAATCTCCTTAATGATCTGTTAATAGGTCAGGTGTCTATTCGTGCCTGGTCTGAGCCCGCCTCCCTCTTGAGTCAGTCTGCTGGATCTTCAGCCAGTCAGGAAGTGTTGGGGGGGGGGGGGGGGGGGGGGGGGGGGGGGGGAGGTCAGGAGGTTGCACTTAAACCTGTCACCATGGAAATAAATGCCTGTATAGTCACACTAAGTGTTTTTTAAAATGTGCAGCTGAGAAAATTACATTCTTACGCACGTTTTTATCTCTTATGCAACACATCTGAAATGATAGCTAGCACCCTAATGATAATGAAATGAAAGGCAGTGCATGATTTGCAGCCATATGTTTAGCACTATCGTGGCGCACGTTGTCACACAAGTCATGGCTGTTTAGTAATTTGCTTGTTTTGGTCGTGCATACTTTTGTTACTAATTAGTACAATAGGTCAAACTGACTATTCTCAGTATCATAGTGAAAATTCTCTTTGAATTGGTTAGCGTTGTGTGCTACAAGGCAAGTGCGATCTTTTAGCCACTGTGATACTGATTTATTTTGCAAGAAAAGTTCCAAGTCTGTTGCCAGCATTAACTTATATGGGTTTTAATTATAGTATTGTGTGAAATTCAAATGAAGCCTTCGGGGGATTTCATTATTTAATCAAGCAAGTTCTGTCTAGAATATTTGGACTGTTTTCATCAAAGCTTTTTCACATTCGCATTGAGCTAATGAAACTCTTACTGCTGTATTTTGTGTCCTGGGATCTAACACATTTCCCAAAATGCACTGATTTCATAAATATTGTTTACTACTTGTGCAAAAGGTTGATTCACATGCATGTTTTATCAGTTCCACCTCTTTTTTCTAAATAAACGTATAAAGCAATGTAAATGCACATACTACACGATAGAGGAAGTGTTTTTTGTGTGTGTGTGCGCGTGTGTGGATCAAAACGCTTTAGTTAACTTTTAACAACTAATTGTTCAAGTTCCAATGGGCAAACAAATATTAAGATATCAACTGAAGAGGTTTTAAAGCTCTGGTTCAATTAATTATTCAAAGATTTTAACATTTTATCCCTTTTAAGTTTTTTTTTTTTTAAATTTCAATTTGCACTGCGGAAACATTTTGATGAATTTGATGACGGCTGGGGATTTAATGTTGTCCCACTGGGAGATATTATTTGATTCTGAAAAGACACATCATAATGGAAAATGTGGAATGAAGGAGATTGCAAGAGATTGCTGTAATTCAGACTCTTTGGCAACATCTTAAATCGTTGCTAGCTCCAATCCCAACCTTCAAAGAAACGATTGACTACAGTGAGAACCACTGTACCACTTTTCACCACAGGTAGCGATATAATGCAGCCAATGATTAATTTTAATTAAACACATTTTGGAAAATGATATTGAATGTTTGAACCCCTGGTGCTTTAATTACTTTATTGCCTCTCAGCTCTAACTCTGAAATGCTTTGGCTGGATGACATACTGGAATATATCCTAAAAAAAAAAAACCTCACAGCTGGCATGCAGAGAGCTTCTTCTAATTTCTATAGTGCATTTGCTATAAGGGTGATACAATCTAAGTATGTTGAAAATTAATACCACTATGAATGCTAATTTGCTCGCACCCTAAGAGCTGTTTTAAATTAGCTGTGAAATTAAAGAGAACATCTAACCCATACTGTTGACATACAGCTGATGTTCTTCATTTTATTGTCAAATAATTGTAATCGGTGACGTAAGCATTTCTTCCTGACCTCAGAAGGTCCCTAAATTCGTCATACCTCTGCTCCCATTACACTCCGCGAACAGCTGGAGAAAGTGAAACATCCTCAAGACACTTAAGGCGCACCTTAAGTGTGGTTAAGGAGGGACAGAGAGGCCATAGCATGAGTTTGGTCCTCATGAGCTCTAATGACCTGACAAAAGTCAGGATTATTGGACGTGCAGAGAGACAAATGGCATCTACAAGCATTTGGCCTTAAGCCTCTTGAAGATCCTCTACCCAAACAAGAGAATCCCAACAAGCCCTTTACCCATCCTTTGTCTATGGGCAGAGAAGTTGAAACAGTTCAATAGGAGGATTACCCCCACTTGAGCTGCTCTGAGAGAGATGAATTGATAAGTTCCGGTTGGGGTTAAACCAGGTGGGACCAGCTATGCAGATGCTTTTTGTAAGCAGTAAAGAGGAAGTAGTTTCACCACAGGGGAGCTGTTTGTAGTCTTTAACTCAGACGTATGACATCTAATGACAGATTCCTTCTTAAGAATCAATAGGTAGAACTGAATGATGCGTATTTGTTCCATTTATTAAAAGTCACACTGATAAGTAGCTAGTATAATGCTTTATCTGGAAGGTTGTGAGTCTTTTCCTTGTAATCAGAACAACATTTTCCCTTTTGCACACTGATACTGGTTCGTATCGAAAGAGATTTCCGTAAACTAAGCTGTGCTGGTCTGAAAAGGCCAGGGGCAATGGAACCAGCAGCAGATAAGATCTTCATACTTGGCTAGAGCTGGAGAGGCAGTGAAGAGTTAGACAGAGAAGGCAATACATCAAACCTGCTCCATGGCTACAGTTAGATAGACAGGTTCTCGTGGTGCCTCTTGAAGTTTTGAAGCCCAATTAGACCTACTTGCTCTGAGATACCATTTACTGCACCGTTCAGAATTTTTCCACATTTTAAATCTTTGAGCTCCTCTGACATTCTGTTTTATGTTTATTATATAATTATTATATTTCGGTTCAACAGTACTCTACTATCCCAAAGTATGCAAAAAATGTAAAAAACAAGATTCATCAACACAATTGACACTATTATTTTTTAAAATGCATTGAGTAATGAATCATTTAAAGAGCACATTTAAAAAAGTCAGTTTTTAAACAGTATATTGCTATTTTTATTATGCATGCAGCTTTTGTGCTCATATTTTCCCCCATCCGCTTATTAATTGAATTGAATACTTTTACTCTTAGAAACTAATTACTTTTAGAAATTGGTCATATTAGATTTAAATTAAATTAAATTACTCTATAGCCAAGTCAAAAGTAAGTGTAAATGTTGATCAGTTACAAAACCTAATAAGTATAATAAAATGAAAATATTTTTAATTCAAATTAATGTAATGTGATAAATACATTGACCCATTATTTATGTTTTAGCTATGCATAAATAAACCCATTTTAAAAGCTTTGTTAAAATTGTTAAAGTTTGAGCTAATCTATAATATCTTTTGTGAAAGCCTTTCTATCCTTTGACAGGAAAAGGCACGGACAGAAATTAAATGTATTGATCGGCATAAATAGCCCTGCCTTTAATAAATACTACATTATGACGGTGTGGTTTCTGTCAGCGTGTTGGCTGATGAAGGCTTGCCTCTCAAAGTCGGCAATCAGAGGAAGTTTGGGGGAAAGATAATCTTTCGCTCCTAGCATCCTCAGAGACGCAGGCCAAGCAATCAGGGGATAGCGGTGATTGCTTGGGTTGCACTTGTGAAATCACAGCCTGCATTGGTCCCAGACCTGAAGGAGATGCTAAAATCGACCTCTTCTAAGTTTCTCTTTTCAAGTAAATACTGATTGGGGCCTCCATAAGCCAGCTAGCACCTTTCTACCTTCAGACATCAGGGGGATTCTCACATACAATCTGTCATAAACAACAATGGGAATAATTTATTGTACTTGAAGTATAAATGTATGGTGACTGATGATGCGGCTTTCCATAGTTCAGCTGTGCATGCGGAGGAAAATACAAATACGTGAATACGTGAAAAAAATACTTTTTTTTCGTAGACGATGTATTGGAGCATAAATTAAATATAAATTACTCATATTTTACACCATTGGCTAAATGTGAAAAAAGGGGAAAAACATGTAAAGCATGTTCTGTGTGTAGGTGGGAAATTGGCAATTTTAGACAAGAAGAAACAAGGACCTGCTCCAAGATGGGTTGTGTTAAAGGACGAGTTTGGTATTTTACACTTAAAGCCCTGTTTTATGATCGTTTCTGGTGAAGTTTGGACACATGCTGCTGTCCCGAAAATTTTCGGTTTCTGTGGTTGCACGGTGCACTGGAACAATCCTAAAGCATTAAACTTTAGTTTACAAAGACGTGAAATTCACCGAGCGGTCTGGGGTGTCCACTGATATGCTCACACAAAAATCGCTGCAAAAGATTCTTTCCAACAGGTTTTATCATAGCTATGCAACCATTGTGGGGGTTGGTGGGGGGGTGCAACCACAGAAACCGAAAATTCTCGGACCAGCAGCATGTGTCCAAATTTCAATCTTAACCGTTCTATTTCATCAAAACTATCTTAGAACAGTTTAAGTGCAAAATACCGAACTTGTCCTTTAAGATTTCACACATGCAGAAAAAGCCAATAAACAAATAGCCATCCCTTGATGGCCTGAAATCAGATGCTAAATGAAGTCACTTGGGATGGAGCCGACAAATGTAGCCAAGGCTCAGAGAGCATCTCAGACTCTGTTGTTTTCTTCTGACCCGACCCTCTAAAAAGCCTTTCCCTGTTTCATACTTCTATGATTGAATTCAGTAGGATCATGTATCCCAAAGAAAAGGCAATTAGTAGATGACACTGAAATGGCAAAGGAAACAAGCTTTAAACACGGCAGAAGACAGCTGTCCAGATATTACCAGTCACCAGAGCAAACTGCACCCGATTAAAGTTTAATGTGGCTTTTAAGTGAGGTTTTTGCTTATCAGTGTGATGGGGTCCGAGGGAAAATATTGTTATTGATTCCTATCATTTTAGACGTAACCGATCCTTTAAGTAATTTCTCCGGGTTCCTGTGTGTCAGTTTTTAAGTGTCTGCTTGGGTTGGATCACTGAGGCCCAAGTTCATTTAGAATTCAGAGCTTAATGCACAAAGTGTTCCCAATACGATTTCAGTCACATCTGTTGGAGGATGAGACATTTATTCCAATGGAGACCCGATCGACAACGACATTGTCTACGGTTCAAGTCGGGGCAGCTGAATTATGAAAATGAAGTGCTGTTCAGAAGCATCTTAATTGATGGGAGATTCCAAGGGAGAACATTTTAAAATATTGATCCACCACTTCTTAAGAGTAGAACGTTATTTACGTCAATTCACTGAGGTATTGTTTATTAGATATGCTTTTGTTTGAAATTGTGCCTGCAGTATTTTTATTAGGGAATGCAATTTACATAAAGGATGTTAATATTTGGATCAGACTAAAAAAATGATACCGTCATCTTTGGTGATTTTGTTTTATTCTCGTCTAAATTGTTTACACTACTATTCAAATGTTTGGGGTCAGTAAGAATTTCTTTAAAGAATTCGATAATTTAAATTAATCGAAGTGACAGTAAAGACATTTGTTACAAAAGCTTAAGCAGCACTTTTTTTTAATAACATCATTTTCAGCATATTAGAATTATTTCTGAAGTATCACGTGACACTGAAAACTGGCATAACGGCTGCTGAAAATTCAGCTTGGCCGTCACAGGAATAAATTACATTTTGAAATATATTTAAAAAAGTGTTATTTTAAATTGTAATACATTTTCACAATATAAATGTGTGCACTGTAATTTTGATCAAATAAATCTAGCTTTGATGAGCATTAGCAACATCTTTCCAAGCCCAAACCAAAAACATTGATGCTTGTGAACAGTGGAAAAAAAACATCCAAGTATTTTATAATATTTGACCTGTATTAAAGGTCGACAGACACAAATATCGACTTTAGGTGAACTTTGAATGTTTAATTAAATAAAATGAAAGCTGGTAGAAATTGAAATTCACCTTTAAAAATGGAGTGAGCGAGACTATGCAACAAAGTTTGGCTCGTTGTGCAGGTCCCTCCACTCCATGAACAGACTGCAGCGATATACAATAGCCCCGCTCAGGAATGGAGGTGTGGGCTAATTTGTCCATCTCCTGCAGTAACCCTCCACTGCTGTAAGAAAAGAAAGACCACATTCAGACCTCAACTGGATTAGACAGGCCAAAAAGAGCAGGATGTTGAAAGAATGGGAAGCTTTTGTTACATTCCCTTTCAGATCATATACGATTTTGATTAAAGAACAGTGGTTTTAATGCATATTGGTCGATTCAAATCCAATCTGAACTTTTTAGACATTAACGTACAAACCGACAACAGTAACCCGAGCTTAAGTAGTACATCTTTGGCACATTAAGGGTTCTTCAAGAAAGGAAACCAAAGACAGAAAATATAGGTTCAGGTTTCAGGCTTTAGCCAGTGTGAAAATATCGTCAATTCGATCAAAAATTTATAATGCAACTTTCCAGGTCTTAAATTTCCTTCGGCTGCACTTGAAATGGGCACTTGTTTCCCCATTATGGCTTTTTTAATCTACTTATGTCCGAGTTGTCTTGCTTAAAGATCACTCCACCGTATTGGATGTTCAGTATCTAAGGTATGTGTTCCTCAGCCGGGCCTGATGAAATAACACAACAGTTTACATATTTCTAAACCCGATCTGCAGAACGATTGAAAAATCCATACCGACAATCAAATTTCCCTGAAAATATATACATACAAGTCTGCTTTGAGGTGACTGAAATGAGCAAATTTGGTTTCAGGAGACAGGAAGAGAGACGGGCCTAAGGAGCACGGATCAGGCGGTAAATGGCTACTCATCGCGACCAGGAACGAAACTCATCCATCCCAAGAGACCCTTAGAGAAGGGTGAGAGAGGCAAGCGGTGAGGAAGGAAGAATATGCGCTGCTCTCTCTTCCTTGCAGCTGGTATGAATTATTTAGCTAGGGGGAAGGATCGCCTTACATTAGCCATCTTGTTTCTTGTGCCTTTAATGACAGTTGTTGTAAACATACATAGACAAACACCGTTCCCGCTCCTACACAACTCTCTCTCGTCTGACTGGGAAAAAAAAATCTCAATTCCTTCAATCCCCCTGCTCTCGAGAGATCAATGAAGAATATCAGTCTTTTTTTTTGCAGTGTTGCCCTTTAATGTTGCCTATGTGTGTTTTTGAAAGTCGGATGGGAGGGAGGCTGTTCGTAACGAACTGTCATCACCACCATTTTCCATCAGGCATAAAATCAGGGTGCCGAATGACATGTAAGTGTTTGTGTGTCCCACTGCTTGAATTTGCAAGGTCAAGGGGAGACATTTGGCCCCTGCTAAGAACTAAAGCCCCCGGTATTCAAAACATTTACCCATTCATGTTTAAGAGATGGCCTGCCTAAATAAATGATGACTGTTTACATTGAAGCTTAAGTGTCTACCTTTTTACATGGAGGGACAACATTCGGTCTCACGTGAGTTCCTGTAGCCATACGGGTTTCAGGGGTATGGCATAGGGAGAAATAGCTTAGAGAGTTAAAGTAGGCTGCAGTAACACCGTATCGCTGGCCTTGAGGCCTTTAAGCGAAATATTGCAGAGGGGGGGGCGTATGTTTTCCTTCCTATCTACACCTTTGGTTTCCCCTGCTTAAATTGTTAATCCTTATTTCAAGATCAAGAGGTGATACAGGATATTTGAGAATCCCGAGATATTCATCTTGTCCAGTACACATTTCAACTGTGCTGACTGCTGGACTGAACACTCATCATAAACAAAGTCTGGATCCCCCCAATTTCTCACACTGAGCCTACAATGATGCGTTCAATAACTCTTCCAATATGTCTTTCTAGTGTCACACAGCCTTCCTTGCATTCAGAGGAAACGTCCAAGCATGGACTGCGCATTGGGCTGCGGGCACTTGAGGTGGCCCGTCTGTCAACAGCCAGACTTCAGCCACCGCCGAATGAATAAGGGGACTGAGAGCTGCTTTGTCCCAATCTGCCCTTCGCACTCAAGTAGACCAAAGGAATGTCAGGTCTCTGAGGTGAGATTGCATGGATGGCTTCGGCTGATCACTTGAGGAAGTCGCATGTGTTAAAGTGAGTTTCGGAGGCACCTCCAAGCAGCTTAGGGCAATCGCCATATTGATATACGATGAAAACCGGGGGCCCGGCAATCCCTCCTTAATCCTATAATGCAATGCTGCGCCATGGATTTGGTTATCGGCCGGTTCTCCAGTGTCGCTTGGGAGGCGTATCTGTATGACCTGACATGGTGACCACGATCGCTGACTCGCCTATTCAACTTGACTCAAGTTGATTTGCTCGCTTGGATCTAGAGTTTCCCTTTCTCCCTCTCACTCTCCCTCTTCCCCCCTCTCTCTCTCTCTCCCTCCTGTTTCAATCTGAGATCAGACAGCAATGTTACTACACCACATCTTGATTTGTTTGTGTTGTGCTTTTCAGAAACCGCTGAGGAAATGGAAACAGAGAGCCTGAAATTATCTTGCATTATTCAAATGCTTTGGCAACTAGCACAAGCTATTTTATCTCTATTTACTCCATGACCCGAGATCAGAAGCTAAGTGGCATATGTATGTCCATTAGCTGCAGGATTGAAGCTCCCTCTCACCCACCGCCCTGTTTTCATAATTAGCCCTTCCCTGCTAAATGTCAGAGTCTGCTGCCGCACATCCATCCGATGGGGCCTTGGCAGCATACGCTAACTCCTAAACAACACTGATATGGCTAAGTGTTTCAGGAAGCGAGGCCTCGGTTCCAAGGGGTTACGTAATGGAGCCGGCTCCTTCATTAAAGGCTTCCTGCTTGCCGTTGAGTGTGCCTCGGGTCCCTTGGCTCCTTGCGTTGCCATTCGTGCTGCCCACATGCAAACAAATATTAATTTTACCCCAGCACAAACAATAACAAAAGCAGATGTCAGTCAAACACTCTTGAGTGTGGCGGTGACCTGTCGTCTTAGGGAGGATTGGCTAGGCGGGACTTCGGCCGGCTCTACAGAGGCCTGGTTGTGTTTAAGAGGGCAGTAGGCGGACTCTGGGCCTCGTTGTGCCGTGTCCCGTCTCCACCATTAGATGGAGTGCTTGCTGTCAGTGGGAATGAGTCTGTTTTGTGCTCACATCTCACGTCGACTGGATGCAGGCAGAGAAACTGATTAGATAATTAGAATCACCATTGATTATGATCTTATTATTCAAATGATAATGCATAGATACAATCATTGGTTATTATGTGTGCTGCAAATGCTTATTTGTAAGTGTGTTGCAAATACAGAAAACAACTTGGTTCTGTAGTTTTCTATTTATTAGCTCTTAAATATCACACATCTATTAGTGCACTGTGTGTAATGTTAATTTTGGATAAATATGTTATTGACATTCCCTACAATTGAGTGAAAGGATGCAAGAGATGTTACTTGCATCTCATACTTTATGTTAGTCTTTGCAAGACTGAATATGACTTATGTTTTATCTTGATATCTTGACAAGATTGTACAAACTAGCTAAATACATCAAAACTACATTACTGTTAAAAAGTTTGGTGTCAGTAAGATTTATTTATGTTTTTGAAAGAAGTTTATCATGCTCACCAAGGCTGCATTTATTTGATCATATTTATATGATCATATTTATATATCATATTTATATATTTAAAATAAATATTTTGTGAAACATTATAGCAATTTCAAATAACTCTTTTCGGTTGTTATATTTTAAGTAATTTATTCCTGTAATGGCAAAGCTGAATTTACTGCAGTCATTGCTCAAATCTTCAGTGTGACATGATCCTTAAAACAGTCTTTCTAATGTGTTGATTTTGGGGCTCAAGAAAAATTTCTTATTATGGAAACCATGATAAGTGTTTTTTTTTCCAGAATTCTTTGATAAATAGAAGTCAATGCATCCTATACATTATAGTAATTATAATTCTACTAACCACAAACTTTTGAACAGTAGTACATATGATGGAGCAATATCTCCAGTTGTTATGTAGATTATGTGATTCAGTTAAAAGGAGTTATTGAAAAAATATGCAGTAGTATGCATTTTTTATGGTCTTAGATTTATTTATTTATTTTTATTTTTTTTGATGAAAATTAAAACGCTTTGCAGTAACTAAATTGTTAAATTTAACACTTTTATTTCAGACAGTTCTTTACTGTGAACAATCCGAACAATGTTTTATAATTTGCATAGCTCTTCTTTGGCTTTTCTATTTTCTTCTCACTTTAGAGCTTACTCATTCATGCTCGTAAGAAGATATCAGAGTACTTGGGCTTTTGGTATGAGCGGTATCTCGAAAACACGGGTTGTGGCTTTGTTTGTTAAAGAGGTGGGAGGTTTGACAAAAATGTCCTCCCCTCTCTCGGAAGATGATAGTGAGGTTGCCGATAGATCTCCAAGGTGCCGATGCCGAGAGTGGGGACTCGCTACACTGACGCTTGACAAAATATTTTGGTAGGAAATAAGTCATTACCAGAGCCAATGACAGGCGGACGATGAGTCTGGCATTGATCGGCAGTGGAGGGGGTGATGATCTGTCCGTGCTTGCAAGTAACTCCATAGGGCACCACTCTCTCAGATTTCCCTGTACTGTCCCCATCACCAAGAGGTGGCCTGTGAAAAAACAATCATCATCATCATCATCATCATCATCATCCGAAAAAAAAAAGAAAAAAAAAATCACTTCATCTCCGCTCACCCTCCACCCCCTTTCAGGGCAGGGGACAAGCTTCTCAGGCTTTGTGCAATTAAACACTCCATCTGTCTGAGAAGCCTACGTCCTCCTGGAGCATTCACAGCCTCTTCTAATTGCAATTCTTATTAGAAATCAAGCACCACACTGAAGACACAATGCGTGCATTTCAACATCCTCTCTGCAAAAGAAAAGTAGACTATGATTTGTGATTATCCATAAGCTGCTGATCTGCATAACTGCGGCCGTCCCTCTAGGGTTCAATTTAAGCCTGATTATGATGCCACATATCAGCTTACATTGTGCTTTATTCACGCAAACGGAGGGCAAACTTGCTCGGAAAACACACGCACACTTGAATACTTTGTGTATAACGTACGATACAATGTTTCTGAACGGCACAAAGAGTGTGCATCTTTTGATGTGTTCTTTGGGTGAAGTGTGAATTGAGGAAGGCTGGCGGCCAGATGGGACTGCTGGATCAGGTTACCTGTTAAAACTGCGCATCTGCCCCTGCAGTCAATCTCACTGATGTCTGTGACAGGTCGATGGAGCCTGTGCAGGAAGAGCTGAAGCACAGGATGGGAAGGGTGAACTGGGACGGGACTGACCACTATAACCACCCCCCTCTCTGGGATTTCGGTGGACAGGGCAGGAATTCTGTCAGGCCACTTGGTCCTCTGGAGTCAGTGAGACAGAGGGACAAAGGCAGAGTTCAGTTACACAGGGGCCAGGGCCGTGGCACCCAGTCAATACAAAATAGATTTACAGAGTCTCTTACATAAGTTTTTGAAATGTCACAGGCTCCTCTGTCCCCTCTTTGTCTGCAAACATGGTGTCGAGTATTATCACAGATTCGTTCTCACAGTCGCCTTGGGGAAGATGAGACTTTTGCTATCCTGTTAACATGTGCCCAAGATCTTCAAGACAATATTATACACTTTTTGTTATGGTGTGCTATGACAATGCCTATTCATTTTAGATTGCAGAGTACTATTTGCATTAAGGGGAAATACCACTGGCCAAACACCACAGCTATTTGCATGCTATGCTAACAGTCTAAACAAAACTTTCAAAACCATCAAGTAAACAATGTACCTTTTGCTTTTTAATTGGCAATCTGATTTTGAATCCAGTTTTTTACTCTTTATTTTTGTTTAGTAGTTTGGCGTTTTTCTAGACAGTCGGTTAACATTACAGAAACATATCCTCTGTTGTTGCCATGGCTGAAATTAAACATGTTCTGTCTGAAAAGTATCTTGAGATACTGTAGCTATTCATGCTTTCATAACCTTCTGTTTGAATGATTGCAATTTCATTATACTTTCAAGTCCCATCTATGTAGTGTGTACATATATGTATATATATATGTATATGTGTATATATATAAAAGTGCATTATTATAATAATGCATATTCTTATTATCAATTTTATCAACCGTGATACCTTTTTCAGGATTATTTGATAAATAAACAGCATTTATTTAAAATAATTTATCTTTGTTACTATGTAAAAGGCTTTGTCACGTTCTATCAGTTCAAGGCATCCTTGCTTGAATAGAAGTTTTGATTAAAAATAAAATGTATACTGACTCAAAACTTTTGATAGTGTGAATTTAAAAAAAATACTGTTCATGCTCATAAGACTAAGTCTGCAGAAGAGATTATTTAGAAATATTGGATATATCGTGTTTAGCTCTTAAAGTGGTAGGTCTTCAAGAGGCCAATAGCTATAGTACAATTAAATGTATAGTGTGAAACAAAATTAGTTATAGAAAAAAGAAAACACTAATAATATACTATAGTTATTATTCCATGTTTTACACTCATTATAATATATACTCTATGTATCATACAGGATTTTAGAGTGGCATGTTACCAGACATAAAGCAGAATGTTAGTATTTACATAGGGTGGAAATAGCATATGCTTTCCCTCTGTATGTGAACATTATTGTATAAATACCCCTGCATTTACAAAGCCAGATTTCAACAGCTGTGTGGAATCATCCATAAAGCATTTCACCTGTCACTCACATAAAGGTAAAAGACTGATCTTTGCTCTTTGAATATCTCAGGCAAGAAAGGGTCCCTAACCCCCGTTCCTGGCCTCACTCGTCTATTTTTGATATTCCGCTTATAAGTGATTTGAAAGTTGATTGTGAGCAGATAGTCTGAAACTTTCCTGTCAGCTACTTTAAGGGCAAATAGATAGCCTCATGAATTATGCATAGGAGACAATTTTCTCTCAGTCACTGAGTCATCAATCAGGAGCTTTGCGAGGACCCCAGAATCACCCAGCCCTGATACATTCAAAGCCACAGGGGCAGTTTGGGCAGCTTTCACGAATTCTCTCCACTTAAGACAGCAGCGGTGCGAAAAATGTCCTTGCTGGCCGGCTAGCTTCACAATGTTATGCTGCTTTTCGTATTATTTAAAATGCGCAAACTGCAGGTGCAGAATGGTTCTACTTTTCAAACAAAGATGTATTTTTATAAGGCAAATAAATGCAAATATTTGCACGTTTTGTCTTTTTTTTTTTGTTGTTGTTGCTAACAGACGTGTGGCTGAAAGGACCCTCTAGAGCAGCAATTTGATCCATGATTGCATGCATTTACCCATGTAATTGAAATAATGAGAGATGATTGCTTTGAGCTATTAGTCATAAGTTCCTGATCTTTTTGTTTAATCCTGGCATCAGCTGTCAGTGTGCTGGTAGGAGCTTTGGGGAAGAGACACTAAGGATATCATTTGCATCACCTCAGACTGTAATTTTTCTTCCCCTCTTTTTTTTCATCTTCTTCTTTCTCTCTCACCCTGTCTGTCTGTCTGTCTCTTTGAGCTGATGTTTCTTAATTCTACGTAGCTCTCCGAGGTGCATGGGAGTGCTCATGATGTTTTGATGGGAACAAAGTAAGATAGAGCCCAAATATTCATGGTACTCATAATAACCAGGATGTTGTCAGACGTAAGCAAAATAAAAGTCTTGGCAGCAGGTGTAAGGAAGGTGTAATTCTTCCACAGAGGCCATTTTGCCCTAATGGGGACAACAGCCTGTAACACAAGGTGTTATGTATCACTCCACCAATGAAAAGCCCTCACAGCGTTTTACAAATGAAGTAATAATTCCCCATTGTATCGGGACAGCTGTCTGAGACTATCAAAACAACAAAGGAAAAGAAGCGGGGGGGGGGGGGGGGGGGGGGTAGATAGAACGGCAATTAATCACAACCATTATCTTCAAGACGAATCAAAAGGTGTCAAGCTGTTTTCTAAATATTACTGTGCCAGCAATATTTGATTATGAATTTGACACAAGACAACTACTACAGCAGGTATCATAAACATCTGGTAATTACAGAAAGACAAAACATTTGCCTTGTTTATATCAGCTGCGGCAGGCAGACTTGTTTAATTGGATTGCATTTTATTGTTAGGCTTCGATTTTAAACTTTGGAAACACATGGTATGTGTTTCAGGTGGTTGATGTTAATAATAAAGATGGTTGTGACTTCTGGCACAAAGTTAGATGCTTTTGATTACACATTGTATGTTTGTTTTTAACTACACTCTGAAAGCTTACAGGGATAAAGGGCATGTTTTTTTTAGCGTGAAATCTAATTTGTTAGTTGATTTGCTGCAGCTTTCTCTCAGAACTTTCTTTGACTTTTGTTATTTGACTCGATGGCATGTATTTGTTTGAAATGCTACATTTTGCTTAACTTAAATCATAGTTCTGTCATCACAGTTTAATCAAACCTGTATGACCTTTCTTTGTTCTGTGTAACACAAAATAAGTTTTTTTTTGTTTTTGTTTTTAAATATGTATATTTTTTGTACAATGGGATCCAGTGTTGTTTTGGACCCCCATTGAGGCAATTTTCAAAACATAGTATTTTGTGTTCAACAGATGAACGAAATCCATGCAGCATTGGAATGACAAGGATTTTCAACTACCCCTTTAATCTAAAGTAGTATGATTAATGTTTATTTGTCTTTGAAACATGCAAAAAAAGGCTAATTTAACACCAGACATCAAATCTCTCGCTTTTTCTCTCGGCTTCTGAAAGTCTCGCCAGATAGTTGCAAGTAAATCTCTTGTATTTTTGAGCAGGAGAGACGGCGCATTAGACAGAGTGACAATTCCTGCAGGTGAAATGTGTGTCAATTCTCCGATGAATGCTCGTGTGTCTCCCTTCATTCTCTATCCTCTCTTCAACCCATCTCCCAAAGGTAACAGGTATTAGTAAGAGATCTGTACATATTCCCCTGTAGGCTTTCCTTTTAAGAGCATCCTCTTCAATCGCCACTCCTATTCAGCCAAATCTTTCATCTAAAGCATCCACTGCAGGCTATTATGAACCCTGACACTTACAAAAGAGTTTTTTTTTTCTATCATATCCACCTGCGTGTCAAAGAAATGATGTGACACACATTAGGGGCTGTATTTCTCTCCGAATCTGGGTTCCTGTCTCGAAAGGGGAAAGGAACGGCGGAACTGACTTTCTGGATGCTTCGCCGCTATTCTGAAAGCGCCGCCGTTGTTGTTTGTCTGAGGGTTCGCTTCTTTTCCCTCCGAGTCTCATTCCTTCTGTCAGCACGTCTGTGAGTGCAGGCAGGTACACACATGCGCCAAATAAGCAAGGTCACCTCCAAACTCTCTGAATGTATGAAATCTCTCTACTTTCTGGGCAATTTAGTGCTATTTTCTTTTCTTTTCTTTTTTGCAGCCGGGTGTTTGAGATCCATAACACGATATGGAATACATTCTGTGGTCACTCGCCTGAACTCTCGCGTTCCAGGTGGCCCCGGCGTGCTTTTCTGCTCAGCGGTACGAGGCTTTTTAGAGGCGTCGTCTTCCCCCAGACACAATTTCAATGTTCGAAGCGTTACAAAGAGGCATGAGAGAGATCTCACTGTTATCGCCTAACACTCTTGCTACCGTAATTAAATAGAAATGCAAAGCACAGAGCAATTTGGGCACCGGTGAAGGCTGGATATTTCCTTTAACAGTTACAATTTAATTGGACCATATCAATTTATTTCACATTTTAAAATGTCATGGCTTCGCAAGAACTAACAAAATTTGCATCCTGCACAGAATGTTATTGCACAAGAGCGAAATAAATATATAAGTCTAAATGCCAGTGTAAATGCCAAGTATTTCGAAAGCCGCTAAAGTAGGCTTGTAAAAGCACAGCATCCTCTCTCCTGTGCCTGCTCTTCGCAAAGTTTGCCAAATGCTTTCAGTGCAAGCAGTCGGGCTGGCTTAAAAGGATAGCAAACTGTGTCATGCCATTGTTAGTGTTTTGACATCTGTTTTCAAACTCAAAGAATTACTCATCCACACAACCAAGGAGCTACAACTTTGACACGCAGCCAATGAGGACAAAGGACTACCAATTTGTCCAATAACAAATTATAAAATACACCAGAAGCCACACTGTAAATTAGCCAAGGTCTTTAGATGCCTCTCCAATAATGAGATAAAATGTGCTGCAGTCATTTAAAGAGGATTTTATATCATATGCTTTCCATTGCTGTCATTAAACTGTGACCCTTAAGTGTGCGTTTAAACAGGATTCTCAGTTGCAAACTGTTAAACTGCTGTAAATATGAACCATCGGCAGTCTTTCACCATAAAGCAATGTGCGTTTGCAAATTAAATCTTCACTCTTGTTTATTTGATTTTTTTTTTTAAATAAGAAAAGAAATTCTCATTGGTGTTATTCTAAAATACATTTCTGTTTTCTTTTTTTAAAAATAAATAACAGTATTGTTTTACTAAAGTCATTGTTATAAAATTGAAATAAAATTGAAAATGTTGTCACCAAAGCCACATTAGACCCCAATGTTACATTTTAATAACCCACTAAGAACTTTTGAAAATATCAATAAAAATATAGAAACGGCATGATAGTGAGTAAGGGATTTTCGGTTTTGAATTTACCTTTATATTTTTAAATATTTATCAAATTATTATAGATCAGTATTATCAATAAACTGCAGCCATTGTAATGCAAGCATAAGGTGAACATTTGGCAGAGTGCCCATATAAATTCCTTTACAATTAAAAACCCTTAACCACAGGACCTTCCCTCCATTTACGCCCAATGAATTCCTCTTTGCGTCACTCCTCTATTCCATCTGTGTTTAGAGCAAATCTCAGTGACATTTTAATGCTTTTCCTCAGCTTTGTAGTGAGTATATTGATGTTATCATCTTTGACCCCCATATTTACATGAAAATATTTTATATGGTAGATTTCACTCTGCAGCATATATTTAAGCAATACAGTCTGCTGTGCCTAACATCACCATTATAAAAAATTTAAATGTTTAAAAATATATATATATTTTAATTAAAACTATAAATATAAAAATCTTTTTTAATCTCATCTAACATTAAAAGTTTTTGTTTACATAATATGTGTGTATTATTATATTTATCTTTTGTATATATGTGTGTGTACAGTATATATATATATATATACATACACTGTACACACACACACGTGAACAAAAACTTATGTTAGGTATGATTAATTGTGATTAATCGATTTGAAAGCACATAAATGTTCATTAAAATGTTATTTTAACATTTTCATTAAAATGAACAGATTCAAATGAAAGTTTCAGATAACTGTACATTTGAAAACATAGTTCTATACCTTCACACAATAGATATACCGTAGTTACTGAAACTGTTTTTCCTTTCCCTGTCAATATTTAGTTTTTTCTGCATTTGATGCAACAGCCTTCACATTTAGTTCTTTCTTCCAGGCTTTTGGGTGGCGTCTCATTGCGTTCAATTAAGAACCCAGATTAATTCATTTCAGTCCCTGTTTTGTTGTTTTAAATAGGTTAAAAGTTGAAAGATGAGCAAACTGTCATATCAGCATACTCCACCGGGGCAGACAAGGAGATGAACCTGCCTGGGAAAAAAAAAACAAAACTGCCTGTTCAATGAGGCCTCAAATTCCAAAACAATTTATCACCAGATTAAATATCCCTGAAGAGGAGATGGACTTGTCCATGGGCTGTTTGTAATTCAATGCAGCAGCAACATTGTCAAGTGCCAAGGCTGAACTAAGAGACTTATTACTCCTCTGTGACAAGTTTAGCCCCCGGGTGTCTGCAGAAAGCCTCTCGTTACACGTAAAAAGTACCCCCTTGTAAAAGTGTTGTCTGCGAGTAGTTAAAGTCATTATCGCACAGTATTTACAAAACATCCCATCAGAGCAGTTTGACATTTGACCGCCTATTTTGCTGATTGTGTACAATAGAGGTGTCATGGTGCTCAAAAAAGCTCTTTGGAATGTGTACAAACTTTGGGCAAAGTTTAGGTTATCATGTAGCACTCAACAGAAATGAAGACGTGCTAAAAGAGAGATAAGACAGAGAGAGAACATTCTCTCCCACATTCCTTACCTGCACCTTGTGGTGAGGAACCAGTTCACTGACACATGATGAATTAGCCCTCTCATTACCAAGGACAGGAGTTTTTCTTTCTAAACAGAGGAAAGGGCTCAGAGCAGCATGCAGCTTTCCAGACGTTTGTCATGACTTAATGACTCTGCTGAAATGTGGAAGTACATACTGGTAAAACAAACAAACTATAACACAGGCAACAAAATACCAATAAGAATTGAAAGTGTGTGTGTGTGTGTGTGTGTGTGTGTGTGTGTGTGTGTGTATATGAGTGCTTATGCGTATCTAATATACCAGCTTTGAGCTATTATATATATATAAATATAGAGCAATAATTATTTCAAATAAAATGAAAACTTTTTTAAATTATATTTAAACCTATTATTATTATATTTTTAAGATTTTTTTTTACTTCAATACATTTAGTGTAGATAATTTTCTTAATGTTTTTTTAGTCACAGAAGTACTCAAACTTACATGATGGCCTGATGATTGTTATCCAGTGAAAAATAAATAGTTTGTTTATATTGATAATGATCATTTTATGATAAACCATATTATACCAAAATCATTTTCTTGTCTGCAGTCCTCAACATGTTGTATGATCTTTTCTCTCATCAACTCTCTCACTGTGAAAAATTATTGTACTTTAAAAAACTTAAAGGAGTAGTTCACTTTTAAAAAAAACTTTTGCTGATAATTTACTCACCCCCATTGTCATCCAAGATATCCATGTCATTCTTTCCACAGTCGAAAAGAAATTAAGGTTTTTGATGAAAACATTCCAGCATTTTTCTCCAAATAATGGACTTCAATGGGAACCAAACGGTTCAAGGTCCAAAAGACAGCTTCAGTGCAAACTGCAAACTGTTCAAAGGGCTTTAAACGATTCCAGATGATGAATACGGGTCATATCAAGCAAAACAATCAAAGAAAAAAATGAACGAATTGACTCGGAAAAAGATTCGTTCATTTTAAATGAACGAGTTCGAACAGGAGAGTCACAAACATGCATCACAGAACAGAGCAAGGCGACCATTTGAGAATATAGAACTTAAACTTTGTTTTTTTGTTTTTTTTGTTTTTTTTTTAATGAGCGATTGTGTTGCTTGATAAGAGCAATGTACCGGTCTATATTGGAGGAGATTGTTTATAGATACCAGAAAGTCTCCTTTCTTTCAATCAATGATTTTTCATTTAACTTTAGGCTGTGTTGCGTATTTTGCCTTTTTTTATACAACAATCAAATCTGAGCAGTGTGCAGAAGTCAAAAGTTGAATCAGTCCAATGCAGTGATCACAATAAGAGGAAAAGATGTAAGATAACAATATCTGATTTCCGAGGCCAAGCCGTTTCATCACAGACGGCATAATGCACGTGAATGAAATCTATTGTCTGGAACATGCTTGAATATGGCAAACAACTCGTTTTATCAGTTCTGGTAGTCATCTCAAGGACGTGTTAAGCAACAATGCGTGTCAGGATCATACAAGAGAAGAGGAAACAGTTTGAATATACCATGCATCTGTGATATCCATCTGTTTAGAATTAGGCTTGGGATTTAGGAGGCAGTCAGTCATAATATTTGGCTATCTTGGACCTTTTTCTCTGGAAGACCTCCCCCTCTACGTCCTGGGAATCGCCCTCCATTTGCTACTACAAATAAACTTTGGATTCATTCACCAAGTTTGGTGACAATTGGATGTAAACTGTTTTCATCACTTTAAAGAGAGATTTGCCTCCTTGCCTCTCTAGTGAAAACACCTTTTGACTTGAGCCAACAGTGCAAATTATAGAGGAAAAACAAACAGTCTGGGAGGGAGCGGACCTTTTTGTTCCGCGCACAGATACGGATGAAAAGCCCCTGTTTTGGCAGATGAAGGATTGTCACGGACATGGTGTACACACCTGTTATTCCGTCTCTCTTCCATTATGAACACCTTCACGACAACAAAGCTGCTCCGAGCAAAAGACACCACCCATTCTTTCGTCCACCTTCGTGTTTTCCTCCACAAGAATAAACCCCATTAGCACCTTTAGAGTAATTATATCCTCTCAGGTGTCGTTTAATACCTCAACTTGACAGCTTTTCAAGACTCCCTGTCATGTTTATAAAGTCAGAACCCTTCATGTGACGTCAAAGGATGGGGCATTTACTTCTCGACAAAAAGAAATCAAAATAATAGGTGACACTGATGAACATTTGGATGTTTTAAAGTGTTTGGGTGTGGCCACAGAACACATGTATCATCATACACACACATTATTCACCTGATCCCACTCCTTGTTGTCGTCTTTGTTTCTCCTCCTCTGACAAAGATCCCCAACAAACCGTGTTTCACCTGCAGCAGAAACACAATGTAAACAAGTGACTGATGGCTTCTAATAATGAATGTAAAGAGCCATTGTTCTGTGTGGAGTCATTGCCTCATGTAAAGATTTAGTGTCAGGCCTCGGGGTTGCTACCTAATGCTTGTCTCACTTTTCCTTATAAACATCAAAGAGAGCTTGTCTTTAAAAGTCACAATAAAGCATAGGTAGAGGCCCGGAGTTTGCAGGGCGCTCATTCAGCAGACACCCACCCATGTCATTGTGCCGATGGGTAGATATCTTAGATGTCAGGGGATGCCCTGCGTGGCTTACTCGAAATGAACTCGGCAGAGCTGCCAAATCCCTACAGGAAAGGAAAAGGTTGTGTGTTTGTTGATGCGAGGAGGGCTTGTCTTTTGTGAAGGTAATTATCCAGTGTGCAAACATAGTCTTTTAGCTTCAGCGCGAGTACAGATGTGCGTTTTGTTTGTCTTGTTTGTGAATCCATGTAAGCATCTCCTGGGGTGGGGTGGGGGGGTGAAATCAAACCACAGGCCTCAAGGTCAGAAGTTCAGCTATCATCTCAGTTCCGTCTCAAATCATGGAATGATTTCAATTTGATGTCTTTGATAGATATCTTTTTAAATCTTAGTCTATATGACACATTAAAACTATTTTTATCATGCACAAACATTTATTTTTGCTAAATAAATGATTGTCCCAGACTAAAATTCTTGTTTTTGAGATGTTTTGACTGAAAGCAACTTGCACTGATCTTAAAACATGTCAGTGTCATTGTTTTGTCTCAAGATGGACATTAGTAATGTTTCCCTTTTTTTTTTCTAAGACACGTTTATAAAAGCTACGCAAATATCCTAATTGGGCTAGGGTTAATCCTGGATTAATATAAACCATGTCTGTGAAACCAGGCCATAGTCTATGAACATCAATCATAAAGAAATATCATTTTTAAAATAACGTTATAAAGCATTATAAATGATTTAAGTTTCACAAATTTGTTCCACACTGAACAATTTTGCCTATTGAAAGCTATTGTACTTATCAAGAGGAATAAATGCATACATCACTTAATTTTTATATTGACATATATATATATATATATATATATTTAATTATGTGTATTTAGGATACATGTAAAATTTGCTAATTTAAAGGAGCCTGCCATTATTTTCACAATATTAAAAATTTTGATAAGTGCTGGAAATTTTTATTAATTTCAGAAGATAAAAAAATGCAAAAAAATAAAATGACAGAATTATAATTTAATGTATCTATATTTGGACATCTTTAATGAAACTAGTGAGAGTGTGATTTTCTTAAAGTCTGCTGGACCAAAAGTTGGATTCATACTGAAACCTTAATTTTTCTTCGGAAGAAAATCAAAATATATTCACAGTTTGATTGTTTTGTTTAGTTCAATATATGACACATTTAAGTGAATGGATTACTTTAAAGAGTGTGGACTCTAAATTCTGTCGAGGTAAAAACTGAGGTCGTGAGAGCTCACCTCTAATATGTGCTTTGAAGGACAGTTGGCTGTGGGGGCTAATGGTATCCGTGGCAACCGCTGATAAGGATCATTAGTGGGGTCACTGGTTACTAAGGAAACCCATGCAGGTTGTCAGCAGGCGGGGGCAACTGGTCAGATTTGTGCTTCTGGAGCACAGCACATCCTGTGAGAAGATAGACTAGAGGTTAACCATAGCAGAGAATGTGGTTGTCGGGGGTCAGAGATAGTGTCTCTGGTGAAACTGCACCCCTCTTGGAAAGAGTGCCAAAAACAAAGCTCTAATAAGTAAGCAGCACACTTGATACCACTCTTTGTGGTGGTCCTTACCTGTCCAGGCATGCAGATGAAAACACAGATCTGATACGAACTCCTAAGCATCTCAGAGCCAAAAATCCATGTTATGAAACTATACAGAAATAGGGGCCAATTGTGATTTTGGTTACACTTTATTTTTAGGCGTTTTTGTTACACTGTAATTATACATTTATAATAATATTACCAAGTAATATTAAATAACTACATTATGGTTATATGATTAGGAGTTGGTTTGTGGGTTAGTTACATGTAATTATGCACAATTTATATTTATTACTATTGTAACTGAATGTAACATATGTAACAATGGCACTGTAAACTAAAGTTTGACTATTGACTGATATCACAAAGGAAAAGATTACTTCATAGAGGCTGCTCTTTTAAACTTAATAATAGAGATCTCAAGTCTTTTTGAAGAATGAGAAATACAAAATAAACACAAATGAGACAAATTAGATAGAGATATAAAATACAATGTTAGTCATTGGGGCATTTGATTAGAAATGTTTGAGTTCAGACTTGGATATCTTGGCAAATGTGAGTTTGAGACATTCTTGAGACCTCTGAAGAGATACAGATGAGATGGAGTCTTTTCTCATCTTTTTCCAGTTTGGGAAGAATTTGTATGTGTGTGTGTTTCTGAAAAATGCTTCTGGCAATAATACAACTTTAATCTTAAATTATGTTAAATAATGAAATGAGTTCAGTTAATGTATTCAGAAAGTTCACTTGATGTGCCAAATATAATACATTTTTAAACATAAAAATGTGTATAAAATTTCACACTTCATATTTATATATACACACCCACAGTCAAAAGTTTGGAAACATTACTATTTTTAATGTTTTTGAAAGAAGTTTCTTATGCTAATCAAGCCTGCATTTATTTGATGCAGGAAAAAACAGTAATATTGTGAAATATTGCATTTTTAAATGTTTTTCTATTTGAATATACTTTAAAATATAATTTATTTCTGTGATGCATAATCCTTAAGAAATCATTCTAATATGCTGATTTGTGTACAATATTTTTTTGGAACCTATGACACTTTTTTCAAGATTCATTGATAAATGAAAAGCAAAAAATAACATCATTTATTCAAAATAGAAACCTTTTCTAACAATATAAATCTTTACTATAATTTCTTTTATCAATTTAACACATCCTTGCTGAATAAAATTATTATTTTCTTTCAAAAAAAATTACTGACCTTTTTTTTTTTTTTAATTTTATCCATGAAAGGATCCTGAAAAAAGCATCACAGGTTATAGTAAAAGAAATATTAAGCACAAATGTTTCCAACACTGATTATGATTCAGCATATTAGAATGATTTCTGTCTCTTATTCTCACCAAGGCTGCATTTATTTAAATCAAAAATACAGAAAAAAAGTAACATGGTGAAATATTACACAAGACCCTTCTTCTATTTGAATATATTTTCATTTATTTCTGTGATGCAAAGCTGAATTTTCTGCCACATGATCCTTCAGAAAGCATTCTAACTCTTTTATGTAGAAAACAATTGCAGCTTTAGAAAGCTTATCAAACTTTCAGGCAAGGCCAACATAAAAGTTCACTTTCTTGTTTTAAATATGAAAGTGGAAAGATGTGATGTTCTTTTTAAATCCTTAAGATCAAACAGGAAAACAAAACATGTAATCTGCTTCTAACAGTGATGTGCTATCAGTGCTAGCGCTGTGGTTTTCGCCAGGGTGCATGGCATTCATCAAACACTCACGGACATTTTTTCAATTAATCTGAACCTTAAATGGATTTTCTCATGTCACAGAGCATGCAAAGTTTCCATGGTGATGGAAACCACTGCTCAGCATCTCGTCGGTAAAAAGCCACAGTGACTGACATGAGTTGAATACTACAAAAAGACTGTGAGGAGGAAATGTGCACATTAGAATATGCACATAGCATTTACCCTGTGACAACTCCCTGATGTGTTAAAACACAATTTGCCTCAAGTTGGGAAAGAAACAGACTATGTTTTAAAACACACGCACCCACCAAACTAGCCATACGTGATAAGAAAACTGATTAATCGTAGGTGTGCCTTTGCCGAAAGGAAATCGTTTGGAATCAATTATTACAATGGCACAGCTAATAATAATTTTCACTGATTGTTGACGAGTAAATGTAAGGTGTTTAAATTGACAGCATTATTATAGATTTGTGACATTCCCTCAAAGAATTTTAAACAGATTGCATTGTCCAAAGTGTTATGCCTCCTAGTTAGATCAGTATGGTGGCTTCTATACCATAGATCTAGAATAAATCCCAGTGTTCTCTGCAGGCACTGTCATGACAACATGAGTGCCTATGGCCATGTCGGAGAAATGGCCCCTGCTGACTGCCATCTTGTCTTTTTTTTTTTTTTTTGGTGGAGGGGGGAGACAAAGACTGTTGTACCTTTCAAGGGTGATTCTAGGTGTATCCAGTTTCACTCGACGCTCTCTCTCCTGCCCATTTGTAAAGGCAAAGATCATTAGCCTCTAAAATTACGTTCCTCCTTCGCTACTTTTTCCATCAGCCTAGTTCTTCTCCTCTCCATCACACCTAGACAAATTAAACATGCTGCAAATGAGATGCTGTCTCGCCATCCATAGCATTTTCATTCAATAGCAGGGGTTATTTAAGGTCTCTTTCTCAGCTAATCTTTTAAATGGTTGCTTGTCTTTAAGATCAGTATTGATACGACCCTCTGAAATGCCACCCACATAAGGAAACAGTATCAGTGTTTGAGTGATCCGCTTAACTTATAAACAGTGTAGCTTTGAGAATCGTCACAGAAAAAAGCAGAGATGGTGATGTTTTTTGAAACTGTCTCTGAGTATGTGTGTGTGTGTGTGTGTGTGTGTGTGTGAACTACACAAATCCAACTAAATAAGCCAAGATTTTGCACAATTCAGAAGTGAAGATCGGCTCCCTTTCAAGACCAGAGTTTGAATGTGAACTGAATTGGCCACACCCCAGAAAGCTGAATCAGAATTTGAATGGGAAGCAGGAGGTCTGCTTCTTCTACCTTAGTCTGTAAATGTGTTAAATGTTAATTAGTATAAAAAATACATACAAATGTCAAATTACATATAAAGAGGCTTTAAGAATTTTCATATATTAATTGTTTTTTGTATTGCCAATGTGTGAACAGCTTCTAACGAAACTTGGTTGTCTATGAAAGAACCAGAAATAAGTTCACTTTACAGCCACGGGTGTCGATAATGACAAGGGGATACACAACCCTTTTAAACAGATAAGCCTTTGTCAGTCTATTTTGACTGAGCATGTATGGGGGAATCATTCTGGTTGCCTTTTTACAACATTGGAAGTTTTCAAAACTTTTTCCCCCACATGCACTGAAACTCATTATAATATGCAAAAATGCAGTCACAGCAGTTGGCGTTTACTTCCAAGTCTCCAATGCGAGACGCCCATAAAAACCGCGCGTTTTTGAGCTAGGCTCAAAACTAGGGTAGAAAATAGCCACTTATTCATTTTGATGTTTTGAATGTAGCTAAAAACCAAGCGAACGTCATATGTTGACCTCAGACAACACTATAAACATTTTTAAAAAGCCAGTTCACGACCCCTTTAAAAATGACATAGCCTACTGTCTGTTAGACCTACCTGAAATCTATGGATCCTCTCTCATGACATGCAGGACACAAATGCTAATGCCTAAATCGTGCGCACACGATTTATAAATAGAGCAAACAAATTAGTAAATAGTCCACACAATTTGAGCACAAAAATGTTCTTGCATGTCATGTGTGGGGCTCCGTAGAAATCAAATCTAGGAATTGGATTTAAAAATCCCGAAATCAATTCTCCAATATTTCTGAATTGTGCACAATTTGCATTGAGATTGAGAGAAAACGTTAATAAATGTGACTTTTAGTTGGATTTATGACCCTAATGTTCTAGTTTAATGTTTTGTTTCTTTTTTTGTCATTTGGTATCTGGATTTCATAAATTTTGGAGGTAAAGAAATATTTAGTAGACTACCACTTACTAAAACACACATAATCTTTTTTAAGGCATTTATAAAAAACTGTTTGTTAGTGTTTGCTATACCAGGAACAGTATGCGCACTATCATTATAGGAACCATTGGAGGTTAAAGGAGCCTTTCAGGAGGTTACCCATAAACCACATACCAATTCTCTGTGTTTTTAGATCGATTCTGTACGTGTTTAGTCCAGCAGTAATGCTGCATTGCTTTACTGTAGATCCCATGTGTCCAACTCCAGACCAAAATATTTCTGTTATTTTTTTAAATCCTACCAATTTAGGTATTTTATTTCGCAGAGGAGCAGTTCAATTAGTGGCTTGTTTGGCCCCATAGAGGTGCCACTTATACTTATTGACTGTGCCTGTGCCAGTTCTGGGGTCAAGTTGTTTCAGTTGATGGTGCCAAGGCAGGTGCTAAAGATTAGTGCCGCCAAGAGTGTCTGTACCTTGAAGAGGCAGTGTTTTATCTGAAAACCGAATTGTACTAAGACGCATTCAACACAAACAGTTGGACACTGTAGTAATACTGAAAGGAATTTTTTGTTTATATTTCAAGCTGGTAATCTGGACTGCTATGAATCCAGCCTTAGCTGTGAAACCATTTCCTTTTTCAAAACAAAAACTAAGATAACATGATGGGTGTGAACAATCCCTTAATCTTTATAATACTAAATGTGAGGTGTTTTGCCACAGCTCGTATTTTGCTTGCACTTATTGGCGGTGATTTGAAGCAATTCAAAAACACATAATGCACTTTCGAGATCATTTGCATTTCTTTTCGGTCTCTTTTTACTGTTATCTTTTCTAGGTAAAACCCATGTTAAAAATATTTAACTATTGCATGGCAACCCTTTTTAGATTTTCAGCAAATACAAGCTTTTAATCACATGTACAATGACACTTAAACATAAAACGCTGATTTGTGGGCAATACTCTCTGAGGACAAAGAGGACAGGTGCTTTCTTCTGATCAGATACTGTATTTCTCTGTGAGGCCTGAGGGAATAAGGCTTTGACTCTCTACTGGGATAATTATAATGAGCCGTCAGTTATGTTCTCCTGAGGGTACAACATCTTACCTGTGCAGTGTTCATTGTGCTGATTTGTGATGTCTGAGTAGGTTGTGTCACTCTGCCGCTCCCAGTATGTGGACGGACACACTGATATTCCTGCACAAACATGGCGATTATTTTAGCATCTTCTCAGGTCTTTGGTCTTTGTCAGAGTACATACAAAGCCTAATTGAAATGCCAAAATTTAGACAAATATAAATGAAGCAAGATTTAACTGTTCGGTATGTTATATGTATTTATTTTCGCTAATCTTTAGCCTCCTTTATATGTAACGTTATATATTTAAGTTCTTAGTATTGGAGAGAGCGGTCCATTCTATCACATGCCTAAATAAGGGATTTGTGGGATTTGGCCACAAATTTGAGATCACTTTTGGGATTTTTTTTTTTTTTTAAAGGTGCCATCTGGCACATAAAATCAAATCATATTCCATATTCCATAACAGATAGGGGCAGTATAACTTACCTCCAGAAAGTGAGTGCGCACTCTCACGTCTTCAAACAACACAAGCGAGCGCTGTTTTGCTCTCTTTCTCGCGCATATTATTCAAATCATTTGACACGATAGTAAAAGGTTGGAAGACCGCAGTTTCACGTGGAGCATTTGGAGATTTTTACAGATCAGAGACTCAATGAACAACATCTCAACACTAAATGACGAAGACCGTCTAATAGACAACTGTCTCAAAAACAAGCTGGTGCATTTTGACGATATGGGAAAATAAAAGCCTGGGCTATTATTTTAAGTTTACGGTATTCGTTTTGTTCATATTACACTTTTATTGTTAGTTTGAATTTATTTGACAGACAGCATTCGCTGATGTTGATCAAGCTAGTGCCGTTCAGAGCTGCCAAATCTCACGAATTCACCGAGAGACACGCGCAATTGACACTTAGCAAGCAGGTTAGTTAAGCTCTCAGATTCTGTCAATTTTATTACGCAATTCAAACAATAAATACCGTTTTAGCGCTTGTACATGTTACCACAGATCCCTAGCGCACGTGAACCGATCATCTCTACTACTAGCTAATGGAAAAAGAACATGAACACTGTTGAAAGATACAGTAAGCTACAACTTACCAAAATGTATCCCTCGTGCATAATGTCGACCAATCATTTTTTGAACTCTTCCCTGAACTGAAATGTAGTAGTGGGCTGTATTTCCACACGACTGACATCAGGTTCAAGTACACACACACGCCGCGCGAGTTACTCGTCTATTGCAGTTTGGCTGGTGGTTATGTTGCCCACCCACATACCGCCTCCCATGGCCGAAACTAGTATTACGATACCTGCCGGGCAGGGGCTAGTATCTCAGCAGCACTTGTCAGTTTGTTAATGACATCATTGCACTTATTTCTTCTTTTGATGTGTGTAGCTCACTTTTTTGGATATTTTTACCACAATTATGGAATTTAATAACATAAACATGAGCGCAGGAGGAATTGAAAAGTGAGAGCCATACGCCTTATTCACGGCAGCGCCATCTTTGATTTTTAATGAGAATGAAAGCGAGGCTGTGAGGGATAGTCATGCATCTCTTCAATGGGCTGTATTGTTATTTAATGTGTTTTTGGATTGTTGCTGTTAATGAAACACTGGAAAAATATCTTTCAAAGAAATGTCAGTTGACAAAAACCCCCGACAATGTAAGCTGTGGAAAATTGTAAGTAATCTAGGAGCTTTATTCAGCTTTTTACAGCGGATGCCATTGGAAACACGGTAAGTCTATCCCTCACAGCCTCACTTTCATACCTGTCATGGCGCTGCTCTGAATAAGGTCTATAGATAGGACTAGTGCCCTCAAGCCATTTTTTTCCTTCCTTGAGGGAAGTGTGTGTGCTCATTGGAGTAGATCCGTCCTACAGCTCTCTCTGTCCTTTTCTTCCACAGTCGGGGTGGATGGGCTCAGACCTTGGCTGCTCCATGGCCCTGAATGACAGGGTCCCTCTCATTCGCACAAAGCCAACAAAGCTCCCGTCTGCCCTTCCCACCCCTCCTGACCTAGACAATGCAGGTAAGGAAAACGTCACACATTCATCGGGCCAGCCTTTACACCCATAGGTCAAGCCCTCTTAAGCCACTCGTTCCTCTTGTGTTAACAGCAATTAACTAGAAATGAACTAATTTACAATGGGCCGATCTTATGGGAAGCGTCCTATCCAAATGCAAAGGGTTGGTAGTTTGGATCACGCCACCATCCCACCTCGTTGCCCTCACTCTTTTCCCCAAAAAGAAAGGAATCATCAAGCTGTGGAGGAGTGTAAATTAGTTTTCTCTTTCTCTTTCCTGGTTGCTTCAAAAAGCCAACCGAACACCTCTCACCCCATTCCTCCTGTAATGAGGCAGGCTATACAAAGCTCTCAGAGTCTCTAAAGGTGCCATGTGCTGCGTAACAAAAAAAAAAACACACACGTTTTCTTGCATTTTGATTACATATAAGTCATTTAACTAGCCTATTTAAAAACAGTAAACCAGGTATAAATCAAATGCTGTTCTCAATCTCAATTTAATTTAATAACAATAATTTTTGTTCTTAATGTGTGTGCGCTTACTTGGATGGCTTAATTCCGAAGATGGGTTGCCATACTTGGCCTTCATGTCACTTCACTTCATAAAAAAAAAAATCACACAAACTTGTGTTGGATGAGCTCCGACGATGCGGTGAATTCCTAACCCTTAGCACCAATGATTAAGTCCCATCACTTCAAAAATTTCATTTAATTACTTTTCAAAGCCTAATAATAACAATTAAATGTAATCAGATAAAACTTGACACATCAAGATTATGATATGCACATATTTATTAAGAGCCCATATTTTCTTAACACACTTTGCTTTGCTTTACATATGTAGCCTACACTTGAGATAAATTAAATTGTCACTTTTCATCATAAATATTCACGTCTTGCAGGTTATTTGCAGAGTTGTTTAATGTGTTTGTTATTTTTTTTTTTATGTACTGTCTTTTAATTGAACAATTTTAGTCTTGTCCCCCATCCCAGGAGGGGGATCTATACGACTAGCATCAGGAGTGTTGTCAAAACACCTATCTAGATTGACAGGTCAAACAAGTGAGGCAAGCGATGTGATGCAGTGACCGGAAAGATGTGTTGAAGGCTGAAAGAGCGGGTGATGTCTTGTCTTAAAAGGAGAGAGTGTGGACTGTGGGAAAGAGAGAGGAGAGGCATAGATCCTGATTTTGTAAGATTTGAAGTGTGAATGTGTTCTTGGCTCAAGTTGTAAGGCAGTTCACTGCTGTCATATTCAGACGCTAACCACTAAAGAACTCCAGCTTGTTGTGGTGAGGGGACATCTCAAGAGAGGCTATTAATTTTTTTACCTCCTGGTTTCCCCTGTCAGCAGGGCTGAATATAGCATATGCAACTGAAATGTTCACTTTTTAAACATTTCTGTTGAAAGGCTAATTATTGGATTTTTTAACATCACTCAGATTAACCAACGTTCCATTTCCCGTGGAGTCCGATACATGTTGATGAAGAATAGCTATAGTTTTTCGTTAAATAAATCACTGCTTTATCTTGCCCTGGAGCAAGTGTTGATCGTTTGGATCAAGAATATTACTTTACGACACGTGTAAACCTCTTGAAAATAGTGATATTTTTGATAATTGAATATTCTTGCGTAACTGCAATTAAAACTTTTCAAGCACTCTGCTGGGAATCACCTTCCAAACAAATAGGTAACAGTTTCTTCCCCGTCATTCCCGAATGTGTGCGCACAAACTGGGGATTGTTATTTTCAGGATAAAAAAATGTGTGCAAATATTAAAAATGGAAAATAGCACACACTCATCCTCCCAGCTCCCACGGGGGCAGGGTGATATTGGGCACACCACTCTGGTGTCAATTTATGCAGTCCATGCTTCTGTTGCCTCGATTCATTAAGATGATTCACGCTGCTGAAATGCTGTGAGGAAAGAGACAGAGTGCAACAGAGAAACATTAATTACATGTGACTTAATTCTCCATACTCTTAGAAAGTGCATGCGACCATGTTTTACATTTAGACGCCAGTCTTAGAGGAATACAAAGAGATGAATAATATGCCGTAAGGTGTTTTGTGGGCTCCATGAAGGCATATTTCATGAATTTAGAAGTGCAGCTGTCCCTGTGGATTGCTCAGTGAGTGGTAAACGGTGGGAGAGAAATCAATGCAAAACTGTTTGAAAAAACAGTTCATAAAAGGAGTTTCTTAGAATGCATTGGAGAATCTAATTACAGCCTAATAAACACAGTGTCTCAAAGCCCACCACTGAGAAAGCAATGCAAATGGAGCTGGAATTCATACTAAACCACTCAGACCAATGAGCTCTGATCAATGAAAACAAACATAAGGAGGAATCATTAGCAATATTTCAGCTCCTGATAAAAAGCCCAAGTATTATGGCCATTTGTCCATTTACAGTTTGTTTTGCTATCGGATCAGGTTACATTCTTTGCTCCTCTTCTGCTAGTTTAGAGTCAGGATAAACATGGTATAATGCTACGTGTATATAATTAGTTTTTATTTTTGTAAATATGCATGATATATAATTACATAATTGCATTATGAATATATAATATATAAAATATATTTAATGAGCATTTTAGTTGCTATACAGTTCAAAATTGAAGTTTTTTTTAAAGATGTGTCTTATGTTCACCAAGGCTTATTTATTTGATCAAACCTGCAGTAAAACAGTAATATTGTGAAATTTTACTAAATTGTAAATAACTGTTTTCTATTTTAACATTTTAACTTGTAATTTCTGTGGTGATTTTTCAGCTTCATTACTCTAGTCTCCAGAGATAGACGGACGGACGGACGGACACGATACTTGATTGGATTCTTAACATAAACATATTTTTAAGGTAAATGAAGCTTAAGTATATATGTGATAGATAGATAGATAGATAGATAGATAGATAGATAGATAGATAGATAGATAGATAGATAGATAGATAGATAGATAGATAGACACATAAATATTGTTCTTGATTGGATTCTTAACATATACATATTTTTAAGGTAAATGAAGCTAAAATGTATGTGTGGAGTGGTGTCATCATAATTACAAATAATTGCCTAAATATTTTTGTCCTGATCTCAGAATAGTCTGTGACTTAACTCTCTTGACCCTGTCTTCCTCATTCAATACTTTATCACAAGTAATGTTTTGCGATGTTTGGTATCATCCTTCTTCTGTTGCATGATAAATTGCTCCTCTGGGATTTCAAGCTAATACTCTCAGTCCAGGCCTCAGCCCGCTCTTCTCTATCAACAGCCACTTGTTCAAATAATTAGAGAGCAATATCTCACTTTTCCTCCCCCTTTTCTTTCAAAACTTCTTCCCTTATAGTCTGTCGCTCAGTGTCAGCCTGAAGCCCAAACCCTGTGTTGCCCCAGGTGTGCCCTTTCAGTGTTTCTTCCATCAGTGTTTATGCTAAAAGTGCATGTTGAGGACAGGATGGTTAACAACACTGTATCTGGCCTCTCTGTGATGTTTAAACCCAAAGCGTCCAACTGCCAGGCATTAGAGCTCAAAATCATCCTAAATATAACCTGTAACTTCAATGATTTCTATAGATTTATCTGCAAAAAAAGAAAAGAAAAATCGAAGGTGTCATCCAGCTGGGATTTTTCGTCTACTCTGTGTTCTGGCTGGACTTTGTCACCCTCACACTCTTCACCTCCCCAATCAGCCAATCCAAAAGGTCCTCATTCTTCATTGGCTTGTTTATAACATCTGGCTTCTAAGGCTAAAGTTGACATTCATCCATTGCACTGAGGTCCAGTCTATGTTTAGATGTCAAATTGGGCAAAATAACCTTGAATACCGTTTAAAGCCAGGAGTCAATCGCCGATTCAGGACAAAATAGTAACAGTTTTGCATTGGATAAACATTGGAAGATCCATTTGTGTTATAACAGACCATAACAGTCAAGTAACTTAATATAATCATTTATTTATTTTATTCATGCAATTATTTTATTTATATTCACCACTTATTTCACGATACGGGTGTTGTTCAGGAAGGAATTTCACCTTTAAGAGTAGCTTGTAAAATAAAACCAGAACAACAACCACAATGATAATACTGACGTTTAACCAGAACAATTGAATAGTAGAGTCATACCTATTGCACAGTCTTTTTACAGCAACATGGAATGATTCAAATGCTTTTATACAATTGACTGAACATTACAAAACACTATATCTTTCCACATCATATCTGCATGATAATGTTATGCATGTTTCACTGCTCACATTCATCTCCCCCAGGAAAAAAAATATCAACCACAAACAATTCTAAGGCACTTTGAGAGCAAGAAAATCCGTTCCACTTAACAAACTGTTTGATTGTTCAGCTGTACTATTGTCCTAATACTTGTAAGTTAATTCCCGCTCTGGTTAACAGTGCACCGTTTCAGATCTTTGACTTCTAAAACATTGTCAAATGACATCTTTCAACACGAGAGAAATTCTCATCACTCTCCCACAATTCATGACAGTTTTAAAGGCTTAAACGATGCTAATGTATGCCCTCCTTCGCCGTGTGAAACCTGTAAAATGGAGTGTAACAAAGCAAAATGTCTTTAACAGTCCTGTAAAATACCAAAATATAGTCCTTTTATAAAGGATCCTCAAGGTACTTCGGAATTAAGAATAGTGCCTCGCATCACACTAAGTAAAAGTAAAAAGTGACTCTTGTATGCTAAGGAAAATTCAGGGAAAAAAAGGGGAGCATACCGGAGTAAAATTCATATGTCTCAGAGCTGTTGGAACATGTAAAACAAGCTGAAGGTCCAACATCTCGTGAAAGAAATAATTTGTATTTTTAGTTTGCACAAAAGAGCATTACAGAAATCTTCAATACGATCTCTCTCAAGCATTGTTCGCTTCGATACCTGCTGGATTACACTAATGGACAAAGCAATCTGTCAGTGATATCTTTATCTCACAGCTGTTCCCAGGTCAGTCAGGGCACACAGTTGAGTGGTCAGCGATACACCACTCATGCGAGCTGCAAGGGACATGAGCCCCAGGACATGAGCCCTAAAACTGCATAAGGCTCGAATATCGACCTTTCCAACCACCTTGTCTGTCGCAAAAGTGTAAGATGAATTTGGACACGTACCCAAAAGCACATCTGTGAGCCAGGAGAGTTTGTGTGCTCTTTTGTTTGCGTGTCCTTTTTTAGAGTTGAGGTATGGTGCATCACTGAAGCAATGGATTGCCTAAATTATCATGCACAATATTTATTTAACGAATCAAAATTAGTGCATGAACTGCACAGTATGACTTTGTAAATAATTAAAAGAAAATTAACACGTCGTTACATAACATTGTTTTATCGAGTAACAAAGAATCTTACTTTCAAGATGAGTTCCACAAAGGTTGAAACGGATAAATATTATTATTCTTACCATGCAATGTTTGTTGAAAGGCAATCAATATTAATCTGCAACGCACTTCAGTATAAACTGAGTTGATTAGATTAATACTGACTAATAATGAACTTTAAAGCGATAAATCGGCTTACGGTGAACCTGAGAAAGTACTGGTCACATAACTACATGGGTGAAAGGGTTAGTTCACCCAAAAATGAAAATTCTGTCAGTATTTACAAAGGAAGATATTTGGAAGAATGTTTTAATCAAACAGATCTCATTCCCCATTGACTACCATCGTAGGAAAAATACATACTCAATGGGGAATGAGATCTGTTTGATTAAAACATTCTTCCAAATATCTTCCTTTGTGTTCAGCAGAACAAATAAACACATAGAGGTTTAGAACAACATGAGGGTGAGTAAATACTGATAGAATTTTCATTTTTGGGTGAACTAACCCTTTAAGGTCAGGTTTAGGGGAAGGTTCAGGGTTAGTACCTGTTTATTACCCAATTATTGTAAGTACAGTATGTATATGCAAAACAGGACTGTAAAATAAAGTGCTACCAAAAATGATATCATCATTTACTCACCCCTGTGTCATTCCAAACCTGTATGGCTTTCTTCTCTGTGAAGCACAAAAGAAGAATTTTTGAAGAATGGTGTTTTGGTTACAACAACAACATAGTTTTGGTTACCATTGACTTTCATTCTGTGGTAAAAAAAAACAAACAAACAAACAAAACAAAGACATTTCTAAAAATATCTTTTTTTTTTTATTTTCCACAGAAAAAGGTCACAAGAGGGTGTGTAAATGAAGATATCTATTAAAAATGTTTGGGGTGGAATATCCATTCAATAAATAAACAAAACAAGGCCAGTTGTGCAGGTGTGGTCAATTATTTTAATTTATATTTTGTACGTTTTAAAACATCTGTTTTTGTTGTTGTTGACTGAACCATATGCAGGCTTGTGTGCTTTATAGCAGCTGAAACATCAAGTTCAATTTAAAAAATAAATATTTTTGCCTTTTCTCTTTGATATTTAATCTGAAAAAAGGAAATAGATAACCTAACATTCGTATGCCCTGCAAGTATATGCAACAAATATACAAAATTCATTCAGATAAATCACCTACTGTTAACCTCTGGCAAATTACAATAATAGTTGTTATGAATGCATGAAAATGTTGAAAGGATACAGCTGTTATTTACAATGCTAACAACCTTATTCTTACAAGCACAAATATGACCCCTCGTAATCCTTCGTTTTTTTTTTGTTGTTTGTTTTTTTTTTACATCGAGTTATTTGAAATTCAAACATGTTGGACAACTTTTCAAGTTCTCGGTCTGCAGACAAGGCCTGCTATTTTTAGGTAGCCTGTTATATCAGTTGTTTTCCAGATTCCCCGTAATTAAAGCCTGACTCAACTGATTTAAGACAAATACTTTGAAAAGAAAGCTCAAAACATTCATTTTGTCCTCTGGGTGGGATGCACAATTTTTTTCAATTACAGGCTATTGTTGCTTGTTTGGTCTGTTCATATTCTTATACTGTCGGTAATGGTAGGCCTAATTGTGGCTGTCAGTGGTGTCTTCAGTTTTCATAAATATTCTCCTCAGTATAGACACTCATGCAAAAACTTTTGCCCTCACAATGTCAGTTACACCTCTGAGATGTCAGGTATATATTAATCTGTCACTCGGGGCTTGAAGGTCACTTAATTACTCTCTAATCAGATGTATTTCAGTAGCTGAATGACAGATGTACACCATTCTTACTGATGTTATTCCATTAGTGGTCTTTCTGACATACTGGTCCCTCCTTCCATTACATGCACCAAATGATTGTCATTGCATGATAACCGCTGCACAGGTGCTTTGTTACAGCGATGCAGGTGCTTCTTGTGTGTTTGCAACAAGAGGAAAGATCAGCTAGGGCTTTGCAATCATTGCGGAAAACACAGCATCAGTTCACAATCACATATGGATAATATACAGTATTGCTGTTGAGAATGTTCCACTTGCCACATGTCTTCTATCCACCCCAACCCACACCCCACTGAACAGATCTCCTCTTCATGACCTCGAAAAACTCCAAACGCGTTTGATTCATTATTTGTCTCTCCTACTCACAGATTAGCTGTCTGAAAACAGACACACATCGCATGGGTCTTGTGTATTCCAGCACATCTGTTTTGAATAAAGACTTCTCCTGTGGTCTTGCCCTTACTTAGCAAGACTCCCTGGTTGAATCCAAGTCTAATTTTCAGTATGACACCCTGAGGTATCGCTTACCGGGCTTTAGTGGTGGAGAGGCGGCTCTTTGTGGCCAGCGGGTCGATATATGAGAGTGTTCCTGCTGGAGCTGGGCACAGGTGAAAGCAGTAGATTAAGATAATGAGACGAGTGAGGCTAGTCTTTGTGTCCCCTGCACACATTCAGCATGTGAGAAGGTGGTACCATACGTGTAGTTTAGCTGTTCTGTTAGAAGGATGTACCATAGGAAGGGGCCACTGTTTACATTGGCAGATAATAAGACAGGAAAGATTTGTTGTAAAAGGAAAAGCGCGTCTTCAGGCCCAACGATGGAGCCGAAGGTAAAAGTTCAAGAAGCCGTCATACAACTCATGCTGATTGACCTCAAAATGAATTTTGGGGGATGTATGGCACTGTGAAGGAAGGAAATATGACTTTTAAATTAAGTTTAATACATGATCTTTATAAACATTAAAACGCTCATTCTCATTAATTATCTCAACATTTACTCTTCATATTATTTTATTATTATTATTATTATTTTTTTTTTTTGCAGCAATTGGAGAACAATATTTTTTGGATCCCTAAATAACCTTTCAGTAAACAGTCCTTAAAATAACCAATTTTTCCCCTTAGTGTCAAGACAATTATAGGCCTAATCTAAAGAACTATTTTCCATAATAGAGAACAGTTTGTGTAGCGGACCTTAAAGGGACAGTTTACCCAAAAATGAAAAGTCTGTCTGACTCGGTCATAATTTACTCAGCCTCTTTGTTCATTATCTGGATGAGTTTCTGTGTTCTGTTGAACACAAAAGATATTTTGAAGAATATTGGATTCTTCCAGACAGGAAAAAAATTCGATTGAAGTCAATGGGTACCTTCAACTGTCTGGTATTAACATTTTTCAAAATATCTTCTTTCATGTTAAACAGAACAACAACAACAACAAAAAAAACTTGTACAGATTTGGAACAACTTGAGGGTTAATTTTTGGGTGAATCATGAAGGTTCTTATTGGAACATTCAATGCCAATAAATAACCTTTATTTTTAAGGGTGAATGTTTATAATGTCTGTTTTTGCTGTCGTTTTGAATGTTCCATGCGGTCAATAAAATAGACGCACACCTGACGCAAAGAAACACCCAAAACAAATTCCACAGCCAGCTAGCATGCAGCAACACCCGACAACCGAGTTCCACTCTTGTCAGTGTACGGTCTCGCCAACTGAAATAGCAGTGGTGTAAGGCTATTTCTATTTCAGCCGACCACGACAAAATCGAGTTCAGTGGAGAACAGCTCTCCCTCGTTTTCGTGAGTCGACAATCATTGGAAGCGTGCACAACTTCGTAAGTGAGGGGCTGCCAGCTGCCGCCACGGGTAAGAGCAGGTTGCCATGGCAGCCGCGTTCGGAGGAGATCTGCAGATTGGCATGAAAAAGCGTGTCAACAATTGCCCTGTTGCAGCGCGAGAGAGGAGCTGCTTCGGAGCCCTGGACTCCTGACGGCCCCGTGCCTCGCGCCTCAGCCACCCCATGCTGTTTAATAATATACATTCGAAGAAAGTGATTGATCTTGGACTGTGTAGTTAAGATCAGCAGTCAGAGACTTTCCGTTTTCTTTCCTCAAAACTCTCCAAACAAACATAACTGCCACAATTAGTAAAGAAATGTCTTTCTCCGCGATGCGCAACAAGCACGGGCAATTAACAGTTTTTTTTTTAACTGCGTACGCCTTCAACTGAAAACTGCGCAAAAACACAATTGTGTTTGACATATTTGGGGTAACAAGAACAGTTTATTTTGTCGACTTCACTTCGAAATTATCAAGCCATTGTCGATTTTAAAAAGGGCTTATACGTGGCCACACTTGCCTTCCCGTCCACAATGTGTTTACTATACTCCATGCACACTATAGACAAAATTAATTTGGCACGCCCATTGCCCAGCAACCTGTAAAAAAATATGATCAATAAGTTAACAACTATGTTTTTACATTGCTTTAACTCAACAAAATAGCCTAATTTAAGCCATGTTCAACCTTTTTTAATATAAGTTCTACAAAATTCAACTCTTTTTAAGTCAGTTTAGTGCAATTTGAGTTCAAATAACTTAAACATCCATGTTTATTGTACTTTTACAGTGCAACGTCATCAAACACTTGACAGTGACTGTTGCAATGTTACTTGTTATTGGTCGTTATTAATTATTTGTTATTTGACCCATGCTTATGATTTTGATTACAAACTGCTCCCTTCAAGGCCACAGCGCAAAGAACTATTCCGAAGGTTCTTCCAGACGAATTAAGTGGGCAATGGGGCCTTCCACCAGTGTGCATTCATGGTCACTCCCATGTCATTTTGCCGTTAAGTAGCTTGTTTGTTTTTATGAAGTGCTGCACAAAGAGACAGTAGGTACACACATCTGATGTCGGCCTAGCCTACACAGTAAAAAAAAAATATTTTCATGGTTTATCAAAAAAAAAAATATATATATATATATATATATTTGTCAAATCAACGTAGGCTAGATAATTTTTGTGCAGATAACACAATATTTTGAGTTTCTGTTGATTAAAACAAACTCATTTTGTTGTATTAACTCATTTTTTATTTTATTCAATGAACTTAAAATTGTAAGGCTACTTATTTTTGTTAAACTTAAACTAACAATATTTGTTCACAGTGTAGACACAAAGAAGCTATGTATGACGCAGATCGTTTATTTATTTATTATTAATAGTTCATTAGTAAAATCAGTAGGCTAAATTAAAAATAAGTGTCAATGACGTGTCTGATATTGCAATATTGTGGGCCCTAACAGCCGCGTCTAGCGCATAAAATAGGCTGAATAAAAATGCAGGTGAATAAAAATGTCTGAAAAATGATTAGAAATATTAACGGTTGTATTTTCGTTTACAAGTTTTTCGTTTACATTGTTTTATAAATGTCCTGTTTTGTCATGAGGTAAAATAGCCTAGCTTCCAATCTTCTTCCCTTTCTTTTTCATGTCTTTATTTTGTTGTAGGCTATTTGTTCTTTGAGGTCGATGAAACCAAACCAGTCGATTGTGGGGCTATTCAGGGATATAGCTGCTTTGAAAATTGTCAAAAATAATTTTTTTTTGCAAAATGCTGGCGACAAAACAGTCCGAATGTCCTCGGTATCGTGTGCAATCATTCCGGATTTTTACACCTTATAAACAAAGACGGGGGGATTTTTCCTTTGTGTGCAGACAAGTGCGACTTATTTGCCATAAACCTCGTCTCTTCATGAACACTCTAGGCTGAAACTGTGAATTTGCTGTCATCGGTCTAATCACGGTGTCATTGATTTTTGGGACTCTGGAGCTATATCTGCTCTAATAGCCGCACAAGTGCAATTGACTGGTCTGAGGATGACAGACTGTTAGTTAGTGTTGTTTATTTAAAAGCAAGGCAAAAGAATATGAATCATAATTGCTATAAACAACAGCAGCATGGCCATGGATCAGCACGCATTACTGTTCGGCTGAATAATTAAGGCTAATACGATGCATGGAGGTGGCACATTTTTATAAAACGGACACCTGTTTCAAGACACAAAAATAATCGATGCATATAGGTAGTGCGAGTGTAGGCAGGGTGATCATCGATGGCGCTTTGTGATGCAGAATTGATCTGGGCCGTGGCCTGAGAGGGGCGCAGCGGGGCTGCCGTTTGTTTAGTAAACTCCCATGAATCCAAGTAGATAATTGCTCTGCAAAATTGGTGGCGAGGGCAGCTTGGGTTCCGTGTTCCACCCACCTAGAGGGCCGAATGAAAGTCTGCATCTCTATATTTTCTCAAACGATCAGAAACTATCGCAGCATGAGTACGAGGGGAGAGGTATTTTTATTTGTTGCACGAGGAAAGAGGACTGCGCACAGGCAGCTGTGTTGAAACTGGGGCTCGAGCTCTGATCCGTGTTGAGTCTCTGTGACGAAGTCTTTATAGAAACATCACATGCATAGCTGTCCTCTTCCGATACCGCAATGATTATGTCCATTCAAAGAATCAAGCCTAGAGCGTTTGTCATGCTTGACCTGAAGTGAGATCTTTTTTTTTTTTTTTTGCTTTCGCACCTATCGTTGTTTTGTGATAGATAGCCTAGATAGATCGATCGAATTGGAATATATATATAGCCTATATAAAAATGTGTGTGTACATTTTGAGGCATGTTTTTTCACACTTTCCCATTATGATGTTTTCTCACCTAGGAAGCAACGAAAAGCCCTCATTATCTCCTCCATGATGAATTAGTTCTCTTTGAACGAGACATGTGTTGTTTACTTTCAAAACTGTAGACAATAAAAGACACCCTCAAGATGATCTCTCTGAAGGCCTGTAATGTCTACAGTGAGTGAAGCCTTTGGGTGTTGAAAGTGTGCAAGCTCAAACCTCTCACATCACATGAGGGAAATGTGCCATGACCTGATGCATGTTTTTTTGTGTTTCTGGCACATGAAATCAAATCATATTCCATAACAGATGGGGGCAGTATACCTCCAAAAAGTGAGTTGTGCCGCAGCCGCGCGAACTCTCACGTCTTCAAACAACACAAGCGAGCGCTGTTTTGCTCTATTTCTCGCGCATATTATTCAAATCATTTGACACGGTAGTAAAGGGTTGGAAGACCGCAGTTTCACGTGGAGCATTTGGAGATTTCTAGAGATCAGAGACTCAATGAACAACATCTCAACACTAAATGACGAAGACCGTCTCATAAACGCCTGTCTCAAAAACAAGCTGGTGCATTTCGACGATATGGGAAAATAAAAGCCTGGGCTATATTATTTTAAGTTTACGGTATTCGTTTTGTTCATATTACACTTGTATTGTTAGTTTGAATTAATTTGACAGTCAGCATTCGCTGATGTTGATCAAGCTAGCGCCATTCAGAGCTGCCAACTCGCATTTGACACTTAGCAAGCAGGTTAATTAAGTTAAGCTCTCAGATTCTGTCAATTTTATTGCGCAATTCAAATAATAAATACAATTTTGGCGCTTCTACATGTTACACCACAGATCCCTATCGCACGTGAACCGATCATCTCTACTACTAGCTAATGGAAAAAGAACATCACTGTTGAAAGATACAGTATGCTACAACTTACCAAATGTATCCCTCGTGCATAATGTCGACCAACCGTTTTTTGAACTCTTCCCTGAACTGAAATGTAGTAGTGGGCTGTATTTCCACGCGACTTACATCAGGTTCAAGTACACACACACAAGCCGCGCGAGTAACTCGTCTGTTGCAGTTTGGCTGGTGGTTATGTTGCCCACCCACATACCGCCTCCCATGGCCGAAACTGGTATTACGACACCTGCCGTGCCGGGGCTAGTAATTTAGCATGCTAATTTAGGTTTATATCTCGGCAGCACTATAACTTGTCAGGTTTTTAATGACACCATTACACTTATTTCTTCTCATTCTTTTGATGCGTGTAGCTCATTATTTGGATATTTTTTTACCTCAATTATTACATCTGGCACCTTTAAATAAATGCGTGAAGGCTTTCATTAAAATTGCTTCTGTGTACACGTATGGGTGTACACGTACATATGTACACGTATGGGTGGACGCAATGGACCAGTGTATTTGTGTGTGTGTGGTGTGTGTGTGTGTGTGTGTGTGTGTGTGTGTGTGAGAGAGCGCGTCTAACGATACCTTTGTTCAAGGTTTCCTTAAGCTGCCACACACAAATATGAAATTATTTATGCATCAGTCTCATTTCTGTCAGCAAACTTGCCAAATATTGGTAAACATTTCAGGTAATACAGAAAGAAGCTTCATGCAAAAAAAAAAGTGTACATGCAAAGGCTTCTCTCCCCAAAGGAATCAATGACAAGATATGTTTTTATCTCCCAAAGTAACAATTTACTGGGTCACAGTAGATCAGCATGTTTCCTTCTTTACAGCAAAAACATTAGCAACAGGGGAATACTGTCTTGACAACAAACAAAATATCACAAAACATTGCTTGTAAAATAGAAAATATACAGATCTTCTTAAGCAAAGCAAATCGTTGCACAATGCCATGGTTTTCTTTTCTATTTAAATTAATTTAATAAAGATTGTCTAAAGACAGAAAAATTCAACTCCTTCTATAAAGGGGATGCAGAATAATAGTCTTGGTTACAATGCTTCTGTTTTCTTTTTCTTTCCTTTTTGTACTGACAGCAATTTAATCAAACTGTGACTTCATGCCCTACTATTTGCAAATTGTATAGCACCTCTAAAACATAAAGGCAAAACATTTCACAAACAAGTTACATGGACCTTGATTACAACTGTAAACATTCTCAGCATGGGTGAGTAACGCATCACAGGGTGGATTCAGGCTACTGCAGCACACACTGCCAGACATCTAGGAGGAAGACAATGACAAATTTAAGACTGTTAATTGTCTTTTCAATTCATGCACATCCCTCTGCCCCCCCCCCTCCTCCCCCCATGCCTCTTTGGCACTAAGAGAAATGGTGACACAGTAACACTAACAGATGCCAGATCATTCGTCATAAGAGTAATATAGCTAAATGTACCTTATATTTTAAAAAATGAAAAGATGAACATATGCTGCTAAAATGATACTAAGAGCATACTGACAATAAATACAGAAACAACAGGGTGAGCACAGCAAAACATTTTTAAAACCTGTAAATTTGAAATCAGAATGCACAGACAATTTAAAACAGAATTTAAATTAAACGAGGAATTCATTAAAATACACAAAATATTTTGAATTAGACATTGTATAGGACATCCAAGTCATATTCTAAGTACATTTTTATTAATGCAACATGTTTAGTTGATGTAAAGAGCAAAAATAAAATACATTTATGTATAATTCATGGATGGATGAATTAAAGAAATTATATGGTTATAAGAGCAACAGAACATTTGTTCAATTTTGCCATTATGTTGTCCCTGTGTACATTTATTTTTAACTAAAATTAATAAAAGGGCATTCACTTTCTTTCCTTTTTATTATTTTGATGGAAAATTAGTTTTCTGTCAGAAAGCAACAGATAATGTGATCTCACCACCTTTACAGATACGAATTGTTTTCAGAAGTCTGCCTTGTATAATAAAATAACATTGTAAATTCTGGCTATAATACTGATTCATAGTTTTATTGCCAAATAAAGCATTGTTATTCTCGATGATTTCAGAGGATCTCAAGGATACCAATAATATTTAACATGATGCTATATGTTAAAGCATCCTTCACTATTTCTGACCACAATGTACCTTTTATGGACATTATATCTCTATATTTCATATTTATACTTAAGTTTGTACCATTTTTCACAAGTTACATATAATTTTTTTAAAGTTAATGTCTGGTTATATTGAAATTTTGACCATATGCCACTTTCAACATCTTCATTAGTCACATCCAAATAATCTCTCTTCTTTCTTTTTCTCTGCCTCCCTCCCTTCCTCTGGTCCTCCTTGAAGTGCGGTCACTCTGACGAGGATGAATAGTGAAAACTATTCAACGGGTCACGGGTTTGTGCACAAAGCATCAGAGGGACAGAGTTTAGGTCAATGGGAGGCACCTTAAACACCCTTATTTCCTCTCAGACTCTGGGTCCCAAACTCAAGTACTTAAATTTGGACATGATTTAAATAATATACTGTATCACAATGTGGTTTACTTGTACGCAAGTTAAAGGTAAACTTAAAATTAAGTACATATTTTTGGTTAAAAAATTCAAATAAAAAGCTCAAATCCTTATTTACTCAGTGAAGAACCTCACAGCACTCAATACCAGCATTATTGTTTCTTCAAAAGAATATCTCTTGCACCTCAAAGCAAACAGCCAGCTTTTCTCACAATATCAATACTCCTATTTCCCCCTTATACCTTTATTTAACCTGGGAAAACTCTCGGAGAACAGTTTCTCTTTTGCGGAGGTGCCCTGGATGGAGGAGGGGTTAAGGGGACCAGAGTAACATGATGCAGCACTCAACTTGGGGTTAAGTGCTTTGCTCAGGTGCACAACGGCAGTACTATACACTAGGACCCTTCTGTTACCCATTCATTCTCTTTGGTGCCCCACTTGGGAATCAAACCCACAGACCCCCAGTTTGTAGTTGATAGCACTGTGTGCTCAGCTAGCTATATAGACACGCATGCTCCCTCAGAACTCCGCATCTTTCCTCCCAATCCGTCCTGTGGAATACTCCTTTGATCTTAGTCAACAATGCCACACAATTTAGAGCACCATTGGTTTGCAACCTCATCTCAAGTCCTTGTGCCCAAATCCTTTGGGCCTGTCTCTGTAACATTCTCAAACAATCAGACATCTTAACACATCTTCCTGTATACAATCTCCGTCAGGCTGGCAATAGAGGAGTTTGCCTTGTTTGTTGAGCAGCCAAAGTCTGGCTGGAAGGCACCATTTTTAACAGTATAAAGAGTCCCCTCCTCAGAAAGCGATGCACTGATAAGATAGGCTACTCCATCGGCGCAGATGACCCACATCTATCTGCTATCTTTGGAAGGATGCCACAGCCACCATTTAGAGTATTGTCCATTCATATATTGCAACCCGGTATCACGACAAGACGTGAAATAATCACGTTGGTCCACTTTGGAAAACGTGTAGATGTCACGGTTTAACACCCTCAAACGGGGGGAGAGATACCCGGATGACCTATTCTAAATGGAATTTTGTTTTATTGACGATCACTGAGAAATGTTCTATTATTTAAAATGCAAAAAACATTTACTATTTTCAAGGTGAAAAGGATTCATTTGCCTTGATCCACACCGAAAAAACGTCTAAATGTCACGTTTTTAATGAAGCAGCCTAATGAGTAAAATGTCTATTTTTCCGGCGTCCCAATAACAATAACATCAAACAAAATAACATTCAATAACCCTTGTAGATGGGGATGCAAGGAAAAAATAAATAAATAAAGTTTTAAATCTTACCAAACTTAAAAGGAAATAGACATTTTACTCATTAGGCTACTTCATTAAAAACGTGACATTTAGACGTTTTTTTTTTCGGCCTGGATCAATGCAAATGAATCCTTTTCACCTTAATATATATATATATATATATATATATATATATGCATTTTAAATAATAGAACAGTAGAATAGGTCAGCATCCGGGTATCTCTCCACTGGAACGTGTTAACGCAAACATGTAAGTTTCACGTTTGAGGGGGTTAAACCGTGACATCTACGTTTTCCAAAGTGGACCAACGTGGATGATCATCAAGAGCAGTGTAACAGCCACCACATTTTGCTTTCAATCTACTTAAGATAAACGACAGCAAGTGCAAAAGTGGGCTACACAAGTTTGCATGTTTTAGTGTCAAATAAATAATTGTAAAAAAATCATCAACGAAGAGTCTATTTAGCTCTTTTATATGGCGAACATCTGCGCTGTTTGATCGCCACGACAATCGCTTTCGTCATTTCACGAATCGGATTGCAAACTCTTAAATTATGATTTTAAACTGATACACAACTAGGCAGAATAAAGTCTCAAGCTCTGCATCGCTCTGTAATTCGTGTGACGTTTATGTTAATATTTATTCACCATCATCACGTAAGCATGCCGCAGGGGTTTGGCACCTGTTTGTCCCGGCTACCGCCTAAGCCTATGTGCGCATATGTGTTCTCGCTCGCGCAAATGTTGTAAAATATTATGCCTCTAACAAATCCGCTTGCATTTGCATCCGAAATGAACAAAGGGATGAAATTAGCCGAGGCAACGTTTTCCTCTCTGGTTAAGTTGGCTGTCTGTCAGCAGCAGCAGCAGCACCGTGTTCAAGGCATAGCCTACTGATAAAAGAGGTGGGCGCAGGGCTGTATGAATGAATCTGTGCGCGACACCATTACAGACCAAATAGTTGTACAAGATCAGAAAGTAATCTTGATATGTTTAACAAGCAGCCCAAAGCGAAGCCAGATAAATAATAAAGGAGCTTTTAGTGGATCCAATTTATGAAACATTAACTCTAGAGGCATAATGGAGTAATTAGTTTTATCTCACGTTGGATGTTATTGGACACTGCGCCGCTGAATGAAAACTTTTCTTTTTCTGGCCTAACTGTAAAGACAACGGGGAGTAATTTTCTGCACCAGGAGAGAAGGGTGGTCTCTAATGCTGCTGGTGAGATCTGGATGTTCAGGTACAACACAGTGTTTATGTAGTACTCCCAAAAGTGTATCAAAGTTCGGATCCATGGAAATAAAAGAAATGTCAAACAAAACAAGCATTAGACTGCATAAAATAAAGTATGGACAAGGGAAACAGGTGAGGCTTTGTTTAGGTGGCTGAGGTAGATCAATATCTCGGCTTGCAGGCCAGGAATCTTGCCCGTTTTCCTCTAGCACTCTGCAGATCAGCTTACGACTTGTAGACAGACTGTCGCCTATACCTCACTGACAGACAACCTGCCTCACCCCAAAGACGGGATAGGGAAATATCTTCGTTCTCTTCTTCGTCACAATAATTAAAGAATGCATAGGGATATATTGAGTGAAATAATCAACCTTATCTAAACAGTGAGACATTGCCAAACATGGTTTTGTGGCTTCTCAACCTATAGGCCTACGCGTGTTTATGATGGGACCAAAGGCCATGCAGGCCTATCCTTCTCTGGGCCTCCTCCGCCTCCAACGGATAACCCACATAACATCTTCGGCGTTTGTTTGTCTAAATTATGTTTTCACATAATATTAATAAAAATTGTGATACGTACTGATATACATTTTGCTTTTAGATTTGGTCTTTCATAGCGTGCTGTCCATCAGGAAGTCGAAAAAAAAGATTGAGGCATCTGTGACAGCGAACGTCTTTCTTTCTTTCTTTCTTTCTTTCTTTCTTTCTTTCTTTCTTTCTTTCTTTCTTTCTTTCTTTCTTTCTTTCTTTCTTTCTTTCTTTCTTTCTTTCTTTCTTTCTTTCTTTCTTTCTTTCTTTCTTTCTTTCTTTCTTTCTTTCTTTCTTTCTTTCTAACAGTGGATTGCTTTTGTCCTCTCCTGCTTGATATCCCAGTGAAACATTCTATTCTTATTATTTTCTTCACTGTAAAAAAAATATATATATGAAGAGTTCAGATGCAAAAGCCTCTAAATGCCATTTGAAATTTTCTTCTAAAATGACCATTTTTATCAAGCTTGTATATTTAAGTTCAGTAATTTCACTTAAATAACAATTAATATTAATCAATTAACAATTAATCTTCATTGCCATTTAAGTGAAATTACTGAACTTAAATATACAAGCTTGATAAAAATGGTCATTTTAGAAGAAAAATTCAAATGGCATTTAGAGGCTTTTGCATCTGAACTCTTCATATATATTCAAGATTTGTTATCACAACATATTTTCTTTTGTCAAATCAACTTTATAATAATTTATTTAGTTGAGATAACTTATTATTTTGAGTTTCTGATGATTAAATTAATATCCTTCATTGTATTAACTCACCTTTTCCAGTTCAATCAACTTAAAATTTTAAGGCAACCCAGGTTACTTACTTTTTTAAGTTAAACCAACAATATTTGTTTTACAGTGTTGTTATTACTGTAAGATTCTCTGTAATTCTCGAAAATAAGAGAAATTGGCACTATGATTCAGTAGACAAGTGTGCTGGTGAAAAGTGTGCGGGTTGCTTGTGAAATATCTAAATTAATATTATAGGCTAGACTAAAACATTATTTTGCCAGCAAAAAAAAAGGACTATATATATAGCCTATATATATATATATATATATATATATATATATATATATATAGCCTATATCTAGACATGACGGTTGTGCAGGCATTAACATGCACAGCATTTACAATATTTATATCAACGCTGTATAGAAAAAAGACAGCTCAGACCTTGAAAATAATGACTAGTTTAACAAGAAACTCACACTGATGTGACATCACAAATAAGAGCTTGTTGCATTAATCTATCAGTCGTTTCACAGGCGCGAGCAAGAATTCATTACAATCAGCAGTCCTTTAGCCTGTTGGTTCCGTTTCGGACACCCAACCCGCACTGGGAGTTTGCAATTTGATCGCACGAAGGCTGTGATTCCACGCATTGTCTCGAAGCTGCTTTTGATAGATAGTGCTTTACAAGTGAAGGACTGATGTCAGGTAACAAGAAGTATTTTGGCACCTGTTAACGTTTAAGCCTAAATAAATCAGCTAAGCTGTTTACCTAAATAATAAAAGTAACAAAACCACATTGGCATTTACAACAATAATAATACTAATAATACTAATAATGATAATAATTATATATATTAATTAAATATAATTAAATTAATTATATATATATATATATATATATATATACACACACATTATTTATTTATTTGTGTGTATATTTGTTGTTCATTAGCCTGAATGAATGATATTACATCATGCAACCCAGGTGGTGTTTCCTTCTTGTGACTAAATACACCAGACTAAACATATTGGTTTAGCGCATGTCTTTTATGTGTCACACAACTCTCCAAAAATGGCTTTGGGGTCTGTTAGATTGAACAAAGAAGATTAATGCTCAAACTGTCACAATTTACTGTAAAATCATTTAGAATTCGATTGAAAAGATCCAAACTGCAGTCAAGTTCATTAGGATATTCAATAAGATATTAGTTCAGAAGAAGGTATAAAGATAAACAGTCTATATGGGATATGATCTTGGGCTTTTTTAACAGTAGATTACCAGCAAATCTGTGAGAATTGCTGAATTAAACAAATAAACAAACGAATAAATAAAGAAATAATTAAATAAATAATGTGTCTAACAGACAAGAACTTAAGTCATCTACATCGCTTGTACGGTGATATTACGGGGCATGTTGAAATCTTTATTTTCCTCGTTTTACAGTGCTATTTTCCCATTGTGAATTCACATGATTTCATATAATCTGAGGCAGCCATCGACGATATTGGCAAAATCATTATTTCAAAGTCATGAATTGATAAATCTAGGCTATTCATGGTCACTGGGACGCGCAATTTAAAAGAAGATATAGACAGAGAGAGAGAGAGAGAGAGAGAGAGATGAGGGAAAATTGTGATAGAAATATCGTACTGGGGTGAACGCAAAGGCCAAGGGACACATGCGAGTGCAAAAATTTCAGAAATAAAACTTAAAAAAAAATAGAAAAAAATAAAGAAAGAAATCAATCAATTTAAAAATTTCACAATTTGACTTTAAAAAAAAATAAAATTACTTAGGTTATTATGACGCATCTTTTTTTAATAGCTAATTCCATTGGGGTTAACTTCCATAGGACCTGGAACACAAAAGGTCTCTCAGTGGACACCTTTGCCACTTCATTGTGGTTAAAACCCGTAAAACAAGACGATATTTAGATCAAACATCATACGATGACTTAAGAGAGATATTGCTCTTCTTTAGAAGATTTTAACCCTTCTAATGATAGTCAAACAAGACATTTCTAATCTGATAATATTTGAATTCACAGGTAAAAAGTGGACAATTAGCTTAAAGGTGGTGTTTTAATTATCAATATTAGATCATAATAATAGAGAATTTTTATCAAAATAAATTTGTCTCTGTGTGTTTATGCTTGCTATAAAAAGCGGCTTTATGATGCTTCAGAAAAGTAGCCTATTATTAAAAGTATCTGGAATAAAAATAATTTTATTACGCACATCTCCGGAGAGACGAGTTAATTACATTTTGCATTTAAGCAATCCAATTTCATCACGATACAAGTTGTTTATTTAACCCGACATCTCCCTTCACTAAGTCTGGAGCTCACACTCATTAAAACGATTATTCACTACCTGTCGAATATTTTATTACAATAGGCTATAGCAAATATTTCACTAGGTCTTTATTTGTTTGTGTGTGTGTGTGTGTGTGTGTGAGAGAGAGAGAGAGAGAGAGAGAGAGAGAGACTGTGGCACATGATAGCCTAAATTTCACTGTTCTGACAATAGTGCTTTTTTTATTGGAAAAACAAAATCAGTTTGTTATAGGCTAGGCCTATAATATTATGTTAAAAAATAACAGCGTTAGAAGTAGGTTTGATGTTACTGGTTTTTTTTTTTTGTTTGTTTTTTTATAAATGTACAACTGCGATAATAACAATAATTAAACATTCCACATCTTCTTTGTGTTTTGCATAAAACTGTTAAAATATTAGAAGGCTGTTTAGTGGTTTAGTTGGAACTAATTTCTGCATTATCGCTGTGTTTTTTTTTCTCGCAGCTTGTAAATGATATTACAGTTCGTCTTGCCACAGGCAAAACTATGTTTATGAGAGGCCATGTGCATAGATATGAAGTTCATGTCACTACAGTTCTGCGTCATTCTAGCGCCCTCACTCTGTCTGGCTCGTAAGGCTCATATTACTTTAAAAGAGAAAGCGTCCTTTGCATATTACAAGTATTTTAATGGTTCAAAGTTGGATCAGCTCCGTTTCACCACACCATTATCCGTCGGTTGATTGGCCAGAGGGAATGGCCATTATAACACCGTTTTTTATCTCATCGCCTATTCTATCTTGGCGTCTTCATAGAGCTGTAGTGACATTTTATTAGACAACTATACCAAGCTGCAAAAATTAGACTTATAGGAGCCAAGGAAAGATTTTTTAAATGTGCAAACAGCAGAACGGAATATTTAAGCACAATCTGTCGCACGTAAGATGGCTATTGATAACAGATTTGACAGTTTTGTGGAATAGTTGGTCGTATACAGGTACTAGCACTTTTTAAATTAGCTTTTGGTCTAAGAGCTCAAATAATTATTTCAGTGTAATTTCATGAACATGGCAACATGTTTTATTCAACCAGTCTCATTATTATTTTATTTTATAATATGCGAAACTACATGCATTAGGAGGAAAAAAATGTTTCCTTTTTGTAGGTGATCTTGTATTTACGACTTCGTTCAATGCTTTAATTGTAACAGAATTTTAATATATACGAGTATGTGGGAGATGTGCGTGCTGTCCCCAGTTCCCCCCACAGTCTCTCTGCGCCTCGGGGAAACCACGCCTTTTGTGTAGCCTGAGATTAAACCCTGCTTACAAGATCTTGTCAAAAGGCACAAAGGAAAAAAATAGCCTAACTATTATTTCAAGTGCATTGCTTCATGAAATTTCCATAAAAAATTCTGCAAAATTTAATACAAGCGTTTCGTCTTAGAAATGGGTCCACACAGCGTCGAACCAAAAATAATTCCCCTGTAGATTTCAATTATTGGTGCGATTTTAGGCCTAGTTTCTGCTTCAGATAGATTGATCGCAAATCTTTATGGGTTGCAAACTCACGCTGTTGGCCGGAAGCAGGTGCAAACCAATTAAACAAGCTCAGAACAAGCAATCGCTGCCCAAAGATCATCATTTTGCACACTGATTCCCTCTTTAAAACAAAGAAAAAAAAAGAAAAATGTAGAGAAAATACTAAAATAAAGAGCAAAAATATCAGTCTGGGTATATAACATTAAAATGGAAATCCAAATAAAATGTTTATTGTAAGTAGGCTACTGTATTTAAATCCTCATAATTGTTTACCATCTATATAGTACATGTATCCACGTGCTCTAAATAGCCAGAGACAGAGAGTGGAAGATACAATAGCTCCATTAAAAATTAAATAATTTTGCATCCCAGCAATAGCCTACGCAAGGTAAATTAGCGTTATATGAATTTTATACTTTTGCATTTCTTCTAAAAAAATATTTTGCTCTTAAATTTGACCTCTGCTTTTATGCTTTTGTTTTTGAGTGGTCACCCCGTTTAACATTTGAGCGATAACATCTTTCGAGGACATATTGAGTTCCACCGGTCTATTGTATAAGGAACAGAGGTTATTGCATTACCGTTGTGCACATTTAGCACAATGTCTCTTTTAAAAAACATGAACAAATCATTGGACATAAAGTGTTGAAAGCTAAGTTGTTTCTCTGTTCTATTGCAACTAATGACTGTATTGTTGGCGGAAAAAAATAGCCGATGGTGATTATTAGACGTTATGCATGGCTCATATGGCCTCTACAACCATGAAACGCTTGTAATAAACGTGTAATAAGCTACAGCAAAATATTTCAGAACAAATATTTCAGAAAAAAATAGCGTAAAATAATCCAAATGGAATAGTTTGATTGTCAGCCACATTATTAGGCTAAGGGACGGGTTGTTAGGCCTGCGATGGGAATATAGGCTACTAATAATATAGCTATATCGACTGCCATTGTTTGCTGTTTTTTTTTTTTTTTTTTCCTCCTTCTTCTTTAAGCTCATTAAAGCATTAAGGACCACAAATCATTTTTGTGTCTTGTTTTTTTGTACCCATTTCCTAAAAAAAAAAAAAAAAAAATGTTTGTAAGTAGGCTAACACACTGCAGGCCCAGGCCTTCAGATACCCGTAAAACTGTCGCTTAAATGTTTTACTAAACACATTGTTTAGTATATTCTCAGACAGCTACTAAAAATACTAGTTCATCAAAAAAGACAAAATGTTCGTAATAAATGTACTTAACCTACTTGTTTTTTATTTTGTTCGGTTAACAGTTTAAGCGACAAACACGGGCATAAGACCACAAAATCACAACCATGGAATTTAAAGACGACATAAACAATCACTCAATATTTTATGATGCATTTACTCAACACGGGTTACACGTTCGCAAAGTTATAACCTATAATTACAACAGGTATTGACATTTCACTAATTACAAAAAGAATGTGACCTGCATGGTGGTGACCACATACAGTAAATATGCAAACACAAGCTAAAAGCATTCATTACGTCTGTCCCCTTCAGAACTGTTTATAAAGTTATGAATACTGAAAAAAAAAATATATATGTTGTTGTTTGAAAACCATTCTTTGGTCTACAAAGAAACTGTATTGTTAATATATGTATAAAATGCACTATAGATGTATTATTCAGTCTGTATTATTAAAATAACAAAACAACAAGGAGCCACGGATTTGAGCGGGCATTGTGCACTTATAGAACATATTTATTTAAAAATGAAAATAAAACTTTGTGTTAATTTTTGAGAAATCTCACCTCACCAGTACTCTCATGACACGTGATAATACTGCAAACATGATGACTGGAGGTTATTCTGTAATGTATTATATATTTTAACATTTAAAATTAGACAAAATTGCAACCACTATTTAAATAAACATTCTAAAGTAGTCTAAATCATCTTTCCAGGAAAAAAAAAATCCCACTACGCTTTATCCTTTTTTACTCTGGTCACATTGCACGTTGCTGACAGTGGAATAATAAACAGTTCCGCGACACTTGACGTTTGTATACAGTCAGAAATAAATGAATAATAATTATAATAATAATACAAAATACCTGGAATTCGGCTTGCATTGTCCGTTCATTTTCCTTATTTTTTTTTTCATTTATATATATTACAGTGTAAATTGGTGTAAAATGTTCACTTACAGTCTGCTCCTGTGGATGCAAGTTAGTGTATAAGAGGATTTGATGTTGACCCTTGATTCTGATGTGTGAAGTAGTCAGAAAGTCCGCTGGAAAGTCCGGAGGAAAAACTGGGTAGTGAAGGCCTTAAGGAGTCACACGGGAGAGAGGAGGCCGTTTGCGGGGAAGAGGAAGAGGCGGCTCGGGAGCTCATGGACGTGCTGCTCTGGGAGGTCATGGATGGGTGAGGCACGTGGGGGAAGAAATAACTGGTCTGGCCCGCGAGCAAGTTAACTGAACACGGATTCAAAGAGTAGGTCCCGGAGCAGGGTACGGAGAGCCCACATGGCACTGAGGCGGCCAAAGCGGCCGCAGTGAGGTGGTGTGTGGCGTACGGAATGTCCCCATTTACGAGTCTGTCAACACTCAAGCCATTGGAGGCCGGGAAAGAGTGATTGTTCCCCAAACTGTTTTGAGTCAACATTGTGCTATAGGACATTGGGTGGCTAGGGTAAGGCGACGACGTGCCGTTGTAACTCAACGCGCTGCTCGCCCTCGGATGGTGGAGTGAAAGGAACGGCGACATGGGCCAATATAAAGAGCCAGCTCTATCCATAAATGTCAGTCCGGTTGAAGTAAGCCTCGCGCCCCTTTTAAACGCCAGCTTTGCCCTAGAAGTAGTCGATCTCCGCCGAAGTTTGCCCGTCGTGCCGCCAATGAACACGTCGTCACTGGAGGGGTCAAGCATCCAGTAGTTCCCCTTCCCAGGGTCATCGTAATGCCGGGGCACTTTGACAAAACATTTGTTCAAACTCAAGTTGTGTCTGATGGAATTCTGCCATCCCTGCTTGTTCTCCCGGTAATACGGGAAATTTTTCATAATGAACTCGTAAATGCCGTTAAGGGTTAATCGCTTCTCCGGACTCTGCCGAATAGCCATCATAATCAAAGCGTTGTAGCTAAAAGGTGGTTTCTCGTACTTGCCGTTTTTCTTGTCGCCTTCTTTGCCTCCTTCGCCTTCTTTCGAGTCCCGTTTCTCTTCCTGCTTCTCTTTCTCGTCCGTGCACGAGGAGTCGTGGGATGAATTGTCACTTTTAGCGCAAGTGTTGTCCGACTTTTGCTCCTGTACTACTTGGGCAGGTAAAGGAGTCTTCTCTTCTTCCTCGTGAACCGTCCTGTGGTGTTGTTGGTGATGGTGGTGGTGGTTGTCGCTTTGGACGGCTTCGGGAATCAGACTGTTTATACTGAACGATGATTTAGGAATCATTTTGACTTCTTTCCTTTCTCCCATATCCAACATCACAAGTAAGATAGAGTAGCAACAACCAGAAGCAGCAGCAGTAGCAGCAGTTGGACTTCAAATCTCTTGCTCTGGCAACTCCTCTAATTAAAAAAAAAAAAACACACAAGAACTATTTCATGTTCCTTAAAAACACGTCGATATGAGACAGCTAGCTACAATTAATTACGGAGCCACAGACACTAAGCTGTAAAAAAATATCTTGAACCTTTTTAGAGACTGCAGCCAACCACAGCAGCATAAGTATTAACCGTGCAGCCAATCATTGAGCAGTTCTTAGCGCCTGCACCAGTGCGTAAGGATACACAAGATCCACCAATGCTCTTGCCTAGTCAACAATGGCTTTCATTTCCCCAAGCAAACTCCTACCAAGAAAACAGACCACATAACCTCAATCAATTTTTTTTGTGATAATTGTAGAGTGCTGTTTCAACATATCCATGCGTCCTCGATTTGTTTTCATACCGCAGGGGGGAAAACAAAAGGGACACAAAGGTAGCCACAGAAAACAGGTACTACTTCCTGTATCGGAAATTTGTGCCTTTTAATATTCTACATGGAGCTACTGCACAAATAGATAACATTTGATGATAATACTCGCTAAAGAGCGACAGTATACTGGCTATATTTGTAACATTTGCATTAAATGTTTCCTTTCAGACGACGATAGGCTATATTTATACGCCGATAGCTATGTTCTAGGCTAATTCGTTCTCGTGTCACATTTTAAATATTTCTCTCCAAGCGTCAAGTTCGTACATGTTTATTTAGTCGCACGTTTATGAGAACAATTTTAAACATGACCGATATTATGACGTTACAGAAAGACGCTATAAGCATCTTTATTCCTAGCGTATGTAATAATCATGCTACTAACTATGAACATCATCGGCAACAACAACTGAGGCAGTTGAACCTAACAAGATCATGCACAATACTACTTTTTACTTTGAATATTAATAATAGCCTAATAATAATAATAATAATAATAGGCTAATAATAATAAGGATAACAAAGCAGTAGATTATAATTTTTTTCTGAATGTGTTTAGGTTTTTAATTTAACGTGATAAACCAGATGCTATTCAGCAGGCTACATAACACAGCAAAATAACGGTGAATTTAGAAGGTCAATCAGTATGATCCACATAGGTATAAACCTTCAATACAAAATGATAGGCTTTAGTAGGCTACTGAGACAAAACAGGGATCATAACACATAAAATAACAAGACCCCTACACTATTTTTAAGAAATTTTGAAATTGTTTTAAAATAATAATAATGATAATAATAATATTAATAGCCAAATAATAATAATAAAATATGTGTCATTAAGGACGCAAAAATAACATGACGGATGCTGACATCAATTAGTTGCTTTATATATTACGGTTGAAGTTTCTCTAATGCAAGGGCTGATATGTGTGTATTTGTGTTGGGGACGTTGCAGGGGGGTTGACTGAACAACAGACACACGCACGGCACACACGCATTCACATGTGCAAACAAATCGTACACAGAGACACACGCAAACAAACAAACAAACAAACTGGATTCCCACAAGGTGAATTTTTTGGAGAATTAATTCAGAGTCAGGTTGCATGTAAACATATAATTTTCTAAACATTTAAATAAATTAGCTAAAATTAGTGTTTACAAATTCAGCCTGTTTTATCCACTAATTAAAAACACACATAAAAAGATCAAACTTTTAGTTTTAATTTTTATGCTGTTTTTTTTTTTCCATTATTGAATAACCCTTTGTTTTATAGGCCTAAATAGACTAAATGCATTAACCCACACCTGCGATAAATGCTGTGCATATAATTTCACTTCAAAGTGTAAAGTTGAATCAGACATTATGGAGAAGATATACTCGAGAATTAAGGAGCATGTTTGTTGCTTTGTAGCCAAGGCTATAGCCTATAATAATATTTGTTGCATTGCAAACACTGTTATAGGCCTAATGCCTATACATTAATTTAGATTTCTAAAGAAAACACAACAATCTGGTACTAGTTGCACAGCCGGCAATATAATATATTACATATTTCAAACCATTTTAAGTGCATGCATTTGTTGCGTTTAACGCACTTTGAAAAAGCTATTGAACCTTCCAAGCCGAACAATATAACAATATAAATTTAAACAATATATTTTTTTATATAAATGGAACATGCTTGTTGCCCACCTTCAACAAACAAGATGTTAATGTCTCATAGACATTGTCTGAAAAAAAAAATCTTTTCGCGGAGAGAGAAAAAAACAGGCAAGATCAAAGTGATTAGAACTAGTAGGCGGATAATGCATCATTTTCAAACTTCTCTCAGTTAATTACAGTTGTTAACACATCTTCCTTTAAATAATAGCATATATCCCGCATTGATGGCACAATATGATCTACTATTGATGTATTATTTTATAGTCCATCCAACGCAAGTCTTCCACGATCACTGAAATTTTCCGTTTGGTTTGCAATGGGACATTAACAACACAGGTGCAGGCCTGAGTCTAATATTATTATCCAATGAATTAGCCTACATAAAAGTGAGGCATTATTGTGGCCTATTTGATTTACTTTGTTTGATAAATTAAAATATTAAATATTTTACCATAAAAAATAATAATCGGTAATTTTATTAAGCTATTAACGCTGGATCGTACGATATGAAAACTACATGTAAAGATGCTAACAATTTATAAACTAAGCGAGATGTTGGTTTATTAATTCCATTTTTTTTTCATTTATTTTAGTATTTAGATAGGCTATTTATCTGCATTAAACCAACCTGAATGCATTGATCTGCATGCATGCAATGTAAAGTAAAGGTTGTTTTGGTAGGCCTGAGTGTTAGACACTTTGCTTAATTAACATAAAATAATTAATTTTCTATAATATATTTATTTGGGCTATAACATCACCTCCATCACCTACCAGCAGTAGGCTATGCGTTTGTGTTAATGACAGAAGGCTGATGAAGTTATTTTTGCGCAGTGATGTGGGCTCTTTCTAAAATGACCTAAATGTTTATGAACACGTCACTGAAATAAATACAGTTGTCACTTACCTCGACAAACATACGCCTGTGTTGAAATGAGAACTGATAAACAGGGAGGTAATCCTGGACAAAATCAATCCTGTCTGTTAAAACTGCAGTTTGTGTCTTTATTAGGATGCCCTCTAGCGGCGTGGACAAATTGCAGCATTTTCTCTCTTATGCGAGAGAGATTTCAGAGATCTTGGGAAAACTCATTTCTTTTCATTATAACGAAACATGCAGATTTTTTAACATTTCATTTTTCCAATAACCTACTAAATAATTTACAAAATACAAAAAACTTGCAAAAAATGTTACACAGGCTGATAGGTCTATTTTTTTTTTTTTTTTAAAGCAAAATAAACATATCTACTTTTTATGCCGTCTTTAATCCAATCCTTTGCATTTTTATAGCCTACTTGTACTACAAAATGTAAAAACACTAAGAACCTTAATGAATTAGTAACTTTAATGACATACAATAATATTTGCACCCATTGGCAGCCATAACTAAAATCTTGGAGTTGAATAAATGTTGACGACGCGTCAAAACAAAACTTGTAAATATATTTTATACAAGTTCGTAGGCTAAAGCTAGAATTCAATTGGTTGCTGCCTTTTATGTATACGATTCTTTTTCTCGTTCTGTGCGAGAAAAAAAAATACTAGGATACAAATAAAAATAATCCGAAGAGTAGGTTATTTATTCAAAGTTGACCACAAAATTAAGTTCACAAAGTTTTCAATGACAATAAAAAATGAAACCGTAATTGTATTATTTTATTTAAAAATTATTGTTGCACAACAAAGACATCATAACTAATAATAATATCAAAAGTTGAAGTGTGTTAAAAATACATTTTAAGGTTTTAAATATCCAGTTCAATAATGGTATGTATTAATATGTGCTACATTTTTGTCTTTTACTGTGCTAAAATGTAAAATATGAGGGATAAAGTTTTTCTAAATTATAGCTAAAAATATGCTTTGTAATAATTCTTATAAACACGAACACGATGGCTTATTATGGGGTAGATTTTCTTAGATATGCGAACAATTGCTTTTCATAGTCTGTAGCGCCATCATGTGGCGGGTGATGGCTTGTAATGCAAATCTCAATCTAATTGTACATACAGTAGGGTGAATTATGCAGCCGGAACAACAGTTTTGATGAATTCATAATAGAGCAGATACAAGCTTTATATTGTCAACCTTTAAGTTTTTATATATTTATATATATTGAAATAATGTTTATATAATTTAAATGTAATAATTTAAGACATTTGAACACTGTAGAACAAAGACACTTGATGAGTTATATAATATTCAATATATTTCAAAAAAAAAAAAATCACTTTCTGTCCCATTTTACCAAAGTCCCACTTTTGCTGAACCCACCCCACAGCATGCATCTTCATCAGCACTAGAAAAATTCATATTTTTTTTTTTAAATCATACTATCAGAGCTAAGCACACAATTTGTATTCATAGACTAAAACCTGATCTGATGGATTTTAGTTTTTAACATTTGTTAACATCTGTGTCACATTAAATCACTCATTTACTGTAGGCCTATATCTTTGTGCATAAAAAAATTATGAGGTTTAAGTATGTAATCACAAAAAAGACTTTAGATCAGAAGTATTAGTCTTAAAGAAAAGCAAATCAGAGTATAATAATAACAATACAGTATAATATTAAGATTCAAATATAAATAGCCTTTTAAAGAAGTCAACTGTCAACTACTGCCACATAAAGTTAGAGCAGAAGGTGAAATCTGCTATTATGTTAAAAAAAAAAAAAATCATTTTTTGAAAAATTTCATAAAACTACTCCTGCTTTTGGACTTAAGATCCTTGGCTCCATTCTCTACCTCACTTCGTGGTGGAGGAGGTGGTGCGAACAGGGGAGGCTGGTTCCTCTGTAGACTTCTTACATTTTGGGTCACACTCTCTGAAGAGAAGCAAAAACAGTGTATTCTGTTTCAGACACACACAGCAAATGTATCTCATGAGAGAGATTATAAATATTATTATAATACATGACAAATCAATCTTTATCCAGAACATAAACATTAAAGTGACATTTTCATTTAAAAAACGGTCCAAGTTGCAATATTAAAGACTGATTGCCCTTCGGTGATTTGATTTTACAGGAAGACTTTCACTTGCTTGACTCACTGGAGTTACGGGATCTCACCTGAGTCTTGACTCTCTCCTCCGTCAGGGTAGCGGTGTCTGTTGTAATACGTGTGGGGGGGTTTTGGTGGTGGCTCTCTCTCTGTCTCACAGCTCTCGGTGGAGTCTTCTGTTAATACCAATGGTAAGTGTTAGGCAGAAGCACACACATTGGCACACATAAACGCACAGAAGTACTCGGGCTCTGTTTGTTCTCTCACCCTTTTCCTGTTTCGACTTTGTGGTGGAGACTTGAGTGTCAGATGTGTCGGCTGGCACAGACTCGCACTGCTCTGTGCTTTGTCTACTTGTTCCTGTGTTAATTCTGTGTAGGGACAAACATGACAGTGATAAGAGCATGTGAGAAAACTTTGTTGTCCGGTAATTAATAATCATAATTAATTAATTAATAATCATTTACAGTAAGATCACATTGAGTTTTATTTGGGGGACCAAGGTTTTTCAAATATTAATGATCAGTGAAGTAGTTTTGCTAATATAAACTACCAAACTTCAAAATTCAGTGGCCAGTAATATATAACTAATATATACTTATTAATATTTCTATACTTTTCTTTTTGAAAAAAATAAAATAAAAAATACTACTTTTATTCAGCATAAATTGATTAAATGGATGAAAAGTAACAGTAAAGACATTTATGATGTATCAAAACTCCTTTTACATTCTATTCATAGAAAAATCTGGAAAAATATCACAGTAGCACAATATTTTCAACACTGATAATAAGAAATGTTTCTTGAGCACCAAATCAGCATACTAGAATGATTTCTGAAGGATCGTGTGACTGAAGACTGGAGCAATGATACTGAAAATTCAGCTTTACCATCACAGGAGTAAATTACATTTTAAAATATATAAAATAATAAAATATCCATTTTATTTGTGTCATGATTCTGCCATCATGTCATTGATTTTTCTAGTCTTGTGGCAGGATCATGGCAGAACCATGTTTTGTGTGCAAGCGCATGGCCTGTGGTTTGGGCAATGTGCTTGTGTTGTCTCGTTTAAGACCCCGTCCCCTTGTTATCCTCATCCAGGTAGTCTGTTTCACCTGTTCCCTTCATTAGTTTCTCCCTTTATAATACCCTTGTGTTTGCTGTCCTGGGCCGGTTCATTGTAAAACTTTGTCACTTTGTGAGAGTCTACCTGTGAGTACCTTGTCTCAGAAGAACGTCTTGCTGTTTGTTAATAGTCTAGTTTTTGGTCAGGCGTTATCTAGTTTAGTTATCCCACGTTTGTATCGTCTCTGTTTTGCCCCCTCAAGGGTTTTGTTTTCCCTTGTTTTCCGTTGAGTCACTGCATCCAGTCTGCGCTTGGGTTCTCCTTCCATATTCATAACAATTTTCATGACTTTCATTCTTTTAATAACTTTTTCTTCAATATGATTTCACCTTGATTTTTTTGTCTTTATAATCCCTAAAAACAGCCACATAAATTTCAATAATAACCTTAAAAACATGCCCAACACAGAAGAGGTGTTTGTTTAGATTTTTTTTAAAATTGATGTTACCCAGGATTGTCTGAAGACATTGTTGGATTTGTGCAATTCTGAAGCTCCTTCAACCACTTTTGCTGTTCTTCTTGAGACGAGGCGGCAAACAGATATTGACTGCCATCACTCAACCTAAACCAGAGAGTGAAACAGATTATAGATTTCTTTTAATCTGAAATGTGAGCAGATGTTCATGGCATGAATCATCACTCACATGAGTTTGAAAGTGTGCTCCTTTCTTCTGTAGTAAGGATTGTTTTTACAAACGGCTCCAGCCAAGGTGATCGGTGGCCAGCGTGTACAATTCTGTATTAAATGACATGGATTAAAAAGGGAAAATAATCAGTGTCCACCACAGAAACATCTCCTTGAATTGATATAATGGCTCTTAATTGAATCTTAATGCATTATGTGGTGAAATTACTGATATAGGGTTAACTGCAGAAATAATCGCCCTGTCTATCTGTCTGGAATGTGTAGTTAATTAATATTAAACAGTCCCTCTTTCACTAGTGTGTCTAGCCAAGTATATGTGTGTGACCATGTTGTGTGTGTGTGTGTGCGAGCCATACCTCACTGGCGGCATCTTGGTCTTTAAACAGATTGAGTGTCTCCTCTTCCAGTAGTGCATAGACCGTTTCCCAGTGATCCAAGCCCTGATCCAAACCAACAGATCAATGTTACACCATTAAGTGCTCTTACAGAAACAAAACCACACTATAAACAAAGAAGTGGAGCTAAGGATGTCAGAGAGAGCTTTTCAATCAATATCACCATTGGTGTTGGTTGGAAAGCTTACTTTATATCCGCCTTGCTTCAGTTTAATCTCCAAGGTTCCCTCCATTTTGCCACGTCCAGCTGTGATCTAGAAATACACACAAATTGCAGCCCAAAAAGTGGAAACTAAAACAAAAAGGACAAAAAAAGTGTTTACCTTAGGGGTAACAGTCGAGATGACTATTGAAGCGTTAGTAGAAGAGGGTGCTTGAACTTCTTCTGGGTCTGAAAGGGAAGATGGAGGAGATGACTGAGGGTTTTGTAGTTTTGTGTTCTCCTCTGAGTTTTGGTTGTCGTTCAGCATGGACATTTCTGCATCTTTGGAGGGTGGCTCGGGGGGTTTTGATGCAGGAGGACTCCAAATCTCTTTATCAGGGCTTGATGGTTTCAGACGCCTAGGAGTGGTTACTGGTTTGGCAATGACACTGGAAGAGGGTTCGGTCTGTCTTGGATTATCAATCTCATCGTCAGATGTGGTGTGGCCAGTCTTGAGGACATTGTGTAAATAATGGGGTTTGTAAACAGCACTAGAAACTTCTGAGGAGTTGTGGCTGCCCAGAACAGAAGTGGACGGTTTGTCGAGGGACGTCATGGTATCTCTATCGCTGCTGCTCCTGAAGCCTGATGCCACTGGTGACACCACAGATGAGTCTGTTTCACCACTGCTGCTTCTCTGCAGGATGGCAGACCTGGCTGTAGGGTCTTGCGAGGGTATGGTTGAATTATCACTTATACCACCGCTGTTCCTAAGGGCAGGACTGGTCAGTGAGGGGCGGGGGGGCAAAGCAGGATGCTCAGACGGCCTTCGCTTTAGTGAAGTTACATGAATGGGTTTGTCCCTGCTGCTGTCTGTACTGTCACCTCTTTGAATTTCTTTTATCTTCTTTTCTCTCTGGGAGAGCAAAGAAAGAGCAGAGAAATCAAAAAGGGTGAATCGAAACTGATGAATGTGGATGATTGCATCTATAAAAGGCACGAAACTGCTTTTGAATTTGATTGGCCAAAATTGGAATTAAATCTTGAGAAAAATAAAAAGCTAGTATTAGTAATCTGTATTTTACCTGTGTTCTTCTGGCTTGAAGGGCATTAAATCTCTCACTCTGGGCTTGAATCATGGCTTCCAGATCCTCTTGCTTCTTCATTAACTCCAAAACATCTGATACGGAGTCCTGTCCAACCATTCGATACAATTAGATTTCATGAAAGTGTTTTTTTTCCCCCCCCAGCTAATTGGAGGATTGTGCTGTTTACAAATATGTAAATAAATTTCCCAATTCGCCAAATTACTAAAAACAAATACATAAATCGGTAAAGTGCGGACAGCCTCACCCCATAGTCCTCTGCTCTGAGCGTGCTCTCATAGGTGTTGAGCCAGTGCTCGGCTTGCTCCAGCTCTCTCTGCAGCTGCTGCAGTTCAAGGTCTTCCTGATATTGAGCTCTCCTTTCAGCCCAAGCCTCCAGCACCCGCACCTCAAGCTCCTGGAGCTGCACAAGATGATCCTCCAGCTGCAAAGACAGAGTATACCATTTTTTTACTTAAGTTAGTTTCATCTGCTGTGACCTACAAAATGCATAGCCTACATAAAAAGATTCAAAAGTCAAGATCAATGAACATGTTGATCATGTTTTGTTGTAAACTAAACATTGATGAAGAGAATTGTTGCATTGAAACTTTTCTAAACCGTTAGAATGATGTTTTACAGCATCCCAGACTTTTCATTTAGACTGTTAAATTTTAAATGTGAACCTTTTTAAAAACCTAGGCAACATACACTTGCCCACTTTGTAAATGTTGAAAGAAAAACTCCACATCACACTAAAAGACTAACGATAACACACTATTGGACTTTCAGGTGGTTCAGACTATAACAAACCCACAGAAACAAAATAAAACATTAGAGTCCTAAAATCGTTTAATACCAGCATTACTTATGCAGTTTTTACATACTATTATAGTGATAAGACTTTACAATAATGTTTCATTTGTTAACATTATGAACTAAGTATGAGAAATACATTTGTTACTGTATTTATTAATCTTACTGTTAGTTGAAAAAATGCAGTTGTTTATGTTTATATTTAGTTAATGCACTGTGAACCCTTAGACAATATACAACTTTTGTATATTAAACGCTACAAATGCTGAAATTAAGGTTAATTAAGATTAATAAATGCTGTAGTAGTATTGTTCATTCTTAGTTCATGTTAACTAATGTTGTTAACTTATGAAACCTTACTGTAAAGTGTTTCCATTATAGTATTTATAAATATTTTGAAATTTTTATTTACTTTAATTTTATGTTTAGTTTTAATATTTCCATTTAGTAATTGAACTAATAACTTAAGTAATAGTAATTTCTATTTAATTTTTTTTTCTGTTTGGTTTTAGCACTTACATTTTATTTTAGTTTCCATTCCATTTATTATTATTATTATTATTATTATTTTATTTCGCCTTTATTTCAATGAATAAAAGATATTTTTAATAGTTTTAGTTAATGATAACACTGCACACTGTGATTTTTGTGTGAGAAATCTGTCCACTCTGACATCCCAATATCTGCAGACTAGCTCTTACTTTCACTAACTAGCATCAACTATTGCTGCAAATTGGGGCAAAAATCTGGGCAAAAGTTGTGTAGTGTATTCCAGCCTTCAGGTGTAAAGTGCCATACCTCGTGACTCATGAAGTTCCCCTCTTCCATCAGATGTCTCCCTTCATTTTTAACCATTTCTGATTTGTCCAGCTGCCTGTCAATCTGTGTGCGGTACTCATTGTGTCTTTTAATCAGCTGCTCCAGGTCTTTAACCTCGCCTCCAACCCCCTCGCCTGTCACTAGGGACAATGTCTCCTTAAGCCAGCCCCTAAGATAGTATCAACAACATCAATGTAAAACAGCAGAACAATACATGAAAAACAGCCAAAAAAGGAAAACATTGCATACATCAGCTCTCTCCATTCGGTCAGATATCTCTGAACGGCCTCTGCCTGTTGGAGTCTTTGTCTGCGCTGCTTGGCCTTCTCCAGCAGGCTGCTCCAGATCTCGTCCACTTCCTGCAGCCTCTCGCTCAAAGTGTCCCTCACTCGAGGACACCTGCGGACCAGAGCTTTGCCTTCCTCTTTTCGACGAGACACGTCGTCTTCTATCACTGCAAGGTTTCTCTGATGAAACAAATGGTTGCACTATTTAAAAAAAATCCACTTGTGGTAAATGTTTAAATGTTTTGAATTAAACAGCAGGCTGATAGTAACAACTTCGTATGGATATTAGGTACCTCTAAGCCTTCATGTTGGCGAATGAGAGCTTGCACACTGAGCAGGTCGTTCTCCTGCTCCTCGGAGTCCAGAGCCAACTCTTTTTCATTCATCCAGCTCCTAAGCTCATCCAGGTCATGGTAAAACTGGTGAACCTCTCGAGCGGAACGCAGGTTCTGTCAAAAACATGCGCTTGTTACTCTAAGAAGAGGCTCAATCTTTAATATCAGTCAAATATAAACAGTAGGCAGAACCTTAGAATAATTGCTATAATGAAGAGTTCAGATGCAAAAGCCTCTAAGTGCCATTTGAAATTTTCTTCTAGAATGATCATTTTTATCAAGCTTGTATATTTAAGTTCAGTGATTTCACTTAAATGGCAATGATAGTTACCTATTAATTGTTATTTAAGTGAAATTACTGAACTTAAATATACAAGTTTGATAAAAAAAATCATCATTAAAGAAGCAAATTTCAAATGGCATTTAGGCTTTTGCATCTGAACTCTTCTATTGTTTATTTTTTAATATTACCTCTGCTCTTGCTTTCATAGCCTTGTTTAAATCCTCCCAGAGCTTGATTAGATCTCTCTCTTTTTGCTGTGCCTCTGATGACTGCACTGTCTGCTTCAGTTTTTGGACAGTACTCAGCTTACTCAGCCCCAGAGTGTCCACCTCTTCTGCAAAATCCTCAAACTTCTTCTGCAGTGCCTAATAAAAGCAAATTTCTTACAGTTAGGGTTGTAAGATCTATCAAGTAATGGTACTTGTCACAAGCAACCATGGTTGATTTATAGAACATGATCTATAAGAACAAATAACATCATAATGCAATGTGCCATGTAGATGAAAACAATATTTAACAGAAAAAGGTAAATCTATAAAGACTACATATCAATCTTCAAATTGTATAGTGTGTTTTTGCTCTCTTGGAAAACTATTTTTCAGGCATTCTTACCTCCACCCCTTCCAAATCTTGTCCAAAATCATCAGACTCTGCGATGATCTTGCGAGAAAGGAGCCAGTTCTGTAGGTCTCTGGATTCTCTCTCAAATACATATAGATTGTACTGATTCTCCAACTCAGTGCGACGTTCAGCAGACAGCTGTAGTAGTGTCTCAAACTCACCCTGCATATCTTCAAGGCTCTTACTCACTAAATGGCTGCAAAGACACATTATAAAGTCAGAATGTCATTATTTCAGATTTTCAACTCGTACCATTCAAAAGTTTGGGGTCAGTAAGATTTAAAAAAAAAAAAAAAATGATTTGTATTAAGTGTTACAAAGGATTTCTAATTCAATAATAAGTGCTGTTCTTTTGAACCTTTCTATTCATTACAGTCATGAATTATTTCTAATGGATTCAGGTATTTCAAGTGTTTTCAGCAGCACCAAATCAGCATATTAAAATTATTTCTGAAGGATCATGTGACACTGAAGACTGAAGTAATAATGCTGAAAATGTAGCTTTGCCATCACAGGATTAAATTATATTTTAAAATAATAAACTGTTATTTTACACAATATTACATTTCACAATATTACAGTTTTTACTGTACTTAAAAAAATGCAGCTATGGGGAGTATAAGATACCAAATTTTGAGAACTTTACAAAATCCTTCAACAACATCATCAACATGACTGTACCTGTTGGGATGTTGGGACTTCTCTAGATCAGTGCCAGTTTTCAGGAGTGCCTCTACTTTTCCATGCTGGCTTTCCAACTCTAGGTCAGCTGTGTCCAGTTTCCTGAGGAAAACTTCAGTGGCCTCTTCACTCTTTCCATAGTCCCTAGACTCTAATACAGGCCTCTGTTCCTCCATCCACTGCTCCAGTTGGGAAACCTGTCATAATGGAGAGACATTAGACATCAGATTTGAGATGTATATGAATCACATTACTTTATGAACTGGTAACACACCTCTGAGAGAAAGGTCTGGATTTTTAGTGCTTGTTGAAGCAGGCGATCTTTATTCGTTGACTCTTTCTTCAGTGTGTCAAAGTTCCTCTTTAACTCGGCAAGTCTTTCACTGATCTCACGTGATGCAAAGTGTCGTCCTCGCACCAGGTTCTGTCCTGCCTCCTGTACAGCCATTATTAGAGGTGTCCGGTTCTCAATTTCCTGCATCACAACCTGTAATGGGAAGGTATTAGAATATCAGAAATGGCTCTTTGTGCTTCCTGAGAAGTCCTGGGGAATAAAAGCTGCAGCACAAAAAAGCCAAAACTACCGTCCACCAAAGTTTTGAAGCACCAGTATTTTAGTTACAGAGTTCTAGACCAGACTAACCAGGTGTTTTTTGACTATGGTTTGTATGCTCTGCAGGGAAGTGCCCAAGTCTTTCGTGACTGTGGCCTGCAGCTTGTCCTGAATCCACAGCTGCTCATCCTCTAAGTCCCTGTAGAACTGGAACAGCAGCTGCCATGACTCCAGAGTTTCCCTGCGGGTCTGCAGCGGCTCAGCCAGGCCATTATATCTGATAAAAAAATTATTGAATGTAATTGTCTGTCATAATAAAATAAATAAAATATTATACCACACATGCTAAAGGATTGCATGTAGTATGACACTGCAATCATGTGGTGCGTTATAATGTTTTAGATAACTTCACTGACATTTCAAACCTCATAATACAGCGGCCACATAAATGTTTAACCTTAAGCAATATTTCTTTTACTTTCTCAATTATTAGTTTTTGCCCCTCACAGGATTTAGTTCATGAACCATTTGGACTACAGCACCTCACATTTTTCCACAGTAAGATGAGCTGATCTCCTGAATAAAAAACATACCTGCCGACCACCTCCCAAACCCTCTGCTGTATATTTTCTGCAAGGAAGTTGCCTTGAGAGCTGAAGTCTTTGGCTATTTCCACCAGCCCCTGGACCTTCTCCATGTGTGCATCTACCATTTCTTCCAGGCCCTGCAGGGCCTTAAGCAGCCTACCAACTGAAGCCAGGTCACCCCCGTAGTCTTCATTCGCCACTTCTACTTCCACTGATCCGAGCCACTCCTCAATGTCATCCAAAGAGCGCTGAAACTGCAACGCCTAGAGGAAAACAGAGAAAAGGTAAACCTCAAACCAAAGATGATATTTCAGACCAGCGTCAGGAAACCTGAAAGTCATGGAGATGTGCTGGTGTCTAATATTCATTGCCAGAGAACCATGTGTAAGCAGCATCTCTACAGGATATCAGTCATGTAGACCCAGAAGAATGGCATGAGTTTTAGCATGCTGTACCTGATATGCTTGCTGGAGACGTGACTTCTTCTCTTTGCAGTTGCTTAAAAGCTGGTCCCAGCTGTCATCGACATCCTTTATTCGTGGTTTTATCTTGCTTTTAGCAGAATGACTGGATGCTAGCATGTTATCACCCTCCTGAAGAAACATTTCTTGGTTTAGGCTAAACGCTGCGGATGCCCTTTTAAGTCTGAATTTCATACAAATGGAGAATGATTAAGAGAAATTTAGACATTCTTTAAAAGTCATACTTTTATGAGGTTCTGCACTCTGTTGCGGTTTGCCAGTATCTCTGCCTCAAAGCTCTGGTGTTTTAGTAGCTTAGCCTGCAGGTTGATAGGATCTCTCCAGCTCTCATCAACAGCCACAGAGTTCTTCTCATTCAGCCATGAGGAAACCTTTACAAATGAGAATTTAACTTCGTAAAAACGTTACTGATGTGTAAAATAGATCAGACTAGATCAGAGTTTTTTTCTTCACGCACCTCATAGCTTCCTTCCATGAATTTCTGCAACTGTAGAGACTCTTCCAAAGCTTTTCGTCTGGCATTGCTCATTTCCAGTACTCTGTCCTTCCTTCAAGAAAAGAATTTTACGTAAACAGTACTTTATAATGTTTCTGATCATCAAACCCTTGTGAAAAAAAGTGCACTTAAATGTAGTGTTCTTCAAATCTTTAAAGTATATTTGTACTTGCAAATAATGTAATATTAATAAAATAAATCAAGCTCCTCTTCTCTTATATCGAAATCCTCCAACATTTCTCTTTAAAAATTCTTGTTTTAGAGTTCTATTTCATTTCAGCCGTTAAAGGAAACCAGTGATTATAGCTTATAGAGATATAAATATGGATATCTTTCTCACAAAAATGCATTGCTCCACTTCAGGAGGCCTTTATTGACCCCCTGAAGCCAGATGGATTACTTTTATGATGGGTGGAACAGCTTTTTTGGCTTCAAAATCTCTGGTGCCATTTAGTCCCATTATTAAGCTTGGAAGAGCCAGGATATTTTTTAATATAACTCAGACTGTGTTTGGCTTAAATAAGCAATTCACATACACATAGGATGAGTGGCTCAACGGTGAGTGATTAATGGGATAATTTTCATTTTTGGGTGAAATAACCCTTTAAGTATATACTTTTAAATATTATTTCTGTAATAAGTACTCTTTTTAAAAGTGTGCTGGAGTGTAATTCTTTTTAACAAGGGAAGTGAGAATTGTTAGCTTACTGCATACCTGAGCAGAATAGCTTTGGCCTTCTTCTTGATGTTGTCAGAGTCATAGTGCTGTGCCTGTATGAGCTGTTGAGCAAATCTGTCCACCTCTGCCACCTGCTCCATCTGAGCTTCTAGAGAGTTCTCAAACAGAGCATGCTTCCTCTGAAGAGCCTCCACCTCTGAGAGAGAACCCTGCAATGACAGTGTGACACATCTTTCAGCATCCAATTACAAAGTTACAGAGGATAAAACACCCAAGGACGTTTTGTTTTCTAATAAGGTGAAATTATGCCTTTTTAACGAGGTCCAAGAATTGAAGCTCTTACCCCAAGATTTTCATTGATCAAGAAAGCCTCCCTGTTACTCATCCAGCTCTCAGTCTGGACAGCATAGCCCAGGAATATCTGCAACCAATCAATATCTCATTATGTTCCACACAATACCTCACAAATAAACCTAAATGGAGCAAAACGACCTGCTGCTTTGTTAAGTCACCTGGAGCTTCAGTGCTTGATCCAGAGTGTTCTTTCGGTCCTCCCAAGCTTGAGCTAGCTTTGCTTTGGCATCCTCCAGCTTCCTTAGGGCTTCTTTAATCTCGGCTGAATCACTGTGTCCAGATTTCACAAGATTCTGTCCGAAATTCCTAACTGAATCTATACGCTCACTGCGGGCATCAATCTCAGCCTGTTAAAATAGTATAACACAAGTCTGCTATCATCTAACAGTATGTAGAAACAATGTACTATGACAAATCACTTGTGACGTTCCTCATTTTTAAGTTGCTTTGGATCAAAATGTAAATGTATTTGTTTTAGCTTTGTATTTCTTGACAGAAAAAGAAAACAATCAGCAATTTTTTTAAATACCTTCCAGTTTTGGTGCTCTAGTATGAAACTCTCAGCTTCAGTCTTATTCTTTGGCAGGCCGTTCTTCGCCATCTCATCGCTTTGCTTCAGGGTCCAGTCCAACAGAAGGCGCTGGTTAGCTTTGAATAGTTGCAGCTGATGAGACTCCTGCAACCGTTCCTTCCTACACAACAAAAGTATATTCTTTCTCATTTTATGTATATTGTATTACTAATTTTTACCATGTTATTTAAATATCACATTATTATTATCATTCTAAATTAAGAATAGAGCAACTAATTGCAGCATACCTTCGTTTGATTTCCTTGTCCAGCTTCACTAAAGCAATGTTGACCTCTTCCTGCTTCTTTCTTAGTTTGTCAGACAGATCGCAGTGTCTCCTCAAACGATCTTTAGAGTCCTTCTCCAGGGCCTGGTTTCACAAATTAGACCAATTGTGTTCTTTGTAACCCTTCTTGTAAGCAGACAAGCTTTAGTGATTTACACTAGAGCATATAATGCACCATGAAGAGTTCATTTATAGGCTTTTCTACTTACAGCAGTTACTTTATTGGAAGGTGCTGAGAGATTTCTATAAAGCCTTTAACCACAAAGCTAGCACACACACAATAGATATTGTATAGGACGTGCTACCCACAGTGCACTGATTAATATGGATGAATGTGTTCTTTGTATAACAGCTGTCCAATCAACTCACAGAGCCTCTCTCTTGGATGACTCTGGCCTCCCTCTCCATCTCATCGTGCCTGCGAATCAAGTTTTCCACACTCTCCACATCCACTCCACAGCCCTGACCCTGGAGCAGTAGCATCTGGGGCAAAATAAAATAAAATAAAATAAAACATTATTAAATTAATTAAATAAAAATATTTAAATAAATCATACATTAAATGAAGAATATTTCATAAAATATATTTAAGATATTGTTTTATTGTAAAATGAAATATAAAATAATTTCATTTGTATTTATGTATTTTCATCAAAATGAAGGAATGAAAGACATTTAAACAGTTACTGTAGAATCTTGCCGATTTGAAAGAAAGTCTTTAAGAGTACTATATTTGGGTTCCAACACAAAGTTGAGTTCAGATTCCAATGCATATAATTTGATATACTGTCCAATGGTATACTCTATCTCTCTCTCACCTTCTCTCCAGCTCTGTCCCGGACTTCCTCCAGCTCTCGAATCAAGGCGTGGACTTCTAGCGCTGCCTCTATCTTCCTCTTATAGCTGCTCAGGTTGCCATGGAAATTACTCCATCTATTGGGAATGCGAAGAGAAAGTCAAAAGAAACAACATGCAAGATATAACAAGAGGACAAGTGTATTTTCTTAATTGAACAGGGATCTCAGTTGAAATATAGGAGGATGTACCGCTCATTGAGCTGCTGCCTACGCTTTTTCACAGTCGCCAACTCATCACTGTTCTGTCTCTCTAGCCGGGCTGCCAGAGTGTTGATTGTCTTGATGTGAGCATCATCAACAGTCACGGCCTAAAGAATGAAAACTACTTAGTGAAAGAATGTTACTGGACTAAGTAACATTTCTCCACACTTACTCCAGAACACAATAGTTATTGTGTTTTTCTTTAAGTTAACATTTTTTTAGTCAAGCAGAACACTAGACTTACTCCAGAACCTGAGCCTCCGAATTCACTAAGCTTCTTTAGGAGTTGCTGACCATGTTCATAATCCTCTCCAACATCACCAATATTTATCATCACCTCCTATATAGCAAAGAAACTGAGGTCAGTGAAACCAAACATTGACTGGTAGACCAATTCTGTTAATCAAGGCATGTTTTCAGCTAATTGTAATGGAAAGGCCCTGTTTATCCACCTTTTGCCTAATCCAAACTTCAACTTGCTCCACTTTCTGCAGGAACTCAAGAAAATCACGGTTATCCTCAAGAACTTTTCCACGGACCGCAAGTGCTTGCTTCAGAGCTTCCCAATGAGAGATCAGCACAGAAATGGTCTGCCGTATCTCCTTTGATTTTGGGTGCCGCATGTTAACCAGTTCATTTCCAGCCTTGTGACAAGTACGTGACAAAACTATGTTAAATATATTTATGAAGACCAAAAGAGGAAGAAATAAATATAGGATTATCTCTTACTGACTACTGAACCACCTTGTGACTTTAGTACATTGACTCACCTGCTGGACAGATTCAATGATATTTCCATGGGCCAGAATCTCTGCTTCAAACACCTGATGCTTCTGCAGTATCTTCATTTTAGTCTGAAGGTTGCTCATGTCCATTTTGGAGTCTTCTTGTATCTTATTCATACGGTCTGCGATCCATTCCTCTGCCTAATATACAAATAAATATCACAAACCAACCAATTGAAATAGTTTGTTTCTATATGTTTACGGTCAACTAGAAATGAGAAGTACCTCTGACACATCTCGGTTGAAAATGCAGAGAAGCTTCGAGATCTCAAGATCCTCTCTGCGTTTTTCAGACAGATCTTTGATGCGCTCCCTCCTCTCCTGGAGAGCTTTCAGTTTGTTCCTAATGTTGCTGCTTTTTTCTCCCTTCAAACCTTCTGCCCTCAAGCGCTCAGCTGACTCCTGAAGAGCCACCATCTACACAACATAAGAGTTTCTTTTATCTATCCAGAAAATGTGTTAAATGCTTCATACCATACTATAGGCTGAAGAAGACCAACCCACCTTGTCTTCCTGAGAATTAAGAAGTTTTTCAAAAGCTTCATGCCGTTTAATCAAAGTTTCTACATCGTCCACTGTCATTCCCAAAGCACTGTTCTTTAACTGGATCTGCAAGTAAACAGATGTTGTTAGCTTTAACAATATGAATGTCTAACTACAAAACTTGACTCTGAAATGAATTTGTGAACTATCGAATACTATATAGATAAGAGGTCACCAAATCAGATTTTACATTCAAATGTAAATGAAAGTAATTCCTGCTAGTTTACAGGAGCACTAACCTCTTGAGAGTTAGTGATTTTTTCCATGTATTCAGTGTCTCTATAAAACACCTGCTCCAGATATGTGTTCTCCAGCCATTTCTGCTTGGACTGCCAGTTATCAGAAAGTGTCTCTTTCTCTTTTTGCAGAGCTTTCAGTTTCTCCTGGATCTGATAGCCAAGCGGTGTTTAAACATATATTTAACATGTATTCCGCGCTTATATTTACGTCTCTCATATCAATTTGATAAATAATATTACAGTTTGCAATAGTTGTAGTATAAACCAGACAAGTTTCTCACTTCTCTAGCATTAGGCATGTCATGCTCCAGTTGATCTTGGCCCATGGATATTGCCTGGGCATACGTCTCCTCATGTGCCACAATCTCAGCCCAGAGCTGCTGGTGCTGGAACAACTGCAGATCACAGGTCGCAACGTCTCGGATGGACTCCTCTGCCTTCATCCCACTCAGCACCTGGGAGCACCAAAGGGAGTAGTCCTGTGCCTGAAGGACAAGGCAATATACAATGGTTATGAATTAGTTTAATTTGGTTTTTGGAATCTTGTTTAAAAATGTACTATGAACTAAGTGTAGGCTACCGTGTTGAGGAACATGTAGCGGTCCTTCGCTGACCGCAGCTCCTCCTCCCTCTGCTCCATGTGCATACGGAGACCTTCCCAGCTCTCCACCACCTCCTGCTGCAGCTCCTGAAACCCCACCCTCAGCTCAGGAGAGCACATGTCCAGAATGGTGTCAGTTCCATCCAACAGATCCTGAAGCTGTAGAAAATCACAGCACAAAATCCATACACTGAAGAAAGAAAGAGTTCTATGTGAGCATTTGTACATTTATTTATTTGCGAATTATATCATTCATTCCTTCGACTTATTATACATTTTATTTTAAGATTTAGATTTTCACAGAAGATCTGTTGTTCCTCGTCAGAATGTAACTGAAGGCGACCAATCGAAGAAGGAAGACCAAAAAAGACCAAAAAGGAAAAGAGAGATGGGATCACAAATACGGAGAAAGGTATTATTTGTTTCAGAACAAGTCGTCATTTGTAGTATTTGAGTATATTGAACTAAGGAGAGATCAGGAGAGAACACACCTTCTCCAGCACTAAGACAGCACCACAGAGGAATAGGCTACAGAAAACATTGTTATAAAAAAATTTGAGACATAACTAGAACCAGCAAAATAAATATAAATCCATAATTTAATAGCGAAAATCTGAGTAAGAAGAGTTCAAATAAAGAAACAACCGAGTCATCACTTATTATTCATACCCGTATAACGTTAAAACACTCCATAATAGATTGATACAGTTCATATACTATATATATATATATATATATATATATATATATATATATATGTTTTTGCAGCAAAAAGCAACTTAACGATTGCACTCAGTAGTTTTTCACTTTGCACAAAAGCATCCATGCAACCCACTAGGTGTCAGTATAATGTTACTCCAAGAATGATAGTCATTTCAACAGTGCAATTACTGAGCACACCTGTAATGAATGCTGTGTACCTGTTGCTCTGTTCCAGCCAGCTCATGTACAAGAGCTTCATGTTTCCGTAGCTGTGACTGCACCCCCTTCAGATCTTTGGCTATGTCATCGGGAATGCTTTTGTTCCTCTCCTGGTACAAGATAAGTGACATGTAACCACAAGGGCAGTTATGTTTATCATATTATTCAACAGCATGACTATATTGCACAGCTGGACCGATACCTTTATCTGTCCTAGCGCATCTGTCAGGTCTTTGTAGAATTTGTGACATTCCTCAGATTTACGTAGCTTTTCTTTACGATCTTTGGATAAGTTCTGCAGGTCTTCCCATGATTCTCTGTCATTCATAGAATAGACTTCATGTAAGTATGAACTGTAAATGGTATCTATAGACTGTAAAAATATGTAACTTCTATATATACAGGTCTGACATATCACAAACGAAATGAATTTTTTTGTTACAAATGTGAAATTATTGTATTTGTTAGTTTATAATATTTTGTTTATATATAATTTTCCTTATCACATGCCATTACCCGAGTAGATTCTGTGTTTCTCGGATGAAGCGGCTCTCAGGGTGATTAGTTTTGATGAGTTTGTCAGCCAACTCTTCACAGGTGTGCATCCTCTCCAGTCCCACCTCCAGCTGCTTTAAGAATACCTCAAATCTCCCACGCAGTTGCTATCATGAAACAAGAGGTGCTTAGACAGATCCTGATCACAGACAACATGCATAACAGTTTATTTAATCCTGAAGATACAGGATTCAATTTATAAACCATATTGAAATTAAGAATTTTAAGAAATATAAAAAATTAAAATAAGGTTTTACATAATGATGCCAAGGTCCCATAAAATAAGATAATTGCTGGGTTTTAGAAATAATAATAATAATAAATGTGAAAATAATAAATTATAATAAGAATTAAAATAATGAGAAAATAATGTGTGATATTGTAAATAATGATACTGTCGCTGTTTATATTGTTATTAAAACATCATCTGTCTTTCTATACCTACTATTGCATTAATATTAAATAAAACAACTTTTGTGATTTTGTTTTAAATAATGAAATACCATAGTAATAATATAAAATTCAGAAAATATGTTAAATATATACATATGTTAACATCTTAATTAAACATGACAAAGTCATTGGACCCCAACCAATTAAAGTACAGTGCAAAGTAGTTTGAAGGTAAATATGCAGGACAGTGACAAATTTTTGGACTGGTGATCTGACTTGATCTCACCAGTGCGTTTTCATAATCACTCCCAAAGTCTTTAGAAGCAGCAATCTGTGTCTGCTGACCGATCCATTCCTCCAATTCAGCAGACTCCCGTTTAAATTCATGTAGGTTTAGGGTCTCTCTAAGCCTCTGTTCTCTGTTATAATGAGACATGTTTGTTTTAACATGCCAAAGAAACATGAAGGTGTGAACATTTGTTAGTTGTCCTGTTTAATATTTTACCTGACTGTCGCTGAGTGCTGAACCTCACTTAGCTTAGACTTAATGTGGTTGAAGGGCTTATTCAACTCCTCTAAACCCCACATAAGTACAGCCTGCTTAACGTTGGACTTGAGTTCATCTACCTGAGCAGCAAGTACCTCAATCTGCCCCTCCACTCCCTGGAAAAAACAAACTAGAATGTGTTAACATGTTAAAACCTTAAGCCATTGCATTATTACAAGCCAAAGATGACTTACCTCATGCTGCTTTATTAGACTTTGAGTAGCTAACTCAGTCTTGCCATAATCAGTGCTGACCAAAGCTGATGTTTCTGAAAGAAGCGTTTCCAGCTCATTGCAGTCAAGCAAAAGCTGTCCATCAGAACAAAAAAAAACAAAAACGTTAACAATGATGACTCGAATAATTACTGGACCAAAAATGGCAAACACTCCTACACTTTTACCTGCTCCCGTGTAACTGCCTTGTTAAGTTCACTGGACCGTTTCTCACATGACTCCTCTAATTCCTCCCACTCTGCAATCAATTGCTCACATCTTTGTTGCACCTCCTGACCATTCCACTGATTGGACCGGGCCATGGCTCGCCCTCTGTCCAGTATTCGTTGCAGGTACTGGCTGTGAGCATTAACCTCTGCCTGCAGGTCCTGGAGGCGTTTTGAAAGATTGAACAGTTTTAATACATAGTTCCACTCTGAAACTTCACAAATAAATGTACAATCCTTTCTATTAGTTAATAAATTCAACTATATATAGCAATACAAAAGCTCTAAATCACACCTGTCGTGGGAATCTATTTTTGAATAGGTAATTTCATCCCTAGCAATATTTATAAACTAATATCTAATCATACCTTGTGTTTCTGAAGCAGGCTAACTGCCCCAGCCAAAGATCTTTCATAATTTGTCATATCAGCTACAGGGTGATGCTCTGATATCCAGTTTAGCTCTAGGTCAACATCATGGTAAAAGCTATATAGAGCCACATCTGCCTCTAACTGGCTTCGGCGATGATCCAAAGGTTTCTGTAAAGACTTAAATCTGCAAATAAAACAGAGGTGAAGGCTTCTTAAAACATGCAGAGAAATCAATTCCTTACGGTTTCATATTAATTGACCCTGTGATTAATTAATTGATACTTATAATCAATTTATTAGCTATTGTTTCATTTTTTACAGGTAAGTTTTCACTATGAAGAGGAAAAAATGAGTACTAACAGTTTCAGGTAAGTGTCAGTCTCCCTGAGAATACGCTGAGAGTCAAAATGGTTGGTGGCCAGGTGTTTGGCACGGGTGACAATGGAGTTGATTTTTTCGGCAAGTTCTTGAGCTTCCTCTTCCAGCTGCTTGTGCTCCTTCAGGAGCTGTCTGCTTGAGCGAAGGTCATGGCCCCTGATGGCATTCTGTAACATTCTCTCAATTGTCTCGATCTTTAATTTTGCATCCTAAAAAATAAACAAAACAACTTTAAAAAAAAATGTGTAAATAGTTAATGTTAACCCATTTCATTTATTGACCCAATTTACATAAGTTTTAAGAATGACAAAAAATTTGTTCTGCTTATACATTTTAAGGATAAATTATTTCAATGCTGTCCAGTAGTAGTCAAAAATAGAACAGAGCTTGAAAACAAGTACCTGAAGCAGCTCCATGAGTTGCTCCTGCTGGCCAGCCTGTCGTAGTTTGTCCCCTCTTTCAGCCATCTTCCTCTGGAGTTCAGTCCACCTTTTGCGTACCTCTTGAGTCTTTCTCTGGATACTCTGGCTGTTATAGTGATCCTCTGCCAACATCTCCTCTCCAGTCTGACCAAATAAAATCCAATCATCAAAATGGACAAAATCATGGCAAAATACAAGGTTGCTTGAAGAATAGTAAACAGTACTTCTGATGTGGTACTGTACCTCAGTCAGTCTGTCTATGCGGACTTGATTAGCCTTCATCTCTTTTTCTGCTGCCTCGTGTTTTTTGAGCTTGCGAAGGATGTTGGTTGGATCTCTGTATGATTCATCCTCAGCGATCTCAAACTTCTCCTCCATCCACAGCAGCATCTCCTCTGCATCTCTTAAAAATTCCTATACAAGGGAAAGTATTTTAAAGCACTGTAGTTGTAGTTTTATTGTCTGACAGCTACTTACACATTTTAACTTTTATTATTAAAGGGTTTATTCACTCAAAAATGAAGTCAATGGGGAATGAGATCTGTTAGATAAAAATATTCTTCCAAATATCTTCCTTTGTGTTCAGCAGAACAAATAAACACATAGAGGTTTGGAACAACATGGGGGTGAGTAAATACTGACAGAATTTTCATCTTTGGGTGAACTAACCCTTTAATGAATTGTCACACTCCAAAACATAATCTGAAGGACTACCTGGTATTTTTTTGAAGCAAGTAAATCAAGCCTCCTTAATTTACAACTTTCTTTCAGGCTCTTAAATCGATCTTGAATGACCTTTGATCGCTGTTGAATTCTGGAAAGGATGGATATGCCAGTCTTAACAAGATAATAGCACTAAGAAACAAGCTTTTATAATTATTCACTAATAATATGCAAAAACGAGAAATAGGCTATACTCACTCTTTGGCAGCAAAGTTACGCTTACTGGTTAGCTCATTGCTCTTGTCTTGGAAGAGGTTGATGGATCGCTCTAAAGCCTCAAGCAAAGCCTCAAGCTCTTCTTGTCGGCCCAGTAAACTGTGAATGCTGTCAACCGAGTCCTAAACAGAAATTATGCATTAAATCTTTACAAATGCGTAGCTCTTCCTTCGACAAAAATATGCTTAGAGACATGACAGGAATTGATTAATTCAATTAATAAATAAAATTAAAAGTAATATCTTTCAATTTACCCCCAAGTCTCTGACTTTCAGTCTGGCCTCATGACCAGAAATGGTGGACTCTATGCGATCTGCTTCCATATTCAGCTTTTGAAACTCCAGTCCTTGCTCAAGCCTTCTGTGGCGACTAGACCACAGTTTGTCCAGCTGGCTCCACTCGTGATCCAACTTTGTGAGTGTCTGCTGAACATCTTTATCTCCTTTCTCTCCAGATGCCAACTCCAGAGATCGACCCAACTTCTCCATATCTTTTAATCTGCAATAATTGTACCGTCAAGCATAGGCACTAAGTAGGAATTGCAAAATAAAAATCAAACACAACTAACCTTGCTCTCTGCAGTTCAATCTCTTGTTTTAGATCAAGGTGATCCTTCAGCAGGGCTTGAGCTGATGCTACATCAGATGCCGTCTCCTCTTCCAGAAGGTGCTCCTGTATTGCCTCGGCCCACAACAATAGGTCCCGTGTCTCTTTTTGAAAGAGTTGGAAGCGTTGGGCTTCCTCAAGCATCCGTTGTCTCTGAATGGCTTGGGCTTTCAACTGCCGCAGCAGCTCTTCTAGAGCACGTACTTCTTCCATGATAGCGGCGCTTTCTGCAGGACTACAATCCTGTTTCCTGTAGCATAGCAATGGAACATACAGTTAGGTTCACTACTATACTTCACCTTCTCCTATGAGTTATTGTTTATGTTTACAAGCTGGTTAGAAATGTCAATAAATATATCACCAAAAATAAGGGGTACAGAAATAATTTTGTAGCAAACCCACATCTTGGCCACACTTTTAAGGTACTCGATTTTCCTTTCCAGGGCTTCTATGTCTCTCTCAGCCTGGGCTTGTCTGTGTTCCTCAGCCTGCAGGGCTGATGGTGAGCTCCCGACATCAGGTGTGTCAAGCTGTAATAGCCTATCCTGGAGCTGAGCCTTGACATCCTGGCAGGTCTGCAGGAAGGACTTCACATCAGCAGAACTAAGCAGCTCATGAGCCATCTCATCCTTCAGTTTCTGAATGTGTTCCCACCTGGTCATACAAAGAAACACTTAAAGGAACTTTTAACAACACGATAGTATGGTGGGGCGGTACGGCTGCACAATGCTGATTTTGCCCACATACCTGCGGGTTACGTTTCCAAGTCTGAGTTGAATCTCTTTTTTCTTACTGTGCTGTTTTTTCACAAGCTCCTCTCCAAGCTTGGTAATGTCATCAAGCTGCTTTCTACCACTGGCTAGTTCAGTAAGAAAGTTCTGCGTGTGGCATAGAGAAAGAAGAAGTGAATGTTTAAAGCAAAAACCACCATGCTATCCAAAGAACATGGGTACATCTCTTGGAGTTAATTCACGAAGCAAAAAGATTCTCTGAAGTATTCATGTTGTGTTATTCTGCTCACCGTGTGTCTTCCGGGAAAACTAACCTCATATTTGGCTTGCACAACCTCTAAGTTGTTGGAGTTGGAGCTAAAAGTGTTGAGGATATTCTCCTTGTCTCCCATCCAGGACTCAAACTCCTCACAGGCATTATAGAACCTATGTAGTTGTGCAGTGTCATCCAGGATCTTATTTTTTGACTGGTGGGAGAAAATGTTTAAAATGATCTAAAATGGTTAAGAATAAAGTTCTCTAGAACTATGCTTGGTTAAAGCTTAAATATTCACCAGTGCTAAATTATAAAGGCTGTTGAAATCTTTTTCCAGACTACTTTGTGTGCTCTCTATAGTGTCTTTTTGGAAATGTGCATCAGGCAATGATGAGGCAGATAGTTCAGACGTCCAACGGCGCATGGAACGAGTGCGGCGGGGGCGGCTCACTTTCCTTTTTGGACTCTCAGGAAGTCCATTCGTAGGCTCAGGTAGTGCTTCCTGCATTTGATTGCATCAAAACACAAGCAAAACCTGTTTAGTAGATGCAATTTAAAGAGACTTGAAAGATTTGAAATTCAAATCGAATTGAGTGTCTTACAGAAGGTGGCAGCTCCCTTATGTATGTGGAAGATACTAGCTGTTCATTTCCTCTGCTGTCTCGAAGAAGCATACAGTCTTTTTCCCTGCTGACAATTGTCAATATTTCTCCTCTTTCCCAGGTTAATTTAGGACCTGGAAAAATGATCAGAATGAGCTCAAAAGAGGAACTGGTTTATGGTACACACAAACCAGACCAGAGGCATTATCAGATTTTAGCTCTCTAGAGGATCCTGTGTACCTCTGTATTTAAACCTAATCGCTGCTTGTTCTTGTGGTAAAGCCTTGCTGGGAACACGTTTGTCAGATTTTTTCTCCTTTTCATCTTCGCCATCTGATGAATCACTGTAGTGGACCATTTTCCTCTGCTGGGTGTCAGTCTTAAATGAAACAAAAATGTGTCAGTGCCATTGAAACTGTATCAATAATAGTTATAGCATTTCTTCACCATTACCTAGGATTATTCAGACAGAGTAAGTGTTTTAAATCTACTGTAAATACATTTTCTTTTGTACATAATAGGCTGTTTTGGTCGTGACTCACAGTAAGGGGAGCAAGTTGGGCAGCACTCTTGGCTTGCTCACCCAGCTTTTTCACTTCTGAGGCATATGCTTCCATTTCTTTCTCCAGTCTTTGGTGACGCTGGAGCAGAGCAGTACTGCTGGCCTCATCCTTTCCATAATCCTCGTCAATGAGAAGTGGTTTGCGGTCATCAAGCCATGATCTGGCTTCGGTAACGTCTGCAAAGTACTGAGAGAAAGGAAGAATGGTGTTTAGAACACATTTTTATCCCAACCTTGATCCACTGAATCATAATTTATCACTTTCCATTCAGAAGGAGCCTATGCACAGCCAAGTTTGGTTTCTACCTGCTTGATGCCATTGGCTGCATGTAGCCTGTTCTTTCGGATGGTGACTTGTTCTTGAAGTTGCTGCCATTGTTTCTGAAGAGTCCGAATCCACTTTTGGATGTCTCTTTCATTGGGGTGTCTCCCCCTGCACAGCTCTTGGCCTCTGGATAAAACCCCCGAGCACAGAGATTCCTGTGATTGAATCTCAGCTTCTAAAGCCTGCAAAATACATAGCCATTTTTTGCTAATCTTAGTAGCTCTGTTCCAGTCATATTGAGGTCTCTGTCATAGAGGTGCTAAACACAGCATTAAGTATTAATAAGCTATACGTGGTTAGTGATAGACAGATATAAAAATGTGGAGAGTAATGTGTTTCTTCAATTCTTTTTTCTTTTATTATTGTATGTGATGGCCACATACCTTGTGGTTCTGAATGGCCTGCTGAATTTGACTGAGGTCTCTCCCCAGAGATGCAGCCTGTAAGAGGACCCATTTCTCATATATCCATGCTTCTACTTCTTCACAATCATGGAAAAACTCAAAGACCTTCAGCTGCCCCTCAAGAGCTTTTCTCCTTTTTTGACAAAAACAGACAAAGTTATCGCTGTACAGTATATGTCCATAGTTGCTTTAATAAAAACAGTTAAGAATCCTGTCTGCATTTGATTTAATTTGCAGTCTAGCTTTTGTAAATCTAAACAAGTGTCTAAGTATATAGTTCTTGTCACAAATTAAAAACATTGTCCTCAGTTTAGAATCAGTCTTAGAAATGTCCACAAATAAAATCGCCTCAAGTACAATCAAATGGGTTTAAAGAGAAGAGATTACCTGTTCTTGCTGAGACCCAGTAGGGAGTTGTACTGGCCATTAAGATCTTTAATTTCCCTCTGGACTTTTGTGACACCTTTGTGTTTCACCTTTAAGGCACTGCTGCTTATGGCATTCAGGGTTTCTCCAAGTGAGATGATCTGAGTGTCTAGCAAGTCCTGCTTTTGCAGTAGGGCCACCACCTCTGGTAGCTGGTTTCCTGTGTCTGAGGAATCTGCCTGGGTCTGCAAAGCAGGAATGAAAGCAGTTTTCAGAATTCATATTCATTCATCTGTTTGTAGTAAAAATAATACATATGTAATGTTCACCTGTAATTCCCTGAGCTCCAGAGTTATTAACTCAATGTCTCTGAGGACAGCAAATGTATTCACAGCATCTTCAACATATTCTTTCTGCTGCTGCAGAAGCTGCTGCAAAGTTTTCCATTGGTTCATGATATCCACCTGCCTGTAACACACAATATAGTAATTAATAAGAAAAACATCAATAAGAAACATTAATAAGATAATAAGCAAGATTATTTTTATTTAATGCTTCCACACCTTTAAATCGTTTTTGAATAATGTAAAATCAATTTCGATACATTTCTAAAGGATTAACAAATGTTTCTCTGATGACTCAAGTTTGGCCATGTATGTTATGCTAAAAATTTTTGTCCACAAATAAGAAAGACCAAATGGAGGGAAACAAAAAAAATTGCAACCAAAAACAAACTGCATCAAGCAAATGTTATTTTACAGTGCCAGATGACTGCAATTCTTTGCCCCCTCACCTGCGAATCACTTGTGCCTTGCTGTGGTAGTTCTCTCTCTCAATGACAGCAGCCATTTCACTTAAAGCGCGGAAACGTGGTTCACGAGCCAAAACATCTGTTCCCAGGGCCTCCAGTCTGCGAGCCGCTGTCTCAGCCTCCTCCAGCCTTTGCAGCCCTCTCAGGTCTTGTTGTTGGATCAGTTGAAGAGTGTCCTCCAGGTAGCTCTCCCTCAGCGTAGCCTTGCGGCCAAACTTCTGGGCCAACTGTTCCAGCTGTTCCAGCCTTATCAGCGCACTCTGGAGATCCTGCTCTCGCTGGTATTCTGCTCGCTCTAGCAAGGTCCAGTTCCTTTCAATATCCCCCATGGTCTTGCCTTCCGGAGGAATATAGTCCCACTGGTTGTTTGCCCTCAGCTTGGTTCTCAAGTTGAAGAGGTGAGCCTCGATGGTCCCCCGTTCCTGGTACTTCGGAGGCTTCTCAATAGTGCGGTATTTCTTGAAGGCAGCCACCAGGTGCTGCATTTCTCGCAGGGAGTTGGGGAATGACCGGTCATTAAGCTCCACCACCTTGGTCTTGATCCAGCGTAGTAAGTCAGACACCATGCTCTCATACAGACTCTTCATGTTATCCAGCTCTTTCAGAAGGTCCACAATCTGTAGGCGGAGTGATGGTTAACAGACATAACATATATTTTAGAAAACACTGATGTTGAAGTAGATTAATGAAATGCAGCTGGACAGTTCAGCATTAAACCATATAGTTAGGACAATATACCAAAAAATAAAACTTTTGTAATACTATACTGACTCTCATGTCATTTCAAACCTGTATGACTTTTTTTTTTAAATACAATTGTCCATACAATGACAGTCAATGGTGTCCAATGTTGTTTTGTACATCACTGACTTTAATTGCATGGATAAAAACAGTTGAAAATTATATTAAACTCAGATTATCTTATCTCAGAGATTGGTTTCTACAAACCAAAAAGGTAATAAAGGGATATTAAAGGGATTGTTCACACAAAAATAAAAATGATTTCATTAATTACTCATGTCGTTCTAAACCCGTAAATCCTTTCGTTCATCTTCGGAACACAAATGATCTTTACAAATAAATCTTTAAAAAGTTAAAATATAAATAGAATAATATTTTGACTACAAGTTCTATTGCATTAAAGGATGGGTGATATGGGAGGATATATATATTCAACAGCTACACTATATCTATCTACTTAATACACACCTTTCTTACTTCTGGGACACTCCTTTGCGGCTCAATAATTGTGTGTCTCATGTTCTGCCAGCGCAGCCACTGACAGCTGAAAGAGCCACTGAAAGCCATTGTCATCTGTTATCCCAATTGTGTCGCACCTGAGAGCTGGCAGTCTTACCATAAAATGAACACAGAGTCTTGACATCTCAGAGCCTGGCTGGGTTTATCTTTGTCCCATCCATCCATCTGACGAGATCTGTCTGTCATTGTTCAATACGCTTTTGTGACAGCTAACACTACTCCACAGCTGTGACCCAGTCAACACATACCACTATTTCTATTCACACATGGACATAGTGGTGAGTGAAAGTGTCGTACTGCACAGACAGGACAGGACACTTCACGCCCCTGTTTTTCTCCATGTGTATCCTGCCGGCATGTTAATGGCATTACCTGACCTCTGAGCTCATCTTTACTGGATCAACTCCTGTTTGTCAAAGACTTTTTGAGGACGTCTTCCTCCATGTTGTCAACATTAGCAGAAAATCTGTTTCCTGACAATGCAATGCAGGCAACTAACTCTCTTGTTTAGCAGAATTTACAGCCCAGAGTTGCGCTGATCTGATTAATACCTGCGGGCTCCTCCTTTTGACCCACGGTCAAATCCACTAATCCTAAAGATTCTCTGAGATTAGAGTCCTCATCCAACACTGCAGTAGCTGCAGTTCATACTTTCACAAACAGAGGGTGCCAGTGCTTGACATTTCCCAAAAAGCTTTGTGTAAATGTGCATGGCTTTGTCCCAGTGGACCAAAGAAAAGTGTATACTTTGTAAATAAATCACATCTATTCAAAGCCAAGCCTTAGGGAATAAATCTTGTATCACTAATACCTATTTTGACATCAATGCAGGTTGTATAACTTGCTTTTACAATTATTTTAAGTAAGTTGCAAATATAGATATGTCTCGGGTCCCTCCTTCAGGATAAGTTTATGGGATTTTTTTGGCCTGTATTTTCACCAGGTGAATGTCATAAGCTTGATGGCTTTTGAAGCAATATTTGAGGTATCAATAATGGCCTTTTCTCATTACACATTGTTTGTGATGAGGAGAATTGGAAGAATTCTAAATGCATTTTCTAATTGTATGTTATTGATTGTATAAACAACAGTGTAATAACAGACAGCTCTCTGATGACGTATGGTGAACTTCTCCAATCAATTTGTTCACACAAACCTGTCCCTTCTTTACAATGGACTGCAAGCTCCTATTCAGATCTACCTCCATTCAATCAACAACCAGTGAATAGAACCAAGTCTCTGTCCCAAATTTTTGTCTTTTCGATAACCCATTTCACTCTAATGCACATCAAAATATGCACTACTCGCTACTTCCGTTACGTCATGACTAAGTACCAAAGTATGAGCAATAGTAATGGCGAAACTTGCCATAGCATTTTATATTTCTTTGAACTACATTTGTTTGCTGACTAACCTTAGCTATCCTCTTCTGGATTGTTTGGCCCTGCTTCATTTTGGAGAAGTAGTGGTAGTACAGCGAGACATAAGTCATGATAGACTTCTCATCGGGATGGGGAACCATGACATCTTCCACATCCAGGAGCTGCATTATCCCAAACTCATCCTCTGCCAAAGTGAAAGCATGGGTGAGGCTCCTCTTTGGATCATCCTGGCGTAGTCGGTTGTAATCAAAAAGATCAGGCCTGGAACAATGTTATCATTAAATAATGAGACTGAATTTGTGGAAAGGGAACATGAAATACTGATCCTGCTATCCACTCTGAATACTACCGATGGGCGTGAATAAGAGCATTGAAGGCCAGTCCATCTCTCCAGCTGCTTGAGAAGTCTTGCACATTGACATTGGTGTAACCGGCGGTCTTACGCTGACACCAGATCAATAGAGCGTCTTTGGCTGAGCGTCGTGCAGCACTGGCGTCACCACCAGCCTGAAACCAAAACAGAATGTAAAACAGAGTGACAAACACACCTTTTGCTATTAAGACTCTTACGAGTCTATGCTATTAAGACTCTTAATTTAAAAGTCTCTACAGGGGCTACTCTAAAGGCCTTACCTCAACAAGATTGATGGCTCCAATCTGGAAGCGGAGAATGATGATCCAAATTAGCCCCAGGATTAGGGTTTTGTCTCCATCCACAACATTTTCTGGACCAATCAAATCTACGCGTATCTATAGGAAGACGAACAGAGAGAAAAAGGATAACCAACGATTATAAAGTGCATCCCTTAAAAGAGTAGTTCACTTTAAAAAAAACTTTTGTTGATAATTTACTCACCCCCATGTCATCCAAGATGTCCACGTCTTTCTTTCTTCAGTCGAAAAGAAATTAAGGTTTTTGATTCCAGGATTTTCTCCATACAATGCACTTCATTGGGAACCAAACGGTTCAAGGTCCAAATGAGAGTTTTAGTGCAGCTTCAAAGGGCTTTAAACAATACCAGACGATGAATAAGGGTCTTATCTAGGACCCTTCGAGTCATGACTCGAAAAAAGATTTGTTCATTTTGATGAACGAGTTTGAACTGAGCACGGCGAGCATGTGTGCTTATAAAACTTTAACCTTTTTATTTATTTTTTAAATGGCTGATCATTTTGCTAGATAAGACCCTTATTCATCGTCTGGTGTCGTTTAAAGCGCTTTGAAGTGGCAATGAAACTCTTTTGGACCTTGAACCGTTTGGTTCCCTTTGAAGTCTATTATACGAAGAAAATCCTGGAATGTTTTCATCAAAAACCTTAATTTCTTTTCAACTTAAAAAAGAAAGACATGGACATCTTGGATGACAATGGGGGTGAGTAAATTATCAGCAAATTTTTTTTTAAAAGTGAACTACTCCTTTAAGAGTTTATCCACAGTTTACTTTACTTTGTGAAAACAATGTGTATTAAAAGATTAATATTTGTATTGTACTTCTTTACTTTCAGTGTACCTTGGTTTTAAGGAAGGTAATGGCATTGCTGTTGTTTTCCAGACAGTGAACTCTTAGGGTGCGTCGACTGGGATTGGGCAGTTTCTCCCCAGAGATGAGCTCCAAAAGTCGCACGAGATGCACACCAGTTCTTAGCTCAGTGAATACATCGGTCAACTGAACCTCTTCCTTTAAAGTGCATGCACATTAAAAGATAATTACACACAATTTCCACCACACCCAGTTTATACAATCAAATAATCATAAAGTGGAAAGACAATAAATGTAAACAAGTAAGGTTGTAGACAGTGACAGTGAAATCCTTAAATCCAATAATTGAAAATATGCAGTTTTAGTTGAAGTTTTGGCATGAAATTAGCTGCTGGCTTTGTCTTAACATTGTGCTTGGATAATTGCCACTGTATTCCACTATGACATGACTCATTCAAACTACTTTCAGTAAAGCCACCCTGCTCTCAGCTTTTAAGCAAGAGCCTTGCAACCACTCCCTAATCCATGTGTTGTGGGAATCTGATGTCTCTGAACAGATCTGCTTACTGCCTCCAATAGGCTGTTTACCTAGGGAATGAACTGAGGGACCTTAGAGCACACCCTGCTCCTCTGGTAGGTCCTCCTAGGAGTTGTAGTTCATCACTCAAGAGCAATGATACATATAAAAGAAATCTGCTTGCAATTTTTACATATTTCTTGTTGTTGCAACTTTCATAGTTGCTTTTAAAAGCAAGAGCGATGATATCAGCTAACTGCTACATGTAACTGACTATCGACTGGTAAAATGCTGTGTGTTTGGGTGGAGTATATTTTCTCTGTAAGTAATATTCGGCTATTTTTACTGATCTGGATGACCTTTTATAATAAACATGTTATGAACAGTGTCGTTTGATACAGAACAATACACAGGAGTAAATGAGGAAGGGGAAAGGGAAAGGGAAACGTTTCAAACATGTCATTTTTTCAGACAGCTGCCTGTATAAGCTATTAATATATTTGTGTGCCGTTGTAGCACCACTTGTCTTTTTTAACATCTTCCTGCTGTTTATTATGCGAGTTAAGTCTCTCAGTTGGTTCACACAACAATGGCAGCAAGTATGAACGGAGGTAATATGTAACCACTGTTAAACATAACACTCAAAGTGAGACATACAGTGGAAATATCTGGTATAAAACAACATGTGATGACAAGTCAAGGCGGTACTATTTCCTTCCTAAATCTAATTTTGGTGATGTTGATGTAAGACTGCATTATCTGTGCTTTTCTCTCACCTGTGCTGATCTGTCACAAAAGGTTTGTGTAACAGTGTATAACTGAGTTTTCATTTAAGCATACCTGCCACTTGCTTTCATTATTCTTAAACTCAATCTGACATCCGTGTATTTAAGAAAAACCAGTGGTCTGATTTGTTTAAATACTTACCATGAGACAAGACCATAAAGTATATAGATGATAATGCAATGAACAATGATTAAAATAATTATGACCTTAACTGGGTTCAAGGGTTCACAACTAGAGGTAATCATGCTGGAGTGAGCACATTACATAATAAACTACAGTAAGTCACAGGACTGGAGTCAGGATTACTAACATTATATTACACTAGATATCACCAGAATTATCGCAATATCCAGTCGTGAATCACGAAAGTTTATGTAAAGATTGCTGAATCATCAACATATTTCTGATTAAACTATGGGTGGATTATTAATACATTTATAGATAGCTATCTGTAGCTAGATAATTACTATTAGAAAAGTTGTGTTGGTGTTTTGTTGTGCAGCATTGAGGTTCATGAAGGCGTTGGAAGGATCTGTTCATACCCCATTCTTTGAAAAGACACTGTTCATCCATTTTGTGTAGGTCTTCTTCTGCACCGTCATCCGCTGCTCCTGAAGCTCTCGGAATCGGCCATCAGACTCCTCTCCATCTCCTTGTTTAGACATCTCTTGACTGTGTCAGGCCCTGATAACAACAATTGAAAAATGCATGTAAATCTTTCAAAGACACAAGAATCGCAAATTTCTGCTTCACCTCACGTCCTGCACCAGAGCTTGTTCATTTACAATAAACAGCTGCCCAAAATGGGCTTAAACATTAAGCCATACACATGACTGGTGAAGCTTTTGCATTAGGGATTTTTTAGATCTTCTGGGAAGTTAAAGTAAAAGAAGATAGCACCAAGGAAAGTTCACTGTGAAAGTGTTGAACATGACCCATATATACTTTGTGTATTAATGCAGAAATGAACGTATCAGGGCAATCGTGTCTCTCTTACTGACAGTGTAATATGTACGAACTTTACAGACACATTTTAAAGCATCATAAAAATACCTAGCATTTTTAAATCAGGTCATATCATTGTATTGGTCATCATATACATTCTTTGAATATATATGGCCATCAAGGATTACATATACTTAGTAAACTGGTCAACATTTAAATTCTTAATTTTCCTTTTTCAAATGTTATACTGTACCTTATCCACATTTACAAAGAAGTGAAATAAATTGTGACATTTGTTTAATCAACTTTAATATATATATATGCAAGTCTCCTGTAGTATTACATAATTTTGCAAACAACTCACTGTAGATTCATGATAGCCATGTTGTCATTTGTATATCCCACAAAGAATAGAAAATTACGATATATTTTGTCAGTTAGGTTACGATGCACAGCATACAATAATTTGAATTCACTTACCCTTCTCAAGGTTTTTCAACTCTTAAACAGTCAAAGATTATTAGATATTCATCATGGCAAAACTGGATGATTTGAGAGTAATCCGATAAATCATCTTTAAGACTGATCAGTATTGAGGAACTGAACTGAACTTTGATGCAGTTGTAATGAACCGAAAGGGAGGGTAATTCTCACTCACCTAGTAATGTGCTACTTTGGGGGTAAAGGTTGCAGTCATATTCATTATTTTGTGCAATTCAGCAGCACACACCTCTCTATATGCCAATCCAGGAACAGCCATGCCAGTGCTATTTTAATTGATTACAGTTCAAAAAAGATTTAGTAGACATTCAAGATATATAATTTCAAAATAAAGTGAAACAATTTTAATTTGAAATAGAAACATTTATTACATTCCCTTTTTTTAAAAGGGTGTATAATATAAAAAATCTTTTATTTTTTTAACAATCAATTACACATTAACGATGGCTGGAGGTTATATATATATATGCCAAACGCTCATTAAAGTATAGGCAACACCATCAAACACCTATATAAATGTACTAATTGTCCCAAAAACATGAAAAGATAAATTTTTGTAATCACTTTTTACAGTAATCTTAATTTCAAACATGATCTTTCATGTTCACAAGCCACAAGAGTTGAACTAATTACAGTCTAGTTCATGTAATCCACCTCTGAGCTGACAGAAACCATCCACGTATGTATTAATTAAAATGTACATATGATTATTGTAACAGTGTTTAACACACACATTTACTTTCGTCAGTACTGATGTATATACAGCAAAGTGGAGTTTTCATGATTAAAACTGATTTCATTATATAACAGAAGTTACTTTGCACCTTAGAAATATAAACACTATTTAATTTGTAATTTTATCTTACTGTCATTGTATACATTGTTAATATTTAAATGTAAAATATAAATATATATAGAAGGCATAAATAGACTTGGCAGCCTGAATGCCAATCTCTCAAAAAACTGAAATTGTAGAATAGTTTATAAGAATTATTTTTTTATTTTAATTTCTTTAAATGCTTGCTGCTATAAACTATAATTATTCACTAACTAGACAGTGTCAGACAAATATTATAGACAACAAAAAACCTTGGCAAAACAAAAAAAGTGCTGTTATTATGTGTAAATGTATTCAATGTCATGTTCAATAAATCAAAATATCTAACACCCAGCATGAGAAAAGAGTGTATGTAGTAACTTTCTATTAAAAAGTTACATCTAAATATTAATAATGAGCAGAATTCATTTTAATTGCTTCATGAAACACTGAATACTGTTTCAATTTCCCCACAGTCCATTTCAGGATTATGATGCAATCATTTTCAAGTTCATACAAAAAGTGTGCATTCAAGGAAAAGGTTGATGTAAAAAAGAAACTGTAAGACTATATTGTGCTGCAAAATTAATTGAATAGCTATGTAACATCTGTGGATATTCACACTGTGTCAGAATGAGTGAGATGAATGTATACTTCTGTCAGTGCCTGTGACAGTTTGTCATGAATAGGATGATTATTTTTGGCTGCTGTTATGCACAATTAACAACTAACATTTTTATTTCATATGAAATATAATATAACATCTTGAAAGCACTGTATAAAATGATCTACAACCGCACTGCCATCTATTTTCACAATCTGAAAGTACATGGTCAAATAACATAATATCAGGGATAAAATTTAGAGGTAACCATATTATTCTATGGGTTGTAATTTAAATTAATTTAAAATGCCACGTCTTTCAAATATATTAATATATTTGTTCTTTAACTCGGAGTTAATGAAATTGCATTTTAGGCATATGAAAGTCACAGAAGTCTAATGTCTAATTTTGACCATCAACAGCACTGTTGAATACAAAAGATGGCTTGACCAATAAAACGTCATCCCTTTTTCATTTTGTGCAAGCAGCTGGCTGGTAAAAATACATGAAGGTGCTCAATCCTCCTGGTGATTGTACAAGATCTCTGCGGTGGGGTCCTTCCTGTGAGACGGAGGCACCAGGTGATTTGGTAGCTCTGCAGGAAGCTCAAATCCCTCAAGTTTGACCCTAATAAGGTGCTGAGCGAGAGCAAATTCTTCATCATCCAGCATCCCGTCCTTATCACAGTCTGCCAGCTTCCAGATCTTTCCCAGTACGGTGTTGGGCAGACGAGAACTCATCATCTCCTTCTTGGCATTGATGCCAGTTACCTTCCCATTGACAGGCATCAATGTGTAGAAGATTTCATCGTAGCGATGTTTGTCACGACTTACGATCCAATCCTCAGTATCAGCCCCTGCACTGATACCCTCACCGTAGCCATGGCCAAAAGGCCCGTCGGTAGAGTCTTCAAAGGCTCCACCCATTACCATCTGAGATGGCTGTTTGCTTTCTTCCTCTCGGATCATGTTCATCAGGCTCGAGATCTTGGTGGACAACATTCTGTCCACAGATTCAATCAACTTCAATTTCAAAGAGGGGAACTTGCTGAAGTCGTAGTGCTGCAGTTGCTCCTACATTAGTAGATGTGAGTGACAGAGGGAGACATTTAATGTCAAATTTAAGGGTCTGTTATAATATAGCATTAACAGATAACACAGTGGGTTATAGGAATATTTTGGTTTCATTATTCATTTTTAAAGATCATGGCACAGATTTATAAAGTAAGGCCTACATCCAAATCCTGAAGTGGTTAGTTCAGTGATATAATGTCTAATTCTGGAGTGAATCAATGTCAACAACTTGGGGCTCTATTTAGAGCGTGGCCTTTATCTTTAAAGTGCTGCCTGGAAGCTGTCTGGTCGGAAAGTTTATTGTTAGTACATGTATAATTAGCGAATGTTATTATAGTTGACTGCTTTTTTTATATATGAAATAAAATTAGGCATCCCTGGGGGTTCATTAAATGTGTAAAACCGAATGTCAGGTGCGTGCCTGTAAATCTTTGGAAAATTATATGAAACATTACATCGCTTGATCGGCATCTTATTTTCACATATATTTCGGTACAATTTCTGATGTGGGGCTAGTGTCTACTGATTCATGCTGGCTAAACATCTCCACGCAAGACCTGAAGAAAGTGAAAGTACTCTTCATGAGACAATAGCAGGGCAGGGACTCAAGCATTGTGCTAAAACACTGTACAAAACAAACATTCCTCAGATCTACAGCCTGGAATCCATCATACATCTGCACCAATTAATATAATTTAATAACGAGCACAGCAGTTATGCAGGAAATTGCATGCAAGAACAGATTTAAAAAATGCTGGTTAGCTTGCATCATGGTTAGTTTTGTTTACTTTGTAAACATATGCAGAAGCCATAATATAATATAATATTTCCTCATGTTCCATGGACACTGGCCGGGTCTTACCTGCATTTTAATGACATTAGGGAAATCTCCAGGTGAGATGTGGTGCTCCCTCTGCAGTATCTGATAGATCTCAGGCAGGTGGGCAATAAGCTCCTCCTTTTTCTTCTCTTTCCCAAACAAGGAGGGCATTTCTTTCTTTAAGTAGCTGATGATATAAGCATGCACCTATAAAACACACAGCAGACTATAGTCAATAAATTCATAAAGAGGTATGGTGTGAACAATGGTGCGTAGCAAGTCAGTTCTGCCCTCACCTGAGCTGATTTATAGTAAAATAAGAAATAATACAATTTCTTATACTATTATAATAAATTACACAGATCTAATATTTAGTCACTACAAGTACGTTGCATTTTTGCAAACTATAGGCAAACTATTTAAAGCTAAAACTAAATAAGGACATAAAACATAATAAATAAATAAATTTCACATCATATTTATGAAAGTAATCTAAGAGTGGAAATGCCATCACAAAGCTTGAAGTTTCGTTAAAAAGCAGAGGATTAATATCAGTGATGGGGTTTGGGGGAAGTCTTATGGTTTAACTTTTTCTCACATGACATCCACCTCCTGTTACTCTAGCATAGTTGCATAATCACACACCATCTCTGTGTTTACACCTTGTAAGTGCCCTTGCCAAAGAAACATTCAAAAGCATCTGTATTTATATAAACTTTTTCCTCAATATAGAGGAAGTACACCAAAAGAGATCTAAATAAAGTTTGGGCTTTTTCCTTTTATGCTATGTTTATTCCTCTTAAGGAATGATTGGCGGCTCGAGGAGGACAGGAAAGGCGTAAACATGACGAGTGGCAAGACATAGTGGGGTGGAGAGGTTAGGAAAAATAAGGGCTGTGCTCTCTGAGCACATTACACACATTCCTTTGTACCACGGAAAGGGACTTTTCTGGGCTTTTCCAGGAGATGGAGAAGGCATTTAACTGCCTCACATGGCTTTACCATTACAGGAAGGCATGCACAGGGCTACAGGATTCCTGTTTGCTGAACGTGGTTGGAAAATATTGCGGAAGAGATAAGACGCACTTTCTGTCATGGTTCCATGAGTGAATTGTTTATAACGTCCAGATTTAAGTGCACGACGCAACCAGGTTGTGTTGATTGGGGCTCATGTGGCACAACGTGTAAGTTTGAACAGTGCAGTCAGCCAAAAACAATAGCGGTTGAACTAAGGTCAAACACAAAATAACAGACAATGAGCAGCGATGTTGGAAAGTTTCAGCATGGGTTTTACAACCAGCAAGGTTTAAATATATTAAAACTAAATCGGCACTTTGCCGTCTTTCTTCTGCACTGGAAGCTCCTGTCACAAGACTAATGCCTTGTGTCTGTAAACATACTTGGCAATAAAGCTCATTCTGATTAATATAAAACAAGCCAAATTAATATATAATATAGATTTTAGGGTTCCCATTCTTTCATGTACACCAGATTCAAGGTGTTCACTTTGTTTTGTCGCTTTCTTCACTACTTCACTTTGTTATTCCTGCTTTTAACATTTATTTCACGCTGGTTTTAGTTCTACTTTTTTTTAAGGAAACATTACTTGATAATAAATATGAAAATAGAGAGTATATTATACATTTGCAACAATGTGTCAACTAAAGTATTAGTAGTAGGCTATTAGGTTACAAGTTAGGGTTCAGGTTAGTAGATTAAGTTGACATGTAATTACTTATTAGTCAGTAGAATGTCTGTTGGGGGACCATCACAATAAAGTGTTAACATATATTAAGCAGACAGTACTAATAATCTGATGAGACAATCATAAAAATGGTGGCTAACCAATTTTAAAAACTTCAAAATGCATTTTTGTGTGGACCATTTAAGCTGTGACTACTACACACACACTACTTAGACAACCTACCTTAGCAAGACGAGCCCTTTTGATGAGGTCATTCAGCTTACGCAGGGCAGCGTTGCGTGGCAAACCCTGGATGTCCCTGAAGAGATCTTGTGTTTCAGCTTCAAACAGACGTCGATTTTCTGCATTTTGGAGAGGTTTGGCCCAAAAAGAGCCGAGATAGACCCTCACCACCTCTGGGGTATTGATCACCTTCCCGAGCGACCACATCAGTGCACCATAAACACGCATCAGCTGCTGTGTGTCCACTTGGTCAGCCTTGTTCAATACCACACGGATTTTGTCATCCTGACCACGGAAAGCTTTGATCGCTTCAGAAAACTCATCAGATATGTCCAGCTTATGGGCGTCAAAGAGAAGAATGATTCGGTCCACTCGCTCTCCGAACCAACGCAGAACCTCAGAGAAATCATAGCCTGCAGTGGAAAAATATCAATAGAACAGAATAAGAATTGAAATACTGTATACTTTATTGTCCAGGTAATGGACAATGAATTATACACCATAGTGACGTACAAATACAGTAGTAAAACAATAGTATAAAATAACATAATACTAAAACATTCTTTTGACCTAAAATATTAACTTGAAAAACCCCCTTGAGATTTTAAGCTAATATCGTAATAACGTAACAGCACATTCACGTTCATGTTTATGATTCTCAGATATTGGTTAATGGTCACATGACAAGCTAATAAACAAGAAAAACACTTCATATTTTAGTGTCACATTTTCAATATTTTCATTTCTTAAATATTTATTTATTTATTTTAATTTAAATTTTTATGATTCAATTAATTATTCACTTTTCATCATCAACTCACAAACACCAGTTTGGGAAATCCAGACATAATATATATTATGAAAAAATATGCATAATATTTACAAACCCGATTCCAAAAAAGTTGGGACACTGTACAAATTGTGAGTAAAAAAAGAATGGAATAATTTAGAAATCTCAAAAGCTTATATTTTATTCACAATAGAATATAAATGACATATCAAATGTTGAAAGTGAGACATTTTGAATTGCCATGCCAAATATTGGCTCCTTTTGGATTTCATGAGAGCTACAAATTCCAAAAAAGTTGGGACAGGTAGCAATAAGAGGCCAGAAAAGTTAAATGTACATATAAGGAACAGCTGGAGGACCAATTTGCAACTTATTAGGTCAATTGGCAACATGATTGGGTATAAAAAGAGCCTCTCAGAGTGGCAGTGTCTCTCAGAAGTCAAGATGGGCAGAGGATCACCAATTCCCCCAATGCTGAGGCAAAAAATAGTGGAGCAATATCAGAAAGGAGTTTCTCAGAGAAAAATTGCAAAGAGTTTGAAGTTATCATCATCAACAGTGCATAATATCATCCAAAGATTCAGAGAATCTGGAACAATCTCTGTGCGTAAGGGTCAAGGCCGGAAAACCATACTGAATGCCCATGATCTTCGGGCCCTTAGACGGCACTGCATCACACACAGGAATGCTACTGTAATGGAAATCGCAGCATGGGCTCAAGAATACTTCCAGAAAACATTATCAGTGAACACAATCCACCGTGCCATTCACCGTTGCCGGCTAAAGCTCTATAGGTCAAAAAAGAAGCCATATCTAAACGAGAAAACCAGAAGCGCAGGCGTTTTCTCTGAAATGGCACTGGTACTGAAATGGCCAGCCTGCAGTCCAGATCTTTCACCCATAGAAAACATTTGGCGCATCATAAAGAGGAAGATGCAACAAAGAAGACCTAAGACAGTTGAGCAGCTAGAAGCCTTTATTAGACAAGAATGGGACAACATTCCTATTCCTAAACTTGAGCAACTTGTCTCCTCAGTCCCCAGACGTTTGCAGACTGTTATTAAAAGAAGAGGGGATGCCACACAGTGGTAAAAATGGCCTTGTCCCAACTTTTTTGAGATGTGTTGATGCCATGAAATTTAAAATCAACTTATGTTTCCCTTAAAATTATGCATTTTCTCAGTTTAAACATTTGATATGTCATCTATGTTGTATTCTAAATATAATATTGAAATTTGAAACTTCCACATCATTGCATTCTGTTTTTATTCACAATTTGTACAGTGTCCCAACTTTTATGGAATTCGGTTTGTAAATAGACATAATGTAATATATAACAAATCAACCTTATAAAATAACTAAAAAAAAAAATACAAAGATTTAAGACCAAAATTCATATTTAAAACACACCTCAGATGTCACCTCTAAATTGTAAATGCATTTTCTGTAAAGCTGCTTTTTAAATTCATTTGAAATGTATATTCCACAACTGGGGAAAACTTTGTTAAACTGCCCTTCATAAATAAATAATGGTTACACCTTTCTTTCTGTAGCTGAAAGAAACAGGACGAGAGAGGGGTGTAACGATCAGTTTTTAGGTCACAGACCAGGCATGACCATGGGAATCTCATAGAGACAGAGACACCATATCAGCCTTCATTCACATGTAGCTCATTATAAGCAAGTGCATGTGTTGATCAATTAATTTTAAGAAATGAGATCCAACTTATCCAGCCACCCACGAGGAAATGAGGAAATTACACTGCTCCAACAACAATGGCATGGATTACACATCACTATAAACATTTTTACAAAACGTTCTGCCAAGATTTTACAAAGGAGGAGCTCATTGCTTACTCTTAGAGTGTGGGAACCATCAATGGTATTCCATGTAAGGAAACTTAGTACAGAAGATGAAAAGTCTTTGCCTTACCCTAAATTAACTTTTTAAAAATAAACATCAAGATTTTAGGTTGAGATTTATATAAATGTGATAAAGGGAATGTCTATTCGGTCCTATCATTAGCCTTTTTTTTTAAACTAAGAGCATAATGACCAACAATGAACAGTTTAAAAATTATATGATATAACGTGCAGTCTAAATACAAGTATGCTGCCCTCATTTGTAAATCTAAAGAATGCAATATGCATCACAATTTAAAGCAGCCACAACACAAATGTCTAGCAGTAAAAAAATCTGTTATTTTCAAATTTTGTAGAAAATTCATAGTCGTATTAAAAATCTAATATGATTGATGCACAAGGCCAATGGTGCATCGTGAGATTCATCAGAGATGCTAACGTAAGAGGAATGCAACCTCAGCTGAGCGGCGCTAAAGCAGGAACAGATGTGTAACGCCCATGTGTCTTATCCCTCATGGCCGAAGTTGCGTCCATACATTTGCACGGTTCTGCGGCTCCATCGCCAGGCCTAATCTACAGTTTGCAGACCCTCTTGCGCCATACTCTGCTGTTGTGCATTTTCATAGATAAAAAATAAACAGCATAACAAGACACATCCCAAAACTGTTAAAAATTGCTTGGCCACTTCTCAGTAGTTCTCTGCCTTTTTAGTTTAAATTAAAAAAAAAACTATGTGAAAACAAAGCATGCTTGTTTTGTTTATTAATGGTCATGTTACACATAAACGCTGGCTGCTACATACTGAGGTGCCAGAATGCTGATGTAAACCCAGAAGTGTGTTTGGCAAGCTCAACTCATGCTTGCAAAAAGAGGAAAAAAGAAAAGTGAAAAATGCTGACATCATAACACCACACACTCATCAGGGTTTCCACTGTGTCTGCTGTTGTCATGTAATGGGAGACAGGGACGGAAACAGCAGAGGAAATTTACAAAGAAACAGGCCAGATCTGGTGACTAAAATGAAAATTAATGACTAAAGCATTATGATTGTTCCTTATTCTGGAAAAACGAGCTTCAGTCCTCAAGGGAGTGAACCAGTCTATCTGTTGTAATGCATCCCATCAAATCTATTTTCAATGAGAAATAGCCAAAGACTGACCGATTTCAGAATAATGAAGAATCCAGCCTGCTAAACAGCACAGTTCATGCTGTGTTAGTCATGTGAAATTATCTTTCATCAACTAAGATTTACCTAAACAAATGTCTAATAAACATCTTTGGAGGAGCACTTGAGAAAACTGTCAAGAGAAGAAACGGGGTGCACTTGATGGTGTACATTTTGTCATTTGTTATCCTATTGCACTGTGTGTGCATAACTCCCGGCCTTTGTTTATAACACAATACAGGACAGACTGGCTCTAAGACAGTATGAGGATCAGAGTGAACATCCTGCTGTACAGTAGGCATTGCAGCCACTGACCTCTGCTTATGCGCTGCTTCTCGCCAGACAAGATCCCCGGTGTGTCAATGATGCTAATGCTCTGCAGAACTTGGTTGGGCATTTGAGAGCAGATGAACCTATCGAGACAGATGGAGAGAGTTCATCACCTCATGTTTTCACTGGAAATGCTGGTGGTAACACTACATTTGTCAGTTGACTAATTTGAGTCATGGGAAACAGCTGAGATGCATTTTCGGCATTTTCAAAGATGCAAGAATCAGGCCTGATTTAAAGGGATACTCCACTTTTTTGGGTAAATTTTTGGGAAACCTTTAGACTCCCCCAGAGTTAAACAGTTGAGTTTCACCGTTTTCAAATCCATTCAGCCGATTTTCTGATATTTATAAGAATATCAGTAAGCAGACAGTTTCTGGTCTCATTGACTTCCATAGTAGGAAGAAAAATATACTATGGAAGTCAATGAGACCAGAAACTGTCTGGTTACTGATATTCTTCTAAATATCAGAAAATCGGCTGAATATATTAGAAAACGGTAAAACTCAACTGTTTAACTCTGGGGGAGTTGTAAAATGAGCCTATTTCCAAAAAAAAGTGGAGTATCCCTTTAAATTGGATACTCTAGCTGTGATAGATATAAAATTACAAAATAAAATCAGTCAAAAAACGTTGCTCAGGTTCAAGTTGGTCACACAAACTATTTGTGCTGACTAACAGAAAGCTACTTGAAAGTGAGTTGTTATTCAAACATTGCTAACCTATTGACAATGGACCTTTTTTGCCCCTCAGAGTTTAGCTGAAATATCGCGAATATTAACAGAGACAAACTTTATGAAAAAAAAAATTGGAATGAAACCTAAAAAAAAGGCATTGCATGCATCCATCCAGAACACGATACTGTCACTGCTTTTAAACATGCTGACTGAGGTGAAGGATCTAATGGAAAGTGGTAAACTATTCCACAACCTTGGGCAACTTTTAGAAGTTGAATGAATAATATATTTACTAAATGTAACTAAAATTATTATTTAATATTATATCTCCATGCTGAGGGAATATTATGGTGATGTTAAGATTGCAGCATTGTCTCAAGTGAGTTTGAGGATCTGTCTTTTTTATTAAAAAACAAAAAAAAACAAAGCCTAAAAGGAAATTTCAACATCTGTGATCAAACATCACCTGTCAGCTGCAAAGCAGGACATGTTGAGAAATAGAGGAAGAGGAATTCAAACAAGTTTCATTTTTCAAGAAATTACACATCCATTTTATTCAAAAACCCAGTAGAAAAAATGTGTTGGAGAGAATGAGGGAAAGAAACTGCTGTGCCTTAATGTGCCATCACATGACGCACAACGAGATCCACAGGAAACGAAGTGCATTGTTTTGAGGTTCCTCTGGAGGAGAGGAGATGTTCTCTGTCAAATGTGCCTTTGACCTCTATAGTGGTCACTGTCAAAGAAGTACTTACCCATTTCCCCTCCACATAAATATCCAGCGAACAGGGGGGAAAATCCTTTGTCTAACTGTCTAGGCACTAAAATTAAACATTAAAACTTGTGGTAGATCATGCAGCAGCTTTAGTTACCTAAAAGGAGAAGTGGCCTTTACACAGTATTTGAGACACTTTGTTTGTTGAAAATATTTGCCTGTAATAGAATGCGTGAGATGAAAGGAAGAAATGAATGAGCGGCAGAATGTGTCTTGGAGAGAAACATGTAAACCTAATGGAAAGGAAGTGATATGCAAAACTACAAAGCAATGTGACATAATGTGTATTTAACATGAATACATTGTCTTTTTATAATTATAATGTAAACCTTGAACTGCACTTGTACCATAACAGACAGATTTCCTATCCTATGCCACTGCCAAAGCAAGATAATAGAAAATCCTTGTTTTGGCAACGACTCGGGCAAGAGAGACATTTGTTACAGAATGTAGCGAGCAAGAATATGTGCCCACGTCCTAGATTTTCCTGCCACATGACATGAGATCTAACAACCATTCTCTTGGCTTAAGCTTGACAGAACATCTCATGAAAACTGAAATATGGTGCTATCAATTTATTCAGCCCCATGGTTAGTTCGCCCAAAAATGGGTAAACAGAAGCGTGCTAGCTGAATAAGTACAGTTCAATAAAGTACAGTTGAATAAAAGCCCAAATTAAATCTGTTCATAACATAAAGAGAACTGTGCCTCTTCAGAAGTCTTGGATTAAATACATTTACAATCTCTTTATGAACTTTTTGAATTGTCAAAATTGAATTCAACATTCAATGGAGGGACAGACATATCTTTATTTGTGTTTCAAACATAAATGACAGCTTAATGTCATTCCAAACCCATAAGACTAAGTAATTGATGACAATTTTCATTTTTGGATGAACTATCCCTTTAATAATCCGTATTTAATAATACTAACTTTGAAACTGAAATCTAAAAAGTAGCGATTAAGCACTTATTTACCTGTTTAAGAAGGCATTTCCGAATGCATTGAGCTTGCGGAAAGGTTTTTTGGGGTCCACAACCAAGGCATTTCCCGGAACAACCCCCTCATTCTCATTGTACATCACAGCTATGAATCCATCTGTCGTTGGTTCAGGGCCAATTCGCATCCCTGGAAAATCCTGCTCCAGAAGATACCTGCAAGAGAGATGTTAAGTATTAACAAACCACTTCTTTGTTGACTGGACCGGCAGAATCAATGTGACAGCACACGCTGACAACAAAATGTCACGGTTGGGTGAGAGTAAATGAATGGAATAATTTACAGTCCTACCTTTAGGTTGAGACAGAATGCAGTAAAAATAAAGACAGTCAATAAAATCAAAGCTAAACAGTGGCACATGACCATTGGATGATGGCTAGAACATGAAAACAGACCTATCCATCAGTCTCACTCTTCCTGTAACTTCCTAGCCAAACCATAAGATTCCTACCACATCCTGCCAGGATGAGAAAGTGTCAAAGGTTTCCAAGCAAAGAAACACACATGGCTTGTCATTAAATTGAACATAAACATAAGGGAATTATAAATCAAACTGCATTCATTGTTAAATATGGCTAAATTTCTCCTTACTGCACATGTGAATGTAATGGAAGAACTTTTAGCAAAAGCATGAACACTTTTTTACAGGTGAGGAGGTGAAAAATAATACAAACAACACAATTTGTATTGGCTTTTCACACTCACATATACAAGCAAGAACTTATAATATACTTAGTGACTTCATTACTCTTTAGACTGGAATGTGGTGCTTAAACAGCCTTCAACATCCATCATTTCCAACTATGACCTAATGTTTCAGATTATTAACAGCTAGTAATAAGCCAGTTCTAGTTTGAGAGGATTTCAACACGAATCATAGAGCTTTTGGATTTTCTTATTTATCAAGAGACTCCATGTCTAGCACAGGATCCAATTAGACCCAGCACAGACATCAAAGCTGGATGCTATTGACCAACAGCGAAAAAGTCAATAAGAAGAATAATGATGCTTTTATGAGTTGTTTGCATAATATCCAGCCTTCTGCATCTCTTCACAGATGAATGGACTATGTGAGCTGGCATATAAGCTGTAAGAAACTCAGAAACTCACTGTAAGAAAAAAGCCTGTTGCAGCAACCACAAAGAGCTGGCTGTACTGAACTTAACACGTGTACATGCTGTTCTATTACCAATTAAATATAAATAAAAGCTAAGTCACAATAAAAATAGTAGTGTCTATCAATATTAAAAAGCCATTATTGGCTTGCTAGACATTACTATTCGATTGCAGAATTAAACATTTAATTACTAACAACATGCACTAAGGGTTAGTTTTGGGGTTTGGTTTATTACGTGTAATTTTGCATATTTTACTGTTATCAGCCTACTAGTATAGTAAAGTGTATGGGTAACAACCCAGGAATAGAGTGTTACCTACTACTCATTCATTCACTGGCAGAAAACTATACAATGTTTTGCTGAAGAGTTGACTTTGCGTTACCTTATAAAAGTGGTCTTCCCTGTGGAATACTGTCCCACCAGGAGGACCATGGGCTTGCTCTGGAAGTCCGCCTGCTCCAGAGCCGGTGAGTGGAAGTCATGGAAGAGGTAGGTCTCCTCCAAAGGCAGCAGTTTCTTAACATAAAGACTCAAAAGTCCTTCAGTCACTGTTTGAAACATGTCACCCTCCTTGTTTCTTCCACCCTGCTCCTTGTTTACCCAAGTGAACATGTTGCCGTTCCTCTTAAAGCTCTCTCTCTTTTATACGTAATGCAAGCTTAGTTCCCTTTTTTATACTGGAGGAATTTAAAACGGTTCCAGTTTTTGTGTTTGTTTGTTTTAAGAGTAGCCCGTCTACTGGCCTCAGCGTGTAGTGCCCAGCTGTGACTGTGACTGTCGCCGTGACTGACCTCACCTGTATCCTTTTATGTGACGCTCATTCTCCAGACTCTAGGTTTGAATATTCATTAGCTACACTGACGCACTGGTTTCTCCGGCTGTTGTTAGGGTGGAGTTTAATTGGGACGTGTTGAATCTGTAGGCATTGGCACTTTCTGACTGCTAGTTATTTTTGGTGAAAACGAGCAGGCTGAAACCCTGAAGAAATTGATGACATGGGGAAAATCTAAATCCACAAGAGAAATTTGAAAAATGCAATGTTTTTTCACCATCATTTCGCAGTTGTGGGCTACAGAACATAATTTAAATAAATAATTTGACAAAACTAAAAAAAAAGCATTTTAAAACAAAGCAAATACACATTACTAGTGTACCTGTTTTGAATAAATCTCGATTATGGACTGGCTCATTTTTAATTTGTTTCAATGTGACTGAAATCCAGTCCAAGCTACTCCCCAATCAGCCAGGCTTGTGCATTTACGTCACCTAGTGGTAAGCAATGAAATAACATAGACTTTATACAATTTATGGCAACTAGGGACAGAAATTCACCAGTAAAATGCCACTGAAAGAAAATAAATGGGCTATATATTTCAAATGTGGACGATTTAAAAAAAACTTTTTTTAAATCTGTTATAATATATTTATATTATATTTTATCTGCTATCTAACATTTTATATATTTCGTAAAATATTGTATTATGTCTATTCAACATAAAAAGAGAAAAAAAGACATGTCACAAAAATGGCACTTGCTCCTTAATAGAAATAATATACTTAATATAACAATGTTAAAAATGGGCGTGGTTTATGGCGTATTATATCATAACATTTCTAAATCAAAGGTTATTAATGTTTCTTAATGGCATTAGTCAGGTGTAAATTATTGTTTAAGACCTCTAATGAAATGTTATGTAATTTATGTAATTTTAAAAAGATTTAAAAATTGTATTAATACTGATCATTAACACATTAATAACATTTTTAATCTCCATTGAAACTTTTGTTTGAGATTTCCACTCAATGATTGCAACCCACTAACTAGACCAATTATAATAATTCATGAAAAAAAAAGAGGTAACAGTATCAGTTTAGAAGAAAAACACTTTGAAATTGATAACATTTCTAGCAAGAGATTTGCCTGATTACAAAAAGTCAGATAAGTGACATATCCATAACAACAGAATTCAGAATTCAGTTTTTCAACAATTTTATATTGATATATTTATACATATATTACACATTCAAACAATACTTGTGCAAAAACCATCCCTACCATGAAAAATGATCTGGATTATTGTATGTGTCTCTGGCAGCATGGCTGGAGGCATAAAGGCATTATTTCAGACTGTTTTAAAAAATAAAATACAAAACACAAAAGGACAATAGATTCTGATGCATAGCATCTATTAATTAGAACATTACAAAAAATAATGTGTCAAAGTGGTAAACGCAGGGAAGGTTAAGTCATGTAAGAATAGGTATTACATGCATAAAAACTGAGGTTTTGCTTTTTGACAATGGAACCCTTGCGGGTTCACTGTTTAGTGCCAATGTAGTCCTTCATGAATGCTCCATAGTCAGGTCCTTTATATCAACTACTACACAGAAACACGTCCACCCCTGCCCTCACCAACAAGACTTTCTAGTCACAAAACTCCTCTCCATTTTAACTGTTCTCAAAACACCACCACAACACAACAGATGTCAGCTCAAGTACTTATTTGCATATTGTACAAAACCACCAAAAAAACCCACCAAATACTAAACTTCTCATGATTACCAAACATGAAGGGTTACCTTGCAGACTTAAAAACCAATCTGAGAGATTCATTTTAGCCTCAAAAGCATTCACTCACTGAAGGCTAACACAATTGACGAGTGTAAACAGCTTTTTGTTTCACTTGGGCTGGATGTTAGTCAACCAACACATCATTTGCTTCCATTTCTCCTCGTCTTGTAGATCCAGAGACGTTAACATTCTCTTGCTAGATTAGAGTTGACGTATTACTCTTCACTTCATCGTATATGTGGTTGACATGGGAGATTTCACTTGCTCAAACCTCCTCTTAAAGGCTTTAACTAAAGGCCCAGCAAGGCACTGTTGTTTCCCGAAGAGCGCGCCAACGCACGAGCACAAGCTGAAGACTCGGACTGTTATAAATCCAAACCTGTCCTGGGTTCTTCCTCTCTCAAGCGAAGTCTTGGCTGGGAGGGCTTCGTGACTCGATATTAGCTGACCCCAATGAAGACGCGAGACTCAAGGGTCCGGGAGGTCAGAGGTGTCTACAGTCACTTTGATGAAGATGGTATCGTCTTTGATGTAGGTTCCGTTCTCCAGGACAGTCTGAGCCACGAAGAGCGGGCAGCCTGAGGCGATGTTCATTTCACCAGTGGGCCGGCGAAAGCTACTGCTACTGGGGTCCGGTTTGAAGGCGTCACCTAAGTGTTTCCGTGCCGGCCCCTGATCCATTAGCATTAATGTTACTTTCTGTTTAAATGGCCAAGGCAGCAAGGCGTCATATTCCCCGCGCATGACCACGAAGAAGAGCGAGAGATGTGTGCCTTTCCCCATTCCATCCCCATTGAGATAAACGCGGGCACACATCTTGTAGCCGAAATAGCCCGTGTAGAAGGGCTGGCTGTAGAGCGAGAGGGTTTTGGAGGCCACGGCTTCCTGTTTCCGCCTTTTGTAGTCACGGATCTTCCAAATGAGGGTACCATTGAAGCTGGCCGTCTCTAGCACCTGCAGCTTCAGGTCCATCTCCGCCAACCGGATGTCATGGACACTCATCATGTCATCGTGACGTGAGAGCTGCTGCTCTAAGGAGCCTGATGACAGTATTGAAAAGTGTTAATTGAAATCATCAATGTTGTACAATATATTGTGATAAATTGAGGCACATACTGTATATTGAGGCATTCTTACCCAGGGTGTGAGAACCAGAACTGGAACCGACACGACCCGAATCGAGAGAAGATACAACTGAACGCATGCTCTCCACAGACCCTCTCAGAGCCTCCACCTCATCCCTCATAGCCCGAAGTGGACGAAGCTCCCGCAGCTCCATCTCAACCTCAAGCAGTTTCTCTGAGTGAGCGCTCATCAACATCTACACACATGAACACATATAGAGAATGGTTTAAAAGGGGGTTTTCATCAAAGGTTCTAATGTCATAGCTGAGTTTCTGGTACTTTAAAGGGGACCCATTATGCAAAATTCACTTTTGAGACATAAATGTGTGTATACAAAACCACCCTACAGAGATAAAAATCCACCCACTCCTTTTTTTAAATCCCCATAAATCATAAGCAGTGTCTCCCAACGACCTGTGTTCAGAATGCGGGTTTGGCGTTACTGTTGGTAACTTACTCAGTTATCAATGAAGACGTTTCGCTACAGGAGTTCAGGTATGTTTATGTATTACATGATTCTGCTTACACAAAGGACCTCTCTCATGGAAAAGTAGGGTGGGAGCAGCGGCTCATTAGCATTTAAAGGGAAACACACTAAAATGGTGCATTGGTGCAAGCCTAAATTTGGCAATTTTGAATGCTATAAAAAATTATCTGTGGGGTATTTGAGCTAAGATTTCACATACACACTCTGGGGACATCAAATAATTGTTTTACATCTTGTGAAAATGGGCATACTAGGTCCCCTTTAAAATATTTTTATTAGAAGTTCGGAAAAAAAAGTCAAATCTTAAAGGGTTAGTTCACCCAAAAATGAAAATTCTGTCAGTATTTACTCACTCTCATGTTGTTCCAAACCTTTATGTGTTTATTTGTTCTGCTGAACACAAAGGAAGATAATTGGAAGAATGTTTTAATCAAACAGATCTCATTCTCCATTGACTACCATAGTAGGAAAAAATACATACTATGGTATGGGGGAATGAGATCTGTTTGATCTGGAACAACATGAGGGTGAGTAAACACTGACAGAATTTTCATTTTTGGGTGAACTAACCCTTTAATGCACTCACTTTGCACATGAAAATAGCAATAATAACATAACTGCAATGCGTACATAATAAATTGTATAGAATTTACATTGTACATACAATGAATCTACATACACTACCATTCAAAAGTTTAGGGTTGTGGTAATATTATAAAATTGTATCCATTTTAATTTAATAATTAAATGTAATTTATTCCTGTGATGGTAAAGCTGAATTTTCAGCAGTTTTCAATTCATCTAAAATCAATTGAATATGCTAAAATATTTATTGTTATTATTATTATTATTATTATCAATCTTAAAAACATATATTCACTAATTTAATTACTGACATAGGAATCTTAAATGTTTCTTATTTGTAATGTTTCTTTACTTGTTCAAAATCCTGAACTTGAATTATTTCCAGGTTTAAATTACATTGTGAACCCCATATTTTCAGTGTGGTCTCAGACTTTGAGCCAACTGTAGAGCACATGTTATAAAGCAAAGGCACTGAATTATAAAAGCATGTGTCAGACAGAGGTATTGCACAGTACAGCAGACTAGCCTCACTTTATACAAAGTAGAAGTTATTTTTATCTTCACCAAATGACTCAAAAGAAAATAAAACCACTAAATGGTGACGGCTCTCACCTGCATGCTGACTAGCTTCTGCTCCAGCTGCCTGTACTTTTCTCTCATCTCCTCATACTGCGTTTCTACCTCCGCAAGACGACTGCTGAGGCCGGGCAGAACTTTATAGCGCTCCATCAGTTCGCTCTTAATGTCCTCGACCTACACAGAGAGATTCATTTGTATGCATGCATGAAGGAAATATGAACAGGAAAAAGCATATTCATTTTCACACCAGAAACTAACGTTATTAAAAAGATTTCTGATATGTTAAACACTCCAACTATAAATATATAATTTATATAATTGAAAAAAAAAGTGTATATACCGATATAAATAAATCAAATGTAATATAAAGTTTATGAAATCTGTGTTGATTGTTATACCTTGGACTCTAGTGTGGTGTTCCTGACTGTCATCATTCTCAGGTGCTCAGATGCAAAACTGGACTCATGTTCTCTCATCTCTTGATTCAGCCCCTTTAAAATAATTAGACATAATAATAATTTTAACTAATTAAAACATAATAATTTTAAATAATTAAAATAGACTTCAAAGAAGAAAAAAAACTACAACAATTTCAGATGTAAATGAGAACTTATATAATAACATAATAAAAACAATAATATACTGGATATTAAATTCTTAGTTTATTCTATATTTTTATGTTGATATATTAATTGTAATTTGATATATATATATATATATATATATATATATATATATATATATACACACACTTTACATTTCGAAGCAAATTAAGTTTCTCATCAAAATTGAAGTACTACAATACTGCTAGTGTACGAATGTCATTTAATATCAATATCTGGCCAAGTAACAGAGCCTGAAAGTCACCTTATAGGTGCAACCGTAGCGAATGAAGGAGCAGGTCACCTGGGCCTTTGGACAGTCATGTTGGTGACTGGACAGCTATAGGAGACAATTTCATTAAATAAATACATCACAATTCATCTGCCTTCACCCTTCATTTACAACTCAAATCATTTTGATAGCATTACAATAAGGTTTCATTTGTTAACAACATTACTCAGCGCAAACTAACAACGGACAACACATATACAGCATTTATTAATCTTAGCTAATGTTAATCTCAACATTTACAAAGATCAAATGTTGCATTTGTTAACTTTAGTTAATGCACTGGGAACTAACATGAATATAAACATTACACAAGACTAAAGCAAATTATTGTTCATTATTAGTTCATTTTTTGTTCATCATTAGTTCATGCTAGTTATGCGTTAATTAATGTTAACAATTGAGACCTCACTGTAAAATGTTACCATAATTTTTCATTCCTTTAAAAACAATGAAACACACAAACACGTTAGTAAATCAAACGTAATGCTCAGTGCACTCCATGCCTACCTCGATTCTTAGAATGGAAGAAAACGAGCAGTGATTAGGGCATGCTACAGGAAATGCAGGACACACTGTTTCTTTGTGTTTCTGTAATGAGAGACGACTGTTAGACTGAAAAGCGCTAAAAATATATACTGTTTGCAGCACACTTTCAAAATTTCAAGATGCTCATGATAAAAGGAGTAATAATGACAGGATTAACCAGTCAGAAAACAGAAAGCATTCTTAAAGTGAAAATTCACATCATTCATTCTCTAAATGACAGTCAACACAACGGGAGATTCCCCTAAGTTCCTTGTACAAATGTGAAACTTAAATGTCATGGGACATTAATGACAGAACACAAGGGGAATACTTCTCATAGAGGAACTGAGATGTCCACTAATTCCAATCCAGGAAAAAAAACTCAATGACAAGCGAAAAAAAGATCTCATGAATTTCTAAGTACTTTCCATTAGATTTCAGGTCCTTTTTATGGGAACTGGGGGACTTTGGACAATGTGCGTTACCTGTAACTCAGTGAGGGCCATCTTGTGATTGCAGAATTCACAGGTGATCTCTCGGTGTTTGCATTTGCGGCTCAAATGCTCGGGCATGTCTTTCCTCATCATCTTCTCCTTACATTTTCCCAAGGGGCACGGCACCTCATAGTACGGACAAACTTCCAAGTGGTCCTGTTCAAAAGAGAGAGACCAATCTGAATTCTGTGGCCTCACTTTGCCTAAAAGTCTCTACATAAACATAACTTTCATGGCGCTTCAACTATAAATAAAACTAGACTCCCCATTCTCACACTTATAAAAAGCCTAGGCTCACATTTCTCTGCGCTCGAGGCAGGTTCTAGTCGGGAGGAATTTACCATACAATATGTAGACTATTGTGTGTAAGAATCATATGACTTACCATGACCCGCTGTAAACTTATTTGTTCTTTGCATCCATTTTTCTCACTTCGGCAGTAGACCTTCAGAGCCATAATTTCCCTATTGCAGCAAACATCCCGGAATATCTGACATCAAATGAAAAACAAACAGACGTCCGTTACATGGCATGTATAAGAGAGATATTTTGAGTGCACATCACTTTCACTTGGAGCTGTGAGAGTGAGATTTAATATGTAACGGAGTGGGTGTGTCCTCTTAGGTTTTGGCTTCACTTTCTTACCTTATCTTCAAAGAGTGGTTCTAGATCAGCTGGACACACTGGGTTAGGCTTACTGAAAAAAAAAAGTTAGATCCAACTGTAAGCAAATTGTATCCGTAGTCAAATGACCTACATTCAGAAATAAAAAAAATGACGGGAATACCCCTAGATTATTTCACAATATTCCCTGATTAACCCCCTATCGTCCACAACGATATTCGTCACATGACTTTCCAGTTGTTTGTGATTTACTGGATAAGGATTAATGATCTATTTAAATATAGATATATATAACTAGTAAATTTTTGTTTTAGAATTGTGTTAATTAATGATTTGCATGTCTAAAAATAAGGTTACCTCATCTATTCAAGTTTTTCAAGACAGCAGAAACCATGGTTCTTCAAAGAAAAAACTTAAATGAGAAATCTCTTGATTTTTATCTTTTTTTTTTTAGCTGAATTTAATATTTGTTTTGTGTTCTTTCAAATCATTTGTTATCTTTTTTATTTATTTATTTTTTATTGACGTTGCAAGACATAAAATACACTTTTGGTCATATTATACAACATATTTGTCCTTGTCCTACATCTAAATCATTTGTTATCTTGGATATTTTCTGGTGGAGATCCCCTGGTTAAGATCGTATTTAGCAACACAGACACCTGGACACCATGCATTTTCAGTATGATCGAATCACAATCTAACAGTAATTTATCCATAGTAAAAACCAAGTGTGAATGCCCCCATAAACATTATAGTGTGATTTGGCATCGGATTTGTCACATTATTTACCACTCAAGAATCATTCCACTGAACTACTGTATATCTTGTTTCTCTCTCAAATACATTTTAAAACACTTTAAATAACACATCTAGAATAACTGATGGAAATGTTTCGGTAAAAACAAACTCCAATGCAAAAAAAGATGACTCCAATGTCATCTTCCATTTTTTTGTACAGGTAAGTGCCATCTATATCGTCCAAGACACACTGAAATGGAAGGTGTAATTGCAATCCAAATAAAGAATATATGAAGAGTTCAGATGCAAAAGCCTCTAAATGCCATTTGAAATTTTCTTCTTTAATGATGATTTTTATCAAGCTTGTATATTTATGTTCAGTAATTTCACTTAAATGGCAATGATAATTACCTATTAATTGTTATTTAAGTGAAATTACTGAACTTGAATATACAAGTTTGACAAAAATCATCATTAAAGAAGAAAATTTCAAATGGCATTTAGAGGCTTTTGCATCTGAACTCTTCATATGGACACTTTCTGAATTGGAAATAAATGCTCTGAAATTGCTTGGATTTTTCTTTGGCTTGTGATGGCTTTCTTCGTATTACAGCAGAGCATTCGTATAAACCTCACTAATGAACCCTCGCCCACCTGAGCAGGTCTGTGATGCAGCTCTCGCAGAAGCGATGTCCGCACTCAGTTTGCCGAGGTATACAGAGCACTAGCCTGCAGGCCTCACAGCAATACTTGGGCTCAGGTGTCGTGACAAAACGGTCTCTGAAGCCTCCATGCAGGGGCAAGAAGCCCGGCTCGGGCCTGGACCGCTGGGCCATGGAGGGCATAGCAAGAGATGGCGGACGCTGCTGCAGGGCAATCTGCTGTTCCACATTACGCCCTGCGGACATGACCTGAAGAGAAACAAACAGATTAGGGTCTAACTCCTCACCTATGACAAGTACATGAGAAAATTGAAATGCTGAATGTCTTAGTTGCATAAAAAGTTCACAATAACTTGCAAAAAAAAAAAAAAGATTTACTACTACGTATCCAAACAGACAAAAAAAAAAAAAGATAGTCTACTGTCATCTTTGGCACATTCAATTCCTTTCTTGTCCAGATTGAAGCTGTCAGGAATTCTGTATTGTCTGGGAACATTACTGAAACTAAAACAGAATAGGCTGTTGCCTGATTGGTTCCAGGCCCCCTTGTCAAACACCAATTTGTGGCCGCCTCGCTGCCATTGTTCAAGAACACAAGTGCTGTTAAGAGTTTATTAGGAATACTGTTCTGATCTTATTGATTCAGAAGAGTTTGATGGATATAAGGTGCGACTACCTGAGGCCCCCAAAAGCATTTGGACACTTAAGAAGCACTTAAAATGTCAACAATATATCAAGCCAAGTGACATCTGCAAACAAATGATGCTTGACTTTCAGTAAGTTGTCTAACTTCACTCTTGCAATTACTTTTACTGGTCCCAGGATGATTTTAGTAGATGAATGAGTCGCTCTCAAGCTCATACAGGTGTCCTAGTAGAAGAACCATCAATATAGTTCATCACATTAGCTAGGGACTATTCAAATGCTTAAAATTAGCTTAAATAATAAATAAATAAATAAATAAAAGCAGGAATATAAACACTAACGTTTGGGGTCAGTAGAGTTTTTTTTTTTTAATAAATTAATACTTTTATTCAGCGAGGATGCATGAAACAGATCAAATTGATCAGTATACACATTAGAAAAAAAAGATTAGTATTTTCAGAAAAATATTAATCAGCAAAACAGTTTTCAACATTGATAATAAAAGTTCCTTATGCACCAATCAGCATTTTATAATAATGTGACGTAATGATGCTGAAAATTCAGTTTTGCCATCACTGGAATAAATTACATATTTCTATTACATATTTCATCTATCTTAATATATTTATATATATTAAAAGTCATTTTAAATAGCAAAATTCCACAATGTTACAGTGCTTACATCATTTTTGGTCAAATAAATGCAGCCTTGGTAAGCATGAGAAATGTAAAAAAAAATAAATAAAAAAATCCTATGGGAGTGTACATAAAAATATATGTAAGTATATTGTTTTTTTTTTAATATATATATAATTTGGAGGCACTAAAAACATAATTGTGGTCAATACTAGTAAGTTGATAATCAATTGAAAATCAGTTACATCCCAACAATGTATCATGTATCATTACTACAATTATTATTCTATAAATAATCATCAATTATATTTTAAAAAGTGGATTTTTCTATCAAACAATATAATTCAAAGCAGTAGGCTATTTATGAATCTTCCAATCTGAAACACAAAACACTCTTATAAAATGATGTCAGCATTGTCATTTCATAATTGCTTATGAAAAACATGACAGCAAAGTAAGCACTAAGCAGTGACTGAATCATCCTGACTATACGAGTAAGTGATGCGGCGGGTGTCGTCACAGACCCATTAACCTCTTAAACGTCGTCTGGCTTCTGCGTCTCCAGCCAAGGCTAGATCAAAGTTAGTCATCTCCTCTTCCATTTGCTAATGCCTGCCATTGAGGCGATGCTTTAGCATTGTGCTTACATTGCCACATCAACAGCTCCTGACCGGCAGCTCTCAGGCTGGGAAATCCCTTCATAACATGCATAGCTCTCTAGCTCTAATAATATCTCCCCTATGAACCAGCAACACATTAACCACGCATGCAGGAAGGTCCCGGCTCCGTTGCTGAACACAGCTAGAATTCCTTTAAGCAGAGCACACCACAGTTATTCCACAAGAGTGACTGGTCCCCACCGCACATGCCTCTTCTCCAGTACAGAGACTTTAAGGCACAAAAGGAAATTCTAAGTATTTATGGTGCATTTTTTTGAATGCGAGTAAACCTCGTAAACATATATTTTGAATTAGGAAATTAAAGCTCAGTCATAGATCAGTCGAAACTGTTCGGCCAATAGCACCCAGAGAAAAACAACTGCTCTCTTGATGACAACACATTATTGTTATTGTTTGCCAAGGCATATTCACAGTTCTGAATAAACTACTAGCACCAAATAGCAAACTTCAGGATGTAACTCATTCTGGCAAATCATGCTTCGTTATGCATTCGTGAACATAACAAAATGGCTGAAAAATTCCATGTACAAATCCACCTTCCTTTTTGCAATAATGCACCAAATCTGTTTTGTATAAATTCAGTTTCTCCTTTTAGAGTGGTACACTCTTTGTCCCTCCATAAAAGACCAAACATACTTTTATAATTTTTATATAAAAAAATAAAAATAATAATATATATATATATATATATATATATATATAGTATAATCATTAATGCAAGAAGATAAAAGTTAGGTAAAATTTAAAAGGAAGATAAAATTTAGTCAAGCACACACGGGCCTACATAGGGCAATGAATATCTATATATATATCACATATATATCACACCCTTATCGTGAAATTAAGCACAGCATTTATCTTGTTTGTAAACCTTCAAATTCTCAAGGGTAATTCTTACAAAAAAATGGCCAGCTTTTTTAAATAAATGCAGTAATAAAAGTGTACACACCGAAGCCCACAAAAAACAAAAAAACAAAAGGCTACATATGTGTGTGAAAAAAATGTGACTGTACTGAACAGTCTCTGTGTATAGAAGAATAAGTCAGGACACCCCTATGTTAAATTCCCATAGAGGCAGGCATTTTATTTTTAAAGGCTAGTTATTTCATGGATCCAGGATACTATGCATCCTGATAAATTCTCTTGGCCTTTGGAACTAAAATTGGAACCCACATCACATACCCCTCACCATACCAAGAGATTGTAAGGGTTACTACTTTCCATAAGATCATCTCTCAATGCAAATCAAACCAGCTATTAGACTAACTGAAAGTTTGTCTTTATCAGGAAGCATAGTATCCTGGATCCATGAAATAACTAGCCTTTGAAAATAAAAATCTGCCTGCCTCTATGGGAATTTAACATAGGGGTCTCCTGACTTATGCCCCCTGTATTTTAAGGAAGAACTCAACATTTATCTATTTACGATACATAACTCAATCACAAAGAAAATTGGTGTCCTTAAAGGTTAGAGTTTTCCTCAATTTGTTTAAATTAAGCCATTAAGATCAATTTCCAAAAGATGATTTTCTATTCCTCTTTTTTTCAACTTTAGCATGGGTGTGTTCACTTATGCTACGCACTCAACACACACACACACACACACAAAAGTAAGAGTAGTGGTATTTATCTGGCCAAGTTATTTTCCTATGGAAATAAAACAAAATGGATAGAAAACCAAGCAAAAAGCGTACATTGACTACAACATAATCAGTTATTAATATTTTGTTGGTTCTCTCTTTATGCATGCATTCATTATTTCTTTATATGACAGCCTGGCCAAAAATTATGTCTACACAATTTGGTGTGTTTCATTGCGTTAGTCACAAATAAAGCAATTGACTCAAACACACAACTATGCAATGTTTTTCTTTGTTTTTCAGTTATTTAAAGGGGCTATGTGTAGGTTTTTACTTAAAAAAAGAAATGAGCCAACCATAAGGCCACCCTTAAAAATATTCTTGTTTGCCGTAACCCGACCGACCCTGTCAATTTAGGGCCGACCCAATTTTTTATTTTTTTTCCCCTTTAGTCCGACCGACTTGCCGGTTGTAACTTGCGTTCAGACCGACCGATTTTTTTTTTTTTTTTTACTCTTCAAACGACTAATTCAAATTCAATAAAATAATTAATTATATTTTAGTTAGTATTGTGAAAGAACTACGTTCTTTCTTTTAAATAAAAACCCGTGGCGTCATACAGTCATCCGATTATGTTTACATTGGTTTAACGTTACACGTGTCATAGCCTATATCATATGGCTTGTTCGCTCGTTTCATTCAGTGTTCCCGCTTGGTAAACCCGGTTTTAAACGGGCAAAGGGGCTGAATATCAACCATTTCTATATATAATAATAATAATATTAATATTAAACAATTTGTCAGTGATGCAATTTTGCTATTCGCAGTCCAGAAGAGAGAGCGATCTCTCACCCGGATCCAAAGCGCGCACAGCACGACAGCCCTGCTTAATGAGTGACAATGAGGACAGAACGTGGTTACCTACACTTTAGATCTGGGATATTATTCTAATTGTATAGATTTCCGCTTTCAAAGATTATAAAAAGAAGATATTTGAGACGAAGCCATTACAGACGCATTCTGTCTAGCGCAACTTTCCCTTCACAGCGTTGCGCTGTCATTTCTTCCTAAAGCCCAAACGTACCGTCAGAATCAGCACGATCGGTGATTGTTGTAAAATGCAGTCTGTACTGTTGCTAAACTGCGGACGCGTTCAATCATTAAAAGAGCTGTTAAAAGCACAAAAGTCTGCGCAAGAGACGCTGTTAACAAAGCGACGCGAGCTCCGAAATGCACTAAAACGAGACAAGAAAACTAGGCTATAGCCTCATTTTGGGCTTCATGTGCGCATCTAAACTATCAAATATACATAAAATATAAAAATGATCTGCTCTGAGATTCATTTAAAAACAGTTTATGTCTTAATTGGACGTAGTTGGGAGAAAATGATGGTGCATCAGTCATTTATTACAGTAGAGTTCTGCATTCGGTATTAAAGGGGCAGTAGTCTAATAAACATGTGACGATTGAGCCAATGCGAATCAAACAACAAAAGGCAGATAAAAATCACTCACAGCTCTTGAATGAATAACTTAAACTTTAATAAGCATTAATCTAACTATGATAAACTATGCAGTGTCATTTTACATTTGATTACTAATTAAATTTCTTTTCAGACAGAGCAACACACTTAACTGAAAAGTACCTAGCTAATTTTAGACCTTCCTGAAATTAAAGCACTGTGTATATAGGCTAATTTGTATCTAATTTGTAATTGTATTCTTTGTTTGACCATGTGTTTTGTACTTGTTTTTGCTTATCTCATGTATATGCATAACAAATAGATATTTTATTCATTTTGTGACTGGCCTAAAATGTAACCGGTTGTAGGTTGCATTAACACCTAGCAGTGCATGCACAGTTTGAAGACAGTCAGTGACGTCACAATATGCTTTTTTTTTTTTTAAATTCACGATCACCATGACCAAAATTGTACTTTTTTTTTTTACACTGAATCTTGAAAAAAAAAATATAGACCTACCTACCGACCCTTTTTTTAAAAAAAATTGCTGTTACTGCAAACCAAAATATTTTTAAGGATGGCCTAATGTAATAGAAAGAATGACACCTTGACTGTCCACCACGGTTGCTTCTATCCGCCTGAGTCGGGTCCGAATTAGCGTGAAAATTAACAAAATGTGATGCCATGCGCGCTCTCATCTACTTGGACTTACATCCGTACGGCAGCCATTAGTAAGCTGCGGCAATCGCTAGCAGTAGTGCTTCAAATGGGCTCTGCGGACGGAAAAAAGCAACCAGCCTTCAGCACAACCTAGACACCCACAGAAACTCCTCGTAAGTAAAAAGAAAAAAAAGGAAAAAAATGGCTTATCTAGCGCGGCCAACGAGCATGAGACTGGCTGCAGTTTCTCTAATGGCCACTGGTGTCAGTAACTACCACAATGCTCCTTTAATTGAAATATCATATATTAATTACATTTAAAGTTCATGGATTTTTTTTAAAGGTCAATAAATGTATGATGTTTTCAAAGTCAGTAAGTAATGGTGTTTTTTGTCATTTTGTCAATATGGACCAAAATAATCATGATTGTAATTTTTGCCATTAAAGCAGCTTAACCAGCAAACAAGCAGAATATGCTGAGACCATATAGCAACATAACCTTAATAAAACCAAGCGGCAACATTCTAATCTGAAAAAAGAAGCCTACCCAGAAGTGCGAAAAACTGCAATACATCTAAAATCCACTAGAGGGAATGTCCCAAAAGGTCCATAGACCCCATGTTAAAATGTCCATTTCCACAGCATAAATTCATATCTTTGGTCCCATTAGGGTTGGGTATCGAGAATCGAGTATCGATTGGAACCGGTACTAACTTTTAGTTTTTCCCGGAATCGTTCAAAAGTTAAAATTTCGATTCCTAGATATTCACAGTCCGCCGAGCGGAAGAAGAAACCGCTGAACAACACTAACGAAGAAACGTCTACCGGAAGTGTTGGCATAACCACACGAGTCGAACATGAGTACCTTACGTCGGCGGTCCAAAGTGTGGCTTCACCTTTCTAAAAATAACAAAATCTCGGCAAAATGCAAAATTTGTGACAAAAGGAGTATTTTTACAGAAGGAGTATTTCCTTCAGAAAGGATTATTTCCTTCAGAAAGACCGTTGGTTAGCAAGGTTAGCTAAACTTTTTTGACCCTGCCTCTTAAAAGAATCGGAATCGAGAATCGTTAGGAACCGGAATCGAAACAAGGAATCGGAATCGGAATCAGAATCGTTCAAATTCAAACGATACCCAACCCTAGGTCCCATGGACTTTTATTGTATTTTTCGATAGGTTCCGAGTGCCTGACAACTGTGAGGGGGGTGAATTTTTTTCCTAACTCGTTAGTTTAGATCTAAAATGCATAACAAATAAGGGCGGTTAACTTTGATTGACAGCTGATAACGGGCTGCGCCAAGTGGAATTTGACGTCTCGGACACAACACATCATACCACCGCTGTATCTTTTCTGAAAATGTGTATTTTGTATTTCCCAAGATTTTCCAAGATGGTGCTGCCCATACCCCTATAAACAGCCTCAAAAATGTTCTTCAGAAAGTCTATGGGTGACGTCACAGACACTTTGTCCATATTTTTTACAGTCTATGAATAAAACTTTTTGGACAGGCAAATACCACTCACATTTCTTCAAATGATTAAAGGTTTGCCTAGATAAATAGCTTTTGGGAGGAAGATGACAGCCATGTTTGGACAGCCATGTGAGATGCTCACATACTCTCTCTCTTTCACACACACACCCATCAAATTATTCACACTCTCATGAAGAAATGTTAAATCCCATCTGACATATACATCACAATACAGCCTTAGTGATGTGCGTTTCACAAACACACTACATGGCTCAACATGCCTTTTGTAAAATGGACAGACACTGTGACTTTAAAAAAAAAATAAGAGAGAGAGAGAGAGAGAGAAAAAAAAGAGTCATCCATGAAAACAAAAGTGAATTTTCCCAATTTGTTGTGTTGGAATTTTTATAGGATCTTGTCCCTGATTTTGTTTCTGTTTTGCTTTATAAGGTACAGGTATTTCCCTACCTTTATCTCTCATCTCACATTGCACTAGACTGAGGTCAAAAATAAAACCACCTACAATTTGAAATAAAACTGTCACTGAAATAATCCACAAACTCTGAGAGAAAAAAAATGCTCTACCATGCAAAAACTATGCAAACAAACTATTATACTATTATATATAGAAATATTCAACCGAGTGCAAATAAAAATCCATGTGCTGGTAGCTGACCAGAACGTCCAGTTCTCTAGGGATTTCCAGGAATATTTAAGGGGCTTTTCCATTTGCTGCCTCATCCCTCTCTGTCACTGCTGACAATACACGTACACACCCATTCACACCCGTACACACACACAAAACACAAAAACAGCCATTAAGGCAAAAAGTCAGAAGGCAGCTGCTAGTAAACTATTGTTTATGAAAGGATTATGTGACTTTATCTAAATTATTAGTTGTTAATATATGAACAAAAATTCATATTTCACGCAAAAGGTAAGGGTGAGATTTTTGTTTATTTATTTGTAAGTAGCCTTTCTTATGCTCACCAAGGCTGCATTTATTTGATCAAAAGTACACTAAAGAGTAACATTGTGAAATATTATTATAAAGTAAAATTTCTCTATTATATTTTATTCGAGTGGCGGCAGAGATGAAATTTCAGCAGCCATTCCTCCAGTCTTCAGTGTCACATGATCCTTCAGAAATCATTCTAATATGCTGATTTGATGCTCAAGAAACATTTATTATCATTATCAAAGCTAAAAACAGTTTTTTTTGTGGAAACCCTGATCCATTTTTTAGGATTCCTTGATGACTAAAAATGTCAAAAGAACATACAGTAATTGATTTAAAACGGAAATCTTTTGTAAAATTACAAATGCCTTTACTGCTACTTTCGATCAATTTAATGAGTCCTTGTAGAATTAAAGAATTCATATTTTAAAAAATATCTTACTGACCCTAAATATTAAACAGTAAATGTGTTGTGGTTGCACAACGCAGATTGTGACCTATTCAGCATAATTCACCCAAAAATCATTTACTGCACAACCTTTTTTTGGTGAAAAGGAAGATGTTTAGGAGAATTCAATGAATGAAGCGTTCAGCCTTTCACTTTATGGAGTCACTCATTTCATTTGGAATGACATGATGAAGAGTAAATGAGGAAGAGAACTATTCCTTTAACGCTATCATTTAGAAAAAAGCATGATAAACAACACAATTATGTATGTTTCATAATATCAGTGCATTTATAGTTAGCGTAATAAAACACACCACTTAAAACCAAAAACGAAAATGACAAGACTAAATGCTAAGGTACAGCAAGCATCCGTGTAATAAAGAACATAAAACCAGAGAGAGCTGCAGGTGAAAAGCGTAACACAATACATTTCAGACTGTTAGTTTAGAGCTGAGAAGCATCAAGGTAATACGGATTCTGTATTTGCGCTGCAGGAGATCTCATAACAAAAATGAAAGAGAACTAAGAAGGGGAATATCACCTCTTTCTAGCCTGACCTTTTACTAGAGGAAGGCATGTGTGACTACCATAGGTCATTTACAGGAATAAAACACCATTTCAGATCATGTGAGCATATGATGAAGGTGTGATGGGTTAAAACTAATGGGGTTGCTTTGTGTGAAAATGCAAAGGAAGAGGTCAGGCTTATGTCATCTTCTCAGCCACCTTCTGCTTTCAGAAAAGAGCCTGCTCCAACTTTTGTTGAAATCAAACCCCAAATGCATGTTCCCTGTAGTGTATCACAACACTTTACGGTGTTATTCTGAGAGTGAAACTAGGCTGGATTCAAACGGTCTCGGTTTTGATCTGCACACAGCAGCACATGTTGTACTGTTTTAGATTTTCAAACTGGCTTTTTTTTTTTTTTTCATCAGCGGATTTAAATAGAGATCGAAAAATTACCAATTTGAATGATATTTACACTTTTTCACTTTTTATTGATACATTTATGATAGCCTATTCTTCAAGGTAATAATATTATTATGTTACACAGCCCCAATTCGAAACCAGAGCTTGTGGGAAAATCCACTAATGCAAAACTCACTTTGTTTTTCGCATTAAATAACTTAACTCACAAATTTAAAACCAAGGTCTAAATTTATACAGCGATGTTCAAAAGAAATGAATAATGTTATTCATCAAGGATGTATTGAATTGATCAAAGGTGACAGTAGAGACATTTACAATGCTAGAAAAGACTTCTATTTCAAATAAATACTGTTCTTTTGAATTTCCTATTCGAAGAATCCTGAAAAAAATATTGATGACAAGAAATGCTTTTTGAACACCAAATCAGCATTTCTGAAGGATCATGTGACACTAAAGACTGGAGTAATGACTGCTGAAAATTCAGCTTTGCCATAAGCTTGTAAAATATATTCAAATATAATACAGTTATTTTAAACTGTAATAATATTTCAACATTTTTGATCAAGTAAATGATGCCTTGGTGAGTGTAAGAGAGTTCTTTCAAAAGCATTAAAAGATTTTACCGACCCCAAACATTTGAACGATGGTTATTATTATTATTGGAAACTATTTATACAGCTTATTAGAATCAAAATACTGCGTTTTATGTTTGTATGCTTTTGTTTTTAGTTAATACTGTGCAAAAAATCATACATAAAGCAATTATTAAGGATCAGTTCTAAATAGGTTACCTGACACTCTTTGTTGTGAAAAAAAAAAATCAATATTAGTAAACTAAATTTGTGTCAGAAGAATTGGGTTTAAAAGTCATATACTGCTAAAAAAAAAAAAAGAAAAAAAAACATATTTTCTGATTAAAATTTGACATGTAAGACAGCAGTACACCCAGTCTCAAACTGCATCCAACAGTGGAATACAGTGTGCCATCATGGTTTTTTCCATCTCAGTAGCATACAGGCCTAAATCATGCAAGAATTTTGCAAGTTAGGTATTGCCCCCAAGGAATAAGACCATAGAAGTTTAAAGAGCTGAAAAAAAAAACTTAAAAGATCACACTGTATGAATGTTATATAGGCTTAAGTTTATAGACCATACCATATTTCTATACAACAGAGCCTATATAAACGTGTGGAATTTATAGACCCTTAACTTTAAAATCATCTCATTGATGATCATAATAGAAGCAGAGTAAAAGTAGGCTACACTACACACATACATGCAGAGGTGAGATCATCTTCATCTACCATGGATTTGGAAGACAGCTGTACAGGATTTAACCTGTTAACATATTGATAGCTTTACATGTTTCATAACTTGAAGAATCGGAGCCCAAAAGAGCCCATATTTGTCCTGGAGACGTTTAAGAGAGCAGGTGAACATCTCCGACCAAAGCAGGACACACTTTAATCACTGTAGGTGAGCCACTTTGGGTTTGCCTAATTTTACCTTTCACTAACATGAGCTACATGTCATTTTACATATGGATCTGTGAAATAGCCATCCACTTACATGAATCAGTTGATCGACGATCTCGTCCGATGATCCAGCCGTGTTTCTCTGAAGAATTTCACGAATGGAGCCACAGATGGTCCACTCATATGACAGACACACACCGAGACAACAACGTCCAAATTTACGCGGCCACAGCTCCGTCCTCGCTTCTCAAACAGGCAACAACGGCCATAGGATCAAATCGGGTCATTTTGACATCGGAATGTTCCAAAAACGGCTCGGTTGAGGTACACGAATAGGTAGAGAAGCCGCCACTGTGGCAGTGTGCTGTTGATATCAAGCCTAGTAACTGGAAAGCCCCCTTGGTCTGACTTCCTCAGGAAATCCCCGTCATGAAAAAAATGGTTGTAAAAGGACGCCATAGAAAAAGAACAGGCTGTGGTGTGGCGTCTGTCCACTGGGTGGCGCCAGAGCTCATTACAATCGCTTTCACTTCAGCGGCTCTTTTTCCACGTGGTTTCTACTAGGTGATGGAACTGTAAAATGCTTTTGTTAAATTACTGTTCACAATTACTGAAATATTTAATTAGTCAGAATCTAATTACAAAGAATCTAACCTAGGCTAGAATCTAATTACAAAAAAAACCCCGCAAGATGGAGAGGCTATTTTTCCCACCAGTAACCCAAAAATGTTTGTTGCCCTGATGTCGTTTACTGTAGTGTATTCACGTTTTCATAACTATTTAAATCCTTATAGATTCAATGCAAGTTTTATGCTTTTAATTATATCAGTTATAATTAGAATATTCTAGCCTATATAGAAATAATTTTGCAAATCCCTACGCCTTACCTGTTGTGATCAGCAATTTTCTTCCAAGCTTCTTATCACATATTATAACTAATGATTAATAACATATAATGGGTTAAATATAACAAAATGTGATGTATATGGGTTGAATAACACTCAATGCATTTGACTGTATAAATCCATTAGGTTTAATATATATGGGCCAGTTTATGACCACATTAGCTTCCACCCACACACAGACACACATAATTTCACCCCAACCATGTACATGTTATCTGCACACAAAACTTTTAAAGGAGTTCACACATGTATGGTACCATTACAGTTATTAGAAGGGAAAAGTTGGTCGAAATAAGTGAGTGCGCATGTATTTTAAATAATAACTTATTCCATTTCCAATTAAACATACAAAAAGAAACAATATTATGAACTCATCTACCGTTGATTTTAACAAAATTAAGGGCATATTGAAAAACATCAAGCATGGAATAGTAGAAATTTAGATGTGCTGCCTTATTTTAAAATTCTTAACTACACATGGCAATTCATATGTTTAAACACCCATTAGAGGGTGAAAAGCTTGACCTTTGCATGAAGAATTGTCAAAACACAGTTTGTAATAAGATTTTAAAAATCTAAGCAAAAAACAAAAAACTCACAAAAAAAACCCTCCCCATTCCATTACAACACTTTGCTGTCTGTTCTTACAGTCATCAGCCTTGGCCAAGAGATAAAAATGCATTTCGAATACACCATGTACAAGCGTCCATGATTAAACACACATTATATATATATAATATATAATGACCTAATACTAAACCAATTCAATTCACTTGAACAATTTTAATTCTCATTCTTTTTTAAAAGAATAATAAAAATGGTATTACATTTTTTTTTAAATTTCAACCACACTGGCATTTCATTTTATATATACAGTGCAGTTCTAATAATTCAATTTTATGCAAATAAATAGCTTAAAATTCCAACCAGACATCAAATAAAAAATGAAATTAAAAAATAAACGTTCAAAATAACAAATCATTTAACTAGATAATATGCTACAATAATAAAAAAGTAACTGGAAAGGGATGTTGGATTTGGACCAGATTAAAGTCCTATGAATTTTTAAAGAAAAAGAGATGGTCAAGTGACATTAAACTCCTTCAGACAAGAGATCTTTCAAGACCACAATTCATTGTTCAGTGACATTGGGATGGGTATATGGGTGTTTTATTCCCCCATAACAGACCAATTACCATTTGCAGAGAACTGCTGGAACACCAGACAGAAACTATACTTCTGTTGGCAGTGACTATAACGATGGTCCTAGTTCCTAGCTTGGTGAAGATTGTGCTCCCATGCGGTAGCACCTGTTATGGAGTCCCGGGTTCAATAGGGTAGAGAGGAGGAATGTCTATAACGTAGAGGCTTCATTTGAGGCTGTTGAAGCCTTAATGCCTCTAACGCACAGCTGCGACATCAACTGATCTGAGCTCGTCTGACCGCTGTTGAAGAACTCAGGAAACTGAGGGGTTCTGTGTTTCCAATGCTGTTTGTTCCTAAAAAATATAATTTGATGATCAAAACCATATGTAGGAAAAACATCCTTCAATTAGAGCAAGAATTTTCAGCCTGACTGGAATACAAGGCAGAATTTTGGTGGGAAAGCCCATTAACTAAGAGGCATTGATGGGAAGTTGAGAGTAGAAGAGCTACTGACCTCTGTCTGGTTTTCTGAAGGCCCCGGGGTGGTCCCCTCTTCAGATGACACCTCCATCTTCTCTTCATCTATACCCTTACGTCCCTCGACGCCGTGCTCAGCTTCCCACTCCTGCAGGACCTCGTCCAGGTTGAAACGACGCCGGTAATTCACAAAGAAGTTTTTCACTTGAACCACAGACTTGTTGCTGATCACATCAGAAATGGCTTGGAAATCCCGTCCGTACTTCCTTATAGCTGACATAGGGAACCGAGGATTGACCAGAATTTCACTGCTCAAAACTTTTAACTTTTTCAAAGTAATTTAAATAATCATTCTTTATCCAACAACCACTTGAGAAATGTGGCCAAAATTACCTTGTACTGCAAGCAGCTGCTCTTCTGTGGTCCAGCGGGTATTAAATTTTTGATTAGCCTGAGGAAAACAAAGCACATTTATATCTATTTGTGAACAACATTCATGCATAAAAATGGTAAATATGGCCCTCTATGGTGAAAAGAATTCTAAAGATGTGAATATTGTTACCTCAGATGGCCTGTACTCATCCAAACCTGTGTCTAGTTTATCTCTGAGGGCACTATTGTGCTGTTTGATGCTCTGAATCTGTAACAAGAGATAAGGGTTATTTGCATCATTTTCAAAGTTCTCCATTTTAAACTATAACATCCTTCTAAACTGCCTCACTGTCTGTCTGATTAACTTCTAGCTCAGCCTAAAGTCTCAAATATAAAATACTGAGATGAAAGTTATGTTGCTGAGAAGTAATAAAACTCTAACCTGTCGTTTTATGGTGATGAGCTCCATATCCAGCTGTCTCAGAACACTAACTGCGGCCGGGCCGCTGCTGGACATCGCCGTCACATCATCGGAGATTAAATGCATTCCTTTAGGAGGTTTCTTCTTCGCTCTATGTAGGTTCCTCCCAGCAAGTCCCTGTACCTCCTTCTTAACATGCAGAGACTTCTCTGCGATATTCACTGGCTGCGGAAACACACAGAGCCATTTGAATCTTTGATTGATGTAAAACATGTTTATTGATTTATATTGAATGTATTATTGATGTAGCAGGTTCAACAGATTTCAAATATATATTTAGAATGGCACCTTTTGCACAACTGCAGGTTTTGATTCTTGTTTCTCAAGTCCAGCAGTTCCCTTTTTAAAAAAAATAAATAAATAAAAGATAGATATCCATTATGTAAAGTGTAGCAGCACTGTTAAAAGTTAAAATAATCGAAAACAATTTTACTAAAAAAAAAGTAAAGGTGATTTGAAGTTTTTTTTTAAGAGTTTTACACCCATTATCTAATTATGTTATGCATAACCAAGACGTTATTGCTGAAAATCTGTACAAAATAATGTGCAGAAATATGTCTTTATATTACCTCTTTCTTTTCATCCTTATTTGGCTCAATTTCAGCATCCCCTGGAGATTTGCGACCGTTTTCTTCTCCTTCATCATCACTACATGAAAAATAAATGAAAGTTTCAAATATGACATTTCCTTTCCAACAATGACAATGTTGTTTTCTAAAAATAGACCATGCTAGCTTTCCATGACAGCACAATCTTTGATCAAGACTCTTAAAAAGCAAACACACACACACAAAAAAAACACCAAACATCCTATTAATATCTTCATGCTGACCTCTCCTCTCGATCTCTCTTCTGTTTGCGTGCATGGCGGTCCATCACACTCGTTTTGCTGCGCGTTTTCTTCCATGAGTAATAGAATCTAACCAGGCTTGCAATTGACTTGTCTGGAAGCTAGTACAAAAAAAAAAAGTTTGCAAATCAAACACATCAGCGATGGAAACATTATTCATAATCAAAGCTGACACTGATTCAGTTGTAGTTGAGCCAAAGCATTAGAATTTAGGACTTGAATCGATTAATAATCTGGATTTCGGAGGCGCCTCGTGTGTGATTATCACTTTGATTTGTGAAGCTGCTGAAGTGAATAATTTATTTTAATGGTGAGAGTGGTTTCAGCCATCTTACTCACCATCTGCTGGATGCGGTGAAATGTTTTTCCGTGAAAGCTGAAACCCTGTTCAAACAGCACCTTGTCTTCAACTGTCCACTCATCTGGAAAAGGGGTGAAGTTGGGAAGATCTGCCAAAGATTTTTCAATGTTGTGTTTGTGCCAAAACAGCATGCCCAATGCCTGTTAAAAACAGAAAGCTGATCATTCACTGACATTGAAGACTGTTAAAATTAAAAACAAACCTCATGTTTGATGCGGTAAGATTCAACTAACGCAGTGTAGAATATTCTACCTTATCTTATGAGTTACAATTAAAGCGTATTGAATCACAATCATTGATTGTGCCTACAAAAAAAGTCAACATAATAATTTTACCTGCTCCATATTGTACCCATGTTTTTCTTTGGCTATTGCAATATACTCATCCACTGTGACAAAAAACAAAAACAATCATCAGAACATATATCAAAATCAGATCTAATGTATAAAACTAAAAACCCTTGAAAGATAAATATTTATTTTACATATATTATACATTTCTTTGAATTAAAAATATTTAATACGTACGTATAGCCTCCTCAGCGCTACTGAGTAGCCTATATTTATAGATGAATTGTGGAATTTCTGTGCCACTAGAGGCACCAAACAGAATTTAGGAATAGCATAATGTCATACTACTAATATTCTATGCAAACTGTAGAATTAATATGCATCTCACATCCCATCTTTAAAGATAGAAAGTATTACAGACATCCCACCTTTCCCTGAAGCTCTGAAAGTCTCAGGCATATTAACAGCAGGTTCTTAACATCCACAAATTATATACAATATCCTGGAAATTGAGCGAGCGAGAGAGAAGCCCAGTTTCCATCTGGTATTGAGATGCGTTTTCTATTACAAATGACCAGCAAAGACACATTACCATTTACTTGGAATTATCATGGGTTTCAAATGCTTCTCTTGTGAACTGCTGCATGATTCGGACTATTATTTCATCACACTACACTGTCTACTGATGGCGCATGAATACTGTTGAATGAACGAACTTGTGCTGAGTGGATAACAAAAATGAATAATATGATTTAACACTCTGTAGCAATGCATGAGTTTGTGCAGGGTGGGATGTCTGGTATTATACAGTAATACTACTACACATTACACAACTTTGAATATTCGTTGGCAATCTGAACACAGCAATTGTATTTCATTGATTGGACAAACAGTCCCACTCCACACTAAACTGTTGGCTTATTATCCCATATTGGGCTAAATGGATCAAAATTGTGTCAGCATTCAGTTTCTGTAGAAATTAACTACAAATGCCTCTACGTATTAAGCTGTGTGAGTAAAGTAATTCACCAACAAAAAAAATATACACTTAAGTGTCAGAATAAGACTGGGTAACATGGTAAAATTTAAAAAAAAATGCCAATATCTGCATAAGAAAACAGTTTGTGCTGGTTTGTTATGTATACAGCCAGCTAGCATCCACATAAATGACTCACATTTGGCCTCTGGTATGCTCGGATTTGGAAACCACACTAGCATTCCCAGATTTTCTCTCTCTTGGCTTGCCTTTGCTACTTCTGGTGACAAAAAAATAAGAGAAATTAGTGTATTAAACAAGAACACATCCATCTAGTTTAATTTCAAACAATCAATTTTACTAGCAATTTTTCACTCAAAGGCCTTTTCCTAAATGCGTTTAATACATCCAAGCCATATTAAAAATAAATTAAAAAAAATAAGTAAAAGAGAAAGGTTGAAAAATAAATGTAAAATTAGTTTAATGAACGCTTTTCAGTTTGACACCGATCAGGTGCTCATTATCCTCTACCTCAAGTTTCAAATATCAACCAGCAAAAGTTTTTCTTTCATCTTTTGTTTTGTTTTAACATCTTTGTAAGCTATAACTGGCTACTTTTAATATAGGTTGCCAACGAGACATATAATTAAATTATTATTGTTGCTGAAGATGAAGGGCACTGAACGGACGAACTATTCCAACAACGAATAGTGTTTGAGGCTATTACGCCATCCACCCTGTGCTGTCAAAGAAGCTTCCAACACTCAAAAGTCACAAACCAGGATCATAGTCGGGAACAACTGCCTGATACTGCAGTCCAACTCGCATCCCGCCCGCACCTTGAGAGCGACAAAAGAACAGATTAAATAGACTGATTACATTCATCAGAAGTGTATGAACTTGTGAAGAGGGACCGAGGCTACCACCGTGACTTACCATGCTCGTCATCACTTGAGGAACCCGAACTTCCTTCCTCCCATGAATGGTTACTGTTCCCATTTGAAGTAAAACTTTTGGCCGGATTATTTACAGAGTTTCTGCCCCTTCTTTTACCCGATATCTCAGTGGTGCCCTTCTCTAACATCGCAGGCATCTTGACAGCGAATCGCAAAAGAGCTTGAAGAACTTGGGTTCGCTGGCTGCTCGCTATAGCTAAGCTAACTCAGCTCAACTGCTCTGATCTGAAACAAATAACACCGTCCTGCACTAATGCAAACTTCCCCAACTGGGCATATAGCGCTACGAATGCTTAAATATGTGCATCGAACGCATAATATTTCCCTCAGTTGTAATAATAAGTGACGTTTGTCTTTGAAAGCCGATAAAAGCACATTAGGCTGCAGTGCTAGCAGTGCGGCTGCTCTCTAGCGTTAGCTCTCTCTCTCTCTCTCTCTCTCTCTCTCTCTCTCTCTCTCTCTCTCTCTCTCTCTCTCTCTCACAGACACAAACACACACAGTTTCTAACTCTCTGATTGACCTGCTTTAACTAATGTCAGTTCCTCTTCAAGTCAGAAATGGTGCAAGCTTCTGCTTATAAAAAAACAAAAAAAAAAATCAGGCCAAGCGTGAAAGTATGGAGTTTGTCTAGAAAACATCCACGTGCATCAAAAGCAAGACATCTACGTATATATACTAGTTCTATACTCCGTATATTGACTAGTTCAGTGAAAAGAAAACCTTATGCTTCCTTGAGTGCAATAATGTATCCATATCCGTGTGGTCTCCCTCAATGGCAAACAGTTCACATTTATTCCTTAAAACTAACTAGTATATTTTCATTAGTAGGGCATATTTATTACCAGGAGCCAGGGATGGGCACACATACATTAAAATTATTTAATTACAAATACTTACTCATCAAATGTATTTAAATAAAATACAAAATACTGCTGCAAAAAAGTATTTTAATAAAATTTAATTAAAATAGCCTAAAAGTAATTTAAAAATACAAAATAGTCTTATAGTCTTGTGTAGTGTGAGAGTGAAGTTAGATACTGTACATGTAAGGGTATAGAATATCAGAATATCATTTAGTGCAGAAGATGCACTTTTAACTTACATGTTGCCACATATCATGATTAAAGATCATTACGCCTATAACACTTATTTGTATTACACAAATACTAGTTAACACTGCTGTGAGGGTGTTTCTAGTTCCACGCTTTGACAAAGTTGACATCCTTCTCTCTTCCGACTGCCATTATCAATCTCTATTTATTTTATTTTTTTGAAAGTTGTGAAAACACGGTTGTGGCATTGTTCTTCTTTTGCTATTAGAGCAAATGGGATCACAAAAAAATTAATTTAATGTAGTCTCTCATTCACTGCTATAGAAGTTTACCCAACTATGATGCCTTCCACTAATGAGAAACCCGGAAATGTGAACAGGGTCAATAGGATGCGTCACATCACATGATTTTATTGCCAAAAACTGTAAAAGCAATTTGTTAGTCCTATTTGAAAAAAAAAAATGAAAATTAGTCCATGATTTAGGCTACTCACCCTCAAGTCATCCTTGGTGTATATGACATTCTTCTTTCAGAAGAATACAATCGGAGTTTACTAAAAAATGTCCTGGCTCTTTCAAGCTTTATAATGGCAGTCAATGGCTGTATATATTTTAATCATAAAAGTGCTTCAAAACCGCAACTTTTCAGGAAATGGATATTTTTAAAATAAATATTGTGTTATCAATGTTGATGTTGTGGCTTTATATGTGGTCAGACACAGGCATGTGACGTTATATATTTAACATTCTACAAAAATCAAGCTCAAATGTTACAAGGTTTTTTTCGGACCTGTTTTGTCCATCACGGCCACAACATGAGGGGGTTGAATCTCATCCCCCTTTTTGAGCATTGACATACACTACCCAAACTGTTGTAACGGTTGTAATTCATGAACCCTTTGGACTAAAGAATTATGGTTGGTCTCTTTTAAAAGAAGACACCCATTATTTTTGGTCTCAGAGAGTCACAATGTTAGTTTTTCCAAAAGATTGAGACTGTATTTATTTACTTTGGAGTAATTGTAATTTTTATAATTAATAATGACTGGACAATAAGCTATAATAATTGAAATGTGATTTTCATATTTTGTGTTGTACCCAGAGAGTGGTAATATTTTGCATATTTAAGAGCTTGTAATCTGATGTTATGTTTAGTGTGTGTGTGTGTGTGTGTGTGTGTGTGAGTTTGATGATTTATGATGTTGTGTGCACTTCTGTATCTTTATTGTTGTACAGCTTTGATGTTAAGTTTTTGTTAAAATGTTGTGACCCCAGGAAGAATAGCTGCTGCTTAATGTAGCAGCTAATGGGGATCAAAATAATAAACATAAACATAAACACTTGGCAGATTATTGCCAAGTGGAATAAATGAATAGAATTCAAGTTTAGAAGTTTAGGTTTATTGTTATGAAATGGAATAAAATATATATTTTTCTTTTATTAAAAAATATATATAATTAGTATAGGTTTCAGCCTAAAAATGACAGAAAGTTAAAGCCATACAGTATATCTAACCAAGTTGTGTTCCAAATTTGAAGTTTATTTCACAAAAATTGAAGTTCCCATGAGATTTTTTTTAGGCGTAATACCAAAAATAGACCATTTCACAAGATGTAAACAACACTGGTCCAGAAGCACTTCCTGTTTCAGTTTGTAACTGTTTTCTTTATTTCACATGTAAAGAAAACATCTTAAAGATGTTTGTTTAACTTTTTGATTCAGTTTTAAATGTTCTGTTGGTTGTATTTTATCCCAGCTTTTATGTAGTGTTAAACAACTGAAACAGGAAGTGCTTCTGGACCAGTGTTGTTTACATCTTGTGAAACGGTCTATAGCCACCGGGTAACATTGAATTCCATTGAATTTAATTGTGCGTATTCTGTCATAACATGTTAATACATTTCGACATTTAACATGTTAAAACATCACTTCTGTCACAAAATATGGAACCTTGAGACTTTTAACAGGAATGAAAGTGAGGCTGTGAGGGATAGGCTTCAGTGTTTACTATAATTTATGTGTTTTTGGATTGTTCTGCTGATGAAAAACTGCAAAATATCTTTCCAAGGAATTTCAGTAGACAAAAAAACTACAGACAACATGAGCTGTGGAAAATTATACGCTAAGTGATCTAGGAGCTTAAAGCTTTTTACAGCAGATAACATCTGAAACACGGTCTTATTATTATAGCCTATTATATATATATATATATATATATATATATATATATATATATATATATATATATATATATATATATATCTCCTCATTGAAAGCAATACGAGGATACATGAGAATGCATAAAATTGATAAATCCAGCCCTTCATAATCTCATATTGATATACCCTGATCATATAATTAAAGTAGCCTATTTACCTTATTTTACAAGAGATCTTTTTTGTATCCGTAAGCAGAAACTTTTTTAAACTTATACTACTAACAATAATCATTAAAATAACCAAAGAGTAGAGAATGTGTAAGTAATGAATTTAGTGATAAACGTACGTATCTATTTTTTTCGGAAGAAACAAACAAAAAAACAATCATATCCGCTAGATGGCGCGCATGCTCCTCAACAAACATCTCAGTCACACTTTGTTTGATTAGGCTCCATTGTTGTTTCAGACATTCCCATCGCGTCTGGATTTCTAAATTATTATCGCCCAGTTTTATTAATTTTGACTTTAACATAGGCTACTTTTGCCCTTGACTTCTTCCAAAAGAAAAAAAAACGGGAAAAGATAGCGTCTAGGCTATCATTAATATAACCCCGAGGAAATTTAAGCGACGACACTTGATCGTTTACCACCATAAATAATAGGCTAAACTTTTTTCAGACTGGTATGGTAAACAGATCGGGTACTGTAGATCACCTCGTGAAAGAGCGCATGGCTCGTCGTGTGGGATATTATGCAACAAGAGTCGCGGTGAATGTACTGAATGCGCGGGGTCACTCGATATCGCCCAAACATACGCACACATGTGTTAATGGATGCGTCCTATACTAATAAGGAAAGGTTGGAGGCACTTTGCACCCTCGTGACGTGCGCCAGCATCCAATGGTAAAGAGCGCAGCGATATGCGCAAAGCAACACGGCTGTCCCAGTGCCCAGCATACAGTATATAAACTCTCGGCTGAGTTTGTAGTGGGGTTTGAAGGTGGGTGGACGGTTTAGGATTCAGTCGTACGAGACTACCACCTTATTGATTATTATTCCGCATGGTCTCCTGGGTTACATCTATATCCTGACAGATGTGGCTGCATTGAACACCACGAAAAACTCCAAATAGCCCCCCCTAAAACGTTTAATATAACGGCGGAACTCGCAATGCCTTTGAAACTGGGGATGTACGAGAGTCGCGCGGATTATAAATCCCCGAAACAATGCCAAAAAACCTCATTTGCATTTTATCAAGCTGTACGGGACCTGTTGCCGGTGTGGGTCCTGGAAGACATGCGGACAATGGAGGTATTTCATTGGGAAGAGGACGGACAGGCATGCGCGTTCTCCCCGTCGGAGGCGTTTCTGTACGCACTGGTACACGATCACCAGCAGTACGCGCGCTATTTACTCAACAGGTTCTCCGCCCGCGCGCTGGAGATGCCCAGCAGAAGTTTCTGCTGCTGCCAGGCATCCACCACACCGCACCTGGCCATAGCCGTCCGCTACAACCGCATCAACATCCTGAAAATGATCATGGACACCATTAAAGACTTCACAGACTGCGAGAGACGGAGCTACCTGAACCGTCACGGATGCGTCCACACGGACGGCAGCAAGACCGCGCTGCATCTCGCGTGTGATCTGGTGCGTCCCGAGTGCTTGATTCTTTTGCTGGGTCACGGGGCCTGTCCTTACGCAAAGGACCTGACAGGGAACACCCCCCTGGACTGTTTACTCGGACAGATTTGCCAGAGTGACTTCGAAATGCGGACGAAGCGCGTCTGCCTCGGCTACCTCATTTTATTCATGCCCACATTTCGCTTCCAGATGAAGAGACAGCTGCAGGACAATGCCGATGTGTGGAGGGGTCTTATAGGAGAGCAGGCCTTCCAGTTGCTCTCAGAATCATCACCTCCTTCACTGTTCGTTCAGGCCATGCAGAAGCTCAGCCAGTCCATTCCCAAAGAACAGCTGGACTCACTGCCGGACTTTTTGAAACCCCTGGACTTCAGACTGGATCAAGTTTAATGTAATAAAGCACATCTCTATTGTTTCTTCAAATATTCAGGTTTGTGTGTATGTGACAAGCTCTGTAAATATGTGAATAGCTAAGTTAGGTGTTGCACACTAGAGTACCAGCATTATGAAAGAAACTGTACAATTATTAAATATATATATATTTTTTTTGCATTTGTTGTCTTGGAGCTTCATGTTTAATATTCAGTTCATTCAAGATGCATTCTCGGTCTTTATGAATGAAAAATTAGACATCTCATCTCTGACTTAAACAGGTCACTCTAAACAATGCTGGGTTGTTTTAACCCAAATTTCGGTCAAATGTGGACAAACCCAAATATTGGGTTAAAAATGTGATTGAAAATTTGAACTTCAACTTTCACTTTCAACTGTAATTTTTTTAATTACACTTTTAACCCAACATTTGGGTTTGTCCATATTTGACCCATATTTGGGTTGAAACAACCCAGCATTCCTTGGAGTAGTGAATTACTTATCTTTATATTACAATTTCCTCGCTTTAGGATAATAAAATTATAAAGCGCTAATGAAAATAATTCCAGTAACAAAGATTATGCAGAAGAAGCCAAAAATGCTAAACAAACCAAAACATATGTGAGTTTCTTCAAAGCTCTTTTGTGAAATTAATCAAATATGCTGATTTCTTATTATCAATGTTGAAAACAGTGGTAGTGCTTAATATTTTTGGAAAAAAAAAACCCTATTTTTTTATCAGGATTCTTAGAATAGAAGGCTCAAAAAATACAGCATTTATTCAGAATATTTTGTGACATTTAACTGTCATTTTTTATCAATTAATTAAAAAAAGGAAGAACTTTTGATCAATTATAGTGTAAATTGAAGTTCATTGGAAAATTTGTTAGTGTACATCATCTGTAATATAACCACAACATGCTGAGAAACTTATTGTAAACATTTTATTTGGAAGTTTGTCATGACTAAGCATGGAGCAAACACTGCAGAGTTTAAGTCATTGATTAATATGCGAGTTCACATTCAGCTGCATCACCACTTTAACCACACTGGCTTAGCATTACATGGCCAGTGTACCACATTTATCACTTTAATCTGACTTACAATATGGTCTAAGTGCAGAACTGAAACTAGTGGGGTAGAATAGGACAAAACAATGGCAAATGTAACGTATATAGCAAACACAACTTGCAGCAATGGTTAATGGTCATTTAAATCTATTTGCATATGATGCATTATTAAGGTGTCAAAATCACAAAAAGAAAGACTTCACAGTCAGACAATAAAGAAAGAGGAGAGGAAATGAGACATCAGACCTAGCACTGAATTAATATTTAGCTACCTATGATAGAATACTCACCAAGATGCGTTCTTTGTATGGACGTATATGAGGAATGCTTATCTAGCATTAAAATACAGTTTTTTTCATAACAGACTATGATAGATTCTATCAACCAAGTAGTAAGTTCAAATTGTTTTTCAGTTGTAAGAGTTTAAAGTCAAACTGTCCTTTTAAAATACCTCACATTAAACTGCAACACATCACTACAGTGTAGGCAGAGGCAAGTCAGAGACCATGCTCTCTATACGACTCGTGTCTCACAGATATTTGTCAAATGCTACCATGATTTTACTCCAGTCAAGTATTTAACAAGGTACAAGTGTATTTACAGATAAAGCTGAATCCCTTAACTTGCTCAACTAAAACCGACATAAACCTAGTTCCTTTTCTCATGAACCCCCCTTCCCAAATGCCCTCTTGTTTGTTAATCTAAGCTACTATTGTGATGCATATTTCCTGTTCCTATAATTATGTTTAATGAAATGAGTTTGGTCAAATAAGAGATATTTACATAATCTATACTTCTAAAACAGTGGACTACAGATTAAACAGATTCACATGAAATATTTCCCTATGTAGTGAACAAAGTGCATTAGGATACATTACTATTCAAAAGTTTGGGGTCGGTAAGATTTTTGTAACCGTTTTTGACTCTCTTACGCTCACCGAGGCTGCATTTATTTGATCAAAATACAGTAAAAACTAATTTTGAGAAATATTACAATTTAAAATAACTTTTTTTTAGGTAATGTATTTGAATTTTCAGCAGAGAGCCGAAGTTACGACGTCACTCTGTAGGCCAAAACGCGGAAGTGAGTTAGAATTTTAGCACTCCCGGTTCCCTCGCTCTAAAGCCTATGGGATTTTTGAATGGGTTTTTGCTAAATCACCTGAAATAAAGTCTGTGGTGAACAAAGCCTCTAAATATTTTCACGTTTTGATCTATGACATAGAACACACAGTTATAACCTGCTTGTGTTTTTTTTTAAACTTTCTTGTGTCTGCTTGTGTTTTTAATTTTTTTATATAGGCTTCAAAATGTATAAATTTTGGATTAACTTGTAAAGATTATCTTGATGGACAAAACATGTAAGGGTCACAACTCTTTGTTGAACATCTTATATTTTGCGATTTTCCAAAAGTCAATGGGGAAAATGCATAGCTTTTCGATCGGCACTCTATTACTCCAGTCTTTCTTCAGTGTCACATGATCCTTCAGACATCATTCTAATATGCTGATTTGGAGATTATTATGTTGAAAACAGTTGTGATACTCAATATGTTTGTGGTAATAGTGATAGAGTTAGATATATATATATATATATATACATATATAAAGATATATATAAAGGTAAAATTATTTGAAATAGAAAATGTCTTTACTATAAATTGTGATCAATTAAATGCATCCTTCCTGAATAAAAGTATTAATTTCTAAGTATAAAAAAAAAAATACAACTGACCCCAAACTTTTGAATTGTATAACGGAGCCTCATTCTTCAATCAATGCAATCAAACGGTGCATGTGGATATCAAAACTTAACAAATAATATGCTGAATAAAACAATATGGGTAAACATTTTAAGGTCACAAGGTGCACAAGCTATTCCCTCAGGTATGTTTCAACAGCGTAATATACTCAATAAGGATTTGAACGACATGAGGATAAGTAAATGATGACAGACTTTTCATTTTCAGGTGAACTACTCCTTTGAGTAAATGAGTAAAGTGCCTATAAAGAAAATTCACAGAAAAGTGATTCTGGGATGATTTGACACAATTTGCGGCATCTAAATCACCTCCCACTCTTCCTCCAGCTCCTCTCCACTCAGAGAACCTGTGTTGCCATGGTTTTTGCTTCTATTGTTTAGCAGACTCTTGGTAAGGCGCTGGTTGAGAGCACCATTAGGAGCGACTGCCCACAGTTCATCCATCGGGGTCACTGCAAAACCACTCCTTGGTAAGTTTTGATAATCTACGTGTGCAGATGTTCATTTTATCATTAAGTATGAACACTAACCTGCGAGCCAGCTGACTAGTCCTGGGATCTTCTTCCAGTAGTCTCCAGCAGGGTTCTTCTCTGTAATGCCATATCGACGAGCCACTTCACCGTTATAAAGACGAACCCAAGCGGTCCTCATGCTTACGACCAGTTGACTTGCCTGAAGTCCTACAATTAGGAAAAAACAAACATGACCAGTCAAACAAGTTCCTGCTCTAATTAAACACATATGAAAGTGAGTTGAACTTTGAATCAGGCTGACAGTTTCAATAGAAGAATAATAAAAACAGTGAATGAGATTATGTAATGGAGGGATACCAGGAATGTGCTCCCATGCAGTCCCAACAGGCATCTCCTCAGTGATGCCGGTGCGCACGTGCACATTGCCTCTGTTGTCCAGTGCCCACAGCATTCGGTCATTAGAGTTAGTCTGAATCTTCACCAGATGAAGCCCAGCAGGCTGCTCAAAGACAACATGAGAATAAAAGACTGCATAAGGCTGGTGAATTAATGAGAGTGTACTCCAAGGGCAAGATAATCACTCACTTAAAAGGTCATGGTAGGAACTGTTAATAATATATATATATATATATATATATATATATATATATATATATATACTGTATATATTACTGTAAATTATACATTTAGTATGGAACCAGTAGCTGGTTTCATTGATCAATATCAAATATATAAAAAAATGTAATATTGTAAAATATTATTGATTTGAAAAATTATTGACTTTTGCTCCAGTCACACAATCCTCCAGAAATCTAATATGCTGATCTAATACTTAAGAAACTTCTGTTTTTAAAACAGTTGTGCTGCTTAATATTTTTATGAAAACCAACTTCTTTTAGGAATCTTTGATGAATATAGAAAGTTCAAAAGAACAACAATTATTTAAAATTGAAATCTTTTTATAACACTATAAAGATTTACTCTTATTCACTTTTAATCAAATAAATGCATCTTTTCTTATATTCAATTATTAATTTATTTAAAAAAAAAACTGACCTCACACTGTAGTGTATTTAAGTAATAATATACCATTTAAAATGGAAGCGAGCTCATGGATGCTAAAGTCTACACTACAGAGGGGATTTTGCAGTCAATAGTCATGTCAAATGCTTGTTTACCTGTTCAGGTGGTTCAATGCAGATCCAGGCAGGCAGCATCATGCTGGGGTTCAAAGGTTGAGTTCCAACCCGAAAATACACCATTCCATTAGCATCACATGCCCAAACATTCTGACTGCCACAAGACAAACTGAGAAACCTCACGTTCCCTGTGAGAAAGCAAAAGTGAGATGTCACATGTCAACACGATATTCCAGTGAAATAAGACTGGCATATGAGAGCATTAATAACTCCATAAACTATTGATCATTCATGTCCGTAGCACAAACAACATAGGATGAGTTACACGCAAAAACCCCTAACTTAAAGTATGGTCAATTATAACAAGATTTTTTTAAACTAAAACGTATTAAAATAATAAAAAGTTGAAACGTGTTGAAATTCATCAAGCACCTGACTGTACTGGAAGTGGAAACATTTGGCCATCACAATCCATCTGAGGGCAACTGACAAAATGGACAGTGACATTGTGCAGTGTGCCTGAGTTAAGCTCTAAACCATACATCACATCTAGAACCATTTCACAAATGTACATGTCAAGGACATCCAGGCCCATTTTCCATACTAAAACTGTGTCCTTAAGACCAGCCTACATTCATCTAAAACTGTACAGAGGTCATGTCTGTACAGTATAATATGATAGGGAAACCTTGACATGACATTTACACGTCATGGTACGTAATGAGGGCTTTGTGTTGAGGACTTTGATAGCAAATCTTAACATAATATGTGATACACTGGTACACATTCTTTCACAGCTCGTACCATCCATTACACTTTCCATGACAGTATTCATTTCACTGTGTGATTACATATCTACGAGATAATATAAATGATCAAAATGTACTGTATAAATGTAAAACTTTCATTATTGTTCAAAAATGTGGATTTTTTTTTAAAATTAGAAATTAATACTTTTTTTTCAGCAAGGAAGACACATTATATTGATCAAAAGTGACAGTAAAAACCTTTATAATGTAAAGCCAAAAAAACCAACAACATTTCAAATAAATGCTGTTCTGAAAAGAAAAAAAAAATATCCTGGTTTCCACAAAATATTAAACACCACAAATGTTTTCAAAATTATTTACTAATAAGAAATGTTTCTTGAGCACCAAATCAGCATTTTAGAATGATTTCTGATGGATCATGTGACACTGAAGACTGGAGTAATGCTGCTGAAAATGCAACCACAGAAATACATAAATTATAATATATTAAAATGGAAAACAGTTACTTTAAATTGTAATATTAAATGTTCATACATTTTTTTTATATTAAATAAATGCAGCCTTTAGCATAAAAGACTTCAAAAACATAAAAAAAATCTTACCAACCCCAAACTTTAAAACTGTAGTGTGTACAGTATATATATATATATATATATATATATATATATATATATATATATATATATATATATATACAGTATATATATATATATATATATATATATTACCCATCTATCTTAACAAAATTAGGATAAATGTATTACACTTTCTGAAAAAGTCACAACTAAAAATTTTTGCTAATTTTGTTATATAAAATTAGAGGAGTACCTTTTTATTTGTAGCTGTTTAAATATAGCAGTCATCCAAATGCAAAACTGAAAAACAAATACTTGAGATATACTTTATCTCTTATTGATGTGGTGTTCAACATTCTTTCACTGCCTTAGAATGAAACACACCTATCTACGAAATCTATACAAAAAAACAAAAGCATTATGGGTGCCTGATGAGCACAATGAATGAAAACAATAGATTGCTTACATGTCGTCACACCTGTGGCCTTTGGCCGCAAGAGCTCTTTGCACACTGTGCTGATTCATTACCAACAGAACCAGATAAAGCTGACGCTTCAGTTTACAGGATGGCCTTTTTCAAAACCATTAGTGTTTTTCTGCTGTAGCATTTTAAAGTGTTTTCCTGAAAACCAAACGACTCATTGAGAGTAAATACCACAGAACAAAGTTCATGAGACCAACCTAGAATTTAAAGAACCAGTATTTCATCTAACAAAACAATTTAAAACCAGCTGAACTCTAATAACTTTCATTGAGTCTCAGTCCGTAAGCCCAAGTCTAAAAGCATTGAAAACATCATGTACCCAGTCTGTACCCGATCTAAAAATGCTTGTGCATCAGGACTAGCCCTAGACTCATCTTTCACATTGCCAATGCAATGCTGCCCTGACGCAAACAATCCGAGACAGACAGGGCTACAGCTGCTCCATCACATGGCTCTGCCTATTTGTGTCTCTATCCTGGCATAGCAAACACACACAAACACACACACTTGTGCTCAAACACACAGCTTACACTGATTGCACTGAAGTGCAAGCAGTGTAATTAAAATATGTCTGATGTAATCAGATTAGACTGCAGCCTGCATTGTCATTTCACAGTAAAATGTTGCATTGATTGCATTCGGGAGTCTGACATTGTGAACTTGTGTCTCGTTACCAAATTCACTGATTAAAATGTGTGCTTAATGCATTCCTAAAGCCTAATCACTGCAATATTCAATACTAAAAGATTGATCTGTTCTTCTCATGACCTTTGACAGTTAACTTTCAAGCTTTATTAGAAAACGTGTTATGTAAGAACCACCTGCTTGAATTAAAAATATAAACATCACCCAAGCAACAGGCCGTTTGGGTACACAAAACCATGGCTTGCTATTCAACCTGCTAGAGGCTCTTCGATTCCAAGAAATGGAAACTAAGATGTGACAGTGAAAGCTAAGTGTGTTTAGAAAGAGTATAGGTTCAGTAGAAGTGAAAGTGGGCTGGTTATTTGTGAATTTATGACAGAAGTATGTCAGCAGCAAACCAGACATGGTAATCTGATCTAGGAGAAGAGAGTCCTTAGCAAGGTATGCCCAACATGCGTCATTCTGTCACACCTGACCACTTGAGACCCTGAGCAGCAACATTTGAGCAAATTATCTAAATCATGTGTCAAACACGTCATCATCGAGACGACTAATACGTGTTATCTAATGCATATGTTAATCAATACAAACAAGCAGCGAAAAACACTGTGGTGTTTGTCCTAATGTGCAAACATCTTTCTGTTTAGTTGTTGGTAAAATTACTTACAAAATAAAAAATAGTGAATCTGATATTTATAGGGTACAACGGGGCTAAAGGCACACCTTAACAAAAATGTGCTTTCAGTACTCCCATAAGTGTCTGCTTGCAGAATATATATATATATATATATATATATATATATAGCTACACACCGTATATACAGCCATGTGAAAACAAAAGGACACCCTTTAAAATTGTAGTTTATCAGAACATAAAAATCATCAGGTCATTAGCAGGTTTTAAAATTAGGTAATGTGCAGATGATCAACAACAAATGTCATATTACACTTTTTTTATTTATTTAACAAAAATAAAGCCAAAATGAAAAAGCCATGGGAGACAAACTAAGTACACCCAATGTTTCAATTGCTTGAAGAGCTTTTAGCAGCAGAAAGTTGAAGGAATCATTTTCTGTATGACTTTATCAGTCTCTCAAATTGTTCTGGAGGAATTTTAGCCTGCTCTTCTTTACAATGTTGCTTCAGTTCATTGAGGTTTGTGGACATTTGTTTATGCACACCTCTCTTAAAGAGCCACCACAGCATTTCAGTCAGGTTGAGGTCTGGACTTTGATTGGGAAAGTGCAATATCTTGATTCTTGTCTTTTTCAGCCATTCTGTTATAGATTTGCTGGTGTGCTTGGGATCATTGTCCTATTGCACGACCCAATTTTGGCCAAGCTTTAGCTGTCGGACAGATTGCCTCATTTTTGAGTTTAACTCTAGAATCCTTTCGAGTTCATGCTTGACTCAAAGACTGCAAGGTGCCCAGGTCCTGTGGCTGCAAAACAAGCCCAAATGCCCTTGGGGTGAATTTGCTGGGATGCCCACTCCACTGGGACGTCCACTGGCAGCTGTCTTGAATGTTTTCCACTTGTGAATAATCTTCCTCACAGTAGAATAATGGACTTCAGATTGTTTGGAAATAGCCGTATAACATTTGTCAGATTGATGGGCAGCAACAACAGCTCTAAAATCATTGCTGATGTCTTTCCTCCTTGGCATTGTGTTAACACACACCCGAATGCTCCAGACCAGCAAACTAACAAATCTTCTGCTTTTATATATAGAGATGATCACACTTACTGATGATCAGCTAATCAAGGACATTTGAATAACAGTGCCTGACTGCTACTTATTACACTCTTAATTCCTCAGGTAGCAGTACTGATGTACTTAGTTTTTCACCCATGGCTTCTCCATTTTGGCCTAGCTTTTGTTAAATAAATAATGACACAATGTAATGTTGTTGTTCATCTGAGGTTGTATTTACCTAATTTTAAGACCATCCATATGAAGACCTCAAATTATACTTAAGATGCAAAAGCTTCGAAGTCCGGTTAAAGTTTTGGTTTAATATAAAAAAAAGTTATCAGGCTTTGCTTTGGAGGTCTTTATATATATCTTCATCAATATAATATTTAATCTATAAATATACAAATAGTATGAATTTTCTTGATGCAGCTTCTTTAGACTTGGTGCTCTCACATTAGAAGATTTTAAATTTAGTTTAAATGTATACTGTAGCTGGCATGTGATCCACTGATAAAACTCTTGTCTATGGAAAGAAAACACTCTCACCAAGCTGGCTGAGGTCCAATAATGTCCAGTCAATTCCTGTAGAGCAACTGGCTGATAAAGTGCGGATGTGGACACGACCGTAGTGATCTAAACCCCAAAGAGCATCACGACAGGCAGAGAGCTGCACCATCTCTACGTCTGGGGGGAACTGTATGGTAAAGGGCCGCATCTGGAGGTCTTGGTTCCATATACAGAACAGGTCTTTCCTGCTCTGACCTAACCACAGGAAACTCCCTGTGGAGACACCAGTGAGGTGAACAAACATGCTTCAATATACAGATTTGAATTGTGTAGCCAAAGTACAATAATATTTTATTGCTTCCTGCAAGACAACAGATACTACAGGGGTGTGAATATGAAGACATGATTTGCACATACCCTCTTTGGCTGGAACAGCAGAGGAGAACACAAAGACCCATTTCGTAGCAGAGGCTGTTCCTCTGGGTACAATACTCCTCCAAAATGTCCCTGCATTAAGATGAATATCACCATAAAATGACATTTTCAAACAAGAACCAATCAAAAAGTCCTAGTCAATAGGGCAGTATATTTCACTTTTAAGACCAAACTCATTGTATCATACCAATGAGGCTGCCCTTGGCAACGTGGAAGTCGTTGCGCCCAGAAGCAATCCAGACGCCACTGGTGCTGACACTGATGAGGCTAGGCTGGCACTGGCAGGGCTGGGAGAGGAAGGCCACACGCAGACGTTCGGCCACCCGCTCAACCGGAGCTCTAGTGGCTGTGGCGACAGTCTGTGTGGCCTGGATCAAAGTCTGTAAAAGACTGCCCTGATCAAACACCACATAATCTGTGATGCTCACCTAAATGAAAAGATGATGAGAAATATTTGTAGAGTTTGTAAAAATCACATTTGTTTAAGGAATTATTTTGATCCCTTTGAAACATTCAGGCTTAGAAATGTTTAATAAATCGAACCTTTTGGAATAATGCACCTTTTTACACAAAATGTGAGATTCATCAACAGTGTGGGTTCAAAAACACAGCATGCAGTCAGAAAATCCGACCAGCTCTAGAAGAGGATTTATTGTGCATGTGGATGTGCATGTTACATATATGTACCTGCCACCAGTGGTCATCTTCACCCTGGGGTTTTTTAGCCGTGACCCCCGTTCTGAACCATAAGCTGCCCCTGGTGTCCAATGCCCAGACTGTGTTATTCTCACCCAGAGCAATACAGATGGGTTCCAGACCTTGGCTCTCACTATGGACATACATATACAATATATCAATGTTTATATTTATTTCTACAGCAAAAAAAAAAAAAAAAAGGATAAGGTCAGATCTTGTTTGCAGCGTTTTATGACAGTGGTACCAAACTTACGGGAAAACAAATCATTGAATTCTCGCAATATTTTTGAGATGATACTATGCTGATTTAGTTATTGCTTTGACATGACTACTGAAACTAAGGTCCCAACTCTAAAACCACACCAAAATACCTCACTGGTATGTCAAGGTATGTATTCGCCTTGAGAATTTAATTTTTGTTTCTAAATGCAATGGCTTATTTTTTGTCTTTGTTTAACTGAAGAATGTTTTAGCACATCCTCTTCAGAAACCATGAACAAAACTATACATGGTTAAAAGAAATATGACCCAATTAAATGTGTCAAATATACATTTAACAAGTCTGTTGAGTAAAAATCTTTTGAAATAATATTAATAAATTTATACTCAATAATGAGACACAAAAAAAATTAATTGCAATGTTAAGGACAATTTTATTTATTTATTCAATAGAAACAGTATGGTGTCCACTTTATTTTTTAATGTAAGAGTGAGTATGGCTACTTCAATGTCACTCGAATGTCCAAGGCTTCCAGTGTCATCTACTTCCAGTTATTTCAGATCTACAAACATAAGTCAAGTAAACTTTGGATGTCTCCATGCATACAGCAAAATCACAATAAATGAACAAAATGTTGTGCAACATATATAAACTTTCATATTCCTAACGTATTAAAAGAAGAAATCTAACTATACATATATTTTTCCTAAATACTTTAAATATGTACTTTTATTATCATAATCATAATAAACACTTGAAGCGCAAATAGTTTTAACTTTTTACTGCACTTTTTATTGTTCTGGTTATTTATGGCTAATGAACTGAAAGTCTCATTTACAGAAAATAGCTTCCTTCTACGTTGCAAAATAAGGTGGACCCAGCTTCGATATTGCATTATCTGGTAATGGTGGTGCTGAAGTAAAACCAGTCAAGGCCAGTGCTTCATCTATTCACTATAGAGAATTTGCTATCTGCTAACAGAAAACCACGCTGACAAACATACCTGACGGTGTCATACTTCCAGTGTTCCCCCTCCGCACAGTAGCTGCTGAGACCCTCTCTGTAAAACACGGCCCTCTGCTCGCTCAGTGCCCACACCACACTGCCCCGTGCTGCAATCTGTGCCATTGGGCATGGACAATCCACCTTCACTGACCGCGCACATGGCCTGTCCACACTCAGCCCTGAAAACACACATTACAGTACAGTACAATTCCAGCTCCTTTGTGGATATTTTCATGGTTCAAATTTCCAATGAAACCAGAAACAGCTACTAGTGAGTTTATAGTAATATATTCAGAATACTGTAGCTAATGACCTCTACTGAACTGGTAAGGGTGGTGAAGGAATGATAAGGAGCTTTAAGGTAACTGGCATGAGTCTAGTTGATTATGCTCTTCATTATTGCATAATCCCAAAGCACAGCCCAGCTCAAAGTTACATTCCATTGCAAAACATGTGACAAAAGAAAACACTTAGAATAAAAAAGCAAAAAAAAAAAAAGCAAAAAAAAAAAAAAAACAAACAAACGTGATTTGACTATTGTTTTTGTAATAAGTGTCAAGGGGATAGTGCCATTTTTTGGGTGCCATCACACCCATACATTTTCTTTTTTTTAAACACAATTAGATAATGTGCTTGCCCTTATCCATTTACTGTAATTAAACTGGCGTATAAATCAGACTTTGCCAGGATTTTTTCTTGTTTTTTACACACAGTCATATGGACCACTTTCATGATGGTTTTATGGTGCTTTTGGATCCTTTTTTAATATAATACTCAGTCCACATGGGAAGTAATTGCATAATTAAAAAATGAGTTTGGAACATCATGAAGGTAAGTAAAATAATGACCATTTAGATTTTTTTGGTGAAATGTCCCATGGTGTTATTTTTCAAGTACATACAGCACTCTCTAGTGGTCAAATAGTTATATAACAGGTAGCAGATTTCTGTCTTCTGTGGTTCTCTGTGGTCTTCTTTGGTGAAGCATGCGAGTACTTTCTTTGAAGTTAAAATACTTTCTTCTATCCCAGCTGAATATACAGACACTATAAGACACTTGTTGGTGTAAACACTTGCTCTTGTGGAGCTATCAAAACAGTTGCTCTGTTTAACTAACGAGTTTGGGATGGGACTATCCGTTTATCTAACCAGTAGAGGTGTACGGGAAAACAGTTTGAAAATAATTATTTTCGCAATTCTGTTTGGTGAGTAGTAGTATGAATTAACATCATTACATATTAAGCAATTACGAGCTTTATAGAGTCATTAAGCAGAATATGTTATTGTAATGTGAAGTTAGTATGGCGTGTTTATTCTGTCACACCTGTCTGTAGGTACAGGTCTCCATTAGTGCGAATGATCCAGGCTGTGTCATCACTAAGTGCCACAAATGCCGTATCATCCATAGCTTTGTACCAGTGTCTTTTTCCCTTGATGGTGACTTTCCCACAAGCGTAAGCGGTCATGGTCTTCTGCTCCACCTTCCACAGCAATGAGCCTGAGAAAACGCATCAAGAGATCAGACCAAAACTGAAAATTTACTTTTTATTCACATTTTTTCATTTTTATTATAAAAGTATTTTATATAAAGTATTCGTATTTGAAAATGGGCTGAACTAAAATTTTATTTTCATTTGTTTACTTGATCAATGAATGCATCATTGTTATATAAATTATAAATTCCTTATTTAAACAATCTTACAGACCCTAAACCAAACCTTGGAATGGTAGTGTGCATCTAATATAAATAAGATTTTCTTTTTCCAGGACTAGGCTTCGTACAGTCCAGAACCCCATCAACTAATATATGTTTGGGTGTATGCTGATTTAATAACAAACAGAATGAACAGTCCCTTACCTGATGGGGACACAGCCACCTGATGGACATTTTCCTCAAACCTCTGCCAGCTCAAGCTACCGTTAAGAAGACTACTACAGAAAAGGACTCCTTTGAAGTCCAGACACCAGATAAACCTGTCCGTCACTACTAGACTGAGGATGTCATAGCCAGGCCCAGTGTAACCCATCCAACTTTCAGCCAACTTCAAACAAAGAAAAATACATACAGAAAGAGATTTAAATTGATACCACAGAATATATGACATCAGTATTAAATTAGTAGTAATTTAATATGGTGATTTTCACAAAACAACAACAACAAAAAAACATTACACAACCGTTCAAACGTTTGGGATCAAATACTTTTATGAAACTAATACTTTTATTCAGCAAGGATGCATTCAACTGATCAAAAGTGACAGCAGACATTTAATGTTACAAAAGATTTCCATTTAAAATGAATGCTATGTTCTTTTAAACTTTCTACTCATCAACAAAAATCCTGAGAAAAACATTTACCACAGTTTCTACAAAAAATAAGAAATATTTCTTGAGCACCAAATCAACATATTAGAATGATTTCTGAAGAATCACGTGATGAAGTCTGGAGTAATGATGCTGAAAATTCAGCTTTGGTATCACAGGAATAATTTACATTTTAAAATATATTAAAATTAAATTGAACTTTAAACTGTAAAATATTACTGTTGTTTTTGATCACATAAATGCAGCATTGGTGAGCATAAGAGACTTTTTTCAAAAACATTAAAACATCTTAATGACCCCAAACCTTTGAACGGTATTGTATATTACACAATTATATAAATGAAATAAATAACTGTATTCTGATATGAAACAGATCTCTGATCTATTAGTTGGTTAGCTCTCTAACCTGATCAGCTCTGAGGAGCTGCATCTCTTCATCCTCTTTCTGATTAGCAGATGAGCTCTGCAGACTCAGAGCATTTAGTCCGTCCCCCAGACTAGCACTGGATGGCACTCCATGTGCATAGATGTCCTCCTCGTCACTAGATGGCGTTGGCTCAGGTTCCGGGGAGTAACCCAGTGGTCTAATGGGATCATAAGATAAGTCCAAATTAAAGTCCCCATGTGAATCATTTTTAAAATGTTGCTCTGAATCCTCCAGGGCATCATTGGCCTCCTTCACATATTCCTTCATGACATCCTGCTCGTCAGCTGCCTGCATGTACGAGAAGGTGCATTCTAGCAGCATGTCCACGTCAGGCGTAGCTGCAGTTTGCTTGTTTTCTGCAAACACATTATCATCACTGTACACCTGACACTCCATGTCTTGTAGTGACAGTGATGTAGGGCAAGGCTGCAAGGTCTCTGCTGTTTGGTTAACCGGATGCTGTCGAGTCTCTAGACTCTGTAAGGGTTCTGATGGGCTCTGAATGGGGATAGCATCAGAAATGTGGCATTCTCCACAGACGGAGCCGTCCTGGTCGGGTGAGCAGGTGCTGTGCAGGTCGAGGCTGCTGCACAGAAGGCTGGTGTGGTCAGAAGGAGGCTCGCTCATGGGTGTGTTTAGAAAGTCACTGCCGGCACCGTCCTGGCTGAAATTGCTCTCCGACCAGCTGCTGCGATCGTTGACATGACTCCCACTATCTACAGTTTTACAAGAATTACATCAGTGGATCAAATTCATTCATTCATCACACCACATCATGTGATATTAATCCTCTTACCTTGCCGTCTCCTCTTGCCTTTCTTCTTCAGCTTGATGGCCTTGACCACCAGCTCCTGTTGGAAGTCTTCTTGGGTGATGGCGCTGTATCTGCTGGAGGAGAGCTCTGAGGTGGAAGCCTCTGTGGCGGTGGGCGTGCCCTGTGCGCTCTCCCATGAGGTGATGGAGCTGCTGCGGCTGCAGGACTCCACTGTACCCAAACTGGCCCGCTGCTGTTCCAAGTCCTCTGCCACCTCCAGAGCCTCAACCGCATGACTGAATCCCTCAAAATGTTGCTCCTCCTGCACCTCCTCTGATTCCTCAACCTCATCATGTACCTCCTCTGAGCTGGGACTGGCTTGAGTCTGCTGCTCTGTAATTATGGGCATTGTCCTGATTGGCTGAGCGTTTTCCACAGCACCATTAGGAGGCAGCAAAATGGTGGGTGTGGAAAGAGGAGATGTAAAACGGTAGGAGTGGTCTAATACTGAGGGGAGAAAAGCAAAGACAGGTAAGATAAGAGTGGCCCCAAAAGCATTATTGACACTTTCTGTTTGTCAAAAGTATTGAACCAGTTCATAGGACACCTGAATAAACTCACACATGATGTACTTAATAGACTTAAGTGTCCAATCACATTTTGGGGACCACTGGTGGCAAAAAGTAATTTTTGGTAAGAAAGTCCACTATCTTTAATTTGGGGTCAATAAGGTTTTTTTTTTTTTTTTTTTTGATGAACACTTACTGTATAAGATTTACATTTCAAATAAATGCTGTTCTTTTGAACTTTTAATAAATCAAAGATTCCTGAAAGAAATGGATTCAACAAAAATATTAAGCAGTACAACTTTTTTTTAGAATTGATAACATTGAAAATAATAAGAAATGTTTCTTGATAAGAAATATATTTTTTTTTAGGTATTTTAGGTATTTTAAACTGTAATAATATTTCACAATAGTACTATTTTTACTGTAATTTTGATCAAATAAATGCGGTCTCGTTTGTCATAATAATATAACAGAGAGTTTCAAAAACATTACCATTCAAAATTTGGGGGTCAATAATTTTAGTGTATCAGCTAAGAACTTAAATATCATCTATTTGTTACACATTAACAACCACAACTCATGAAGCTACTATTCATACCAGTCGTCTCTATGTATGAAGGATATAAAAAAACAAAAAACAACAACAACAATCCAATTATCAGAGTGCCAAGGGCAAAAGAGGCTTTTTCCTATCCCTTAATATCGGAATACTGCTGATGGAGCAAAGTGCGTGACTAAAACTGCCATTATGGCATTAGTACTGCAACTCACAGTTGGAAACCAATCCCTCAGGGCAATTTGAGATCCGCAAAATGTCCCGATCTCCTTTCAGAATGAAGATTTCATTCTCAGTGCACGACACAGACACTATATCTCCACTGCTTTCCAATCCGCCAATGATGACCTTAATGAGCAAATGAAATAAGTGAGAAACAACGGTACAAATTATGTTTGCATTAGCAACATTTCAATTATGGATATAATTTAAATTCAAAGTGTGCATTCATACCTGATTGGTACAGTCCACAACATAAACACTATATTCATTCCAGCTGAGGACCCAGCCATCCTTCAGAAAGCAGCTGACCATTCCTAACTGTCTTTCTGGAGGTCTGTAGCCACCGGTGGGGCCTGAACGTGGGAACAGCTCAAACTGAGGTACATCCTGATTAAAAAGGGGCTTTAGGACATGAGTCTCTCCGACACGTCCTCGCACATCAGTCCTCCAGAGACGCAACCCTGGCCTGGCAGCGTAAATCACCAGATCGCTCTGCTTGCAAAGAGCTGGTTGGAAGCAAGCACCAAACTTGCCATTGCTGTAAAAAAACAAGCCAGATTTAAGAATTAAGCAACTCAGAAAGGAGCAATCCTGATGAGGATAGAGTACTCTCAGGCGAAGATGGATTTAAGATGTCGTACCTTTTACGTGGTTTAGTGCCCAGCTGCTGATGCGACTGCTCTTGCGTGTAGAAGAGCATTGAGCGCTGACAGGACGAAACCAGAAGTACTTTCTGACTGTATTCCAACTGAACTATTGCCGAAGTCTCTTCGAAGAGGACCACTGGATTACACACTCCCTAAAAGACCAATGAATGAACACACACACACACACACACACAAATTAAGCCATTAGACAGTAAAACAAATCAGATATCTGAATATGTAAATATCTGAAATAGGCTACTTATAAAAGCTTACTTGGTCCAAGTCCACAGCAGAGTAGACCACCTTCCCTTTATCATCACCAGAGAAGAGCTTCATGCCATTAGCACTCCAGGCTAATGCCGTAATTGTGCTTTTGTGCAAGCCCACCACATCAAACCTTCTCAGCTACAGCGAGATGACAAAAATGTGACACCATGGCCCATTTACTAATAAGATTATCAATTAGACAAATAGTCTATGCGTTTTCCTGGTAGTAGGGACAAAAAACAGCTACTTTAAAGTAAACAGGCCTAAAATAATGTCATGTAATAATTCCAATTAAGCATGTATTATCATGAAATGAACAGCAAAAAATAGTAAACCTAACCACTAATTCAATGAAATCCTTGCTACTTGAATGCTGTAATCAGAGATGAAACTGTACCTGTTTATTTCTGCCAGGCAATGGTGAAACAAGCTGAAAGAAAGCAACCCGGCCTGATGCCGTTCCAACAGCCACAAGATCATCGAAACAACTCAGCAACTTCACTGCAGTAATGGCCTCACATTTGCCCTATTAAAACATAAGAGGCAGATAACAGTACCTAACTAGATCAAATCCACGGTGAGTGCTGCAGAAGAGAGAGAGAGAGGAAGCACTAAGCAGACTTACCTCTAAATTGTATTTGTTCATCTGGCTTACTCTCCTGCAGTAAAGGTACAGCATGCCAATGCTGCTGCCAATGGCTATATAATCATTGTTGCAGTCCAGTGCGGTCAAGTAGACCAGCACCGAACGGAAACCTTTCTGGACTTTAGCAGGGATCGCATTGAGAAGGTAGTAGAGTGGGCAGAACTCCCTCAAGGGCAGCGGTGCTGGATGGTTGGCCATGATCACCCAGTGGATCTGTGCTCCCACTCCAGCTGAAGTCTGCAAAAAAGGCCCAGATTGTAAATGGTTTATGCGTTGCTGATTGTAATACAGAAGTTACTGTGCAGCTTTATACTTGTATTGTTTATTTTAATCACGTGGGCAGACAGAAACACAGCTATTCATTTATAAATCTAATCTAACACAACAAGTGACTCGTGCAGCTGTATTAAACGCATCCAAACATCTGTATGAACTAAATAGTGAGCACACCCACAAGCACTCAATTACACAACAAAAGAGAACAACTTCCCCTATTTCCCTATCTTCATCGAGTTCAACACGGTTATGCAGAATAGTTAGTGTTTTATTTGTGGCCTATGCATTACTCTGAATACATATCACAGACTAAAAACAAAAAAATCAGTCGCTTTAGAGTTAGCTTTACAGGGTGGGTAACGTTAGGGTTTCTAATTAGCGTAGTCTATGGTGAAACTTAATTACATGAGCTTTTCTGTTTCTACAGAACTTACCACCGGGAAAAGTTCACATTAATTCTGAACCGTAAACGTTTTTATAGTTTGGATGAGGGCGATCTGTTGACATGTCTGCGTCTTTGACAGATAGCTCTTGTTGACAGGCTCGTGTGTCTTCTTCGTTATGTTTTGGATCGAAACAGAAAAGTGACGCCAGCGACACCTACAGCAGCGGAAGTGAAACTCACATCGTTCAAATTCCTCTTTTCTCATATTTTGTTTACACAAAGATTTCATCAAATTGCTAGTGTTGTGGTTTTTAAAAACGAAACTGTCAATCCGTAAATCAGCTGAATGCCTTAAAGCTCTCTAAAATAATTTATTTTATGTTGTAATTTGCTTTGGGTTTCTTTTTTTTAAAAACTCAATTGACATTGTGCTTTGCAATGTCAATGTATGTTTTGTTTTTGGAAGAGGTTTAATAAAAGTTAAGAAAAAATCCACTTTTCTCTTGGAATTATTAACATTAATCATGCTGTCCTGCTTGAAATATTGTGATTTATTAACCAAACATTTTCAAACTTAACATGGATTGAAAGCAATGAGATGGAAAATATGCACAGATAATGAAAATAGGCCTTATGATATTGTCAGTGTAGGGGCATCAGCTAATTTGATAATTGAATTTATAATGAAATTATAAAATTTAATAATTTAATAATTGACTTGAAATTAAATAGACCATAAGGGCAACCAGGGAGACAGTGTTGGATCTGAAATTAAACAAACAGTACAATTACAAACTACATTCCATAGTCAGCCTCTGACTGTTTCTTGAAAATATTCTTCATCAAAGGGATGTAGGCTAGATGTAGGCTACTCTTCAGCATTAGTAGTAGGGCTACACCACATTTGCTAATCAAGTCTACTGGCGCACATAACAGGACAGGATCAATGCTTTTTTCCAATCAGTCACAGCATGATCATCTATATACCATCATAATGTTGTTACGTGTACGCTATGCTTAAAAAATGAATAATAATGATTATTGATATACAGTTCTTAAAAATTAAGAAACCCTTGCAAAATTAACAGTTTCTCTGGATTTATTATTATTTTTATTTTAAAAAACACACAATACTGATTTTTTAAGTTCAGAAATTAATATTTGAATTACCATGCAAGGGTGATATTCCTATAGTGGTTCAGGCTGCAGGACTGCCAAATGACTAAAGAAACATTATCAGCAAGATTATAAAACTTTGCATTTCTTGTCAATTAGCCTTCCACCCACTGCTGCTTATACCAATGGCAGAAATAACCACAGTTATTTTAAATCCGATATTTAGCTGTCTGACGAGCATCAAAATTATTTGCAATTTTAGTCTACATGATGTAGCCTACTGTAGGCTATGTGACTGGGTGTTTTTTTCATCACCATAAATGAGAGTGACGCACCGTCGGCGGCGCACCATCATCATCATCATCATCACACACGGTACCGGTGCTCGTACTAGAGGAGGGACCACAGACGGACATTCTGCTCAGCAGCATCCTTACAACCATCAACACTGAGCACTGGATTTTACCGAGACTTTACATGGAGCTGGACATCACACTGGTAATATTGCAGGTATTTATTTTCTAAGACAGATGGTTTCACGTCATTTATCGTTGGTGTAAGTTAGCTTTACTTCGCTCGACGGTAATGCACGAAAAAGGTTTTTTAAAACGGCCTCGATCACGTCCGTGATGCTGATGAGTTCATAATAATTCGTTCTCTCAGCATCCCCCATTTTGTCGCTTAACGTTACTCACATAAGGTAAACACGAGGTTTTATAAACACGTTTTGCGTGTTTACTCGGCAGGCAATTAGGCTACCGCAGAATTAGGCATTTCGGATTTGTTCATATGGAACAGGGGTCAGTGGGTTGTGTCTCAAACCAAAGACAGCACTTTGAATGCAGCATGATTTTTTTCCAGCTGTCCTGTACCGCAACCTATGATGCCCAACAAATATTGCACGCCTATGCTCAAAATTTTGCAGCTCGTAGATTTACCCTTAATTTTTTTTTTTTGTACAGTGTTGAAAAGGGGGTCCCCGCAAATCCTTGGATCAGGAGACTAAAATACGCCAGAAAAAAAAAAAAAAACATCTTGATATAAAAAGTAATATGACAGAATGTTGATATAGCCTATTTACTAAAGTTATTTTCATAAAATTAAAAGAAAAGTAAAAAAAAAAAAATTAAAATAAAAACATTTTGAAGAAACAAAACATTGGATTCAAAGTGCTGTAAAATAACAGTAACTAATTCTATGTTTCATTTTCATTGCAATTAATTTTATGTTCCTGCCCTTTTAAGGCTTAAACAATATAGGAGAATATCAGTGCTCTGTCTAGTGTTATTGCATTATTGGATCAATGTGCACCTGTGTTTACACTAATATTATATGGATGAAAACAGTTGACTGACCTTTTCGTCACTTCTATTTGGGTTATTCCTTATGCATATATTACAGAACAGAAAAAGTTGCGTAAGGCAATTGACATGAGCCTGTGGATGCTGTTTGGAAAAAGAGGCTGATAGATTTTGCCCTGAGGCTGATGGAGAGAGTGATCCTGACAAGTGATACTATTGGTATTGGCATACTCCTCTTCATTCTAGATCCAGAAGCTATTGTAAAAGATGTTTAGATGTGGTAACACGTTTTATTCAAGTCACAAATATATGACTCAGTCAACCAGAATCCATTAGGAAACAGAAGTAATTATTAAGGGTCAGGTCAAATAAAAATAGCAAATAGCCTACCATGCAATATTATTAAAATGACATGAATAGGCACATGTACAAATAGCTATCTTTTAAATTCCAGTAGTTTTGCAGCCTTTGATATCAACGACAATTGATATAGCAAGCTTTTCTCAAACAAAACAAACCTGGAAACCTCACATCCACTATAAAAATGGTTTTCCAAATTATGGATTATTTATTGTTATTGATAACAATTTTTACAAATATATTTTGTCACAAAATGTTCTGTATTTCTCTTCCATCTAAATATTTTCGAGCTTTTACCGCCCTTTTTCCTCTCAGAGATAAAACAAAAGTTGTTATAGACTCAAAATCATTCTATAAATCGTACTGTGTATTGAATAATTTCAGCACTATAAATAAATGTCTATATAAAAATAAAACAAAAAATGTAATAAAATGAGTATATTTATTTACAGATACATTTTCTTGAAAGTTAAGTAATGTATAAAAATCGTTGTGATGTGACCTTGTTTCTAATAAAGGGAGAGCACGACTGGCAGGATTAATGCAACATGTGCTTACAGGAAGATTAATTTCATAATTACTTATGCACAGCACTCTAATCTGAAAGTTTAAGATGTTTGTAAACACTCTGAGTTTAACACCCTCGCACTTGCCAAGGCCAAGAGGTCAGCATATATGAAATGGCAGATTTAAAGTCTGAGTCTGATTATTGTCTGTTATGGTTCCATAATGTAAACTCAGATAGTAGATATTTCACAAGAAACAAATGCCTTTGACCTTTTCCACTGACGACGTTATTGTGTTTCAGGTCTCTCATCGATTTAATCCAATTATAGGACATTCGATTGCATGGGATCGGGATGGGAGTAATATGAAATTGTTACAAATCATTTTGCTTCTAGAGATTTAGCCAAGATTATGGTTTTTCAGTCTACATGTCAGTTAAGGAGTTGTCAGTTATGGGGTTAAGTGAATTTTAGATAGATAATTTATAGGCTACAACTTAAGTCAAAAGCTGGTAATGCAATGCACATAAATTAATATAAGTATAAGCTCTCATTACTTGTGAAAGAGGCTTTTTACTATGCATTTTTACTATGCATTTGCATTTGTTCTGCATCTCTCTCAAAATGGAAAATAAACACTGTCAGTCAGATTCTGCCATAGAGGTCAGTCATAGTGCGGAGTCAGCCTTCTGTGTGCTGGTCAGCATCTCTCTACGCTGCTACGGCTACCACCTCCATCCATCTGCTTCTCGAGTATATGGTTATTTGGACCTACGATTATCTCATTCCACTGAAAGTCTATATAGTTTCTGCTAGAGAATTGATAAATGAATGTCAGAAATAAAAATGAACACATTGATTTTTGGGGTACGTAGCATGTACATAACGCTACTTTTCAGGAAATTAAAATAAAATAACTATATAAGTCAAGCTCAAATGGAATTATGAGTTTTTTTATTTTTATTTTTTTTTTTTTACCAGCGACGTTTTGGACATACATGTTTTATCCGTCATTAGAACAGCCGCATCTGAGGCAGTAAGTAAGTGCATCGCATTAAGTTTATCAACTTAAAGATTATAAAGTTTACTATGGCTATGTGGTCACTCAGTTTTTTTCTGTCATTTAGTCAAAATCTCATGTTATTAAATCTTAAGTGCCAAACACAGGCTACTTAAAGGTGCTATATGGAACTTTTCTTCTAAAATGAATCCTTTTTTTTTGTTGCATGTGTGTGAAGGGGTTGTAATCACACATAACAATGATCCACTTGTCGGGTTTTGCTATTACCTCTGAAGGCCAGTATTCCTATTTCTATGTGAAGTCTCCGGGTCGGATTTTCTGCGAAATCCATCGGATGTGAAGTGCATGCGCGCTCCTGAGCCTCTCTCCTTTTTATATACAGTCTATGCGACGGCACTGCAGCGAACGACATGAGTCTGATAACACCAAAAAACTCCTGCCTCCAGCACACAAACTCACATAAATATAAAAAACAAAACAAAACAAAAATGTATCTGCTGAAGCTCGTCAGGCCAAATGTGAATCGGATCAACTTAGGACGAAAACACGGATCAACATCGGCAGAGCGTTTGAATTATGGCGACCTCTGCTATTTATATTGTTATAAATTGCAAGTTTTCAGATATGCTGAAGTAATGATAAACTGTAATGTAAACTACAACATATATGAGACATGAAATGAATACAAAAGACTGTTCCAGGATAACAAAAAGTAGGTGCTTTAGGATGTAACTTTTATTTTATGTACCACATCTACTGTCTAACGTCAGTCATCCCACTACTATCATATTGTTTATAATACACATTTCCGGACACGTTCAGTACAGTAATGTCACTTACTACAATCGATCGTACTGTTACACTGAAATAGTTCAGCCTAGTTCACTAACCGTTTTCGTTATCATATTATACATTCATGTATGTTGACATTGCCGATTGTGAAAGATACACGAATAGTAAGTGAAATGCTTTATGCTAGATAACACCACAAATGTAATGTTATCATGGTACGAGCATGGAGCATTAGTTCAACGTCAAGCTGATAAAAGTAGCCTATTATTGTAACGTTGCGTTGGGAGTTTACATGAGTTTCTAGCATGTTGTGTGATGCTTTCTCCGGTGTGTTGAAAGTCTCAGTGTGGCCGTGTACCATGAGTGTTCGCTCTCGTGTTCGAGCACGCGCAAGAGCTCGAGCGCTCTTGTAAAAATTGGTTGCAATCTGAAACATCACCGATAGAGGCCGCTAAAAAATACATATAGCACCTTTAAGACAGTTTAGGCTATGACTCAATGCCAAATGCTAAGACACTCTTCTTCTTACCTAATACACAAAACATTAGCCTTATAATAACAGTGGGGGAAAAATTGTAAACACTATTCTAATATGATGTTATTTGTATTTAGTATGATGGTATTTCGGAATGTCTTAAAAAGCAGAAAGTCTTAATGGAGTATGAGTAACAATTAGTTAAAGGAAGGATCTAAGACCCCCATTAACACAGGAAGCCTATTGGATTTGAAAGCTAAAATCTTTTCCTTTTTTGTATTCAAAGGTTCTGTGTTTAGTGGATGATGAGGAGCTTATTGCATCTCTTAGAGAAAGAAAAGTGTTCTGTTTACCTCTAAGTTCTGGGGAAATGCGTGTCTGACTTTGAAATAAAACTAGTAAAACAAATCACAGAGGCTAGGTAATAGTTTTTATGTGTTTTAATGTTAGCTCATCAGTGGTGCTCTCTCATATTTATCTGTATTAAAACAATTGCACCAACAATATGCATTCAATTTCCATATGAACGATTTGCATAGTGCAGCAACATGCACTTCTCAAGGTCACAGCTTGTAATGACGGTCAGATCAGATTTTACTGCCTGAGTTGTTGCTTGTTCCTTGTATTGTGTCAGTAGGTTGTTTCGCCTTTCTGGTGACTCATTTGACTCTTTTAGCATGATTTTTTCATGGGAATTTGTTATTGACTCATACATTAACAACAGCTTCCCGACTACTTCGGTTGTGTGGAAGCCTCTGAGCAGTGTAATCCACAATGAGCTCTTAGAGGGGGAAAAATAAACAAAATATGGTTTGATGGTATGCTTATTTTCTATTTAGCACAATTTATTCACCTTCTCATCAAATTTACCATGTGACTTTACATATGCTTTTGTGAAATTAAAATATGGCCATCCATAAATGAGTGAAAGTGTATTGAATGCATAAGATAAAGTAATACTAAATGACCCTTAATTTAACATACGCATGTAATAAATGGCTATTGTCATGAGTCACAATAATGGTACATGTAAAAATTAGGTCTCTAGTGCAGTTACACTTTGGTTTTGATTGACAATGTTCCTGATTTGATTTGCTTTCATGTGATCCAGTCAGGGTGCTGAGATGACCAACAGTGACTGACCCAGTTTTACACAGTTATGACTAGGGTTGTTGCTTAAAAAATTCTTATGGGTGGGCCCATTCTCATCCTTGACATTACTGTGTTATGAATATGTATGAAATGGTTATTTACAGCTGCTGCAGAGACTGAAGATAAATTCTGCATTACAGCATCACTGGTTGAAAGCAATGGACTTTAGGAATAATAATCTATAAGGTTAGATATTCTTGACTACAAAATAATGCTTTTTAGTAGAAGCAGATCTTCTCAATGGGGTTTCGATTTCGACAAATCCACTGGCACAATGCTAGAGGACAGATTTAAAGTTATTTTTGTTTCTCTCACCCTCCATTCACAACTCCCTCTGCCTCTGCATGTCCTACACATTTTATGAGGTTTAAAAAACAAAGACAATTCCCTCTCCTAATGCATCCTCATCCCTTGTTCTTTGCAGGCAGTGACTGTCTAAGGATAGTCCACCCAGAAAGAACAATGAAAAAACCTGCACTCATACATTATTGAAGGACAGGAGTGCCTTCACAGATATCATGACTCCTGGAGAGCTTCTGGAAAAGTATCATAATAATTAATGTCTTCTCTCTTGAAAGCTATGGACTGAGACGTTGGCTTCTTGGTGTGAGACATATTTCACTTTTGTGAGTACACTTTTGTGTAAGGCTGCATTAATCCTTCATCTTGTCTTTTCTAATCTCTAGATTGAGTTCATAGACATTTGGAGGCAGGTAGATTTTCTAGTGATACGCTTTTGAAAGGATTAATAACTGTAAAATCTCTCTGAAAATGTCACAGGGGATCAGGCATACAGGTTATGTGACAGATTTGCTGTCTGGGGGGGTTTTCTCACAGGTTGGACATCTAAAAATCCAGAGTTCTCTTATTCCCACCCTCTTAAAAATGAAAGGAAGCAAAACTTTAACCAAACACCACAGATTTCTGCATAGATATTATGATTTACATTTTTACAAATCATATTTTAAATGTTCTCTTTTGAACCCCACTATAGTATATACACATCACATTATAGATATGCACACTTGTGAGATGCATTTCTACACAACACCTTTTATAGATATAAAAGATAATATCTGGGGTAAAAAGACTTGTCCTAGTTTCAGAGTTTCAGTTGCTGCTGCATGTGTGCGGTAGATGGTGCCGTATCCCTAGAGCCCGTTACTCTCTGGACCATTAATTGAAATTAATTTTAGATTTGCTCATGTAGAGGGAATATTCTCACTGCATGCATGAGAAGAAGATTGATGGTTTTAATATAGGTTAATCTCTTGTGAAGCTTTTGCAGAATTGTTCTGAAATGTAATTTTTTTTACCGAATGTACAATTTATTACCGAAGACTCACAAATATTTTTGATTGTTTGTCGTTTTCTCTCTTTATGTGTAGCCATGATGGTCCTGTTTCTAGCAGCTCTCATTTCAAACAGTTCCTCTCATGGAAACCTGACAACAGGTATACCATATTTATTTTTACTCAAAATTATTTATAAACAGGCCCACAGCCCCACATCTGTACACATAGAATTGGAATTGGAAAGTATGAAAGTATTTACACATTTTATCCAGTATAAATCATTTTCCTTCTTAAAACAAGACTGCATATATTAGCCTATGGAAAAGTTAGTCTGAAAGGCCAATGGAAATCTTACCTCACTCAGTTGTCTTTCTTTTTCTCTGTTCAGAATCTCCGGCGCCTCAGGGCCCACATGTCTTAGCCTCAGGCCTCGTCACCTCTCTCCTTCTCGTCATCTTTATTCTCCTCATCGCCTACATTTTGAGGTAAGAAAATACACACTCCCCAAAAACATTATTTTTTAAACCAAAAAAAAAAAAATCAAACACATTATACAGTATGTGCAGAGATACAATGAAATGTATATGAGTGAACAGCTCTTTACTTGACCCCTACTGTACTAAGCTCTAGTCTCCTCTGTTGCTAATAGCATAACTTCCTGCTACTATACTGTACTTCCAGTCCTTCATTAAACCTCTCACGCCAGCTACAAATACTTGTCACACACGTTCTCTCTATAATGAAAAGTGCTCCACTCAATGATGGAGCAACTCACAATATTTAAATGTAAAATTAATCATAACTCTTAAAGATTCACTTCCTCTAGGTCTTCTCTACACTGCATACTTTCAAACCTATCCTATAGTATACTACTGTTCAAAAGTTTGGGGCCAGTAAGATTATTTTTTTTGTAGGAAATAAATACTTTTAAAGACAGGACTTTTAACATTTGAAAGCTTCAGTAAAAGACATTTATAATGTTACAAAATATTTCTATTTCAAATACTGTATAAGCTATTCCTTTGAAGTTTCTAATCAATAAGGAATTCTGAAAAAATACACAAAATATTATGCAGCACAACTGTTTTCAACATTGATAATGTTAAGAAATGTTTCTTAAACAGCCAATCAGCATATTAAAATGATTTCTGAAGGCTCACGTGACTGAAGAAATTCAGCTTTGCCATCACAACAATAAATTACATTTACATAATAAATTACATAAAAATAAAAATAACAAAAACAGTTCTTTTAAATTGAAACATTTCACAAATTTACCATTTTTACTATTTTTTTGATCAAAAAAATACAGGTGAGCATAAGAACATAAAAAAACTTACCAGCCCCACACTTTTGAATGGTAATAAACTATAGTAAACATTTGAAGTGGATCAAAAAAAGTGCATCAAAATTGTACAAAGACTAGAATGGGTATTGTTCAAAATTCATGAATAACTTTGATGAAAGGTCTGGCATTAGTTGGTCCAACAGATAGCCCCGCCCCCAAACTCACATCATTGGTTGAGATCAAACAAACAAACAGAGAAATGTTTTGAAAGATAGAACCATACAGCCACAGTGTTTACACGAATGAGGCTGCAAATGGCTTTATTATAGTTGACTCGTCGCTATCTTTTCAGTCGCGGGAGACAAGTAGAAAAAAAAAAAAACATTTCACTTTTAAGTGTGCGTGTGTTTATGACCCTGCCGAGTTGCTCCAGCAGCAGCTGCATGTGTAGTGAAATGTGAAAGCAGTTGTGATGGTGTGTCAGCAAGTCATTCTCTCTCAGCTGCTCTGAGGAATCAGAGAACCAAACAATCTCCCATGAGAAAGAACTTTAGATTTTGGTGTGTATTGTGAACTTTCAGCCATTTTTACATTTTTTTTTGTAAAATAAAATCTGTCTGTAAATGTCTTACTTCAAAATGTCTCAGGTTTAGAGAGCAAAGGAAGGATCTTGTCGCTTCGGTTGACAAGAAGATGCCAAATGGCTTTTTGGAAGATCAAGGTAAGTTTTGATCGGTCTGATTTTTTGGTTTTTAAGCCTATATTTTTAGAACACCATTTTTAGAACTTGTCGTCTGCTTTGACTTGAGAGATATACAACAGTAACAGTAAGAAAATGTCTCTCATCCACCCTGTATATTTTTCTTCTTCTCTCTCTCTTCTCTCTCATCACTCAGAACAAACAGTGGTGCTTCTTCCCAGATCACCCTCTCCATCAAAGCGTTATTTTCCCATTCCACTGGACTCCCTGGAGGAAGAGTTTCGCCTACGCATGGCAGATGATGGCAAACTGTTCAGAGAGGAATTTAATGTAAGATCTTAGAGACACACAGACTTTATCATTCTCCAGATGCACATATAGTTTCCTTACACTTACGCATTGTGTCTTTCTTCCGCTGCTTTTCTTTTACAGTCTTTGCCTTGCGGTTTTGGCTGTGGTACCTTTGAAGAGGCAAGCAGAGATGAGAACAGAGAAAAGAACAGATATCCCAATATTCTGCCCTGTAAGTCTCCCTCACTCTTTCATAGACACACTTGCAAATTTTGCAAACACTGTGGAAGAGCTTGTTTTGAGTCAAGCAACACAAAGTAACTGTTAGGATTTGGATGGAGAAAGTTTGTCCTGGGGTTTAATAAAACACATCGGTATATTTCCTTCACAGATGACCACTCAAGAGTGCTACTTTCACATATAGATGGATATATGGGCTCAGATTACATAAATGCCTCTTATATAGATGTGAGTACTCCTAATTCAATTACTGGAACCTGTAATCTACTTTTAGTATATAAAATATAAAATATTGATATGATGCTTATATTACCTTATATCTTGACCTATAGTATATTAAAATATTTTTTTTGGTCTCAATTAATTTAATTAGTTTACCTTTCCCATAGGGTTACAGAGAAAAAAACAAATTTATCGCAGCTCAAGGTATGCAATTTTTCACCCTCTTACCAGTTGTAATTACAGAAAATTACCAGGTCATTTAATCGATTTAATGTAATCTCCCTTTTGAATTGCAATATCTTATGTTTAGGCCCAAAACTAGAGACAGTGGGAGATTTCTGGAGAATGGTTTGGGAGCAAAAATCTACCACTATAGTCATGTTAACCAACACAAGAGAGAGAAAAGAGGTAAGAGAAGATATCACAAAGCCACAGACTTTATGAGAGTTTAACAAGTAAACAGTTGCAAAGAAGATCTTGCATGGCCTTATTCAAAAACTCATATAAAAAGGGTCCATATGACAACAAAATTCAAAATATGTCTATTGTTGCCCAATATTTTGCAAACATCTGTGGTTTGTATGTGTGAAATGCAGGAAAAATGCTATCAGTACTGGCCTGAGCAGGGCTGCTGGATCTACGGCTGTGTGAGGGTGGCAATGGAAGATGTCACAGTGTTGGTGGACTACACAATCAGGAAGTTCTGTGTGCAGCACGTGAGTGGCCATTTCCCTCAGAAACACTACACCATCATTATCCAAATGCTCTGTATACTATGCTCATACACTAGTACACAAATTCTTTTGACGTGCCATTTAGTAGCCCAGAATGTAAAATATTCTGAGCCACTAAATGGCATGTCAAAAGAATGTGTGTACTAGTACTCTTGTGGAATCAGTAGGCCACAACTGACTATTTGCTATTTGACTTCTTGCTATTTGTAAGTTATTTGAATGCAAGCTGGTGTGATTTTGCAGCATGCTGCTGATGGTTGCAGACCTCCAAGGTTGGTCACTCAGCTGCACTTCACCAGCTGGCCTGATTTTGGTGTACCCCTCTCCCCTATTGGCATGCTAAAGTTCCTCAAGAAAGTCAAGAGTGTCAACCCTCCCCATGCTGGACCAATCATAGTGCACTGTAGGTAAGACTGTGGTGTGGGCTCTTCTTAAAATATATGCGGATACAGACTTAGGAAAATGAATAGAAATGTGTACAAACTACAATCAACCAGATCTATAGAGTGCAACAGTTCCCCCACTTTTTCAGTGCCATCGCTTTCTGATTTTTTTCCCCTATACGGAATTTAAAAAGCCTTTTTTAAAGCGTTTTAAGCCATGAACATAATCAACCAGCTACATTGTAAATCAGAACATTACAAAATTTGATTTGAAGCAAATTCAGAAATTGAAAAAGACAGTGTACTTTCGCTGTACTTTGATGTCATACATTGAACGGCCTGCATAGCGCTGCGTCAAGTCGGAGATTTAACTAAATTAAAAATATTAAATGATTATACTATATATTAATATAAATATATACAAATATTTAAGCAGACCATCTCAATTACGCCATTTGCAGCGCTTCATGGGACTCTCTGATTGGGGGAGGGTTTATTCCAGAATCAGAATCCAGAAATTCTGCTGTTAAACAATTCGTAAAAATAAATAAATAAATAATGTAAACTGATAGCTTTAACAAAAACATGTACCATTAATTAACAACCTCAGAGAACACTGCAGGTCTGCCTAAATTCAATATGGAGAAAATGAATGTAATTTTTACTTCAGGACCCTGACTGTTGTACTCGATTGGGGTGTATTTCAGTATGCTAGTGATTTATTGGGCAAAACACATTTAATACCCTGAACATTTCAACTAAAACAAACAGTCTGAAAATGCAAAGTATGTAGAAACAACCAGGAACTCAAATGTATTGAGGCTCAGCTGTTAATGTGGGATTGTTAACACCTCAGCCAGAACAGACTTTCTCATGTGTGAAAAGGGCCTTTTTGCAGTGAAACGACAAACTGTAACTTTTTCAGGTCTAATACACTATAAAGCAAGAACCTGCAATATTCACACAATTGATTCCACATTTAATTGAACTGAGATAATTATCTATCCCAAGATATTAATACAAATGAAAAGACCGTGCAGTTTTGACTACATTATCTCATTATCCCTCATTCCATGCCCTACTTTACATCTCACGACTCATTTTCTCTCTGTGTAGTGCTGGGGTTGGCAGGACTGGGACGTTCACTGTGATTGACGCGATGATGGATATGATGCACGCTGAAGGGAGGTTGGATGTGTTCGGCTTTGTGTCCAGAATAAGAAAGCAGCGCTGTCAACTCATTCAAACAGATGTAAAGGACTTTCTGCTGTGTTTGACTCATCATTTCAGCAGTGATTGGCCACTGATATTCCTCTCTCTCGCCTCACAGATGCAGTATTCGTTCATTTACCAGGCACTTTTGGAGCATTACCTGTTTGGTGACACTGAGCTTGACATCGCTTCATTGGAGGGTCATCTCCACAAACTCCACAACACACACACACACATGGACCGAGTGGGTCTGGAGGAAGAATTCAGAGTAAGAAGCACATCAGTTCAAGGTTTTGCTAAGAAAGAGTACAGAAAGATCTCATGCGTTATTTTAAACATTGACAAAAGTGAATAGCTTCGAAAGAACAGTGTGTTCTTTCTAACATGTCTTTTAATTTGGAATCTCCTCAGAAACTGACTAATGTCCGCATAATGAAGGAGAACATGAGAACCGGAAATCTGCCTGCTAACATGAGAAAAAACAGAGTACTGCAGATCATCCCATGTGAGAAACTATATACAGATTTATCATTTTAGCTTCTTTCTTTCTTTCTTTCTTTCTTTCTTTCTTTCTTTCTTTCTTTCTTTCTTTCTTTCTTTCTTTCTTTCTTTCTTTCTTTATTTATTTATTTATTTATAATTAGGGATGCACCGATATGAACATTTTGGCCGATACCGATAATTCTTTATACTTGAAAGCTGATAACCGATAGATTGGCCGATAAATCTAATCCAAATTTTTATTTCATTTTTGAGAGTCTGAATACAAAAACAAAAGTCTCACCATTAAAATCCATATCCCAATCACATCATATAGTTTACATGGACTATATGACAGACTTGTGCTGCACTAAACTGTAATTTTAACTAAACATTTTTTGTCCAATCATATTTCAAGCAATTCCAAACCATCATGTTGAACAGTGCATCTGAAGCAACTCAGCTGAAGGAAATAATACATTAATTATCAGCTTTAATATATCGGCCTAATTCTCTTATCAGGCCGATAACGATAACACTAAAAATTTACATATATCGGCCGATACCGATATGGCGGCCGATATATCGTGCATCACTACTTATAATCATTATCTTGTGTTTTTTTTTACCAGATGACTTCAACAGGGTCATTTTATCAATGAAAAGAGGGCAGGAATTCACAGACTACATTAATGCATCTTTCATAGATGTAAGTATATATTATTAAAATAATGATATTACTTGATGTGCACTACAAATATATTATGCATTGCCAATATCAAATGCAGAGTAGTGTGTAAATCTGGCATGCACTGCAAAACTAGTGTGCATCTATTAAAAGCTATACAAGTTGACTATGTAGAATTAAAATAATAGTAATTTTGCACACATACAGGCTATTTATTCAGTTCTTGTTTTGCATGCACTTTAATAAATATATTTAAGACCATTAAAAAAAATTACAAATGCACCCATAACATTATGCTTTACCATTGCAGGGTTATAGGCAAAAGGATTACTTTATAGCAACTCAAGCACCTTTGGCTCACACTGTGCAGGACTTTTGGCGCATGGTATGGGAAAGGAAGTGCCACTCTCTTGTCATGCTGACTGAACTGAAAGAGAGAGAACAGGTATCAGTAACAGAGTTTAATGGTTTATATTTGAACTTTTTTATATTTATATATGAATCAACGTAAATAAATGGTGCATTTACTCTTTCATGTCTGAAGCATTCATGCATTCCTTTCCAACAACTCTCTCTCCAGGAGAAGTGTGTACATTACTGGCCAGCAGAGGGCAGCGTTTCATTTGGAGAGTATGTACTGGAGCTGAAGAGAGACACACTTTGTGAGACTTTCAGCATTCGAGACATGCTGCTGTCATATGCACCAGTGAGTTAAACGTACAGTGAATTTGACCATTTTATGGTCCATCATACGCTTCACTTACATTAGGAGCTTCCTTTATTGTGCTAAATTTGTTGACCATTCTAAGGCTGAATTGGGCTGTTTGCAGGAGAAGCAGAAACGTCTAGTAAGACAGTTCCATTTCCATGGTTGGCCAGAGATTGGAATCCCGTCAGACGGAAGGGGAATGATTGACATAATTGCTGCAGTGCAAAAACAACAACAGCAATCTGGAAACAACCCAATAGTGGTGCACTGCAGGTACACACACTCTTTATCTCTCCCTCACTTAAACACACACACACACACACATTCTTCTTATGTTTTATGAGGACTTTCGATAGACATAATTATTTTTATAATGTAAAAATTGTACATTCTATCCCCTAACCGTAAACACAACCCTTACAGAAAACTTTATCCATTTTACATTTTCAAAACAACATCATTGAGTATGATTTATAAGCTATTTAACTCATTGGGACAAAAAAAATGTCAACGATTTTTGGTATTACTATCCTTGAGAGGACATTTGGTCCCCATAACATACAGTAGGGTTTACCAGGATCCCCCCCAACGACTCTGTGTGTGTGTGTAAGCCTGTAAAACCGATCATAAAAGTGTGTATTTTTCTTCATGACATCAGTGCTGGTGCTGGTCGGACCGGAACCTTCATTGCCCTCAGTAACATCTTAGAGCGGGTCAAAGCCGAAGGGTTACTGGATGTATTTCAGACAGTGAAGAGTTTACGCACTCAGAGACCACATATGGTCCAAACCGTGGTAAGAATGCAAAACACTTTACATAATTCATATAGATCTCATGGCTTCACTAACATATTATAGTATGGACTTTTTTTAGATCTGATGGCTTCACTATATTACAATATGGAAAATAGTATGATAAAATAATAGAATAAATCGTTTTTGACTATCAGATCATTGTTTGCATTATGATAACATATTTTCATTTGTTTTCTCAGGAACAATATGACTACTGCTACAGAGTTGTGCAAGATTTTGTTGACATCTACTCTGACTATGCTAATTTCAAATGAGTGCAGCTTATCAACACACATTTATATTACTGAAGAAAACAACAATATTATTACTGTGGCTTAGTGACACTCCATGCACTTGACATTTCCTATTCTTGCTATTTATATGCAGTTAAGGTAATATTTTGGATAGGACCAGATTCCAGTGGCTTAACCATGTCTTTTGCATTACGTTTTTGTTATGTTTGTGTAGTCATCTATATGAAGACAGCTTTTTTTTCTTTTAATATGACCATAATATTTGTACATTAACATATTTTTTTGTTTACTACAAAATTATTTTATTTAAAAAAAAAAAAAAAAAAAAAACTGTTCACAACTGAAGTGTAAAGCATTCCAATCTCAGTATTTGTTCATTCCTTCTATTTATACCACAGCTTGCTTCCCAGAAATGATCTGCATGGTTATTTGTGTGTACTAGTGTACTAAAAGTAATTAGAATACTTCCAAATTTGAATTTTATGGCAATTCTTGGCCAGACTCTGATTTGCATCAGCCCTGATAAGTCACTTGTTCCATTTACATGCTCTTCACCTTTCACGTCAACCTTCAACCTGGGATGTCCAGCGACTTTAAGCAGGCTTGAAAGTTTCTGTGATGACAATGCTGTTTATTACTAGGACTTTAAGCCAATCAAATAATAAAGAGGCGAAAGCTGTGACAGATACAGATGTGGATTAAAGCATAAAACACTCAAAGGAAATAATAAATCCATAATGATATTTGGTAGTGAAATTTTGTCATAAAGGGTTTGGTGAAACCTGTGAAAAAACAAATGAACAGCTTCCTGCTTTTTTGAACAAGGTCGAGTAGAAAAGCTCTTCTGTACTGTCAATGCGGTGTTCTTGAAACAGGGTGATAAATTATGAAGAAAATGAGGAAAGACGTATGCCTTAATCCTGAATAACACCATTTTCTGCAATAAAATGTTTCAGTCAATACTTGTGACTGTGTGTGCGCATATTTTCAGTCAATTTTACTGTAAAAATGCAATCTAAGCATACAAGCTTTGTAATAGCATTCGATTTTTGTAACGCGCAAGTTTGTAGTGCACACTATGTAGCATACTTAATTTGTAGTGTACAATTACATCAATTTGTTCCTCAAAAAAGACATTCTACCTATAAAGAAATAATTTATAGGCTAGGCCAGCTTATGCAAAATGTTTCATGTTCACTCACATTAGGTGAAGACCTTAACACACGAAGACAGTCATCCCCGTAACCTGAAAAAATCTGTTCTATTTTATGGGGCGAGTCGCCTCAGGGGGGCAGACATGTTGTTTATGATTCTTAAAGCGCTTATAAGCATTGGCTGAAATTGCTAAGTAAACATATATTAGTGGCGTGCATGAAACTGATAGTATTGGGAAGATCGCGGCACTCATTTTGAATAAAACAGTTTTTATCTAGAATACTGGCGTTGAGTATAAGAGTGCATTTTAGAGTAAATGTCTTTTTAGTTGATGTTTTAATAAAAGTGCTTATGTTTGGTTTTTTTTTTTCATTTGTAAAAACGTATTTAATTAGCAATAAAAAAAAATATTGAGGAGAAGTCCAGCCTCAAGGACTATGCTCAAGTCAAGATACACTTCCAAAACACACTGGGCGGGGTCTGCGTCCTGTGTCAGGAATGACGCTATCCGATTGGCTGACGCTCTCATGAGTCCACAGCGTTCTAGCATCGCTCTATGGCGCCCACAACACTGAACGTAGCTATCCCAAGTCCCACAGGCTACAAAAAGGGGCCTTTGATCATTGAAGGCCATGTTCTGAGTTGTTTATTAAAACTCTGAATATGGAAAACACTTTGTACGAGCAGCTCCGTCTCATACGCCGATCTAGTGACGCGTAATTTATGGGTTCGCTGGCTCGTGAGGAAGAATAAAGAGAATCTTGAGGACTCCAGCTGGATCGATGGTCAAACTGGACATTCAGGTCGCGTGCATTTCTCCTCGCTAACCGAATTAGAGGATGGCTGGAATTGGGAACAGTTCAACATCTGGAATGGGTGACATCATCCAGCTGAATGTCGGAGGAATGAGGTACGCTGACGTCATGACTTCTTTACATAAACTCGAAGTCAAAACAGTTTTATTTGGGATGAAATGCTGTGCAGCGGCTTTAGACTTTTAAGTGATGAGCGCAAATATTTAACGGTAACAACCATGTCTTAAACTACAAAGCACATGATTTTGAACTCAGTCTACTAAACGTCTTGAACAGGGCCATGAATATTATTACGTTACATAACGGGACCAAGACAATACAGTTCCTTCATCCTCCGGTTATACGTGTCCTATACTAATCATGATATATCCCAAAACCCCTAAAATATCATCGTAATTAAAGAAAAAACGAAACAAAAAAAAAGAAAAAGAAACAAACAAAACAAAAACTTACAAGATGCCACAATTTCCCCCAAAATTCAATGTTTAAGTTTAAGTTTGCTATATACAATTGTAAAAATAATAATAAATCAATTATAATGACACGTTTTAGGTGACCCCTATTATTTTTTATTTGTTTTACTGTTGAAACAATAACTGTAAACTGCATATTAGATCATTCAGCTCAGCTCAGCTTCTGATCAATCAGAAGTAATCATAAATCGTATCTACATGCTTTCAGATTTAGCACATCAAGGCAGACTCTGACATGGATTCCTGACTCCTTCTTCTCAAGGTAAGATAAGATGCTTGAAGCAGCACCACTGCCTTGTTATTTTTTTTTTTAACTGGGAGAAAGTTTTGAGTTCTGAAGTTTGCGCAGGCTATGTTATATATCAATCTGAAAAGTTACAGGTAAAATTTGATTTGTTATGATATAAACCCTTTAATAGATCTCTCAGAATTATCACACCAGATATCCTCTTTGTATGCAAATTTGCTAAAGCTCTATCCATTCTTGTTGAATTATTAAACTAATGTAGTCATTATACTATGGACATTGCATAGCTTTGTATAAATGTATTTTTCCTGCCCAGTTTACTTAGTGGGAGAATATCAACGCTACGGGATGAAACTGGAGCTGTGAGTAGAAATATGTATTTTTAAGTAGCAAGAAAAATGATTTGATTGACCCAAAGTCCCAAGTTCCATTTGTACCTGTAATTGTGTATAAAAATTAAGAAAAAAAGTTTGATAAAAAACATTTATAAGTTTTTTCAGATGCAATAAAATTAGAAATGTTTTCCAACTCTGAATCAGATTTTTTTTTCTACAAGATATTTATTGATAGAGACCCAACAGCATTTGCACCCATTTTAAACTTCCTCCGAACTAAAGAATTGGACATGAGGTGAGATATGATATGCCTATTTGATATCCATTTCATATCCCATAAATATATACAATCTGTATAGTATTTTATGCATGTAATATTCCTGTTTTCTCTGATAGGGGGGTTAACATAAGTATCCTGCGACATGAAGCTGAGTTTTATGGTATTACACCATTAGGTATGGCATAACTGGACTAGATATATCTGTTAAACCATATTTTGTTGCATCTATGGATAATTCTTGCCTTGTGTTTTTATTTGTCACTGATATGGTTAGTCCGCCGCTTACTGCTTTGTGAAGAACTGGAGCGATCATCGTGTGGAAGTGTGTTGTTTCATGGCTACCTCCCTCCGCCAGGTAGGGTGAGAGTAGATCTGTAGAAGAAAGAGAATAAAACAGTCACCGTTTCTTCCTCTCAGCCAAATATAACTCTAACATCAGTATGTGCCTGGTATTTGCGTCCTTCAGCTCTCCCAGCGAGGAGCAATGCTGGTGGTCAGGCTGCAGCTGTTGCAGGTCCAGAGGAGCATTCAGGCCCCAGTGGTGCAGAGGGGGGTTACCTCCGTTCCTGCCCTCTGTCCTCTCTCCCAGGACCCTCTGGGGCAGATGGACCGCAAAGACTGGGTGAGTACAAGCCTTACAGGAACCAAATATAGTTTAAAGATGCTGAGTAAAAAACACATGCGTGGATATAAACCACACTTTTATAAAAAAATGTAGTTCTTTTTTAGTTATGTAGACTAAAATACCCATGCACATGTATGGGTTTTTGTAAAATATATATATATAGTTTGATAAACAGTAGTTTAGCAATATCACACAAGCAAGAGTGCTGACACCCCCGTCCCACCCCAGTACTGTTGTGTTATCAGCCTTTTGAATTATTCATATAGTGTATACACACACACACTATATATATGAAAACTTTCAATGTACCTTGTTCTGAAAAAAAAAAAAACAACAACATAAAATGCTTGTTATTGTCATTTTTTAATGCATAAGCTTAACTTTATTTCTTAAATTATGAATACATTTTACTATTAGTATTACAGTATCCACTGAATCGCACAGAACGGGAAATATGGTGAGGGTTTTTATATAAATCATAAATACCTTTAAACTATAAAAGACAGTGATCATGATTGAGTTAAGTCTGAAGGTTTTATTATTCTGACAAATGTAGTTTGAGTTCAATGCACTACATTTAGACCTACTGGTGTTTAAAGACACTAGGTTATATTATTTTGTATTTTTATGTTGAAATAGGATCACCAGTGGACCCTAGAAAGGTGCTGATTGTGGCTGGCCATCATAACTGGATAGTAGCTGCATATGCACATTTTGTCATCTGCTACAGGTAAAGCTACATATTACATGAGTTTCAAATATAAAATAATAAAGGTTATACTCACCATAGGTTGACTGTGATTGTTCTTTAGGATAAAAGAATCATCAGGCTGGCAGCAGGTGTTTTCCAGCCCTTACCTGGACTGGGCCATTGAGCGGGTGGCCCTCAATGCTAAAGTTGTGGGCGGCCCACATGGAGATAAAGACAAGATGGTGGCAGCGTCATCGGAGAGCAGCATTATTTTGTGGAGTATCCAGGACGGAGGGAGCGGAAGTGAAATAGGTGGGAGGACAGAACAGAAATGAAATGCACAGTCACTCATGTGTGTCAATTTTGTGAGATAATGTTTCTCTGTCTTTGTGAAGGTGTGTTCAGTCTCGGAGTACCCGTTGACTCTCTGTTTTTCATTGGGAGTCAGCTAGTCGCCACCAGTCACACGGGAAAGGTAGGAGTGTGGAACGCCGTCACCCAGCACTGGCAGGTAAAGCAATTCAGATTTTATTCTACAACAGTCATGCCAGGTTATTTTTTTTCATTAACAAGCATATAATCAGCTTACATATTTGATTATGTCGTTTGCAATATATCACTTGTCCAGGTGCAGGATGTGGTGCCCATCACAAGCTGTGACACCGCTGGCTCCTTTCTCTTGCTGGGCTGTAATAACGGCTCAATTTACTATATTGGTAAGCTGCTTATCTTCTGTCAACTGCAGTGAATTTATTTTTATATGACATGAGTCATTAATGAGATCTAAAACTGGCAGTAACAGAATCCGTGTTGAAAATGTAATTAAAATTGCATAAAGACATCAGTTTAATTAATTTCACATAGTAAATAGGTTACAAACTCATATGCAATGCATCATTCAAATGTAGTTCTGTGATCCACATATTTGAAATGTACAAAGTTTTGTCAATTTTTAAAGGGATGGTTCACCCAAAATTGTGTCATTACTTACCCTCAAGTTGTTTCAAACCTGTATGAGTTTCTTTATTTTCTGTTAAACACAAAAGAAGATATTTTAAAGAATGTTGGTAACCAAACAGTTGACGGTAGCCATTGACTTCCATTGTAGGAAAAAAGATGTAAAGATGTAAACAACACTGGTCCAGAAGCACTTCCTGTTTCAGTTTTTTAACACTACATAAAAGCTGGGATAAAATACAACCAACAGAACATATAAAACTGAATCAAAAAAGTTAAACAAACATCTTTAAGATGTTTTCTTTACATGTGAAATAAAGAAAACAGTTACAAACTGAAACAGGAAGTGTTTCTGGACCAGTGTTGTTTACATCTCGCAAAATGGTCTATAGAAGTCAATGGGTGCCTTCAACTGTCTGGTAACCAACATTCTTTAAAATATCTTCTTTTTGTACATGAAATATGTTAAATGAGAAGATGATAAAGGAGATACTTAACTAACCGTATTCTATCCACTCTCAGACATGCAGAAGTTTCCGCTGAGAATGAAGGATAATGACTTGTTGGTGACAGAGCTGTACCACGACCCGTCAAATGATGCCATCACAGCCCTCAGTGTCTACCTGACTCCTAAAACCAGTGCGTCCAGTGATGGTTAATTACTCAATGAAGTGGTGGTGAGTCTGATCAGTCACTGTGCTTTTGCAGGTGTGAGTGGGAACTGGATTGAGATAGCTTACGGAACCAGCTCAGGGGCGGTGCGTGTCATCGTTCAGCATCCAGAGACCGTTGGATCTGGTCCACAGCTCTTCCAGACCTTCACTGTCCACCGCAGCCCCGTCACTAAGATCATGCTCTCTGAAAAACACTTAGTTTCAGGTACAAACTACACAGACACTGGACTAAATAATGAAAAATGATGGTGATCTATAATTTTGGCCATGTTTTGTTGAAGTGTGCGCTGACAATAATCACGTACGCACGTGGACGGTGACTCGGTTCAGGGGAATGATCTCCACTCAGCCAGGATCTACTCCACTGGCCTCATTTAAAATCATCTCACTGGAGGAGACTGAGAGCCACAGCAGCTATTCCTCCGGCAATGACATCGGTGAGAGATTTGATTGTAGATTTCCACCATAACAGGAAGTGAAGGTACAAGAAGAACTAAGAAGCTGCAATTTTCCTCCATTGTCCTGTGAGCTGAACTGCTGTTCTAATCATGTGCTGTTTCTATTCAGGTCCATTTGGAGAGCGAGACGACCAGCAGGTGTTCATTCAGAAAGTCATTCCAATTACGAACAAACTCTTTGTTCGTCTGTCCTCTACGGGGAAGAGGTACATGTTGAAATCATAGACTGTAAAAAATAAATAAATAGCAGTTGTGCAGCTTAATATTTTGGTGGAAGCTATGATAGATTTTTTTTTTCAGATTTATATAGAAATAGAAATGATTCATAGCATTATAAATTTCGTCACCGTCACTTTTGATCAACTTGATGCATCCTTGCTAAATATGGCTGAGAAGTTCATTAAAGATCATTAAAAGTCATTATTGTGTGATAAGAAAAGCATTGAATAGATATTAGCTTATAAGTAGCTTTAGAAATAAATATTGATACAATTTTGAATTATCTACATGTAAACTTTTAAGGCTATGTGACCATATCATTATGGGCATGAAGGCTTGAATGTGAATAAAAATATACTCTAAATATGAAACTAAAACCACCAGTAGGTTGTGCTAAGTTTTTGTGTTGAAAATGACATGATATGCAAAATAAGTATCTCATTAAATAGAATTATGAGTGTACTATTAAAAATACCACAATATCGCCGACGTGGCATTTGATTTAACATGGCCAGTCACTGCTGTCAATTATGATATTACAAATCTTAGCTAAAAAGTATATCACACAATATAATTAACACGTGGAAAAAAAAGAATATTGTAATATACACGCACATATATATTTTATTGTTACAGTAGTTTATCTTAAAGCTCCCCTATTATGCTAATTTAAACGTCCTTCCTACACCGTTAACTAAACCTAGTAACGAACAATGACGTCAATTTTCAAGTTTCACTTTAAGGTTTACCCAGCACTTATTGATATAATATAAAAATAGTATGAATGAATGAATAAATTATTTTTGTATTGATGTTTTTCTCTCTGTCTTTCAGGATCTGTGAGGTGCAGTCTGTAGATGGCACTACAATTACTTGTTTTACAGTGCGGGAGTGTGAGGGCTCGAGCCGCATGGGCTCCAGGCCACGCCATTACCTCTTCACTGGCCATGCAAATGGGAGCATTCAAATGTGGGATCTCACCACCGCTATGGACACAGTCAACAAGAGCCTTGATGATAAGGCTAGGCGTGAGCCAGGTCTGATTATTACTGTAGTGGAAAAAAAGTTGCATCTAAAAAGCCTATTGGATTAAGTTTAAAAGGATTTTTCCTGTTTGCAGAGGTGGGAGGTCCAACTGAGGAGGAGCTCCTGAAGCTACTTGACCAGTGTGATTTGAGCACATCTCGCTGTGCCACGCCCAACATTAGCCCCGCCCCCTCAGTGCTGCAGCACAGCCGGCTGCGAGAGTCCTGCTCCAGGTACTGGAGTCCAAAATCGGAATTATTGGAATAAAACTGCAGAAGATTTAACTCCATTATTTAGTATTTGGGGACTAGATGAAATATAAAATTTTGCTGTCATTAAAATAGTCAAGCTCAAACAATGATAAAATTCAGCATGTGTGTATAGCTTCGGTACCAAAAAAGTTTACATTTTATATATTTTATTTGGATTTGACGTGAACAGATCTTAAAGCTACACTGTGTGATTTTTACCATCATCTAGTGGTGAAAAGATATATGATCATCCGGCGAATATTAGTTTCTTTTCCTCTCAATTCCGATTTCGTTTTGACTTCTACGGTGGCCAATGTAGTCCAAGATTAACATGGCTTCCAGTTCGACCTTGTCCATGATTGTTAACTCAAACGTAAATGCGAAAGGCGAAGCTTGAATTAACGGGTATGTCCCTCTTTGGCTAATGTACATTCAAGATGGAGGGGCAACAGGGCGACCGACATTAGAACCCCTTACCCGTATGTATTTTCAATGGCATATTATACACTCACGAGAATACTTTATTACTTGAACGAAGTAAATATACATTAATGAGGACATATATTTTTGAAAGAACTAAGTGTTTTTAGCTATGAATAAACTAAAAGAGTTACACAGTGTAGCTTTAAAAAAAATAGTTGTGAATGGTAAAACTATTTGTGCTACAAACCACTGAGTTTATGATTATAACAATATGTTAAAATAATATAGTAAGAAATACCAGTTTGCAATATCAAGCAGCTGTGTTATATAGCTACAAATAACTGGATGACACTGGAAGCCAGACACATTCTGGACCAACTCTTGCATTAAAATATAATATTAGCAATACATACAGTATTTTGTCATTTTTACAGTCTCCAGCTGCAGGCTCAGGAGCCCATCTTTGAGACAGCTACCTACGGAGCCCTGCGGCCGTACCGAGAGAGCCCCTTGCTGGCCCGTGCTCGACGCACCGAGAGCTTCCACAGCTACAGAGACTTCCACAGCTTAAACCTCACCAAAGCCCTGCTGGAGAACCATGGACAGTGCGGATCCACCGAGGACGAGACACGCCAGTCCGTGGGGGAGAACAGCACTGAGGACGCAGACAAAAGGAACTCTACCGTGGATCTTTGGGGGTCTAGAGCTTCCGAAACTCAGTTTTCAGCTGCACGCAAACCCCCAGACAGCCCTGGAGACCAGCGACGAAGAGTTCATTTGATGGAGGAGGGGGCTGCGGACTGCAGAGCGGAGGGGGGGAGGAGGAAAGGGACATTTGAAGCGAATTTTCTAAGTAGGAAAAAGGCACCTCCGGTTCCACAGCTGAGTCCCCCACCCACAGCAACTGATGGAGGGGGCAGCGACTCGTCCGCAACCGCCTCACCCTCGCCAACGAAAGTGGTCACATCCCCACGCCATCGCAAGGGCCCTAACGCTGCATGTGAGTGATGCTTTACTCAGATTTGACATACACAGAGGTCATACCAAATACAATAATCTCAAGGTAGTTGAATCGATGATTCCAGAAGAGAAGCGTTTCAGGATGTAGATGTGAATGTTGATCGTAAGGTTTGGCAGGATGGCAGCTGACAGCTAAAAAAAAACCTCACTGTGTACAAAACTAAAGGGAAAATCCTCCTCAGAAATGGCCGCTTGGCTTTTCTTCATGTGTCCTGTTAACTAGTTTAGATTTTATTTTGCTCTCTTTTGCTTTTTACAAGCTCAGAAAATTTGATTTATTTGCCTAAAGTTCACTGGAGCAAATTAACAAAAACTAATTCAACTAATTCAAGCCTCAATTATAAAATCTTGCAAAGAAACTATCCTACATTTGGCCTCAGATAATTTCTCAAATGTGTGATTTTAAGAAAAGGCTCCTCCAGATCTGATATCTATACATCGCAAACGATCTTAAAGGGATACTCCACTTTTTTTGGAAATAGGCTCATTTCACTACTCCCCCAGAGTTAAACAGTTGGGTTTCACCGTTTTCAAATCCATTCAGCTGATTTTCTGATATTTAGAAGAATATCAGTAACCAGATAGTTTCTGGTCTCATTGACTTCCATAGTAGGAAAAAAATATACTATGGAAGTCAATGAGACCAGAAACTGTCTGGTTACTGATATTCTTCTAAATATCAGAAAATCGGAAGAATGGATTAGAAAACGGTAACACTCAACTGTTTAACTCTAGGGGAGTGGTAAAATCCCTTTAAAATTTTGTGCACCTGAATGGTTTCAGATCTCCGCTTTGTGAACGCCCCCTATTATCATCAACAAGAACACCAGTCCAAATCCTTAGATTTTGAATATTCGCAAAACTCTCTGTCTCAAGGTAAAGTACCACCTGCTTCTAACCTGATGCGGCTAAGCACTTTTTATAAATATAACCCTACGTGGATTTTAGCATACATGCTAAGATCAAATCTGTGTATACGCACGTTTTATAATTAAGGCCCCTGCTTTGTACGCCTGTACTTTCGCTGCAAAATCTAAACAAGCAATGTGTTTGATTCTAGGTTACAGATTTCTAGTGTTAGATTTATCTTGTTTTTGAAAATTGAAACATGAATTTAAACTAAATTCACCCACGTATAATTTATAGGGATACTCCACTTTTTTTCTTTTTTTTTTTTGAAATTTTACCACTCCCCCAGAGTTAAACAGTTGGATTTTACCATTTTCGAATGTACTCAGTCGATTTTTTTTTTTTGATAATTAGAAGAATATCAGTAACCAGACAGTTTCTGGTCTCATTGACTTCCATAGTATATTTTTTTCCTACTATGAAAGTCAATGAGACCAGAAACTGTCTGGTTACTGATATTCTTCTAAATATCAGAAAATCGGCTGAATGGATTTGAAAACGGTAAAACTCAACTGTTTAACTCTGGGGGAGTGGTAAAATGAGCCTATTTCCAAAAAAGTGGAGTATCCCTTTAAAACCCATTTCTTTCATGGGTCAACAAATGATACGCTTATCACAATGTCTGGGCTGCTCTATTCCATACAATGAACGCAGATGGAGAGCAGGGCTTCTCAAACTCCAAAAAGAAAAGAATGTAACAATATTAAAACAAAAGTGGTCCATTCGGCTAATACTTTATAGTCAGAGGCCAGTCTGAGGAACAGAATGAAGTTGAAGTTACAATTGAAAGCCTTGTCTTGATGTGTTGACATACGAGGTCCTATTTGCTATCATTGTATGGAAATGGTCAGTTTAGAAACTCCAAACTACATGCTGACAGATTTTTGGTAGACTATTGCTTTAATGGCTCGCTATTCTCGTATAAATTGTTGCTTTATTAAAAATGCTACTGTCCACTAACGGTACCTTCAAAACACTATGATGCACTTTATTGTCTGTCTTAACATCCCTTTATAATGAAAGGATTGAAAAGGTGAACTTCAACTAATGATCAGGTTTGAAGTGCAGGTTCGACTCAGTTTGCTCTCTGTGAACTTTTAGCATGCATCTGCAGGAGATTTTTTTCTTGCGCAATCTATTTTTGGGATTCATTCAGTGCCTTTTGTTAATTAAGATGCAGCGAGAAATCAAAACAGATTTCACTTTTTTCCTGACGTGAGGGTTAGGTTAGTAGGATTATCCCATTATGCAACTTGTTTAAGTGAAGCCAAATTTACAATTTAGCTCACAGAATAAGACACTTATCAAGAAAAGAGAGAAAAAGGAAAAAGTATGTTTAAAGACAGCTGCCAGTTTTAAAGGTAATGCACAATTCAAAATGAAAAATATTTGTATTAAAAATGGATTTTCTCTGTATTTAAAATGCAAACGTCTAAATTAATCAACATGTTGTGAATAATGTCATTACAAAGTATAATTTTATCATTTGCATTTCGACTTCTGTTAATAAGAATACATGTTAATGGATTATTTATATTTGACATATTGGATATCGGATCTTATTTTGCATTGTAAACTGATGCATGGTCACTTTTCCCCTGTCATTACACTTTGTGTTCAGGATATATCCTACCAGAGAGAAATATACAGTATATCTGTGATACATATCCAATATAGGCTATTAATATAGTTATATGTTGCAAGTGAGATTATTATTTTAATTGTAACTAAATAGAAGCCTTTCACTAAGTATGTACTTACTATGATGGGAATGATGAGATCTCATTAATGCTATGCAATAAGTGTAAACATTTTGTTGACATTAGGCCACATAGCCTGAAATTTAATAATGAGTAATGAGAAAAGCAGCAAGTTATTTGGACAACAGCATGAAGCTAGAAAAATGAATGAAAATAATAACCCCTTGGAAGATTTGCATGTTTAACCTGTCAAATCCTAAAATTATGTTCATAAATCTTTTAAATCCTTTTTAAGGATAAAATGGTTTGCCGGTGTATTAACTTTTTTTGATAACAAAACCTGCACACATTTATTTTTATTCGATTTTAGCAATCTAAAATTAGTCTTAGTATTTTTTTCCCCCGTTGAACATTTCTAAAAAGATTCCCATTTATTGGCTCTCTGATTTTCAGTGATGGGCAATATTAAATTGACAAAAGTATGATACTTTATGCTTGCATTCAGAAATAGTCATAACCTGATTTATGTTTTCAGCCTGGATACTGTATGATTTCATCCCCAGGCAAGATGAGTCCTCTTCATTTCAATATGCAGATTAGGTATGCTATATCTAACAAGACTGCTTTATGTTTTATCATATCAAGACTTGTTTTATCTTACCTGCTGTGCAGATCATGGTGTGGCTTAAAGAGGAAATCACATCTCATGCTAGATGAAAAATGGAAAAAAATATGTGAAAATGGTACAGTACATGCACTGCAGATTGGTACTCAGCTTCTGTACATCTCCAGTGGCACAATAAAGTAACCAAATAGAACTGACTCTTTGTGCTTTTTTTTAATAAGTATGGAAACATTAAAATCACAAGCACAACAATTTTACATTTCACAACTTTCTAGATCAATGATTGTCTAGGAGCACTTGTTCCATCGTACAAGACACAATAATCACACAAACCTCCGATTAAACTTAGCGTAAGCTGTTTTACAAAAAAATAAAAATAAATTATTGCAACAATAAATAATACTGACCATCTTATGTTTAAAAAAAAAATACATGTAAAAATATATTTTTTTTAGGGTAGTGCCATTTTAATTTTACTAATGTCTATGTGAAATAACAATAACGTGTATAAATATATTCACACTTGACAGGTTTAAAACAACCTATGAAAAACATCCACGTGTGACATTGATGACATTTTTGCAGTTTAACTTGACTTGACATTTAAGACACTTTGTCCATTGGCATCATCACAGTTGCATACACACTACTGCTCAGTCTAGCAGGCACAACACCACATTAGCTGTCATTTCCATTAACTCTTTCCCCGCCAGTGACGGATTTATCCAGCTTTCCTGGTTTGCACTGTTATACGATAGGGGGACTCTCTGAAAGAGTACAGAAGTTCCGTAACAAAAAACACGCGCAAAAAGAAGCAGGAACAAGCGACAAAAGCATTGCTTTAGCATGTTGTAGTCTTTGAAACATGACCTTTTTCAGCTTTTTGTTCAAAATGTTGCTTTTTGTTTGTTTGTTTTGTTTAAAACCAAAAGCTCTGTATTTTCTTTTGATATATATATGGCATGTTCAGATATTTATAAAACCAAATATTCTAGGGGCCATGAAAGTTTTGTGAAAATTAAAAATGCTGGCGGTGGCTGGCAACTTTTCTTTTTTTTATGCTGGAAGGGAAAGAGTTAATACAGATAGTCTAGGCCTAGGATATGTCTACTAGATTGATTATCTTCCTCATTCATGTGTCTGTAGAGACAGAAGAAATGGACTTCCTCTCTATGTTGGCCTGAATCATTTGGAGACTCAGTTCATTAATACTTTATGATTGCGGTAATATTTCATAGCTACACAGCCAGTCATAGGACTCCATTTAAAGCTAGAATACTATAGTGCTATTTTAAGAACAGTTTGCTTCCTCTGCAATGCATCAATGCTAAGCACATTTTACAGCAAAGATCATCTATATACGATAATCACACGTACAAGTATGAAATCGGGGGTTGGGTATGTATTAAGAATCATTTTAATATTTTTTTAATGTCCCTTTGGAAAAAAAGTCAAGAGTTTTGGGCGACATGACAAGAGGTAAATTAATATCAATTTTCAGTTTTGCAAATGATCTGCAGAAGGTGAAGCTTGAATGGGTTTAAAAATGTCACTGTAATGGATTTTATACCTCCAAAAATACCAAAATATAGTTCTAAAGATACAAAATTCTGTTTAAAATCCACTTAGTGCAAAAAAATCAAGTTTGAATGGGCATTACGTTTCTGGGGCCGGATTCATAAAACATGCACTTCTAAACTGCTATTTTGTTCTTATTTTCAAACTTAAAAAAAAAAAGATTCTATTCCCAAAACAGTTTTGAAGAATGTTCTGATCTTTTTTCTTAAGATTGTTTTTCAGATTCATTGATTGAATTGCACTTAGTAACATTCTAACGAACAACTTGTTCTTGGGTCGATGAGGAAAAATCAAGGCTTGTGAGTGTGTAAAACCCTGAAAATACGATATTCAAAAAGACTTTCTTTTAAAGTAAAATAAAAGGAATAAGCATGTAGCAACATAAATAAGTCATTCTATGATTAATATGGAAGCAATGAAGTCAGAGGTAGTCAATATGCACATCCACAAACAAATCTCTGATAAAAGAATTCCAGCATTATGAAAAAACGTTATTTTCCTGTTACATTCCACTATGTTTTATCATGGACAAACCAATATACCATCTCTGCCTTATTTTATGATTGTAAATGTGAAATTCACTCATCTGCAGAATAAATTGGAGAAGAAGTCTATTCCCAAGGACGTTCTCCGTGTGAAGGCTTTACAAGTGAGTGTCTGTAAACATGGTTTGCTCCTTCTTCACTGAGCTGTAGCTTTTAATAGTCTCCCCAAACTCCTCATCACCCACATACTGCAAAAAGATAATAGTCATCATCAGCTTGGACAAATCCTTATCCAGGCTAATTAAAACTGTGTAAGAAAGCACAGGTCAGAAAAAGTACACGTAAATGCAATGACTTTTTCTCACTGTATTATGTCTGGAATATTTGATATTATGATATCAACTGTTATATGTTACTTAATATTTTTGTCTACTGTACTATATAATTGACCGTTGTCTCTGACAACCAATTTCCTACATTACCGTTCAAGTCAGTATGATTTTTTTAATGAAATCTCTTGTCCACCATTTATTTGCATTTATTTAATAGAAATACAGTAAAAACAGTAAAATTATGAAATATTATTAGTTTAAAATAAGAGTTTTATAAGTTTAAAATGTAATGCGATGCAAAGCTTATTTTCAGCATCATTACTCCAGTCTTCAATCAATCTAATTCACTGATTTGCAGCTAAAACATTTCTCATTTAAATGTTAAAAACTGTTGTGCTGCTTAATATTTTTGTGGAAATCATGATGTTTTTTTCCCCTCAAGATACACCTAGGATGTATCTTGAGGGTGAGTAAATGGGCTAATCTTCATTTTTGGGCTGAACTAACCCTTTAAAAAGAAAACCTTTGAACGGTCGTGTGCATATTTATCATATCACTCTGTATGTATAATACAACATTTGCTCTCAAATCAGTAATATCATATAAATGTTGTATTTATGTGTAAAGTAAGCAGAGTAGTGTACTGTTAGCCTACTAGCATTGACGTTTAAAATCTTTCCACGTCATCCCTTACGAGAGACTATCTCACCATTCCGCTGTCAGTGCCGTGCAGGTCAGCGTCCCATGATTTCTTATCTTGAGTGTCGATCAGCTGACTAACACTCCGATGCAAGGAATTCTGGGAATAGGCATGGCTCAGCTGGCTCTGGCTGGGAACGCGGAGCACAGACATGCTGGCCTGATAGCTGAGGTTGCTGGTGCCTCCGATCTTAGTGTCAGTCAAACCCTGATATATCAATATAAAGCACAAACCCACATCAATGCACATTCAGTCTCTGTGAGTCACTTAGCAAACAAGAGGTTCATAACTACACACATTCTGCATGCAATGCCAGTCAACTGCAAAATAAAATCCAAAACATAATGGAAATTGAATGAAATAGAATCACACATGAAAAGAGAATAGTTTTTTACTGCTTGTTCATGCAAAAGTGGAAATGCCACAAAAGACATTCATGTCTGTAGTATAAATACTTAGGTATTTGTAATTAGAATAAAAAAGAGTAATAGCGAGTTTCGTTAGCAAGTACCACTAATGAAGAAAAGGGCAAAACATGCCAATGCAGCAGGCCATGGAGATAATCTAGTCCTGAATTCAACTCAGAGAGCTTGTACCTCAGTGTGCATGGCAAAACGCTTTAGTGTTATACTGCAGGTGGAGTCCCGTCTATTGTCAAACTGGGAAGAGGAGAGAGAGAGAGAGAGAGGAGTGCGCTTACCATCGGTGCATCGGGCTGAAGCAGAGCAGTAGAAGCATGATTAGAGCAGAGTTCAGAGGAAGGGCTCTGGAGTAGATCAAAAACAGACAGCAGATTCAAAGAGAAAGCCCACAGTTTCAAGGTTGGGAGTGTATATAGGAGTATACAGTGTGTTTAGTTCACACGCTCGGCTCTTTCCCACTAGTCACTGAGGCAGTTTTTTTTAAATAGTATGTGAAACAGAATTCATGTAACAACAAACATGATTTTGGTCATATGACCTCATCAGATTGTATGCTTAATTCAGCTTCCAGGTATAAATATGGGTGAATTTCGCATGTCAACTCAATGTTTGTGTAAAACCGTTACATATCTGTCTTATAAATAATGTGTCAAGCAAGAATGCATGGTCAAGTCAAATTGTGGGAATACCCAGCATACATTGCACATATGGTAGTTCTCTGAATATTGTATTTATTAATATTTATATATTATTTATTAATATTAATTATTTATATTTATTAAAGAAAATATGGATATTTAATGCAGTATGTACTAGATACACATATACACTACTGTTCAAAATTCGGGGCAGTAAGATTTTTAAAAATGTTTGAAAGAAGTCTCCTCACAGCTGAATTTATTTGTTTAAAATACAGTAAAACGTGAAATATTATTACAATTTAAAATACATTTTTTCTTTGTTAATATATTTGAAAATATAATGTATTTCTGTGATGTCTTCAGTGTCAAATGATCCTTCAGAAATCATTCTATTATTCTGATTTGCAACTCAACAAATTAAATAAAACTAACTAAATAAATAAATAAATAATCTTATAATTAGGAATATAGATACAATTTTGAAACCAATCGTTTTTGTGGAAAACGTGATGCATTTGTTCTTCAAAAGAACAGCATTCATTCCGATAGATAACTTTTGTAACTGTATACATGTCTTTACTATCACCTTGCTGAATAAAAATATGAATTTCTTTAAAAAAAAAATCTTGGTAAACCCTGGTAAAAGTAGTATGCTAATCTGAACATAGTTACAGCGTCCATGACATTGCCTGTCATTGTCTCTCTATCGCCATACAGTAACAGTGGGAAGAAAAGAGTTAGCGCTCCCTCTTCTGGACATCTGAAGGAAATGCATGTTGCAGCTGTGAGTGTAAAAATTTGTGCAAGTATATGAAAAATAATTTGTAACTTTTGTGTTCCACTTCTATAATTTAACATACACTTTTATGAAATTATTACAATTTGTAGAATGTTACATTAGCTTTTTTTCAGTCTCTCACCAAATAGGAGTCATTAGGCGGATACTTGGTGCTTCTCCTCTGCAGGGGCACTATTGGAGGTCTCTCTCTGATGAAGGGAGGCTTGCTCAGGGCTCTTCTCAGCACCAGACCCATTATCAGAGCCAGCAGCATCAGACCCATGAACGCCATAAGAATGATGAACCATAACTCGTTATAGAACTTGTATTCAGCCCCATACAAACCCGTTTTACCTCCAGAACTGGACTCCACTGCATCTGTGGGTAACAAGTGAGATGCTTAGATTAGTAAAAACGGCAGCTATTCCACAGATTACAATACTGAATAAAAGAGAAATTATTTTTATTCATTTATAATAACTTTTACACACTTGTTTTAAGGTTTAATTTTATGAACAAATTGAGATATTGATTAACACATCTGCCAGTACTTTCATATTACCTCGTAAATGTTTGCATTGTCATTAAAATATATTATAATTATATAAATAATTGTCTAATTATACATTGCATATTTTCAGCAAATGATCCTGTGGGACTTTTTATTATATTTCAATTCCTAAAAAGTTTTTTACCTTTTATTTTACATTAATATAGTGAGCAGAGCTTCAATGAGCACTATGAGTTTGCAACACTGATACTGGCACAGGAACAGCTCGGCTCAGACAGAATGGAGACATTGCTCGCTTTTTCCGATCACTTTCACCTGCCAGGCCTGAGTAAACATACCTATACCAGTGGCCGTATTGTATTTGATGACAGGAGAGCTGGCGCTGCCGCTGTCAGTGGTGCAGGTAACTTGAAATGCAAAGGCTGAAGTGAAAAGAGACAGGAGAGATGCTGAGAGAGGGGACAGAAAAAAAATCAGACCCAGCCCGAGGTCATAGTAGAATCATAGTTGTCATACTTTTATCAGAAGTGCGTGGGATGTGCAGTGAGCTGTGGAAGCCGCTGTAGATGCGCAGGTTGTTCTCGGTTAGCCTGTATTCTTCCAGACGCCCGTTCAGAGAGAAAGAGCCACTCCAGTCCAAAAACACATTGGTGAGGTTACTCTGCACCACAAACGGCTCCTTATACCGAGGAGCTACAAAAGAAACCAGAGAGGGGTTTGATTAATTTGCCATAAAGGGTAGGAATAATTTTTCAAGAATTTCAGATGGTAAAAGCCAATGAACGAGTGGGAGTGCATGTAATCAGAGCCATACATTACATCGAATCCCCGAACAAGAGCGAGTCCTTACGTTCTTTGAGTGTAGTGATGGAGACCCAGTCAGACACAGTGCTGCCCATGTTATTGTAAGACACCACACACAGCTCATAGTTGGCATAGGGCTGTAAGCCAGTGATGTTGAAGCTTTGCCCCATCCCAAAGAACTTGATTTCCACCGGGCCAATGGCACAAGGTACAGGTACCGGCTGCAGAGGCTGAGGACAGGATGATCGCATGTGGAGCTCGCAGCTACAGAGATGGAAGTGAATGGGGGACAAATATTTATGCTTTAGTACTATCTTAATACACTTCCATTCAACACAAAGTTTGGGGTCAGCAAGCATTAGTTTTTTTTTTAAAGAAATGAATAGTTTTAATCAGCAAGGACAAATTAATTCATCAAAAGTGACAGTAAATATATTTATAATGTTACAAAAATATTGCTACAGTAGTTTAAATAAATGCTGTTCTCTTGAATGTCAAGGAAACCTGAAAAAAGTTTCCAGAGAAATATTTAGTTTTCTACTATAATAGTAATAAATGTTTCTTAAGCAGTAAATCAGCAGATTAGAAAATTTAGCTTTGCCATGAGAGGAATGATTTACAAATTATTTAAAATACATAAAAATAGATAACTATTATTTTACATTTCAATACTAGTTGAGCATGAGAAACAAATATCAGCCACAACTATGTCATTCAGATGTTGTGATGACCGAGATTGTCTTCATTTTCTTCTCTTCACAGTGATTCTACGCTGTTAGCGGCATCACATGGAATTGCAAGAGTAATGCGCTTTTTAAACACTTCCTATTATAGTCCCACCTCAAACTCATGCAATCATTGGTGGTTGTGTTGCTATGTCAAACTGCTCGAACAAAGAACACAATGTTTTCATGTTTTAAATACTTGGCAAAATATTTTAACAAGGTAGAAATCACATACCTCGGCTTTAACTATTAATATAGACTAGTGATGATATTATTATGCAAAAAAACAAACAAACAAAAAAAAACTGTGAGATCTGCACCTCTCAATAATGCCATTGGGTTGAAGAGGCTTGTCCCACTCTACCCAAGCCGAGCGGGAGGTGAGGGCGACTGTGTGTGGCGGGGGCTGTTGTGCCGGGGCAGAGGCCTGGGTGCGGAGCTCACTCAAGGGGCCTCGGCTGCAGCACAGGAAACAGGTGCAAGCTTCCACGCCGACAAAATACACCGTAAAGGGCCTTAGACCATGGAGAGTCTGCTGTTGGGAAGTCCCCTCAGACAGCTACATACACACAGATATGAAAGAGTTAAAACTCTATTAATACACATTTATAGTTGTTTATATATGTATAAGAATATCTATACTGTGTATTATGTACCAGCTGGTACGAGTCCTTGTTTTGTGTGAAGACTCTGTAGAGGCTGACAATGCCGTTTGGCTTTTTGGGTGGGCTGATATCCACCACAGCTGAGGTGGCATGGACGTGCAGGAACTTAAGCGGGCTCATCCCCTCTGGAGGAGCTGGACCTGTGTGACCTTGAACCCAGGGGCTTCCAGTGCGACCTGCTGAGTTTACAGCCCACACCTAGGTGGTCAAAGTTAAACAACACAACACATGAAATCAGGCATTTATACTGAACAGCATGCATATATATATATATATATATATATGTAAATTCTGCAATTCTTCTTAATAATATAATAATAATATAAATAATAATAATTAATAATAATATAAAAACATAAAATTCTTATTATAAAATCAAATAATAATAGTAATAATTAATTCATATTTTGATAAAGCACAAAATATATAAAAAAATGTTTGATTCTTAATGGACATTAAAGGGATACAAAAATGAAAATTCTGAAAAAATGAAAAGAAAGAAACTCATACAGGTTTGCAACAACTTGAGGGTGAGTAAATGATGACAGAATTTTCATTTTTGGGTGGAGTATCCCTTTAAATGGGCAATTGGCCATTGACAAGACGGACTTTTAACAGAACTCTTCTGTCTATGGAGTAGAAATAGAAAAAAATACAATCAATGCTACAGGACGGGAAAAAAAAGTTAGCGGAGTCCGAAATTGCCCATTTCCCTGTGAAAAACAGTACGCCAACAGAGTAGTATGTCTGAATACATAGTATATGAAAAACAGTTATAGCAAAAAGTCCATGGGGTTACAGTCTATAGTAGTCTGTCTATTACAGTTATCTACTGTAACGTGGATGATGCAAAATGATGCGTTTAGCATCATCCGACAGACCTTTCCTAAAAAATGTCTGGGTGCAGGTAACAGAGAAAGAACATACTATATTGTTCATTTACAAATACTATGGACATTGTAACAATTCAAAGCTGGTTGAAATCTGTAAACTTATCCACACCAAGCCGATGTCAAAGAACTAGCGGCGATGAAAGCCGATTGTGTTGTCTGGGCCACAAAGCTGTGCTTGAACACACCGCAAAGACTACAGCCGACTGCCAACTAACATGTGCGTTTTAGGCCTGCGTGTGAGGTATCAAAATAATCAAGAGACTATATTCATCATTCAAAAAGTGAAACCAAAACTAGGACCGAAAATATACAAATCGTAAACAAAGCAGCGCTTGATAACCATTTTGAAAATCAATCATGCCGATAACTTTCTTCATTCCCGACAGATGCTCACTGACGGTTTGTTGTGTTATGGTCCTTAAATGTTATATAAATGTATGTTATATATAAATTTCTCTCTTTTTTGGTACCTGCTAGACCACAGTGCCAACATGTAGCATTGTTTTTCCTCTGCTGTTTGCAACAGAACAAACCTACTAGCATTTTTTTGGGCCGAAACCCACCCGTTGAGATGGCTAGGAAGGAACTTAATTATTCAAAGCTACAGGTGAGTGTACTGAGATGCCTGTGGTCTCTCTAACACCTACAGGGCTGATATAAGAGCGGATCTGATACAGACACCGGCTCTGAAGTGGCCCAGCAGACAGAATGGAGACTCGGCACCATCCTACTCTTGAAGAGGAGTCACCTTCACCTGATGGACCCACCTGGCGCCTTCTGCAAAAGGAAACTCCACGTTCAACTACTTCGAGGAGTCAGTAGTCTTGCACTCTCGAAGCCCTGCTGTCGTTAATAGCCAAAACATCAGCATCCATTACAGAATCACTCCGGCCCGAATCTACATGAAAATTAAATTTCACCTTCATCAAGGAGTAAATGAACACATGGAAAGGTGAAGTAATCTTATTTACTAGACGAGCTGTTTGTATAATTACACAGGAAGAGTAGGAAAAGGTCAGCGTGGGTCACTATTTGCATGGGTAAGTAATTTGTAGATTGTCAGTTATAATAGAGGCGGCAGATGGATGTTCCTGTGGATAGGGTTAAATTAGCCTCAATAATAGGCAATTACACCGTGATCAATCCAGATGATAGATCTAAGTGGCAATACGCACAGACTGCACGAGGCACCGGCTGATTTCACATTCCCATCCCAAGCCGTTCCACTGCCAAACTGACGACTAGACGTGTTGGAGCGCAAGTGGGTGACGGAGGTCTTGTGGGGTGACAGAAGAAAAGGAGGGCAGTCACGGAAACAGCCTCTTGTCACCCAAAGTGAGAAAAGGTCACGTTGGCAGGAAGACAGTGAGGAAGAAAGAGTGACACTTTCGGGTGCGTTATGAATGACACGGGACAAAGAAGCGCGATAACCTCAATTTCTCACTGATAAATCATTCCGATTCCCGGATAGGAATTGTGTGAAAAGAGATATGAGTGCTACGTTTTAAAGTGGAGTCAGCTAGGACATCTTCATGCCCTTGTATGCGGCGCAGACGTTTTATTGCCACCGAAGCACTTGCATACAGAGCTGTAATTAACGCGGGAAAATAAAACTATTTCATGAGCGCGCTCTAATGGATGTGGGTGTACACCACTAGGGCCGAATCTGCCCGGAGACAGATCCTCATTGGCCGTGGCCACGCCCCCAGTTATGGACTCAGGGCCAAAAGTTCCCTTTTCTGTTATGAGCACTAGGCTAATTAAGATTTTACATAAAAGTGTCAATAAAATATGTAGCCTCTTAACATGGGATGGGTTTGATTTCACAGGGACACATGCCCTTGTGTGAGAACAAGTACAACGAAACACAACAAAAAGGGAGACGACTCTGTGACATTAGGACAAAAACATAAAGATGGTAGTGGTGCCAGTCCTGACTCCTTGAAACGTCGAATGGTCGACGAACAGAATTTTAGACATACATGACACATTCAGTATAGTTAGCAGCTTCCCCGGGGAAAGCCAATAGGCATTAAAAGGTCTTTCCAATACGTGTACATGTTGGACGCCTAACAGCTAATTCAATGGCTTCGATCGTAATCGTCAGCATTCAGGCAGGCTCAGATTAATGGTCCTGTCGCATGTCCGTCATCACTCAGCTCCGCCCGCCAGCTGTCATAAATTACCGCTCATAAATAAGATGGAACAATCAGGCAAACTCTATCAATTTAGTCCTGATCAGCCCACGCCTCTCAAGCCTGACAGTCAAATGCTAATGTTATTTTGCTGCAAAGGCTAGGCTGTCAATTAAGAAAGGTCTCGTAAGAGGACGGAGGTGCGATGAATATAGTGAGTAAGATTAAACGCCTGTCTACGTGAATGAAAGAGTGTAGATGAGCAAAACGCTAAACACAGCAGCAACAAATGATCATGCTAATTAAATCTTCCTTAAGGACCATCACGTTTGGACTAGAATGTTATGTACTATAATAATAAAGTATTCATTATCCCAAAGGGATCATTTTATATTCATGAAACATCATGCATTAGAAAGACTTATAGCAGTGTTGTTGTTGTTTACTGAAACGAAACCTATAAAAATTGTTTTTATTAACTGAAATAAAGTTGAAATAAAATACAATAAAATAAAATTCAATGAAAAACGACAAAATCTTCGATTAAAATTTGAGCTAAAAACTATTAATAAAATCAAAAGCATTATAACTAAAACTAAGTGTAAGCAATGACCTAGAAACGACTAGAAACACTTTAGCAAATAAACAGCAACCCTCTGTCAACTATCCACAACACGAAAAAGTTATAAAGGTATAAAAAAAGTTGAAAAACTTCAAATCAATTGATGACGGTCACCTAAGCAATTTTGGTAACACTTTACAATAAGGTTCATTTATTAAACATTAGTTAATGTATTAACTAACATGAACTAACCGTTTGTTACTGTATTTGTTATTCTTTGTTAACGTTAGTTAATACAAATCTAGCTGTTCATGTTAGTTCACAGTGCATTAACTAATGTTAACAAGATTTTTAAAAAGTATTAGTAAATGTTGAAATTAACATTAACAAAGATTAACAAAGGCTGAAGAAGTATTGTTCATTCTTTGTTAATGTTAACTAATAGAGTTAACTAATGAACCTTATTGTAAAGTGTTACCGCAATTTATAGTGTAAAAAACGATTGAGTAAAATGAGAAACAGCCGTGTGACCTGGTATTGGTAGGCTGTGTAGGGCAGGAGTTTGTCATCATGACAGGAGGTTGATGAGTTGCGGTACACCAGTGTAGTTGCAGATCGGCTTTCACTGTCTAACACATGTTTCCGGTAGAGCTCGTAGTGCAGTAATTTCCCATTCGGCTCAGCTGGAGGAGACCAAGACAGCAGAAAGACTGTCTGTATGCCCTTAGGGTTAGTTTGCAGCTCCAGAAGGGGGGCAGGTTGGCCAGTAGGGGGCGATTCAAGCGTCTGTATTGAAGACCAGTCACTAGCAGCGCAGCCTAAAAGGGTGCAGGCTTCCACTCTTACCTCGTACCTGCAAAAAAAAAAAAAAAAAAAAAAAAAAAAAACAGAAACAAATAATACAAATAAGTATTAAATACATAAATAATATTTAAAAGTAAAAAATAATACGCGAATACACACATAATTATATAAAACAAATATTAAACAACCAATATTATTGAAAACAATTAATAATATATAACATAATAATAATAAATACAGTTGTAAAATATTAGTGTGTAATGTACAATAAAAATTTTTTTTTATGATTATAGTCTTTTTTTTACTTTAATTTTTTTTTATGTTTTTAATGTTTTGAATATTTAGGAATATAAATATATAGAATTTCTGTGCTTATCCTGGTAAAAAGTGCCGTTATTTATCAACAGTATAGACAAATAACAGTTTTCTCCTTCAGAAGGGCACCAGCGATGGTCTGAAGGACAAAAGGGAGAGAAGAGAGGAGAGCAGGAGAATAAAAGGGACGGTCATCTGAAAGAGGCAATGAGTGGCGAGTTGATAATGTTGATGAACCATTATCATCACCCCACTTATCTGGATTTTCCCTTCAACATACGTATACAGCTCCAGACTTTAGTCATCCCTCATTTGAGTGCCTCCTCCTTCTGACCGTCTTTGTACATGCCAAGGATGGAAACATTAGAAAAGGCTCAAGGTTGATTCCCTCCCCCACCAAGATTCTCTCTCTCTCCTTTTCCTCCTTCTCTCATTTGTTCTATCAGTGTGTCTGTCTCGAATGCAGACACTGTAAAAGTTTGACAAATGTATATTAAGATATTCATCTAGACACAGTTAACAGGTAGAAAAAATAAAATCTTACAATTGTATTTAAAGATGCTCTATTTATCCATCCATATTTAGCCCCAAAGACCAAGCAAATGGCAAAATTTTATTTTATTTAGTTTTATTTTGAAGTATCAAAAACAAAAGCAACTAAACTGTTTTGTTTGTATTTTTTTTCTAATTATAAATGCTATTCATTAATAAACACATACTTTTGGGCCTGGGTAATATATTTATGTCGTAAGGCACATATCCACAGTAAACCTAAAAATAAAAATATATTAAAAAAATATTTTTTATATAATAAAAATCTAAAAAAGTAGCTACTTATGAATCAAATTATAAAGCAGATACATACATACATGTGCTTTATAAATAGCAATTAATTATTTTTATTTTTTTGTAAACTGTATGTATTTACCTTACAAATCAAAATTCCCTGACCTTGACTAAACAGTGTGAGACTTGCATGCTGGTATTGTTACCTGTAGTACGGCTTCAGTGCAGTGAGGGAGAAACTTTGACTCTGAAACGCACTGTGGTGAAAAGCGAAAATGAAGCGTTTCACGTTGGGCTCAGCAGGGTCCCGTTCGTAAAGTGAGTAGCTGATGATGACCCCATTAGGTCGTGCAGGGGGTTCCCACTGCACCATAATGCTGAATGGCCCTAGAGCCTGCAGTCTAGGGGGAGCCACACCAGAGGGCGCTGAAGGCTGTGTCCTGGCCACCGCCGGCAGACTGGTAGCAGCACCCTTACTGTTATTGGCAGTGATGATGTAGCTGTACTCTACATTGGGGAGTAAGGTGAAGTCGTGGTAACGGGTGTCCATGCCAGTATATATAAGGCTCTGATTTCGACGGAGCTCGTACCCTATGATCACTCCATTTGGCTGGAAAGGCTCTCTCCATGTGACTTCAACTGATTCAGGGCCTGTGACTTTAAGAGTAGGAGTGGGCATCCCTGAGGGCGGTGCTTCTCTGGTCTGGATTAGAACGGGTGAACTTGCAGTGCAGCCGCCATTGGTGCAGGCCGTCAAGACGAGGCTGTAGGAAATATGTGGCTGTAGATCCAAAACCAGCACACTTGACCGTTTCCCACGATAGACCTCCTCATTGTTCATTTTGAGAATATACATCACAATCTCACCATTCTGGATGGATGAAACAGTCCACGACACATTGAAGGAATAGGAAGTGACATCAGACACCATAGGTGGCTCCACGTTAGCAGGGGCGGCTTCTAACGTCCTGATCTGCTTCGGCTCACTGGTAACACACCCAGCCACGGTGCAGGCAATGACTGCGTAACTGTAGAGAGTGAATGCGGTTAAATCCACATCAGTGTAGTTGAACACGCTCGAGTCGAAGCTGAAATGGAAGCCAACGTTGTCCCTCTGAATCCTGTACGTCAGAAGAACACCATTGGGCTCCAAAGGAGGTGTCCAAGCTACAAAGACTTCACTAGGCTTGCCCTCGATATGACGGACAACCGGAGGAGCCAATCCTCTAGGAGGAGCTTGTTTAGTGTGAACCGTGAGCCAGGAGCTATCAGTGTATCCTGCAGCATTGGAAACACGCACACGAAACTTGTACCTGCTCCAGGGCAAAAGGCCAGACATATTATATGAGAAGCTGTTGGCCTGGGTGTCGTTCTGGATAAAAACAACCTTGGCTCTCAACGAGTCATCTTCATCACTCCGTACCCTGCCATCCTCCACTCTTACAGCCAGAATCTGGTACTGCAGGATCCTGCCATTGGAATGGGCAGGTGGAGACCAACAGAGCTCCACGCTGCGGGATTGGACTTGCTCTACCGTAGGAGGCGGTTGAGAAGACGGGGCGGCCTCTTGGGTGGTCACGCGTTGAGGTGCGGACCTCGTGCAGCCTGTTTGAGTGCAAGCTTCGAGAACGAGCATGTACACGGTGTACGGTTCCAGACGGCGGAACAGGAACTGACGTGCAAGGCCGCTGAACTCCAAGTTGTCCTCATTGAAGACGTTGTACATCTGTGGATATAAATATGTTAAGGGATGGCAGATTCTGGAGCGTGATATTGCAAGGTTACTATCGTTGTGGGTGGCATACTTTAATGACTCCATTTGGAGAGGCTGGTTCAGCCCACTGTAGCAGCAGCGCTCGGCCGTCTTCTCTCTTCTCCACGCTGAAGTTAGCCAGGCCACTTGGAGAGGCCTCAAGGGTCCGAACGGTGGTCCAAGGACTGGACACCTGACCTGCTCCATTAACTGCCTCTAAACGTACATTATATGCGGTGTACGGCTCCAAACCAAACACATGAGCCTGAAAAATGTTACCCTACAACACAAAAGACACAAATATAGTTAGTAAATGTTATTCACATAGCAATATTACTATTTTTATTGCTAAAAATAAAATATATACATTTAATAAACATAGAAATGACGTTTTATATTATATTTTTATTTATATTCCTTGAAAACCAGAATAAAACAACACATAAAACTATGCTGTGGTTTTACTGTTGATGGTAAGAATTATGTGTTGTTGTTTCCCGTCAGTAACATCCCTAAGCAGATTGTACACCACAATCCATTACATCGCTGGGAGGCACTGAAGCATTTAAAACGCTACCTTTTTACGTGGTTGAAAAATTGAGAACATTTGGACTATAAACCAGCAAACATATGCACATTGTCAATAGAGACAGCTGTTTCATTTCACTTTATTTCAGCACAGAGACTTATATCCTGCCCCTAGATGGCAATGCTATCAAACACTTTCCTAAACATGGGCACCAAGACATTAACAAGCAGGCGCTCGCTCAGCCTGGATACTCAAGGCAGCCATTAAAAAGCGACTAAGAGAATTGATTTTTGTTATAGATTTCCAAATAAATGTTTATGGCACAGATCCTTAAAATGGGAAGTGTTTAAGTTTTGATTAAGAGAATTGGTTATGTTGCCTTTTGGGTATGCACAGATCCAGCATTCATAAAATGATTAAATTCTCAACAAAACGGAATTACATTTCGTATTTAAAAAAAAAAAAAAAAATGTGTCAGGTGTTTCAACTACTATAAACACACACACACGCACGCAGATACAAAAAACAAAACAAAAACAAAGAATATTTTATATTCTTTTTGATTTTTTGAGCAATTGATTATAGACAAAAACAGAGTTAAACCCCCCAAAATTAAATCTGTAATGCGTGAATTTTATGGAAGCCACAGCAGTCAGGCTTCTTCTTCAAGACAAAAGCACCGAATTCAGACTTCTTGTAATTGAGGCAGAAAGAGGCCTCGCTATTTAAACATTAAAGAGGCATCAGAGTCAGAAGCACATTTAGTGTTAGCTCAGGGAATCAGTCATTTGTAAAGGGGAAAGAAGCCTTTTAAAGCCCTTTTTTCTTTCCTCTTTTCCTCTTTCAACTGAGCACAGGTCTCCCTTGTCTCATCAGCTGCTTACATATGTGTTATTTCCTGTGACAGCGCTGGGGGCTGCTTGGGCCAGGGGATGATTTTAATTAAGAATAACCATGTGGATTTGTCACAACAATTATGCTGATTAGATGAAAGTGGAGATTCCTGACCCTTCAAAGGTGTGGGACTGCTTCATTTGCATACAGTAGACATACTGTCCCGGGCCTGCCACTGCTGACTTCAGCCTGAGCTAGATTTTATTAGTATCATGCTAACAGCTACAGAACCCGGGAAATGCCTCATCAAAAAGCATCAAATGGAGCTTTTGGCAATGTTGAGCCTTTGGGCATGTTTTAAGTAACCTGCACTCATAATCTGTCGGAGAGTTTTAGACAGATAAAATGATGCAATGATGCATTTTGTTATAAACATCGTCATTCATCTCTGAATACACCTCGTTGTGTATTTGTTTTTTTTAAACACACATAGAATATCATGCAAATGTTCAAATGAAAATTCTGTCATCTCTTACTTTCTTCTGTGGAACACATATTTTTAAAAATGTGTTTTTATGTATACATAGAAAGTCAATGGGGTCCAAAGCCACATTAACCCCCCCCAGAAATCTCTTTAATATGACCATTGCTCCATTCCTTCACATACTTTAGCTTAACTGTTGAGAGGGTCTAGAGACTTCCAAGAGCATCCTTTCAAAACATCTACCCTTTCGCTCTGTAGTACTAATAACAGCACCCAGTTCCTGGGATGCCTTGACACTATTAATTATTTGTGGTTTAGATGTAAAGTTCTGTTCAACCCAAGCCTCAATCAGACAGAGGGCTCTTGAATCACTCAGCTGTTCTTCAGACTGGGCTGGTGTCTGATGAAGCAAACCCTTCATGCATGCAAACACACATATACAGAAACAGAGGAAAGTACCGTTTACCTCCTCTGATTGTGGCTGAGTATGCATGACAATCAGAACCGTGAATGATGGAAGCCCTATTAAGAAAATAAAAATGAAAGCACACACAGTCAAGTGCCACTAACTTTTGATTTTTATATCAGAAATTAGATTTTAAAGACACTCCCGGAGTGTTTACTTTACAAACCAAAAGCAAATTTTAGCCAAAAGCAGAATTTTTATATATCTAAACCACAAATAACTACTGATATTCTTTTTTTGGCCTTTATAAGTACTTATTTAAAAAAAAAAAAAAAAAATACTTTTCTAATTTGAAAAACACACACACACACATATATATAGATATAGTATCCATTTTTTTCAGTCATCCTTTGGCTAGCGTATATGATCACGCTCTCATGCAAATGCTTTTAAACCATTCAAGCGTAACAAGTCAAAAGAGAATGTGCTGTCTATGAATGTCCTGTCTATGTGACAAACACATGACACACAGAAAGACGTGCGCCAGAATCGCTTTCTCTTTCATGCTTGAACAAACATTAACAGAGAATAATGCCAAAATGACCAATTTGTAGAGTATTCTCATCAGAGCAGTCTTGAATGAGTTAAAAAACATCTTAAATGAAGTTAAAAAGTTGTGAGAAAATGAGATGCCCCGCGCGTGACAGCATGTCAGATCCACGTCATGTACAGCAGCAACAGATCTTAAAGTGACAGCAGCCTAATAATTAACATTAATGTTAATCAAAGAACAAAGGCAATAGAGAAAATTTTAGCTTTAATAATGATTCATCAAAATTTAATTTATAATTTATGCAGTTAAGACAGTAAGGTGTTTGATAACTTTATTCAATTTCTGTTTATTTCTTACCTGTTAGACAGGTAGGTAGGTGTTTGTTAAGATTGTTTTAAGTTCATTTAAATTAAAAGTTTTTTTTATATTTTAAGGCCTAATAAATGTTGAAATCGATGGCTTTCAATTATACTGTTGAATAAATTATTAAGCTATCATTAATGTTTAAAAAAATCGGTTTCATAGCGATGTCAGTAGCAGTATTAGTATCAGTGATGCTGGCCTTCATTCATAAAAAGCCATTAAATTGATATTTAAAATATACTGTCTTACATTTCTACATTAATTTGGAGAGTAACTGGCAAATTATTACAACTAAAAATATTTGATTAATCCCAATTAATTGTAGAAAAAATGTGCGATTAATTAGTTACTTTTTCATATTATACAATTTCTTGCAGAAGAAACTATGTGTGGAACAGGACCAGGATATGACATGAACCACCAGATTCAAACTCACATGCTCACTTATGAACACCATGATGTACAGCTTAATTTATAAAAAAAAAGAGCATGTAAAACCACCAGGCCTTGACTCTAACACCTAAACATTTTGAATTCTTAAGTTATAGACATAAATTGATCAAAAAATTATGTCATCAGCCTGTTCTGAAACTTTAAATGAGAATAAAATTGCGAAATCTCTGAGGAATCTATAATTTAAAAAAAATAAATAAAAAAAACGCAGACCGTCAGGAGTTCCCTTTTGTTTGTCCTTTCAGCAAACGAGTTTGGGTTCAACAAGGGCCCCAAACGATCTGCTCGGTTCATTCTGCTCCACTTCAACAGTGTGTAAACGGGTCTACGCAAAGATATGGTCCAACGCTCCACCATCATGTTTATGCACTCTTCACTGTGTTCTTAATGATAAACTAACAGATTGTAAACATGCTGCCAGAGTTTCAACCCAAACCCTCCCCCTCCTGGTTTTTTTCCTGTGCATTTTTTAAACAATGTCCTTCATGTTAGAGTGGTTACAGGCAGCAGAAGGACATCATTAGAGCCATGGTTAAACTGTAATTTACACCATTAGGAAGGCAGGAGCAATTTTTATTGCCTAGTAAATTTCAGCTCTGAAATATTTGGACCATATGGCTCAATTTGTGTAATAACCTTAATTTCTTGCACCCTTCAGGTCCGCCAGCATCTCCGCTTGCCACTCCGACAGAGTTGGGCTTCTGTGCGCAAAAGGCGAAGCGTCTATAGAGTGGCGGTGGAGATTAATAAGGTGTCACGTCCTGTTTGGGTGAAGGCATTGGAACAGCAGCCAGATGGTATCTCTGCAAATGACTGTCAGGGGTCCTGATCTAATCAATAGGATGTATTAATACATCTCCCATCGCTGGGGTTCTCATGGGGCTGCTGAGCAACATCTGGAAAGATCAGGAGGGGGAGAGAGAGCAAGAGAGGCAGAGAGAGAGCGGCGGAAGGTATGTAGAGAAAGCAGAGGAAAAAGGCGATGGCGTTGAGGGTGTGAGAGCGAAAAAGACGAAGAGGCAAAGAAAGGGAGGAATGGATGGGACGGGTCTGGTGCTGGCTGTGACTGGGCCTGCCTAATCTCTCATGTAGGCTTGATAAGTGTTCGGTAATGAGGGGCGTCTGCACACATGGTGAGGGAGGAAGCTTTTGGCGACTCAGACCGCCTGCGCTCCGTAGCCTCATTCAGTCCCACCGCCATGACGTCCACATTAATCACACGCACTGGCACGAGGTACGGCACACAGCACAGCCAGGGATCAATAGCAGCCCCACCCACCCCAAAAAAAGAAGGATGGGCATGCTCAGATCACAGAAGAACACAAGCTCTCCTCTCTGCTAAAGAGCTACTGAACAGCATTACGCCATCTGCTACGCGATCCGACTCGTCTCCACAACATGATTGCGAAAGCTTAATCAAACATCTAGCACAAAAGTCTCTTTTGATTGATTGATACCTACAGCAGGTTTACTGGTCAGGGCTCAAAGAGGATGACCCTAGCAATGTTAAAATCACAGCATAAACATAACATTTGGTTGTTGTTTTTTTGGCTGTGAAATCTTTGCAGATTTTTATGAAGTTAACTTAAGAATAACTTTTATATTGTTAGTAATATATCAAGATGAAGATTTAAAAAAATTTTCTTCTCTTAATGATCATTGTATTGCAGTGCATTTTGTTTTGCCCCCCACAATAAAAACTAGAGCTTTTATAATAAAACTAAGAATTTAAATTTGATCTTGCTAAGACATATTATATTAAATGCATTTTATTTAAGTATTCTGGTGTGCTACTATGAAGATCTAATAGATTTTCACAAGTTATAAGAAGTTCAACTTACTTTTAACCATATAAATATCATATTTTTGCTAATATTGGGCTTCTGTATGAAATTGAGTTTTTTTTTTTACATGTATGAGCTCCATATTCTCCTATATCATACTATACGTATGTTTAAAACATGATATAATTTATTAATTTATAATTTTGTATATAGACACATTATTCATTTTACATTGTCAGGGTTTATCTGTATTAAGTTTTCAGTGTATTTCCTTAGTTACTCATTGATTGATTATCTGTCGCACCTGAAGTTCATTTTGTTAATTAGTTTGCTCTTGTGTTTAAGGCTTGCATGTGCATCTTTCCGATGCCTGTCCTCGTCAATATTCGGTTGGTTGTTCTGTTCACGCCACGGTCCTTCAAGTTCACGTCTTTGGAGTGTTTAGCTGCTGCTTCTAGATACTGCCAACTTTTCTTTATTGCTGCAACCAACACATTAAACCTACATACACAATTGTAAACCAATTATTTGTTAAAGGAAAAACAATAATATAATACATAACAATATAACAACCCCTCTTTCGGGGGTCCAAAATATAAAAATTAACAATTTACTATATATTCAACTATGGTTTAAATTTAAATTTAGAATTTGATCCAAACAAATGGGTTTTTGTCAAATTTAGAGCCAACTTATTAGTCCATACCCACTTTCCAACTAATTCTAATTCCTCATCCAAAGCAGTAGACAATTGCTCAATTGATGCTGCAAGTAAATATATATATGTTGTATCATCTGCATACATGACTGTCCGTGTACACTTTTAAGCAAGAGGAAGATCAGTGGAAAAAATAGAAATTGCATGATCCTTCATTCTCAGACATAAAACAAATTCACTCCACCAGAGAATATTAACCTGTAGCCACTCAACAGTTGGCAACGGCTAAATCAATATGATGCCCCACTGCAGGCCAAGTATTGACATGGCAGGCGGACAGCTGATATAGCAAAAGTCAGTGTCCAAAAAAAGATTCTGCAGGATCGATGGATTATAAATGTAGCCGTGAGAAATTGCACTAATACCCACACTACAATTTCCCCGTGGCAGGGGTTATGTGATTGGACAGTGTCTTCAGCAGATGAACATGGGAAAACTCAAGGCAGTATGGGTAAATTAAGCGTTACAGTATATTCTAAAATCCTTGCTTTTGAAGCAAAACAAAATTAGCCTAGTTTGTAACGAACATGGAAAAAAAAAAAAAAAAAAAATCATGGTATTACATATTATCAGAAAATAAGATTACTCATTACATAATATATGCACATTTAGCTACTTTAAAATAATGGTTTGATATTTGGTGCTGATTGGCTACTACTGATAAATTAAATTTATGATGAAAGCTCATTTTAATATCTAGAAATCAGAAAACAAAAATCATGCAGCTTTAATAATCCTGTTAGAACATTAGCCTATATTTATTTCCAAAAACATGTTCTTTTCAAATTTACTGACGGTTTTGTTTTTTAATCGCAAGATATTTTCTAAAACGAGTAAAAATGTATCATTTTCAAAATGATAAATTTGCGTCAGCCATTAGGAGGCCAGGGTCATAACTCAATAGGGCTGAGGACACATGGAAAATTAATTACAAGCTGATTAACTGCAAACTGACGTCACACGTTCACCACTGAAGCCGACCTCTGGAGGTCAAGAAAACCTGAAAGGACTGCCAAGAGAATAGAAGCGGAACTGTAAATTACTCTCGAAGAAAAGAGGGGTGCTGATAAAAGGCCTATCCTGGGTGACGTTCATTAATTGCTATCAAAATAATTAATTTGTCTATTAGGCAAGCATCTATCTGGCGCTCTGTGGGAGAAGCTGAACTCCTCAGTGGGTTCTGGATTTCTTCCCCTATGGTGTTGCTGCTATCAGGGGGCAAGCTGGCTCTGTTCACACTTGTTTTGAACACAGAGCTCAAGCTGAAGCCTTTAATTTGGCCGTGATGCAGTTGTGAGCATCTGCGAGGAAAGCAGCCCACTATTTTTCCTCTGTGTCAAACACGAGAACGCCATGAATCACAGCGGCTACTTTTACAGGTGGAGACATCAGCGGATGAGGAATCTGTTTAAACATGCAAGCAATGGGCTGATCACTGATGGATGATCTCAGACAGATGCTGATGCTGGAGAATGAAAAACTTTAGGTGTTGAAGCTGAACTGAGAACTGGAATTCTTTGTAGCCAACAATGGGTCAATACAAACGCAAATAATATAACTATGGCCAACTAAATATAAATATATAAGTAAAGTAAATATAAGTAATCAAATATAATTTCAGTTAGAAAAGATTTAACTGAAAGCCTGAATGGTGTTTTCTTAAATGACAGGTTGGGGCAAGAAGTTTAACAAGTTGTTCACAAGTGATTTAAATGTTTTTGAATTTACACCAATCGAGAGTTTGTAAGATTTGTTTAATGTTTTCAATTGTGATAGCAAAGCTGAATTTTCAGCAGCCATTTCTCAAAAATGTACTGTCACACAATCCTTCAAAAGTCTTTGTTTCTTTTTTTCCATCAGTTATGGGTCTTTCCTCAATAAAAAAATAACTTACTGACCCCAAACTTTTGAACAGTAATGAATTTCAGTAGTTTCAATTTCACTGAAAAGTATATAATAAGTGTAAGTAAAAAAGTGAAAGTAATAGGCTGTTTAATTGCGACACCTTACCTCATTAAATGTGACAAAATTCACTAACCCTCAAACTATTCACTGACTAAAAACCTGTGACAATTAGCCCAGTCTCCCCTTTATTGTCTTATACATCTAATATATTACTTTTCAGAAAAAAGTACTACTTGCTACTATAGCATTATATCTGTACAACGTCTCTCAGAAACAGTAGCATAGTTTTTGTCGAATGATAATTATCACTGATAATAGTTTCTTTGATTGATTACCACTTCATTTGATAAAATTTGTGCAAAATCTTTCTGTGGGCTCTATTTCATGGCCCGTTACTAGGATGCACGATATATCGGCCAGCATATCGGTATCGGCCGATACATGTTCATTTTTAATGTTATCGTTATCGGCCTGGTAAGAAAATGTGGCCGATATATTAAAGCCGATAATTAATGTATTGTTCCCTTCAGCTGAAACACTTGTTGAGCACTATTTGTGTTTTTTAATTTCTTGAAATATGATTGAAATCAAAAAAATCATTCAAAAATCATTCAAAATCATTCAAAAAAATGAAAATACGGTTCGCAAATCTGTTATATCGGCTACATAACACTATAATGAGAACATCATTATAATCGTGCGCTTGGGACATGGGTTTAATTGTGAGTCTTTTGTTTTTGCAATCAGACTCTCAAAATTAAATATCGGCCGATATATCGGTTATCGACTTTCAAATATAAAGAAGTATCGGTTATCGGTATCGGCCAAAATTTTCATATCGGTGCATCCCTACCCGTTAATCATTTGCTTCTTTGCACATGGAACGTTTTTAACACAGTGTAGAGACAGAATACCAACAATTTATGGAAGAAAAAAAAGAGTATTACCAGAACTGTGAGAGCAGTAACAGTTGTGGAGTTAAACGTAGGATCATTGGGTAGTTTCTGGTACACCACTTTGTACTTGAGGATCACTCCGTTTGGTATGCTAGGTTGGGTCCAGCTCAGCAGAAGAGAGTAGGCACTAGCGGGGTGGGCCGAGGGTGAGTCCAGGCCCTGTGGTTCTGCCTCTAGTGTGCGGACAGACGTCCACGAGCTGGAAACGGAGCCTTTAGAGTTCACAGCGGTGACTCTGTATTCATATTCGCTGAACGGTAGAAGGGAGTCTGAAGCATCGATGAACTCTAGAGGACCTTCGGTCCAGATGAACACCAGCAGCTCCTCCTGAGTTCCACTTGGTTGTCTAGAAAGAATATAGTTTAGATCACATGAAAAATCAGAAATACTTTATTTAAAATAGAATGAACGACAACAGGAACTTGACAAAACGGCTACTTCAAAGACCCTCAAAATTGACTCCAAAAACAAACAAATCCAGTGGGGATGCCAGAGGAAGGAAGCCGAGATGAGGAAGAGCACACAGAGGAGGTGAGGAGCAGGAGGAGAGCTCTGGGCTTTGCTCAAGCTTCGTTAATTCCTCCACATTAGAGGCCTGGCTTCCATGCTGCTGGAGAAAATGACATTCACCGCTCTAATGTGGCCCCTGCTGGCCCCGCTCGCACCGCAACGGCCTAATCTCACCCACCGCATTAAAATAAAGCCAAACAGAGACTGGCAGGGGAGAAGAACGCCTCACACCATGGTGCTAAACTACAGCACACAGCTGCGATCAGCAGTCTGTTCCACACACACATACCAACACTGCATCTGGAACACAAGACCTTCTGCTTTAGGAAGTCAGGAAGTAAACATTGTAATAGGCCTTTTGATTTTCATACATTTGGGTTGATGAATACATTTGTCGAGGTAATGATCAAAATGATCTAACAACGCAATAAAGTCGTGGCCTCGAGATCCTATCTTTTTCTTGTGGCCGCGAATCCTGACGTTGAATTATGTTGATGCTTCTATCGTCTCAGTCTCACCAGCATCTTCAGCATCAACCGCATGCGTGTAATCCGAACGCAGATGTATTCTTAGGAACTGATTTACAAAAATTCTGTATAGCAGTCAAGGACTCTCTCTCAGGTAATACCTCCTGTATAATATAGGTTAAAAGTGTGGAGGACAAACATCCCTGAGGAGGGGACACTCACTTCACAATCTCAGATAACCTCCAATGAGCTGAATACATACACAATAGCACATTAAACCGATTACATTTAGCGCAGCACTGATCGGCGGTATTAAGATGAGCAGATAGAATAATACACCAAGTCCTTTAAGCCACGAGTGAATTCACTGCCCCCTGAATGCGATGCATTTGCCAGAGTTTATCCCGCTCCCAAATCAGGGCCGAGATGAAATCCAGTCATGCGTTCGTCGGAATGCCCCGGCATCTGTGGCTATGCTAATGATATTTTCTTAAGATTTATGCGGGCTTAGACTGATCTGACCTTGCATATGAATGACACTGGTCAACAGCCGCGCTGCCCTTGACAAAAACCTTACACACTGTCGCTGACACACACACAATCGCACACAAGTAGATGCCATAAACACTGTTTTCGCAGCCATCCTTAGAGCGAAAACATTGGAAAGACGTCTCAATTTATGGTTTAATCTGATCATTGTCTGGAATCCTTCAAGTCAAAACCTGAACGCTTTAAATTGCCGTTCACGATGTGGGGCAATAAAGGTTCGAGCACGGCCGGCTGTGTTGTTTCCGACCATAAGGGCAATGTTGGCAGCATAATGATAGAGTTGGCTACTCCCCGGCGCATCGCTCCCTGTTCTCCTTGAAGGATGCCTCTGTAACAGCAGAGCAAAGCATTCTCATGTGATCGTAACATGTCAGTCTTAGCTTTATTCCCACTGTGCGGGGTGCAAGCATCATGGCATTCTGTTTCATATTGCTCTCAAACGGCTCTGAATGTGCCTGGAATAATCAAAGTCAGCAGGGCAATGTCATCTTCCATTTAGAGCTGCCGATCAGCCTCTCTCTCTCTCTCTTTCCTGCGCTCAGATACCACAGTCACTGATATACAGCTGATATCCACATAAGCACTCCTCACTATTCTGCGTTTTCTTGCTGTCAGTTGCACAGGAAGTAGAGAGAAAATGTTGACAAGTGTAACCAGCAGTGATTGGCCTGTTCACCTCAAGGTCACGGCATAATTACTGTTTGTGTTCGTCTACGTTTCCGGCGTTCCTTTCAAACATGCCTTGACATGGACTCGCACCTAAACACACACACACACACTTATTCCCAATGCAGCCTCTGCACTGACATTAGTCTGACAGCATCATTATATGAAAGTGCATTTTCAGCTGAGATTGATAGAGGAGTGCAAGTTAATAGTACTGGTTAACATGTCCACAAAAGAGCCAAAATATCTGTTCTACAGAGGTCCAAGGCCTGTGTGACCAATATTATTCAAGTATTCACAAAATGAACATTGTTGTGCCAAATTTTTTCTTCCAAACCTCAAAGTCTTCATCTAGTATGGGGGTTTGAAATTCCCTAGTGTTTAATAATACATAAAATAATTAATTGAACTACATTGTACTCAAAATAAAAATTTTAGCACACCCGGGTCCCTCGCTCTAAAGCCTGAAATCGCCTGAAATAAGGTCTGTGGTGAACAAGCCTCTAAATATTTTCACGTTTTGATCTATGACATAACCTGCTGGTGTTTTTTTAAACTTTATTGTGTCTGCTTGTGTTTTTTTAAAAACTTTATATAGGCTTCAAGATGTATACATTTTGGATTAACTTATCTTCATAGACAAAACGTGTAAGGGTCACAATTCTTTGTTAAACACAGATCTTCCAGATTTTCCAAGAGTCTATGGGGAAAATGCATAGCTTTTTGATCGAGGGAACCCATGCGCCGCTAGCTTCCGAGTTGTCCTACAAAGTGACGTCATCACTTCGGCACTCTATTGGAATAAGAAGACCAGCATGTTTTGTTGTTTATATGTGAGAGTGAGTGCTTTGTACCTGTATATAAAGTAGCTAGTGATGAGGCCATTGGGTTTATGTGGTGGACTCCAGTGGACCTCGATAACAGCTGCACCAGCAGCAGTGAGAACTGGAGGGTCCTGAGCTAAAGGCACAGCCTCAGGGGTCCGAACAGACACCCCCTGTCCTACACCACAACCACCTGCACAAATACGTACAAATATTTACATTTATGCAATGTCCTATTGAAGAACTGATGCAACATATTTATATGAACATAAAGAAAATAGCGTGAATACGTGTAGATGGTAATATTTAGGAACATTAATTGTTTCCAGAGGTGTACATTTCCAAATTCACCTAATATTCACCTAAGCTAATATGTAGTATACAGAACATCCCAATCATGTTCAGGTTTCATTGGGTAGGAGAATACCTGGCTGACAGGCCTGTACTTGAATGTGGTAGATGGTGTAGGGGTCAAGTCCTTGTAGTAGCATGAAGTGCTCTGATCCGGCAGGGCGGACGAGGGGCCGCTCAGTGCCTGCATTGAGCAGGACGTTATATTCCAAAGGAGCACTTAAATTATACACACCTAGAGGCAAACGGAAACAGAAAGTCACATTGAAAGGAAATTCATTACAAGCTTGTTAAGCAAATCTAAAATGTAGAAACGTGACACAAATGCAGTGACAAATAACCAAACTGACAAACTAACCAAAGAGATTAGTGATAATCCACCATGAAAACAAAAACACACTCAGCTCACCCTTCCCACAATCGCAATATACAAAGAGCCGTATGTACTTGTAATACAGTGCAAGGACTGACATACAGTGGATCTGACACTTTGGGAAGCTTTGCCCTTGATTCAACATCCTTCTGGCCAAGCAGGCACTTCCCCCAGTTCGTCCATCCCACCGCTGTCCGAAAAACACAGACACGCACACGGTCTTCGGTAATGCATTTGAACTAAAGAGTGTAGAGTCCCGGCATCCACGCTTTGTTAATATTCCCATCACTAGCGCCTTTCATAATTTACGGCAACTGGAGGCTGATAGGTTATTCAACATTTATGAGACCTGAGATGTATTCAGAACGGGCTGATTATCTTTACAAATGAAAAAGTTAAATTATTCAACTTCCTTCATTGCCGTCTCCCTGAGCAGATGTAGTCTTTTGCCTGAGACACAAAAACCCGCTGGAATTAGACGGTGCTTTGATCAAAGCATCCTGCCTGAGAAGTTCAATCGCACAGGTCCCTAAGTTCTATTATTTACAACTAATCACTGACTTTGGAGTTTTTGCACTTTCAACTCGAATGAGAGTCTAATAAGAAATAATGGCACAAAGGAAAAGAAAAGGAACATGCTATCAGATCTGATCCATCAAGCACAGGTGCAGCTTAAAACCGTGCCCGTTTCTGCATTCGGACTTAACCAAGCGTGAGATATTGTAGTTTGAAGCCATAGATTTTTTCGCTCGCCTCTCTCGAAATGTAAAGTCAATAAAAGATCCGGGCTATGTAAATGTTTTCTCTGGGTATCAGGGCTGTTTAAGGGCTCTTATGCTGTAATTGAGGTTGTTTAAGGGGATCCTCTCACAGGAGAGAGGCATAATGGGGCAATAATAACAAAAGATGGACCATCTGAGGCAGACAATCAGGGCCGCTTGAATGTAGCCTGTGAAATCACTCTTGAGTGTGTGAATATGCACGCGCACGCTTAAACACCCACCCACCCGCACCTTCTTGAGGGAAAACAAACACGTGCATGCAGATTCGCAAGGATTTGCGACACATGACCAGGTGAATGCATACAAGCAGATCTGACATGCTAAAGGTTTCTCACACATGTGTGAAACAGGTGGGGCTGGGTAGTCGGTCTGAGCATGCACGAGAGCAGTCTGGGATTCTGGGATGAAGTCTATGAACTATCACAGCTCATACCACAGGGAGAGAGAGTTTGCATTTACTCTCCATGTGGGAGAACACTTGGCCCACATGCACAGTGGGATGTGCAGATGAGCCCCTTGCTGCAGTCTCAGAGTGTAAACAGAGTGATTGATTGATCGGTGGAGGCCGGTGGGCTGCAGCCTGCAACAGAAATGATAAGATCATACAGGACACCACATCAATGACAACTCGCTCTGGATCACTGGACAAACCTCAGCTCGGAAACGTTGCATGGACCCCCTTGGTGAAATGACTTTTTAGTTAGAGTTTTACACCTTAATAACCTAAATGGGATAATGAATGATCTCAATACGCCCATAAATAGTAGTTAACTTCATTGAATGTAGGATGGGACATGATTTTGTCCATCGGGAATTGAATTTATCATGATGTCCTTAAGTCGCCGCAACATGCTTCCTTTTAACAAGAAGTGCAGTTTTCATAGTCAAGTTCATACATCTTGCACAAGGCAGTGATACACAGTAATCAAAAGGTCCCAGATGATGTGCCCCATGATTTATTAATTTGTGGCCCTTCAGTTTGACCTATCCTTGACACAATACTTGCAGAAACACCACAATCCATTCCACCTCAATCTATTAGAAATAAATGATTTTGTCTCATCCTTATTTAAATCTCGTTTTTGAAACCCCCCCCCTGAAAAATAGGCGAATCTCCACATAACACCGACTGTGACGCAACAGTCGGGATCATTAATATCTATGCCTTCAAAAATTTGCATGCCAGCCCATGTTCAAAGCCAGGCGAAACTGCGCAGCTGAATCATCGGAAGTTCTGCCGTTGAAGAGACAAGGCGAGGATCATTCTCTTCCCACAGAAAAGAAATGTCAACAGGCATGGTTGATGTTTATCTAATCGGATAACGTTACCGCAACAGTTTAATTCGAAGTTGTTGGTGAGACATTTAAAATTACACCAAACATGAAAACAAAAAAGAAGCAGATGCACAGGATGCATCAGAAGTGGTACAGTATATAGCCATTTTTCGTGAACTTTCAACCAGGTTGAAAGGAAAAGGAGTGGGGAAAGGGGGGTTTAGGATGAGTGAGGACAGAACATTAGGCAAATGGATTTCTGTGTCCTTGCTTCATGATCTTTTCTTCAAATTAGTAAGTTTATTGTTTTATTGCATGCGAGAGCTCTTGTGTTCAGTCTTTTCAGGAAATTTGGCCATTTCACGTGATTGACAGGTTGGCACGCTCTCGCGGCAGTAATCACGTCATCGGAGAAGAGAAGAGCGGATGTTATTTTGATTAAAGACTACAAGGGCACATTAACTGAAAAAAGAGAAGTGCAAAGATAAATAATTTATAATAAATACGGATATAAATATATATACACGCATATATTCTTTTATTTATTTATTTTTTGAATGAATGCAGTATTTATCGGGTAAAATGGGGAGGATCTTAATGATTCTTCCAGCAGTAAACAGCATCTGAATAATTTTATACAATTATTTTGGCAAAAAAAAAAAAAAATTGTAGCAATTTAAAGCGAGATTATGTTTTAGGGATTTTGACTGTTCTATCTCTTTCATTGTAACATAAGCTGTACCGTTTCCTGTTAAAGCTGCAAGGGTGGTGATTCCTCCATCTATTCTTCAGAGCATCTATACTTCAAGAAAGCTAAATGTCTCAAAATAAATATTAATTCATAAAATATATCTATATGTGCATGGTACACTCTTCGAAGAAATGGTTCTATCAGCGCTACATATTTGGAACCCCTAAAAGATTCTATACTAAGATTCTATACTCAATAATAAGAACCCTTTAGGGTTCTTAGTAACCAGGAAAAAGGGTTCTATATGGAACCTTTTGGGTTCATTCATTATAATTTGTTTTGTCCTTTCCGGATTAAATATTTCATATTATTGACAAACATCATGACCCTAAAATGTATTTATGAATGCATGTGAATGATCACAAAATTCAAGATATGGGGGTTAGAAATTGTATATATTTATATCATTTTATGTAGTTAATTAATATCACACGAAGAGTGCCATTTCAGTTGTTCTCCTCCAAAAATCAGCATGATTAAAATGTGATAAGTTACTACAACAGTTTAATAAACAATAATTTAATTAAAACAGTAATATATGAATGAATAATAGCCTATAAAGAACCTTTGTGCCAAAAGGGTTCTTTCTTGTCATTACAGAAGCTTTTTTTTAGCATAAAAGGTTCTTTGGAGTTGAGTAAAGAACCCTATGGTTCATTTTTTTCTATTTTTCCTTTTTTTCTAAGAGTGTACATGGAATCCAATAGCTGAACTTAACCTCAACTCCACAACAGCGGAGAAGGAGAGAATGAATGAGACACGACTGGACAGTGATGGGAGAACACACACAGGTGAAGGGCGAGCGCATCTCAAACAACTCTCCTCTAAATCACACTAGAGGTAGGAAAAGCTGTCACTTAGGTTTGAATGTTAATTGATTGGTGGGACCCATCTACGTCCGGCCCGCACTGATGCATGTACACCACGACCATGTTGGGCTCCTGGTAAATTACACACAACGCCACTCGTAAATTCTTGCCTGCGTGCCGTCACTCTCGCAGGCCCGAGCAGGGATAAATCAGCCTTGCTTGAGTGCTAAATAGAGAGGCTGCATAGCGCATTAGGTTGTAAACATTACCTGGGGGTGACCAGGCAACAAAGACGGAGCGAGGGCCATGGAGGCTGACATTATTCGGAGGAGGAATCCTTTCCGGGGAGGAGACGGGGGTCTGAATGACGTATCTATCACTGAGACTGCTCCCGCCGCTGGTGGTGGCCTCCAACTCGTACACATATCTGCGAAACAAAGATGGATAGGAGATAAATAAGTCAACTGAGAAACTAAATTATGCTATTAGCTTAAAAGTCTCCTGTCACAGAAGTTAAATTTGCCTCTGTTTCAGCGATTCTCCATTTCAGGTGGGAGTCGGCGCTGCGTTTAATTATTCATTGTCCGCAAGAGAGGCGGGTGCATTGATTCTGCCATTAAGCCGCGTCTTTCACAGCAAGCATAGTTTTGTTTAAGGATGCGCGTCTTTCATCAGAGTTCTCAGAATTGAGGCATGAATGCCAGTGTAACAAAGCAAATGTTTAAAATCAGAAATGGGAAACCAAGCTGAAGTAATGCTAGCAAAGAGCAGATATAAAAACCAATAAATAAAGCAAATCAATACAAAAAAAAGTCTGTACAATAGAATTACACAAAATCTGGAATTTCGAATGAAGGCGAAACATTTCCCCACACAGAATTCACTACTGGTTTAAATAACACAGATTTATGCAATGACGAACAGAACTTGGTTTCAAAGTGATCATGACAACAGACAATGGACCTTTTTTGCCTGTGAAATTTCACGACTTTGACCACAAATGAGCGAGAGCGCATGGACAGTTTAGGAGAGAGTGTGCAGTACATTTTGACATTAAAACCCTAGTTATTTTAGTAGTGTGGCTCCATTTTATTAGTAACTGTGCAGACAGACTTCATTACCACAAAATAAACTGCCAGTGTTTTAAAAAGAATGAATTTAAAATACATAATGGGCCATCCTTTAACGATCTGAAACGCAAGCATCAAGTGCGAAGCGCAAGTAACTTTGTGGGCGGGTCTTGGGCACTGTGGCTATTTTACTGGAGGGATGCCCGACGCAAGTTTAAAAGGGGTTGGTCTGAAGTAGCCTCATTATTCATAGGTGTGGTTTGGGCGTAACATGAAATAAACCAATCAGAGCGTCATCCAACATACCCTTTAAGAGCAGGTGCGCATGTTGCATGGCGGATTGTTATTATAATGGCGGGTTTACCAGGCGTGCGCCAGGAGTGGTTCACAGCCGAGGAGACCGACGTTCTTGTCAGGGCAGTGAAAGCCAGAGAAGTGACGTTGTATGGGGATGGGAGAAACCCATCCAAATTAGCGTCGGTTAAACATTATATACATATGTTTCTTGCAACTATTGGGAAAACAGGCCTGATCCTTCAGTACAACAATTAGCCTTAAAGGGATACTCCACTTTTTTTTTGGAAATAGGCTCATTTTACAACTCCCTCAGAGTTAAACAGTTGAGTTTTACCGTTTTCAAATCCATTCAGCCGATTTTCTGATATTTAGAAGAATATCAGTAAACAGACAGTTTCTGGTCTCATTGACGTTCATAGTAGGATACTATGGAAGTCAATGAGACCAGAAACTGTCTGTTTACTGATATTCTTCTAAATATCAGAAAATCGTCTGAATACATTCCAAAACACTAAAACCCAACTGTTTGACTCTGGGGGAGTGGTAAAATGAGCCTATTTCCAAAAAAAGTGGAGTATCCCTTTAAAAAAATTGGGTAATTGGGTTTTTTCATCTTCATGGAAATCACAATGATGTGTTAATATTTTTTCTTGTTATAATGTATGATTTGCAAAAATAAAAACTGCTGCATCTGTAATAGCATTATGAACAACACGCAACGCGCCACTGACTTTTTTCTGGTCAGTAGCGCAATTGTTTTCTGGAACTGCAAAATAGCACTAGGGAATGTTTGCGCCAATCCGCCCAGGGAGTGCAAGTTAATTTCGTGCGTCTGTGGAGGAAAAAAGCCTGCTTTGCCCGGGTGCAAAATATGAAGAGACATGCGTCAGCATACAAAGTCATTTGCGCCGGGTGCAAGATAGAGCCCTATGTCTTTCAGAGGTTTTCACCAGAATAAATGAATGAATGAATAACTAAATCTTCAATTAGTCGACTAATCAGCTGTTGACTCATGAAATGCACTATTTTACTTCCACTATAAATGGAGAAAAGAAAATGCTCAGATGACTATGCCTTCTTGTAATTCTGCTTTTACATTATACTTGATTCATTGGAAAAGTCCCTGCTGGATCGATATGGTGTGATACTATTTAACAGATGACATTGTTAATGCAATGCTGATCAGCCCCTCCACTGTGATCTGTGACAGGCATGACAGATGCTCTGAACGGACATGCATATAAATAGAAAGGGAAGAGAGAGTGTGTGTGTGTGTACTCGCATGTATTAACGTCTGATGTGGGTTATAAAAACACTCGCTGGAAAGCTCTTTTAAGACATACATGACTTCACAAGATAGATTTACCTTTTAAACAGAGATGGGTGTCAGTGCAAAGGTGTGCATTAGCAATGTATGTGGGTCATGTTCAACATTAAAGGCTTTTAATTTGCCATAAACTCCATAGCCAGCCATTAATACCTTCACATTAACTATTGTTCCAGCACTACTCCTTTAAAATAGTCACATCAGTTATTATATACCACGCTCATCATGTGCAATAAAAGCATTAGCGATATTAATCAGAAAACACGTTTAAAACACACCAGCGAACAGCTGTGCATGCCGACGCAGGTATTTCGCCGCTGCGTGTATGTTGCACGCTTTACGTCGAATAAACATGATGCGGCGCATTAACCGAGGTGGCAAGCGGCTAACCTGTTTCCCTAGAGGGAGAAAGGTTAATATTTCACTCGTCAGAGAGACTTTCTACGATAGTGAGGTAAGTGACAGCTAATCAACATTGTCATAAATAATCGATGAGCAGGAGTGCTGGCAGAACACCCCCCCCAGCACCCTGGTTAACTGTTTCACATCAGCCTATAGCCTGTCTGGATAATGAACCGCTCGTCTGCCTTTGTAACGCTCCTTACAGAGCTAAATTGGAAGAAGAAAGGGAAAGGGGAGAGCACGGGAGAAGGGAATGCCTTTTGGCAGGTCATCTGGAATTACGGCAAATTAAACGTCATGGCTATCCCCTGCTCTGTTTGAAGCTACAGTATAAACAAAAGCAGCCGAGGGACAAAGAGAAGGAGGTCAGGTGACTGAATGACCTGTCCAAACTGTCCAATCAGGAGACACATGGTTTTGACAGTTCAAATCAGTGTGGAAAATATAGATTTGCATGATGAAAAATGTTTAAACACACACACTCTCTCTCTTTCTCTCTCTTGATATATTTATATATATATTCACACGTGAGAGGAATGAAGCGAACAATCTACGAATCACTGATGGTAAAGTAATGAAACAAACAGATTTATCCTGTATCTTAAGCAGCTTATGAGAATGAACCATTGCAAATATTTACACAACATATTGCACAAACTAACCAATTATTTTGCACTGAGTCCCTGTGTGCCATTTTTTTATTAAAGCCAACCAACAGATTTCACAGATACTAAGACTGGATATATTCATGAATAACGAGGCATTGACAAAACAGCTGAATTTCTACAACGTCAAGAAAATTAGAATTCTCATATTTATTTATGTTCATTATTAAGTTGATGGTTTCTGATTATTCAGCACATCATTTTTTTAAAATCACATTTTAAATCCACAAATCATAGTCCTTTTAATTAACCTAATAAAAAAAAAAAAAAAATGAAAATAGATTTTTATATAATTATTTATATACTTAAAACACTATGAATGACCATTTACATAAATTTCAAATTATCGTTCGTTGTTTAAATTAACAATCAATTAATTGATTAATCTTTAACTTAACCTCTTATATTTAAAGCACTTCTAAGTTATCATATTACTTAACACAAAATAGGTCATTTTAAAGCTTTCGAAGCTAAGAGAACATATAACCATCACTTAACAAGTGTTTTTAAATTGGCTGACATATTAGAAGTGCTCTATTTTCATGTAGCATGAAAAAAATAAATGCTTTACATGAAAACGTGATCTGTAAAATCGTATTTTTGTTGTATTAGCAGAATACAACAAGCATATTTGTTTCAGTTAGAGACCAAACTGTAACAAGTATCTGTATGAAAAAGTGCAGACGCAGTATACACATGATGCATTTGTGCCACATTTTGAAACTTAAAAATATTAGTGAACTATAGTAGATCATGTCTTTATTTAGAGCTGGTGTTCTTGAACGAGCCAAACAAAACATAAGACAATGTATAGATCACACAGTGACCTGTCACCTGACATACTGCTTGGCTAAAGCTATAGGTCTTTTGGGATTTCCAATGTCATTTGAAAGTTCAACCAATGGAAACGGGATCTCGGGTGTGGTGATACTAGTGACGATGTGTAGAGACCAGTCGAACATAGTTTTACAGCTGGAGAGCACTTAGGTTGGTTTGATCGTTCAGATAGACAGGTCTTGATTTACCATAATATGCCAGCGAATAAAAGCGTATGTATTCTATGTACTTTTATTGTGGTGTTAACACAAGTAAGTAGTTCTTATGTTCAGTAAAATTACTTGTTTGAAAGTTTTTTAGACCGTTGGTTAACAATGTTTAGAAATTAATGGCTTTAAATGGCTTGAACACACAAATATGTGTTTTGCACATGAGCCACACGCACCTCAAAACTACACACTCTAATTTTGGTCTTTAAATGGTCCATTTTAATCACAAATCACTGGTCAGAAAACGAGCAAGAATTGCACAAATACCAGTACTGTAGATAAAGCAACTTAGCATGGAATTGCCTTCTCCTTTGTTTTCTTTAAATGTTCATGTGGGTAAACTTGCAGATAGTGTTTTATAGGAAAAAGAGTCAGTGTTCTCCCACTCACTGTTAATGGCTTAAAACAGTTCATGAGCAGTTAAAAAATGTCTCCCAGTTAGTTTCAGTTTAATGTGAGATATTCACTATAGGGTTCAAATGGACTCTTACTGGATTGTCGTTGCAAATACTTCTGGGTTGTGTTTGCAATTTGGGCAGGAGCATTATCTTGTTGAAAAATAACATCTGATCATTCCTCTTTAGATAACAAATTTTCATTTGTGGGAAGCTAGCCTACAATACTCTCCTGTACTCCACAGCATTAAATGACTTTTCACAGTGAAGAGGTAATTTCCTGACCAATAATTTGTAGTTAAGACAATTAAAAGGTTAGTGTTTAGTCATTTTGAGCCTCACTCTCACTCTCCATCAACAGTAGAAAAGTTTAGTTAGTGTCCTAACACGAATCACAAGGGGAACGCGATCAATGCGACTCTCCAAGCCAACGCTGCCGCTCCCAAGCTAGCCTCCCTGCTCGCTCCTCCTAAAAACTTTTAATGATTTGGTATCAGAGCAGCTCTGTTACTGAAGAGCTCTGTTATTGTAGAGTCCCAGGATTCTTTAAGGCACACATAGGATTAGATGTCATCGATAATCAAGTGCTAATGGCTTGTTAAAGATAGCTGATAGATAGAACCTGGTGTTGGGCTGAAGGCCAGCGTCTGTGTAGCTCATCTTTCCTCCGTCACTGGTGAAGACGACCACTCCGTCACGCAGCAGCCGATACTGAGAGATCAGGCCATTGGGTTTGAGCGGCTGGCTCCAGTGAAGCTCCACTGCTGAAGAGTTCACCTGTATATGCCTGGGCACCACCCAAACATCTAGAGAAGAGAAAACAGACGAGACAAGTGAATATATGAAATGCAATATTCAGAGTATATATACTATATATATATATATATAACTCTGATTATGCATTGAAAATCAAAAACAAACAACAATGTTTTTAGAGTGAGATGTTAAGAGTGAGTGTCAATGTGTGTAAGTGCATTAACCTGCTGGTGCCTCTTCCAGTGTGCGGCCCATAGATGGCTGACTTGCTCCGCAACCAGCTGCAGTGCATGCAACGAGAATGAAGCTGTAGTTGGTGTGCGGCTGCAGACCTGCAAAAACAGTCAACAGACATTGCTTTTAAACACCATCTGCAACAACCAAGCTACACTTACACATGTGCTAATCAATTTAATAATAAATATATAATATATAACAATATAATTACAAAATATAAAATGTGAATATAATTTAATATATTTAATACTTAATTATAATGTAGTTTTAAATATATATATATATATATATATATATATATATATGAAATATTATTCAGCTGATTTAAATATATGTACCTCACATAACAAGAATTCACTGGAATTCCTTTGAATGTTTAATGTAATATTACAGCCAATGGCCCATTGATATATATATATATATATATATATATAAAATGAATCAATGAAAATTTAAAAATTATTTATAAATTATTTCATTTAAAATTAAAACGTTTGGGCTTATATTATTTAATTTCGACAGTAATTTGGTGTCTAACACAGCACCTGTGACAAGATGCAGCTTCAGCAGTCAGAACTCTAAATCTGGTTCTAATCCTGAAGCACTTTAAATCTCACTTTAATCCTGAACTCTGCGCAGCCTGTAAAGCCGCGCTGTGTCCGTCGAGCACTGCCTCCACATCTGGAGGAACACATGCACCCGTGCTCCTGTTTAGTATGCCATACGGCCTCTCTCATTTAACCCAAACACAGATCAATGTTTTCAGAACGTTGAGCTGTGTTTGGGTTAAGTAAAGAATTCTGTTGAGCATACTAAACACAGGGGAAAACCACTGAATATTGCCTTTAAAGCTTCACTTCACACATCGCCATGCAAAACATGTCCAGGTGTGTATTCTAGAAGGGCTAGGTTATTATAGTGTTGAGGGGTAAGTTATTATAGCATTTGGTGTTCAGGGGGGCTGAAAGCATTCACATGCCGTAAATCCAACCTAATTTAGAGATCAATCTACTTGGGTAACTAAAAGAAAGATTACATTATTCAGAAAAAAAAATCTTTGAATGATTAGTCAGAAATAACCTCATGGAGGTCTAGAAATAATATTAGTAAAAGCATTAACATCCCAATGTATTATTATTATTACAATACATAGGAAACAGAATATTTAATTTGAAATATTTTACACAGACAATACTATTTTTATGCGCTTAAATGAAGCATATGCTGTCTAATATCAAGCCGGAAATCGTAATTATTAATATGCATGTATATTATACCAGAAAATATATATATTGATCCATTCACAACATCACCCTCAGTTACATTTTGATATTCCATTTAAACTGAAGGGGGCACTCTTAGCCTGTTAAAGACATATGCACCTTTAATGAAAATTGCAAATAAATACATATATAAATAAACAGGAGTAAAAAAAAAAAAAATAATCATTTTAGCTCTAACCCCTCTAAGCACACAACGGCCCATTTGTAGCACACGGCTAACACAAAGTGAAACAATGCCGTAACTGTCATCCAAATTGCTCCGTACAGCACAGTGAGGAAGTGTGAGGTAATAAACGATATAAAAAGGTATTTTATTGACAAGCTGCCATTTACTGTTTGCATTAGAGAATATGAGAAGATGATAGGTGCTATTCCTGAACGTGGCGACCTGATGAGAAAAGGCCTGCAATGCTTACTCACTTTACCTGCCACATTGATAAAAACCTCTAAATAATTAAGTGCCCACTTCCTGTCTACAATTACTTAATGTTTTTTTTTTTTTTTCTGTCTGGAGGGGATTATGAAGCGATCTGTGGGCTCTACGTGTCAGCCAAGCTAGGAGACTACCCCTGATGCCTTTTATGGGATCAGTTTCCTCCCGCTCACGCATAATTTAGGAGGCAAAGGTTCTTCTCTTCTATCAGGACATGGGCAGACCTCTCTGAACCCTGATAAAGCAGCTGCACACGGAAGACTGATACGCCAGGTGAAGGGGTTTGAGAATGTGGAGCTGGCTAAAACTAACCAGTGACTTTACATTGCATAAGATTGTTCCTTGTGAACGAATGACATGAAGTCTTTCGGTTTTTAATTGTGTATCTTGGAAATATAAAGTATGTTACAAGCTGATACGTTTAGAATATTTTTTTAGAGCATTACATTTTATGAAAACATTCGATGAATAGAATAGAATTAGAATTCTAAAACTAATAGAATTAGTTTTAGAAACAGAATTAAAATGCTAGTACTGTATATTAATAAATTATTAATTCGTTTACAAATGTCCAATTAAACGCATGCTGCAACATAATTGATATGATTGAGAGCAATAATTCACATCAGTTAATGAAAAGCTATACATATTTTAGATTCTTTGGGGATTTTATACTTAATTTACTCAGAAGCTAACAGAAGCTAATTTGCAATGATGAAGTGACTATACGATATTAAGAGTTTTATCTCATAGGCATGTAGATTTTTTTTAACTCAAATTTGGAGTAATAATTTGGCATGCACACTAAAAAACACATTTTGAAGAGTGGCATTTATGGTGTTTTTTATTTAAAAAAATATATAAATTTCTGAATTTTTATGCTATTTAAATAATCATACAACACTACACTTGGTTATACACTAGCACAATTCATACTGCTATTTTCCATTGTGCAAAAAAAGTGAAATAAATAAATCACCTTCTTCTAACCTATAAAAATAAACGGAATTTGAGGTGTAGACTGTAATCTTAATTATATGATCTAAAACATTATAAAAGGTACAAAAAAAGCTTTTATAAGCCTTTTTCTCACTCACTGGATTTTTCCCAATGTGTTGAAATCACAGTCAAAACTAATAATGCTTTAATTATTGATGCCTTTCATTTATTTGGTCTTCATTCATTACAATAACAAAGGGGACAGGAACTGTCTTTGTCACTAGGAGAGCTGTCATATGAAAGGGCCGGCTCTCACAGTGTGTGTGAACGTGTGCACAGCTCCTGTAGCTACAAAGAAATGTTTGAACACGATATCTTTCAATTCCATGCATCACACTTCAAATTTCACTCACATACACTCTTAAATATAGGCATATATAGGTAACACATATTGGTTTCAATCCAAAGTGGGGTTTTTCAGCAATTCCATAGAATTTTTTTTTTTTTGGAGGTTCCCCAAAGAATCTTTTAGTGATCAGTTTTTAAAAGAATATTTTCTTTCCTTAGTGTGAAGAGGATTTTAAGAACAATTTCTTATTATTAAAATTTCTTAGAAATTTAAATTTCTTCATGGAACCAGATACCAATAAATAATCTTTATTTTTGTATAAAATTGTAAGCCCTAAAGCTTCTAAATCTAAGTTTTAGTCTTAATAGTTTCATAGGTACCAAAGAGAAAAAACAAAAAAGCTAAATCTATAATCCAGTGACTCTAATGTGGTGTTTAAAGTGGCGGCTTTGTTGCCACAAAGAAAGCAAGCAGGAGGCTTGAGCACTTTGGTGTGTGTTTAATCATGTCAAGTGAGGGAAGGCAGGAAGTTTGGAGGTTTTAAGGAGCACGGAGGTGCTTCCCAGCAGCAGTCGGCGCTGGAGCACAGACGCTCAGGCTGCCCGAGCCGGCGCACGGCACAAAACACTGGTAGGATTTACCGCTCTGCGCAGGGGGACATGAAAGTCTCAACGCGGCTTTAGAGCCTCTCCACAAAGGAAACCCCGAGCAAAGGCATTTCGCAGCCTCTGCCAGCGACTGAACGCCATCACCGCTGCCTCACATCCCAGCCAGCGAGACCGCCTTTGCCTGCCATCACCCCCAGCCAAGTCTTAAACACGCCACACTGCCAGCCGGCCAAATCTGCCATCAGATCCCCCTCCCTCCCCACTCACCCCAGGATCCAGGACTGGATGATTTGTTTGGTGCCTTCCGTCGCTGCCAACTTCAGGGCCTTCAGAGGAACAGAAAGAACTCGGAAAGCCCCTTACCGCCGCTACTAGCTGAAATATCTTTGGTCGACAGCAAGTTGCAGTTGAGCTCCGACCATTTGAAGGTCCCTGCTGATTTCAAGCTTATTTACAAAAATGTGGTGCTTCCTCCCAGTGTCTCAGACAGACAGCCTGTGGCTGAGCGCTGCTGAAAGCAGGGAGGGAGGTCTGAGCTTGTGTTCGGAGAGGAAAGCTGAGAACTACACGCCAGGAGATTCCTCAAGTAGATCAGCTGAACACAGGAAACCTGCTGTTTAAACATTTGCTTTTTTTAGTGAGATCTGCCTATGAGGTGTTTAAGCTACACAGACTGCAGTCAACAGTCTCAAAACAATTTTTCCTAATAATATATTTAAATAAACGAGCCTGATTTTCTCCTGGACGTCCGTAGGCTCGAACGCGGGAAGTGAGGATGTCATTCTCTCCGGCGTTATGGGATGTTAGCATTCTCAGAGTCAGCCATCTCTCAGAGGAGCGGCTCCCTGCATGCGATTCATTCAGATTAATCCTGACTGGAAAGAGATCAGATGCTCCTCAAAACGATGTGCCCGACTCAGGTTTGATAATCATGTCAGTGATAGTGTCGACAGGCTGGAGCGAGAAACATTCTCTCTTTTTCCTCTCTGCCTGAATTATGCGTTTCACATTGGTCCGTAGAGACAGACACTTACGTACAGCGCATATGTGCTATCCGAATAGGTGCAAATAGGAGCAGAAACAAAAAATATATTCCAGTCTAGACAACAAACAAATAAAAAATGTTGCTTCTACTATTGTACTTGATTAAACTTGATTAACTGAATCTACTGCATTTAAATACATTATTTACCCATTATAATAATTACATTACTAGCAGTTACGTGCATCAATATTAGCTGAGAAAAGCATTTCATTACACTGTCGTTGGTTTAACTTAAAAAAGTAAGTAACCTGGTTGCCTTAAAATTTTAAGTTGATTGAACTGGAAAAAGTGAGTAAATACAATGGAGATTAATTTAATCACCAGAAACTCAAAATAATAAGTTCTCAACTAAATAAATTATTTAAGTTGATTTGACAAAAGAAAAAATGTTGTGATAACAAATCTTTTACAGTGTATGGCTGCATTAAGACAATGGCCACAACAATGTAAAAGAAAAAATGTAATAATTTGGTAAAAAAATAAATAAAAATACTGTTCAGAGGAAATTGTAAATCTTCCTTGGAAGGAAGTATATTTGTGAACACTTAATCTAAAGCCCTCTCTGCGTGTGCTGGCTGTTGTGCAGCTGTCCATTGCCATGCGCTGGGCTGTGCAGAGTCGGGCGGCACTTAAAGTGGGAGTGTGCCTTGTGCGTACCCTTGCGGTGGTGACGGATGGCTCAGGGCCAGGAACACTGCTCCTCTCCCAGGCAGATAAAAGAAGCCCCACAAATCAGCGGAGGCCTCAGGAGTGATGGGCAGGACGGCTGCTCATTGCGGGAATCAGGTGTAAATTCAGTCATTAGATTGCTTCCAGAAACAGCATGCATAAATAAAGGCAGGGCACGTGGAGGAGACATGGCGGATTCTCGCTCTCTTACTCTCGCTGCTGCTGCCGTCAGGGCCAGCATGGGGCAGCGTGTAGGGGGCGGCTGCTCTCTGCTGCTAAACTGATTCATCACTCGCCCTCTGACTTTCCTCTTTATTCCTCTCTCTCATTTAGTACTTTCCTTATGTTAAAGTAAAACAGTTAAAGAGTTTATAGGTATTAGACACAAACTTTGCTTCATTGTTAATCTGCTACTACTTAATCTGCTAAGTAAAAAAGCTTTGTGGACTGTACTTATATGGTTTAATAATAAGTCTTAGAAAACAGGCATCTGGGAAACAAAATGCAGAGATTTATATGATTCACCTCATAAAAATGTGGGTCCTAAAAAAAAACTTAAAAAAGTAAAATAATAATATAAGAATATATACAGTATATATAATTTTAACTACAGAGCATTCAAATATATAGAAACAACACAGTAGTTGTTAGGTTGTTAGTTGTTATATAAATTAATCTTTTTTACAGTGTAAAATATATCAGGGTTACTTAATCCGCTAAGTAAAAAAAAAAAAAAAGCTTTGTGGACTGTACTTATATGGTATAATAATAAGTCTTAGAAAACAGGCATCTGGGAAACAAAATGCAGACATTTACATGATTCACCTCATAAAAATGTGGGTCCTAAAAAAGTACTTAAAAAAAAAAAAGTAAAATAATAATATAATAATATTATATATATTTTAATTTTAACTACAGATCACTCCAATATATAGCAACAACTACTGTATATATAAAAACTAATTAATATTATTTATAATATTTAATATTATTTATAATATTTAATATTTAACAGTTTAAAAAACTGTTTAAAGAAGCCTCTTATGGTCACCAAGGGAAGTAATACTGTGAGATATTATTACATAATTTCTAAGTACTGTTTTCTATTTTAATATATTTAAAAATGTAATTTATTCCTGTGGTGGCAAAGCTGAATTTTCAGCAGCCAGTCTTCAGTGTCACATGATCCTTCAAAACTTATTAAAATACAATACTGATCATTATTATTATTATTATAATATGTTGAATATTGATCACTTGTGATGTTTAATATTTTTGGTGGAAACCATCATACATTTGCATTTATTTGAAATTGTTGTAAATATTTTGTAACTCTTTACTGCCACCTTCATTTGAATGTGTCCCTATGTGAATAAAACTCTTGAAAGGTAGTGTATATATGATACCTGTGACATTGTAAGCCATCTCCCCGTCTGTTTCTGTGTGAATCACTCCAACACCGCTCTGATTGATGTGGTACTCCCGGATGATACCATTCGGTTTGGCTGGAGCCACCCAGCTGATCTTTAGTGCCCCGGGCCACAGCGCGCTCACCACTGGAGCGGCGATTCCCTCTGGCTCCCCCTGGACAGTAACTGCCACAACCTGGACACACAACAAAAAGAATTACAGAGCAATTTGCCCTAATGGAGGCTTGGATATCCTGCTCTAATAGAATGTCACTAGTGGTTTCAACTCTTGTCTTTAAGAGTGGCAGACTATTAGGAAAGGGCCGTGAGAGGTGGTTAAGGTGTTTTTTTTCCCCGGCTACGTGTAGTCTGGCCCGGCGCTGGCCTGATGTGCTTGTGAGCCTGCAGAGTGTCCACAAAGATTAAATCAGGTTCCTCATTCCCACCGACAGAGCTGGCTAAGCAGGGTCCCGCTGAACGACAACAGGGTGCCCGGTGGTAATTGCTCCCCTTGTATTGGGTCGGACAATAATTGCAACTGTTTGGGCAATGCTTGCAGGTGTACAAGTTAATCCAGCTCCACTTAAAAACGATCGTGCGAGGGGGAAGAAAAAAGAAGAAGTGGATCATTGGTGGCCAATTGGTGTGCTGGGCAAGACCTCTGGGTGTCTGCAAAGGAAAATGGACCTAACGCTGATCTGGGAGGTTCTTTTTACTTGGCCTCTAGCGGATCTGTGCGGTTATTGATAATCGGATCCTAAATTAGACATAAGAAGAGAAGATAGACAGGTTAATTTGCTTTTTCATCAGCTGAGCCGCTGACAGCTATTACAAGGAGACAGCAATTATGGCAGGAAGTCAGCTGTTGCTCTTCTTCCATTAGCTTGCCATTAAAAATATCCTGTTTACTCGGCACTAGCGACAAAACATGGGCATGAAAGGGGTAGTACGACTCCTGCAATACTTTACAAGTGTTTTGAAGCTGTTCAGCTCAATGCTTGAACTGTAAATATTTGCGGGTAAGACTGTAAAGATGACGGACAATATATACACCTTTTTTTTTACAGTTCTTTCCCCAAAAAGTGTCTCTTTAAACATATCAAAACATCGATTTGTAAAACAAACGCTGAATCAATATTACATTATTAAATAAATGTTGCTGTGTCCAGTCAGAGCACCCCAACTGACCCGGACACAGCGACATTATCTCAATTGATAGCGCTAGTTTGGGGCAGGACTGTGTTTTTTGCCAACCAATGGCTGGTTGTGTTGGGGAAACCCGTTTAGAAATGGTCATTGTTGCAATCCCATTTGGTACCACTAATGGCAATGTAATTACACACTACACTGTTATGTTGTATGATTTTCTGCCTATAAGATGAGAGGTAGATGAGAAATAGACTCACTTTTGAGCTGTCTGTACAGCCGGCAGCAGTGCAGGCTGTGAGCTGGTACATGTACTCTCGAAAAGGTCGGATTCCTCCCGCATCTGTGAAGCTATGATCAGTGCCACGGTAGCGCTCCTGGCCATCACGAAGGATCACATAGTGACTTATCTCACCTATCAGAGTACATAAAAACACGCAGGGTCAAAAAAATGGCTTCAACATTAATTCCACTCAGTGCAGTAGTAAAACCGTTGAACTAACTTTCAAAATCACAACAGATTGGGTGGCAAGTCGTTTGATTAGCACACAGAGTGAAGTCCTAATGAGCAATCAGCATGTTTCTTTACATATTAAGTGGCACAGAAGTTCCCTAAAATGAAGCTTGTTATTCTCACTTAGTGTTTATGCGCATGTGAATTTTGTTCTTCATAAATTATTCTGCCGAGCTATGCAGATTACACTTAATAACAGTCAGGTCTTCAGAGGAGAGATGATAAAACAATCAGCTAGTTCCACTCTGTCTGAGTCATATCATTACAGCCTGAAGAAAAAGCCTGACATCCAGATTGTTGGGGGAAATGTGAGTAAATCTTCTGAGAGTCACGACTTCAGGCGTGGATTACCCAAACTGATTCACTCCGTGATTAATCATTTACATAACCAAACCTTCTACTGAATAAACATATGACAATATTACCATGAGAGCAAGAAACTGCATTACTAACTGTGGCATCTGGCAAAAAAAAAATTATGTGCACTGATTCAAAGGAAAAAAGAAATCAAACTTTATAAGATTATTATTATTTTTTAAATTTTAACTGTAAAGATATTAAATTTCCAAGAGGTTCTCAGTCTCTACCTATCGTTGCTGACTATGAACTATGCAATGTGCATTTTAGTTAGTTATTATACATTTCCAAGCTGCAAGCAATCACACTCAAAAATTAAGAAATAATATCTAAAACTGTTGCTTTTCCCACTATATATACAGATATAAACAAACTGTGATTTTGAAATCACTGTGAAATTAGTCACTGGCTTTTGTGTGCAAACTATAAGAAGATTTATGTGTCATTACTAAATTAATAATTATTATGAGTAACTAATACAATTCTTAGCAAATAATTCACTTATGATATTTATAAAGTAATATTTATACTATATTGTAAATACAATTGACATTATTATAAAAATTGGGACACCAGATTGGACCCCAAATCTTTGCATAGGCCATTCAAGACCCCAAATCTTTTATCTTGTAATAAAACAATATATTGTAAAAAAAAAAAAAAAAAAAAAAAAAAAAAGATATATACTCATCCCGCGATGTGCAGGGCTCGAACCCGGGTCTCCAACGTGAGAGTAAGGCACTCTAACAAGGAAGCTAAAAACTGCAGCCCCTAAAATCTGTTGCTAGAGTGCCTATACGCCTTATTCACGGCAGCGCCATCTTTGATTTTTAATGAGAATGAAAGCGAGGCAGTGAGGGATAGACTTGCATCTCTTCAATGGGCTGTACTGTTATTTAATGTGTTTTCGGATTGTTCTGCTCATGAAACACTGGAAAAATATCTTTCCAAGAAATGTCAGTTGACAAAAAACTCCCAACAATGTAAGCTGTGGAAAATTGTAAGAAATCTAGCCGCTTTATTCAGCTTTTTACAGCGGATGCCATTGCAAACACGGTAAGTCTATCCCTCACAGCCTCACTTTCATACCCGTCATGGCGCTACTCTGAATAGGGTCTATAGAGATCAGAGGAGCGACTACTGGCTAGCCTCCGTTACCTAAAGGATTATTAGGAACACCTGTTCAATTTCTCATTAGTGCAATAATCTAATCAACCCATCACATGGCAGTTGCTTCAATGCATTTAGGAGTGTGGTCCAGGTCAAGACAATCTCCTGAACTCCAAACAGAATGTCAGAATGGGAAAGAAAGGCGATTTAAGAAATTTCGAGCGTGGCATGGTTGTTGGTGCCGGACGGGCCGGTCTAAGTATTTCACAATCTGCTCAGTTACTGCGATTTTCTTGCACAATCATTTCTAGGGTTTACAAAGAATGGAGTGAAAAAGGAAAAACATTCAGTATGCGACAGTCCTGTGGGTGAAAATGCCTTGTTGATGCTAGAGGAGAATGAGCCGACTGATTCAAGCTGATAGAAGAGCAACTTTGACTGAAATAACCACTCGTTACAACCGAGGTATGCAGCAAAGTATTTGTGAAGCCACAACACGCACAACCTTGAGTCGGATGGGCTACAACAGCAGAAGACCCCACCGGGTACCACTCATCTCCACTACAAATAGGAAAAAGAGGCTACAATTTGCAAGAACTCACCAAATGAGCTCACCAAATGAATGTTGAGACATTCAGATGGTAGAGACAGAATTTGATGTAAACAGAATGAGAACATGGATCCATCATGCCTTGTTACCACTGTGCAGACTGGTGGTGGTGATGTAATGGTGTGGGGGAAATCAATAGGACCAAACCTTTAGGCCCATTAGTGTCAATTGGGCATCGATTAAATGCCACGGCCTACCTGAGCATTGTTTCTGACCATGTCCCTCCCTTTATAGCCACCATGTACCCATCCTCTGATGGCTACTTCCAGCAGGATAATGCACCATGTCACAAAGCTCGAATCTGTACTGTACTAAAATGGCCCCCACAGTCACCAGATCTCAAGCCAATAGAGCATCTTTGGGATGTGGTGGAACGGGAGCGTCGTGCCCTGGATGCGCATCCCACAAATCTCCATCAACTGCAAGATGCTATCCTATCAATATGAGCCAACATTTCTAAAGAATGCTTTCAGCACCTTGTTGAATCAATCCCACGTAGAATTAAGGAAGTTCTGAAGGCGAAAGAGGGTCAAACACAGTATTAGTTTGGTGTTCCTAATAATCCTTTAAAGGTCACTGGATTGGTTTCACTCAGCTATAGAGCAAATGGAAAGTAATAAAAGTCAATACCACCTTTTCAAAATAATTACCATTGGGTTTGTTTGGGGCTGACCATTCAAGCTGGATGATGTCATCACGCAGGCCCACATGGCTCCAGTGAGGAGGAGGCAGATCCCAGGGAACGTCTTCTTCAGTAGTGACACGAGAGGAGGGACTGAACCCACGGCCAAAGCTGTTCCAAGCACCAATTCTATACTCATAACTGGTGTAAGGGTCCAGTTCAGTGTCTGAAATGACACACAAGAGAACACAGTCGCACAAACACACCTATTCCGATTTCCTATTCAAACACGAGTTCCCCTGAAACCTAGTTCTTGACAGCATCACAGGAGAGTCTCTAAAGTGTCTCAGTCTTCACCCTAAAACAAGACTAAAGTTTAATGAGCAGCCAGGGACACTGTTTACGGTAATGCTTTTTGTTATAAGAAACACAGCAGTTTGTTGTATATGTGTGTTTGGGGAGTCATGGGTATAAATCTCCAAGAAGGGTTTCATCAGGCACTTCTATGAGGGACAGGATGACAAAATACCCTTCTCAGAGGACAAGACACAGTCTCACTACAAATTAAAGTTAACCAAGCAAACTTATTTAAATACTAATTTATATATATATATATATATATATATGAAGAGTTCAGATGCAAAATCCTCTAAGCGCCATTTGAAATTTTCTTCTAAAATGATCATTTTTTATCAAGTCTATATATTTAAGTTCAGTGATTTCACTTAAATGGCAATTAAGATTACCTATGAATTGCCATTTAAGTGAAATTACTGAACTTAAATATACAAGCTTGATAAAAATGATCATTCTAGAAGAAAATTTCAAATGGCACTTAGAGGCTTTTGCATCTGAACTCTTCATATATATATATGAAGAGTTCAGATGCAAAAGCCTCTAAATGCCATTTGAAATTTTCTTCTTTAATGATGATTTTTATCAAACATGTATATTTAAGTTCAGTAATTTCACTTAAATAACAATTAATAGGTAATTATCATTGCCATTTACAGTAAGTGAAATTACTGAACTTAAATATACAAGTTTGATAAAAATCATCATTAAAGAAGAAAATTTCAAATGGCATTTAGAGGCTTTTGCATCTGAACTCTTCATATATATATATATATATATATATATATATATATATACACTGTATATATATATATATACACAGTATATATACACACAATATATATATATATATATATATACATACACACACATATATCGACATACTGTATGTATATGAGCAAACGACATGTCATTTTATATAATTTGTAAAATTAAATTTGATTGTACATTAAGCAATACCCATTTATTTTCTTTTGAAAATAAAAACTGAATATAATAATACTAATAGTAATAATAATAGTTACATAATTAATGAAAAAGGTTCATTTAAATTTGAGTTGAAAACATGAAATAATTGATTTTTAATAATTTAATGATTATAATTGATTAAATTAAAAACATGTAGGGCGAATTGATTGGATTGTAAAAAGTGGGTGTTTCAAACTAGAATGGAGCAAAGTGGATTTTATAGGAGGGGTTGAAAAAAAGAGAGATTGGTGCTGTCGAAAAATAAAGTTTGTATGTGTAAAACTAACTTTTTTTCTACTGAAATAACATAATAATGTACAACAAGACCAGAGACATGTTGTTAGATTTGAACAGGGTGAATTTTTATTTAATGATGACGTTAAAATACACTAAACCCCAAGGCATCAAGGGTGTTCGCTACACAAAGTCAGGAGGAAGCGGAATCGTTCATATTTGTGTGGTTGGCAAATCAACTCTCGGACAGCATTTGTCCGAGAGCACTCAGTGTCATCTTTCTCCGGGGTGCGGGTATGGGAGCGTGAGAAACATCTGGAGGAGTGCAGGGCCACGACAGGTTTATACGCTTCTGCCCAGATGGTGGCACAGCGCTGACTAGAATCACTCTCCTCGTGCCAGCCAGCCCCCTCAACTCCTGCATTAGTCTTGATTAAACAGACGTAACTAACCAAATAAATAACACCAGAGATGAGGTTGAGCCAGAACGAGGGGCCAGCACTCCCTCTAAAAACATTAATAAGACTGTGAGTCAAGGGGGCGCTCTAAACACCTATCTTAAAGTTTTAATGATGACTTCGAAATAGCAGGTGAGATTGATGACTCACAACAATTAATACACACTTAAGCATCTGTTCTTGTGAACATGTGAAATGTGCAGATGTTTACAGAGTGAGGAACATCCTCAAAATGACTGACACTTTCCTTCTTGTGTGTGTGTGCCATTCAGTTTGATGTCTTTACATAAAAGATGTTGGGCATATACTATGTCTTGTTTAGTTGGCTTTCTCTCCCCAAATAAGGCTGTACCATAGAATGGACCCCTTTCGCCCCTTCCTCTTGATGATGACCCTGCTTCCAGGGCTCTGAACTGGTTCAAATAAACAAACAAATACAGGAACAAACAAAACTGAAAACTAAATCTGGTTCAAACGTTGAAATTACCATTAACCGGTTGTAATATAATACTACCAAATACCAAATACTAATATTGATTTTCTCAGGTGTTCAAATACTTATTTGCAGCTGTATCACACAAATAAATTGTTAAAAAAATCATACATTGTGATTTCTGGATTTTTTTTTTTTAGATTACGTCTCTCACAGTGGACATGCACCTACGATGACAATTTCAGACCCCTCCATGATTTCTAAGTGGGAGAACTTGCAAAATAGCATGGTGTTCAAATACTTATTTATCTCACTGTGTACTATATATATATATATATATTTATATTTTTTTTTTTACAGAAGGGGTATGCATTCACATATAGTATAATTGACTTATTTTTGTGTATTATTTTATTTATCTACGCATTCCTTTACTTAATTTGTAGTCAATTTTATTTTTTACAGACGATGTATGATCAGGGAAAAATATGACTAAAAATTATGAAACAGTTATTCCATTATTCCAGGTCAGTGTAATTTTAGTATTATTTACAGTACATACTATTATAATTTTTACAATAACAACACTTTCATTTTTTTAAAAAATAAAAATCATTAAAAAAATAATTATTGAGGGTAAATTAACAAACATTGTTGATCTGTTTACCTGTGAAACTGTATCGGTTTGCTACTCCACTGTATATCAGCTCCTCTGAGGATGGGCAGAGCTGGCTGTGGGCGGCAGTGGGAGGAGCTTCTGTTGGGATGGCGACAGCAGCAGAGGGAGATGGAATATGGGCGGGGAACGGCTCGCCTGGTACCCATGTACAAATGGACTGCGCCGGGTCAAAATCACACAAGCCGCAGAAAGCTCCCGCGACCGCCGACGCAGGACACACGGTACTGGGGTGACATTTCTCCTAAAGGACACATACGCACACACACTCTCATTAGTGACAACAGTCATCAGACAACTGTTGTGTGTCAAAGTACCCCTGCCAGCGGGTGTGTATGGAGTCCTCTGTCTCAATAAATAGCATGGATGCCCCTTAATGACATAATTACAAGTTAATGACCGCCATCCCAGTTTTCTTTTCTTGGTCTCTTTCTTTTCCTCAAGAGCTCAAGCTGGGTGCACGATGAGCTTGTGTTACAGCGAGCAAATCTGATTAATGAAGTGTGACTGTGAGTGCCTACTTCCTGAGGAGAGGAGCAGATACATCACTGCTCTGTGCCTCATTTTTCCAACCTCCACTTTAGACCATGGCAGTCTGAGTTTAAAACTCAACTACTTTACTAAAACACCTATCGAGTGAAGCTCTTGAACAGCAAATTCAGCGCTAAATCTATCCGCTTCTATATATATATATATATATATATATATACAGTGTTTTCATAGTTTTCCTCTCTGTTTGCTGATAGTCTGATCGACATTGAAAATGAACAGAAAATTTCTCTCTCGATCAGGCAGCTCTAGTTTGATTGGCTGGCCATATGCTAGTATAATCAAATCAAAATCAAAGTATAATCACAGTTGTGTTTACCAGGGACTGAATATTATGGTGTTATAAGTGTTATTATAATTTGGTTTGAAACACTTTTTTAGAAAGTTAACCCAGATATCCATGAACAGAGCTGCATTTTTTTTTTCTGTTAAATTATAAGTAATATTTTGATGGTCAGAAATTCAGGTTTAAAATACTTCATGCAATTTACTTCTATTTTCTGTTCCCATTAAACCTTAAATTAAATTTAAAGTTTTGTACACAAATTGCAACTACATCATTAGAAATGTATAATTCTGAATACATTAAAATGCATGCATATATACATATATATATATATACACACACACATTTTATATGATATTAAAGTATATTTTACTTTACCACAAATGCTTGTCAGTACATTAAGCAATTCACAACCACGTTTAAAAGACAGCAGAATTATGAAATTGCATATAAAGACTTACTTAAGTGGGTCAAAAAAATAAATAAAAAAAAATCCAAAGTTAAACTAACTGCATTACATATAAATTCAAACTACAATACATTTTCATTAACAATTAACATACAATTAAGTGTCCAAAACGTTACATTCAGTACACACTTTAGCATATTTCCATAAGAAACTGAGCTTCCATAACAAAAAACATGCTAAAGAGTACTTCCTTTTCACAAGGGCTGATTTGAATATGTTTTACTTTATTATAGTGACATCAATGATTTCAGATAAACCTGCCCCTATACCTGACATAAAAACGGTTTATCAATCAAAATGGTCAAAGTGGGCGGTTCTTAGCTGCAGTATGGACCAGACATTTAGTCAAAGGTCTCTCCATAATCTGTTATGGCAAATTTTGGCAAAGCATTGCCTTAATCCGAGTTTGAGAAACTGGTGTGACACTACAGAACAGCTTGAAGGCAAAGTCTCCACTAAGTCTTCATCCTGAAGAACTATTGCTGAAACAACATACAGTGAATATGTCACTCTGAGTGAAAGTGTTAATTACCGGAATGAGGATGCTGGCCGGGGCTCTGTCAGCACACACAGATGTGAGCGGATTGAAGCCCACTCCATTACAACACTCCTCCTCCTGATCAATCACCTCTGACCAGCAGCACTTCAGCGACGCCGTCCTGTTCTCCACCACGTGGACTTTAGACTCGCCGCTGGGACCAGTGCAGCACCAGGAAGTGGATGCGCTGATGTAGTGCTCTCCACAGCAGCTGAATCCTATTGTATGTAAAACAAATGTATATACATGAAACATGTTGATACAAATTAGGGCTTTTCACGCTTGAAATAGTTAGCCCTGGTTTATTCAAATCCAAACACTGCTCATCATTTTTCCGGGGTTATCAATTAATCCTGGGTATTTATAATCGGATATTGACTAAACATGACTGCAGTCAGCACATTTTTTGAACCACGAGTATAGCATCCAACACGCGGCCATTACAGCTCATTGGACGTTTCCAGGCGACGTCAAAGAGCTGCATGTGCAGCTGACATGTAAAGATGCAGACGGCCGTGCTGCACGGGGAATCAGCTTCATCTGGCAACGTGGCCACTGTCTCCTCCCATCAGCCATCAGTGCTCAGCATCCACATCTGCATCCTCTCCTATTACCTCTAAAAGCATCACGGTGTTCTCAGAGGCCTGACTCAACACACACGTACCGGCCCTGCAAACACAGCTGTGAAAATACTTACTGCATTACACTACCGCTCAAAAGTTTAGGGTAAGTATGTGTTATTTGTTTAAAAAAAGTAATATTTTTATTCAGCAAGGATGCATCAAATTAATCAAAATGGGCAGTCAAGATATTTTCGTTACAAATTATTTCCATTTCAAATAAATACTGTTTTTTTTAACTTTCTTTTTCTGTTATCTGTGATAAAAATTCACAAAAATGTTTTTTACTGTATTTTTCATCAAATAAATGCAGCCTTGGTGAGCATAAGAGCACTTGCATTAATACAAAGTTGTATTTTTAGAGCATCTACTGGAATAAGGACCAAGATGTTTTCATGCAGAATGATTAGCAGTAAGTATCATGGCAGAGGGAAGAAAATAGAATTTCCCCCAAAAAGTAGTTTAATATTCGTCTAGCAGGAAGTGACTCCTGGTTTATTTCCTTGGGTAAACCATCACTACTATAATTACCATCAACCCCCAGTATGATAAATTGCTAATTGTTTAATACCCTAATCAGCGTTCATTCTTTGCACAGATAAACTGTGACAGCGCCATTAATTTAAATAGTAATTTCACTTAACGGCCAAAACGGCGCAGCAGATTTTGATGCAACATTTTCTAGGGGCCGCATCCATCACATCTCTGCAGTGACATAAAGATGTCTGACGTGCTCTAACTCACTTAGGGACAGCAGATGTTGCAGAGCTGCATTTGGTGGCAATTCCCAGGGTGCATTACTTCAGCTCCAATGACTTGCAAATAAACAGCTCAACAATTTTTCCAAAATAGCTCTGCCATCACGTCCCATCCCTGCAGCGCTCCATTTTTCATGATATTTCGTTTAAAGAGCAGTGAACTTTGGCACCCTGACCTCTTGGCTGGGGATGTCCCTCTATTTCGTTGTCCGCACTTAACCTTGGCCTGTCAGCTAAAACAATTCCTTTTCCGTCATCTCCATCTTTGCCGTGCCACGAAAAGAAAAAGGGAGGGAACACCACTGCCCCGCTAAATCTGGTGTAGGCCCGGCGCAAAAAAACATGAGCACCCTTTTAGCTCACACTTTGTTTTTTCAAGCACCGCAAAATGACTTAGCTAATCTTCAGATTTATGATGGATTTGCATACATTCATTAGAGTGCGAGTGAACGCAGGCGAGCATAAGGTGCTTAGGCTGTGTGAATTAAGGTTCAATCACTTAATGATAAGTAAATATTTAGCATGCAATGAGCGACTGATAAAAAAATGTGTGCTGTGGCTTACGTGAGCCTTTGGACACAAAAATGAAAACTTCGTACAAACAAAAGCACTTTTTTTGTTTTTTAAATGGCTGAGCACATTCAAAGTCAAGCTCAAAGAGCAAAAGGACTTTATAGTGCTTTAAAATATTGGACATCTTCCAATATTCTTCGAAAAATAGAAATTTTGTGATTTTTTACTTTTTTTCTTTCAAATCATCATTTGCAAGTGAACTCATTTATTAGTTGCATGTTACATGGTACATTATTATGTATGTATCCTGGTTAAATAAGACGTACTTTAGCCACTGGAAGCAGAGAGAAAGTAAATGTGTCGAAGCTCGGTCAGGTGATGTAATGTTAGCTATATTAACAGGACAATTTTGAGTGTCATTTTTTTTGTCTTGAGCTGGTGTGCTTTTTGGCGACTCGCAACAAACTCTTGTTTGTATATAATCTTGTACTGTATATTCCTTTTTTTTTTTGTTCATCCTTGTAGTTCGTTCGTCATTTTAGCTTTACATTTCAGTGAAGCATTATTTTGCTTTGCTTTAGCTATGATAAAGAGACATGCTCTCTTGCATTGTGTGTTCATGCATTTTGGGGGTTAAGCTTTAAGAGAGGGGTATGTTTGTTTGGGTTGATCTCAGAAATCGCTTATTGCAGCTTTAACTGTTATCATACACAACGTTGTAAAATGTGTGTATAAAAAAACTATTAGGGGCCATTCACACAATTGTGTCAGCGTAAAAAAAAAAAAGCACTTCTTGAGTGTCTCATGTTTAGAACGCTGTGTCATGCATAAGATTTGAGTACAACAGTCAAACACGACAAAATGCATTTTTAAATAGGGAAAACTATGGAAAAGCAACACAGTGGGATGTAAAAATGCATTCTCTGTGAACTGTTTTTCCTTTCATTCAAACAGTAGTAGTTGTATATAGGTTTTGGCTTATAGGGTCCTAAAAAAACAACAACCACCACCACCAAGTGGTATTTAAAAGTACCATTTGTTGTGTTTCGGACATGTGCATTTAAAGTTTTATGTTCAAGCTTAAATCTCCCTCTTTTTATCCTCCTTTCAGTCCCCCAAAGAGCAGTGAAAATATTACTGCTGCCCAAGCACTTTCTGTCACATGCAACCAATGTGGTGTTCTTTCACCTCTCCCCCAGGAACACCTGGAATAAATATATGAATAAAACCAATGTTTCTCACATATGGAGCAGAAACAAAGTATTATTGGTCTCTGTTTTTAGGCCTTCCCGCTTGGGTCTCTCCTGGAGCTCTTGTCTGTCCTAGTCCTAAAGCTCTTGCCTGCTCATAAGCCTTCTTTTTCCAGTGATTTTCTTCTTTTATAATGTCTTTCAGCCATCTTTCTTTCTACAGTCTTTATTCAAATTTCCCTCTTCCATCAAGAGTGGACACGCCCCCTACTGCTGATTGGCTACAAGGGTCCGGTCCACTTTCAACGTTTCTTAGAACTGCACCTTTAATGCATTAGTTAACATGAGCTAACAATAATTTGTTTTACAGCATTAATCTTTGTTAGTGTTAATTTATACATATATGTTAAAGTGCAAACAGGCATGTGCCCATTGAAACATGAATCTCTGTCTGGATTTTCCAAATCAAAGCTCTTTTTTGTATAAATTCACATTAAACAAGATTTAAAAATTAATGTATTGCAATTTAACTAAAACATGAGTTCATTTTACTGTATAAAACTACTACACCACTTACTCTGTAAGCATCTGTAACACTCTGTAACAACTCTTAAACATCAAGCGCATCACCCTCATTTGTCCGACACTACCAGTCCCATTCAATACGTGCAAAGCATTAGAAATCTGTACTTTGTGATTAGTAGTTGAGCCGTGAAAAATGCTTTAATTGCTCAAGCCTATTAACTGAGATTATTAGCAGCCAGTAAGTTAAGAAAAGCTATCATAATAACTGTTGAAAGAAAATGGTCTTAATCTGTATGATCTCCAATCTGTCTCAGCAAAAAAAAAAAAAAAAAGATCCAGGCGTGTGTGTTCGGAATAATTCCCTCTCTGGCATTCATGTCTTGTCATTTGCAAGACAGCGTTGGCAGAACAATATGAGGACATATGAGCCATGATGAAGCGCTCGTGCAGTAACAAATACAACGCAGACACTGACGCATTCAGCCACCGGGATCATTTCCACTCGCAAATGGTCATTGTGTCCTTGAGAACATATTTAATTATTGCACTTTTTTGACATCGTCACAGCCATTTCCACACCCACTCTTATGATCTCTCTCTCTCTCTCACACGCACACAGCTCTAAAGCTTTTAACACTTAAATGGTGTAAAATATTCAGATTTAACCTTGAATGTGATTCAGGCACTGTGCTTTTAAGCAGAGCTCTGTACATAAGCAGATATTAAAAGATCTCTCTGTATGACACCAAGCCTCCAGATGCAAAGAACCCTGTAATCCAAATCTAAACTTTAAACAGGACAGCAGGGCATGCACAGTAATACCCTGTATTACTCAAGGCTATTGTCTAAACTGTTTGCCATCTCTCAAATGGAAAAATTTAGAAGACTGGATTGGATTTCGACAGTTTAAAGACTCTTGTAACTTGTCATGGAGGATGATGAAATGAAATGTTCCATAGATTCCCTTCAAACAAATGTCCTCTTTTCTGTAACTAGTTTGACATCTGGGTTACATGCCAGGTTATAATTAAGCCACATTGTTAATATTCTGATGATTGTGACGTGCTTCTTATTTGGTCATTTTTTCAACGTGTGAAAAAACTGTGTTAGAGTTGGTAAGTTCATTTGTTAGGATCGGTTCAAACGGTGTGTTTCAACAAATAGATTCAAAACTCTGTTTCAGTGATTTGGTTACTTTATTACTAAAAAAATGTTCACAGATTTTTTTTTATATGTATTTAAAGGTTTTATACCACTATATACCAAAATAATTACCACTCTTTTTAGTGAAAATAGAATTTAAAACATTTTTTCGTGTTTTAGTTATTTCATTAAACACAAATAATCTTAATGGCAACAATGGCTGTATTCCAACAGTGTTTCCAGTAAATGAGCATTTCAGTATTTAATCCTTTTGGTATTATGTAAATGGCAAATATTAATAAATAACAATGTAATGTGACATAATAAATATGTTATTAACCATATCGATGTAAACAAATCTCTGTAATCATTCTAACTACTAGAGACTCCGTATGGCAAATAATGCTGGTCTATATTGATTTATTATTTGACTTATTGATCAATCGATTGTTTCTTTAGTGATTCATACACTGTGCCCAAAAGGTGACAATGTTAATTTTCTTTTGAAATTTGACTAATAGCAGTTTTTTTAGACTGGTTCAGGGATTGGTTCACAGGCAGCTTTTCAAACAGCTGATGGCTGTCTCTAACAATTCCATCTCCACTGCGCCGGAGCGCTGCGAGTCCTGACAGGGTAGAGTGTAATGTGTGACAGATCGCACTTTAGGGACCTGGTAATCACATTTCCATCGGCCATCAGCTGGATCTCAGTGGGACATCCTCAGAAAACTGCCTGTGATTCTATTTCCACAATCTGGAGGACCACGTGCAGCTTAAACACAATGTCACTGCATTTCTTCACAACAGAGTTCAGAAATACACTAAATTAACTGTTTTCCATTTAAATATATTTTTCTAATGTAATTTGTTCTCGTGATGGCAAAGCTGAATTTTCTTCAGGATCATTTCTCCAGTCTTCAGTGTCACATGTTCCTTCAGAAATCATTATAATATGCTGATTTGATTCTCAAGAAACATTTATGATTATTATCAATGTTGTTGCCCACATTTTTTTGTGTGATATATATATATATATATATATATATACACAATTTACAATTTATATAAATAAAATTAATATACAATTTTGTGATAACATTTTTAGGATTCTTTGATTATTAGAAAGTTTAAAAGACTATAAAATATTATCTGAAATACTCTAAATGACTTTACTATCACTCTTGATCACTTTAATTAATACATCCTTGCTGAATAAAGGTATTAATTTCCCAATGTCACATTTGATCTGCGTTTGTGCTTTGCTGGTGTTTGACTTTGTGTTTGACTTTGCACTGTTCCCAGTTCAGTTTCCTGTGTTAGTTGCCATGGTTTTTGATTTGCCCTCATGTTTTATACCTGTGTCGTGTTAATTATCTTCTTTGGTCACTAGTGTTTCCCTGTGTATTTATAGCTGTGTTTCATTCTTTGTAAGATCTCATCTGGAAAAAAATTAAATAAATGTTTCCTGCATAGCCTAAGAAGTGTACGGAAGTGGATTAGGGCCAAGAAATAATAATAATTAAAAAAAAAATAAAACCATCTTAAGATTAATGTCACTATAATGCGAGATTAAACTCGTTAAATTTCGAGAAAAAAGTCTTAATACAATATTGAGAATAAACTCATTAAATATCGAGAATAAAGTCGTAGTGTTTTGAGAGAAAAAAAAACGCGTTAAATTTCGAGAATAAAGTCGTATCCCTAATAGAGCAAATTAAACACCCAACGTTTTTACCAAATACATGTTTGTCTACAGCACATTGCAGTTCTGACTCACATTTCACTCTTCTCTGCCAATAGAAGAGGATATCAGCTCATGACATATGCTGTGTTATCTGTCCATTAGCTTATATTTGCAGAGACACTCACCACTGGTAAAGGAGACAGAACCTTGAGGGAGTTGGGGTGTCTTTATCAAGGTTAAGTAGCTCATTCAATAATAGAGCAGGCTGACAGCGTCAGGAGCCAGCGTGGAGCTCGCGGCGTGAGCCCCCAGCATCATGAACCAGCGGTGTGGCTACCAGGCAAATGGCCTTTAGTTATCCTAACGGTACTATCCATCATAACATATGCTCTCCCCAGGATGCTCTCTTTAATGAGCGATGACTTCTTCATCTGCCTTATTTCAGTAAGATGAAGGAAGGAAGAGAATATCAAGGTAATGTGAGTGAGCGCTATGGTGTCCAGTGATTTAATACAGAGAAAAATGTTTCAGCTAGCTTCTGAAATAACTCCAGGTATGTAGTAAAATTAGTGATTAAGTTTCCTCAAAAAAAAAAAAAAAAAAGCTTTGAAAAACTGTGAATCAAGGACAGGGTGATTAACCAAATCTTGAAAATGTTTACTGGACCCAATCCCAGGATGCTACCGAAGCCACCGAACAACTTATAGACTGTTTGTGTTTGATAAATACACTGGTGCCATTGACCTCATGATGGCCATTAGTTCTGTTGCATCCTGGGAGCCTGCTGTGGGCTTGGCACAGCTCTAGTTGGTGTTTAGATAGACTCAGCTCCATCATCCAGCCTGACAAAGATGGCTGACACCAGTGCCCATCCAGCCCATCTGTGCCCAGGTGTCCACTTTAGTGGGGCACTGCGGGGGAGCCTGGGTGACCCCAAGAGGGTTCAGCTCTCTGACACTCCTCCACAGTGTCATTAGAAAGTCACCAAGGAGTGAGGGCTAAACTTAGCAGCAAAGAAGTGGCCATACGTGCTTTGCTCCATTTAAAGTTAGCCATGTTTTCTGTTTTGAATCATGAGAGGATTTAAGTCTTGAAATAAAAGCATTCCAAGCTATGATAAATGGATTGTGCTATGATAAGTGTAATGGGGGAAATGCAAAAATGCTAATTAAACTGTGTGCCATCAATAGCATTTACTTCCAGGGGTTATGACAAATTACGTTCACTCTGCACCGCGTACACACACTGGTCTGGAACACCACAAACACTGATAACTCTTTTCAATATTGATAATAATAGGAAATGTTTAGGAAATCTTTATCAAAAAAGGTTTTTGAAGGAACATGCGACACTGACAACTGAAGTAATGGCTGCTAAAAATTCCGTTTTGCCGTCACATTAATAAATGACATTTTAAAATATATTAAAAAGAAAACAGTAAATTGTAATAATAATAAATTTTACAATATAACTGTTTTACTGTATTGTTGATTAAATAAATGCAAACTTGGTAAACATAACGGTACGTTCACACCGCCGCCGACTTGAGCGTCAAATAAGCTCTGGCCGCTTATTGACGGGAAGCTTGTTGACGCTTTGGACGCTTTGAACGCTCTGACGTTGCAGGGAAAATAGAAGTGTCACAACATAAAATGTAATAAACAGAAAAATCAAACAATACATTGAAGAAACCTTTTATAATGACAGCATTTCTATAACCGTTTCGGTTACATCTGGTCAGGAAAAAATAGTTAGCTATTATTATTATTATTTGCGGCCAAATCAGTGTCACCATAAGCAAGTTAATTGCATTCCCGCTTTAAAACGAGCGTTCGTAAATATTTCAAATAAAAGTTGCGCTCATGCAGTAAGCAAACAACGTCATGTCATAAATGATACGAAATCACAGCAACGCGATTATTAGCTCTTCTTCCTTTTTCTCGGAACTAATATTTTGGTTGGAACGAAAATTTACATCGTGTATTTCTCCGGAATCAGCCAGCATGAAGGACGTCTATATTCCGATTGGTTGCTGGCGTTTTGCCGCTGCTTGCCGCTGAACCGCGTCACAGCTCATTATCATAAAGTTGAGCTTCTTTCAATTTTCTGATTGATGCTCAAAACACCCAAAACGCGACGCCGATGGATTTGACGCTCCTTGCAGCTGAGAAAAGCCAGCTTACATTGAAAATGAATGACTTCCGGACGCTTTGGAAGCTCAAGTCGGCGGCGGTGTGAACGTATCGCCAGGGATCTCATTGACCCCAAACATTTGAACAGCAATGTACAATACAACACAGTTATTATAATTCAACATTGTTGTGCAAGCATGTTTCTGAACGCTCACCGGATACATGTTTATGGGGCCTTCCTTGGTCGGCATCCCCACAGCACACCGCCTCTCTAGGGACTAGCTGTCCTCCACAGCACTGGGAGCTGAAGCCATCATAAAGACGGCCCCCACAGCAGATCTGTCCGGCTCCAGAGCCGAAAGGACTCCCACCACAGCACGAGTCCCCGAGACCGACAGATACACGCCGTTCCACAGAGTCCGGACAGCAGACCTCTCCTACAAAAGTAATGCTCAGAAAATAAGCACTATTGAGATTGATATTTGAACTTGACATTTGACTGTGTTAAGGCTGAATGCAGTACATACCTGGTGGGACCAGGATGTAATATCCTCCACAGCACTGGTATTGAGGCAGAGGCTGGACAAACTGACCTCCACAACACACACTCCCAGAATCCTTTGAAGCTGGAATATAGCGCTCTTCACAACACTGATGGGACTGATTTAGGCTGTGAACGGCCCCTGCACAGCACACCTGCAACAATAAAACACATACACAGATAAAGTTTGTAAAAATATATGCAATTCAAATACATCATCCGCACAAGTTTTGCACTCCTCAAGGCAATTAGGAAGAAAAGAGGTGGAAATGCTTCAGCCCTGAGGGCCCGCAGAAGCACATGTGAGTGCAGGTAGAAATCCAGCCCACCTCTTTCCTCCACAGTGGTGGGCTATATTTAGCCGGACTCCACTGCCTACTTTGGCGAGAAACCAGGACAGGATAGATTCTCTACAGCACTGAGATGATACTCTTGTGGCGTCTGAAAAATCTGTATTGCCCTGAGCCACTGACATTGTCCTTACCTTCTGGCCCAGCTTCCAGTAGAAAAATGGCATACAGTAAATACCTCCTCTGCTGTGCCTTTGAGAGGTCTGAACTTTTGAACCTACTTGAACCTGGTTTATCAAACTCCAGAGAATTAACCACTATGTGTGAAGACAGTACACAACAAAGCCAGTACATAATTGGCATCAAAACAATTTTAGACAGGGTAAAATACATTAACAAGGGTTGTGATGCGATTAAAGTCCAAATAATCCAAATTATATATATTTTTGAGAAATAAAAAACCATTGGATGTTGATTGGATGAAGGCAGAATGTGAGACTGCAGTCAACTGTAAAAATCATAATAACAATAATAATAGACTAATAGGACTTTAAATGGACAAACCAAAACATGCATTTATAACATAGATGGGAGGAATTTAATTTTATACCAAACTATAAACATTTTAATCAATCAAATTAACTGTATATTTCAATATTTGCTGGGGGGAATATAGTGTTGGGCAACAGGATTAGTTCACTTTTGAAAAAACTTTTGCTGACAATTTACTCACCCCCATGTCATCCAAGATGTCCATGTCTTTCTTTCCTCAGTCGAAAAGAAATTTAGGTTTTTGATGAAAACATTCCAGGATTTTTCTCCATATAATGGACTTCAATGGGAACCGGATGGTTCAAGTATCAAAAGACGGTTTATAACTGTTTCAGATGCAGCTTCAAATGTCTTTAAACGACACCAGACGATGAATAAGGGTCTTATCATGCGAAACGATCGTTTATTTCAAAACTTATTCCAAAAATGTAACTTTTATAAGGACAAATGCTAGCCTTGCTATATTCTCTGAGGCGCGTTTGTAACGTCACGTAATACGTAATTACGTTCAAAAGGTCACGGGTGACGTAGCCGGAAGTACAGAATCAAAATCGTCCGACATCGTTGTTTTTCCTTTTAATTCCTTTTTTTGTAAACGGTGTTTGAGTTAGTTTGCACGTTCAACCTATGCGTTCAACTTGTAAACACTGACTCTGTACTTTCGGCTACGTCGCCCGTGACCTTTTGAACGTAATTACGTATTACGTGACGTTGCAAACGCGCCTCACAGAATATAGCAAGGCTAGCATTTGTCCTTATAAAAGTTACATTTTTGGAATAAGTTTTGAAATAACCGATCGTTTCGCATGATAAGACCCTTATTCATCGTCTGATATCGTTTAAAGACATTTGAAGCTGCATCTGAAACAGTTATAAACCGTCTTTTGATACTTGAACCATCCGGTTCCCATTGAAGTCCATTATATGGAGAAAAATCCTGGAATGTTTTCATCAAAAACCTAAATTTCTTTTCGACTGAGGAAAGAAAGACATGGACATCTTGGATGACATGGGGGTGAGTAAATTATCAGCAAAAGTTTTTTCAAAAGTGAACTAATCCTTTAAGTGGTTGACAGTCGCTAGTGAAGCTTAAATTTTCCATGACAATAGGAGAATCCCTTATTAAAGAAAATATGGAAAATCTATTGTCTTTTTTTTTAGATAAAACTTTTATAATTAAAACACATTAAATTGACATTCCTAATTATAGCATAGATGACATTTCTGATATTTAAAGAATCAAACAAAACACCTTTCACAACGACACAAAAACTTTAGACAATGATGAATTCAAGACGAGCTCCATTAACACGTGATCACAAGTGTATAATGTTGCCTCTGTAAAACTCATTTTTCTACTATACTGCTTTACAGCTTCGAGAGCTCTTGTCCTTATCTGAGTTGTGTTCTCTTTGTGAGCTTGTCTCTAGTGTATTACTGTCTGATTTAAGCTGGTGGAGACGTATGGCCTGTGTTTGCTTGCCAAGTTGGCTGTATTTCAATAACACCAGGATGGCAGCAATTGCAGAAGACAAGTTAATCTGTTTACTGAAAACAATCACAGGGACTGTACTTCATAGATAAATAGCACCAGCCACTCAAACTGATACATACGCCACCGTTTCTTCATGGAATAATTAACAAGCTAAACTACATTTTAAATAGTAGTTACCTGTGTCTCGGGCTTATAACAGGTCTTGCCGCAGAAGTCTTTTTCTGCAGGGCACTCCAGGTACGAACAGTGAGTCTCAGAAGGAAACACTTGCTGGGATTTCAGTTCCTCACACCACTGCAGAGTCCTTCGCCAAACCTCATATCCTCCCAGAATGCCATTGGGCTGACCAGGTGACAGCCATTCTAGTTTAACTGATCTAAGACGCACAGTATACAGACACAGCACAGATAAAACACCTTCACAAATATTGCTCACCACTTGGTGTATATTGTCGAAGCTCATTCTTTGTTTTTATTCCATCACTGTCAAGGGGAATAAGCGTGTAATAAAATAGAAAAAATGGTGATAATCGCTTCATTATATAGCACTTTCTACGACTTCCTACAGCCAAATAGATTGTGCTGAGCAGTATGAGTTATGATTTGTGTCATCTTTTCTTTTTCTGATGTACTTCTTGTATTGATTTTCCTCTCCACTCATCATGCAGAAGCTGTCTTTCCACAGAAAAGCACAATTTTTGTTCACTACTGCTTGCTTGGTACCCGTCTCAATATTGTATCCAGTATCTCAAACCATGTCATTAAAATGTTATTAGATTTTTAAGACATGAAGATAATAATTAAGATATTTATATTACATAATTAAGTTGCACTACAAGAATTACATGGTACCACAATTTAAACATTTTGTAATATTTAGCAGTAACGGCAACATTTAGCAACATTAGCCCCTTTCACACAGCAATCCCAGTAAATTACCGTAACTGGGAAACCTGCTGTGGCATACTGTTAGCAACTCTTACCAGAATTAGTAAATAAATAAATAAATAAAACAAGATAATAAATCAAAACTAAACAAAAACAAAAGATTGAAAAAATAATAATTTCACAACTGGCGGGGCAGCTTGCTGCTTTAAGGAACATTGCAGAGAGCTATGCTATCAGGAAACAAAAAAGCCATTAAACAAGCCTTTTTTCTTTCGTAACTGTAGCCATAACCTTATGGAAATGTGCTTTTGTTTTCATCATCTTTTTCATCTTCTCTCCACACGTGATAATATTCATACCGCTCTGTGATTTGCCTTCCTTTGCTTTTTGCCCATCTCTTTTGTGTTCTGCAAATCTCTTGTCACATATGTAAGACGTGGAGAATGACATAATTAAGGTTTGCGAGCGTCTCTCTCTTCTCTTGCCTTGCCCCCCCGATGAGGAAGCTAATTGATAATGAAGGCCCCGGACGACTTAAAGCTGACAGACCTTAGTATCTGATTAGGAATTCATGAAATGTGACAAGGATTCCTTTTTTAAAGTACAGACAGAGAATCGTTTGGCGATTACTGCGTGCCTTTACACCAAAAAATATTATTCATGATTACTTTCCTTTTGGAGGGTTGGGGGATGGGGAAACAGCTTTGCTATAACAAATGCATTAGTATTATATTACAAAAGGGTGTCATTGCTGTCCACCGTTAATCCCTCATGGAGAGAAATAACTGGAATTCATATTGGGCAGGAGCAAGTAAGCCATCGGTTGCAGCACTTGTCATATTTCAATCAAGGCTTAAGCCAGCAACCGACTCCTGTGCCCAGCCCCCACGAAGCACCACAGAAAGAATTAATGAATTAGCTATTGATTAAATTCCACTCGAGCAAATCTAGCGTGGCAAATAAATGAACTGTTTGGGGCATGTGTAGGCCACGGCCAGCCATGTCGGGCCAATCGATCAGTAGTTAGTATTCTATTGGGAGAGAAGTACAAAACACTGGTGATATGACATGAGCGTGGGAGACAGCACGGTAGAAAATGTGTGAATTATGGCTTACTATGGCACACAGAGCCCCTGTCCCTTCAAAAACACAATTTTACCGCATTTACAATGTTTACAAAGATTTTCTTATATTGTGTACCAGGTCTTCACTGGATGCAACCGATTTCAAGCTGTTAAAGATGCACTTCATGTCAGAACATTCAATGCAAGACCGCAGTAACGGGTGAAAACTATATCCTACTTTATTTTACAGTGGAAATAAAACTAAATAAGAAAAAAAAATTGTTATATAAATGTTGTGTAAACAGAGGTTTCAGTGTTTGAGTGGACAAATGTCAAATGGTGACAAAAATGAGACCATTGGGAACAATCTGCAAAGTCCACTTTACAGTCAGCAATATATAATATAAAGATGCACAATGCTACACAATGTAAAAATTTATATCCAATCAATAAAATTGTGGCAAAATTACAAGCAATATTATTTATTAAATTGAACAAATTAGAATTGAGTAATAGTTAATGAAATTAACATTCTAATTAATTATAATTAGCATATTATTTTTTTCAGTGCATGTAAACATATCATCCAATCAGTGACACTGACACTGCAAGTAAACAAGGATGTTAATACAGGGTTTAGGAATGTACAGTGTAAAACGTTAGCTTATGAATACCCTGGATTAATTGTAAACCCTGACAAATTTCGAGCAGTGTTAAACGTGAAGCAAAGGGAAATATTTTCTTTTAGAAATTGCTTTTTAAGGACTGCAACAAATGGCTGATGAGGGCTACACAAGCTTCCTCCAGGGTTACTGACATCACACACCCTAACATTTACATAAACCCTGTCTCCGGGAACGCAATTTACAGATTATCATATTATCATAGACAGAATATGCTAATCAATGACTAGAAGATAACTACACATAAGCTACGTAAATTCATCAACTAACCATTCAGAAATGTCCTGTTGCATTCTACATATTGTTACTTGTTCTTGAGTCTCTCCATTATTGTCTGACTCCAGTTTGAACATAAAAGGCTAAACGTTTTTGAAATTTTCAGTGCATGTCTGTGTGAGACCTGCCCCCTGTGCTGGGAGCAGCAGCTCATTTGCATTTAAAGGGACAGATACAAAAACGGTGTGTTTTTGCTTACCCTCAAAAAGTGACCAATTTAACAAGCTAAATAAAATATTTTGAGATAAAACTTCACATACACACTCTGGGGACATCAACGACTTATTTTACATCTTGTGAAAATGGCATTATACCATCCTTTTAACTATTTCAAGTATGAAAAGCCCTTCTGTGTCTGCTTGACTGACTCACCTAGAGCCGAGCACCTGAATCTGAGGTTTGCTGATTTGGGCAGGTGTGTCCTCCACCGTGGTCACCTGAGTGCTGTTACTCTTCACACACGCGTACACGGTACACACCTCCACCTAAACACACAGTATAGAAGTCCGTTTTTTAGGCCAAAATATTTGTCACATACAGCAAACATCTCTATCCACTAGCTAACAAACACGGCCAACCCGCACCACGAAACATAACATAAACAGTGTTCCAGCCAATAACCGACAAGAAGGATTTGGGGGTTGGGTTTAGGGGGTTAGTGCGCGGTTGAGGAGGAGGGAGGAGGAGGGAGCGTCTAGCTACAACACGTCGAACGTCAACAAGAAGTGATGTCACCCAACATCACTTAGAGCACCTTTAAAGTCATCATGAAATTATTATTATTTTTTTTTACCTTATTTACTTTTTCATCACACATTACTAGTCTTGTCGTGGTAATCTTTAATTAAAATATCTGAAAATTTTCTTCCACTCTGGAATGCCATTCCTTCTCTGATGATGTCATTTTGATGGCTCAGGTTCAATATCCTTAATTTTTTTTTTATATGCGTTTTTTTTTTTTAAATACAGCTGTTCATTGTTTGTTCATTTTATAGTGCATTAACTAATGTTAAAAAATACAACTTTTGATTTAAATAATGTATTAGTAAATTTTGAAATGAACATTAACCAAGATTAATAAAGCTGTAGAAGTGTAGTTCATTATAGGTTCATGTTAACTAATGTAGTTAACAAATGTTAACATGTGAAACCTCATTGTAAAGTGTTACCAAAACGATGTAATTGTGCGTTTAGATACAGAAGGCCAGACCTGAATACTATGTACAGTAAACGGCAAGAGTCCTCCCACTTCCAGTGATCCGGATCCATTGCTAGTGGACTCATAGAGGCGGCCATCCAAATAGACAGAGTACAGTGTGACTGCTCCGTTTGGAACAAGAGGAGCTGCCCATAGCACCCTCACTGCTGTGCTATTTAAGGTCACCACCTCTGGAGGAAAGACCCCCTCGGGTTCTGCAACACAGAGAGAAAGCCACAGTAAATCACCCAGAAGAGCTCAGCGGACTGTAGCCCACATGAAAACATACAGTCATAATGACATAACCCCAGTGCTTTGGAAAAGCTCAAGATTTGTCTCTTTAACCTCTGCTCAAACACAAGACGCTGCTTGGGGAAAGCTTGAGGTCCTCATGAAGTCTGCAGTGGTGTCCAAAAGAGTAATACAATGAAACAAACAATATCTACAGAAAAAGACCTGAAGGAAAAGCAGTTTTTCATTCTTTTCTTTTTTTTTCAGACTAAAATCGTGCAAGTGCTAGCATCAACACACAGCATATTCTACCCTTAATAGTCTCTGAAATGGCTTTGGGCTGCACTTTTCATTCTGCCTTATAGAAAAAGAGCATGAGAGAGACAGAGAGAAAAGGATAAAAAAAATAATGAGGCATTTTCAAAGCTGATCTGTGTAGTTTTTTTTTTTGGTAACATTTTACAAGTGTTCAGTCTTTTTAGTGGGAGACTTGGAGCTTTGTAACTTTGCAGATCTTATACATGTACAACCAGATAACTTACGCACAAAAAAGAAAATATGAAACCGCATCATATGAACTAAGAATAAACACTACTTTTACAGCATTTATTAATCTTATTTAATGCTAATTTCAACATTTAGAACAACTGCATTTTTATTAACTAACATTAACAAAGATTCATGTAACAACTGTATTGCTCATTTTTATTTCTTGTTAATTAATGTTAACAAATAAGACCTCATTGTAAAATGTTACCTTTTTTAGGTTAATATAATTTAGTCTATCCCAGCTTAAAGTCTTCAAAACTACAGTATAAGGATATCATTCATAGAAATCAACTAAGAAGTATAAATAAGTATTAAAAAAATTAAAAGGTATACACTATGTAGTACACTACCATAGTGATTCAGGATAAGACAAAATCCCGGATTGGAAGATGGATTCATGATGTACTCGCTCATTACATACATTTTGAACAAACAAAAGTCACATAGTGTACCTTTAAAATAGCTGTTTTCTATTTTATTATTCCTGTGATGTCAAAAACTGAATTTTCAGCAGACGCTACTCTGGTCTTCAATGTCACATGACCTTCCAGAAATCCTTTCTATAATGTTACTTATAAGTGTGTGTGTGGGTATTTCACACATGTATACAGTATCACACACACATATGTTCCTAAGTTGTCTGGTTCAAAAAGAACCAAGCAGTACATGCATCCATTTGATGTGTGTTCCTGGGTGCACTCATGTGTATAAATAATGTAATTTTATATGTACATCAGGGAACGCTGACAGCAATGCATCAGGGAGGTCTGGCAGAATGAGAAAAAGCTGAGTGTCACTCTTTCACTTTCCCTCTTACTTTTGGGGGTTCCTGCAGATGGTTTGTGGGCAAATTGAATCAGTCCTGGAGAAGCGTGCGGGGATTGAAGTGCTGCACTGGGGGCAGAGGGGGTTAACTGGGCCAGTCTGGGGGATTCTTTCTACAGCTCGCACCATTTTCACCTTCTTTTTATTTTTTTCCCCACTCTGTTTTTTTTTTTTGCAAGCTCTTCCTTTCCCATGACAAATCACACTAACTTACAAAAGAAGACCAGAGAGCCTATTTTCCAGCTTGATGTGACTCTAGTAAACAGCTATTGTGACAACTTTGTAAGGATCTTCTGAAAGAATGTAAAAAGGGAATGATTGATAAAGCTTTTTTTTTCTGAGGCGAGTGAAGTTAGTTTGTGAAAGAGAGCTGAAAGACATGAGTGTAGTGCTAATGACAGCTGAGAGATCAAATATCTCAGCAGCGGCTTTGAACAAGCCATTGGTTGACATGATGGGACGGGGAATGAATTCAATACAGAGCAGGGGTCCTGACACTTACATTCTCTCCAAAGAATATAACTGCGGTTCTTACTCAAAGCCTCAAAAAGTCTCTCTTCAGGAGATATCCTGCTATCACAAAGGTCAACGTGAAGAGACCCCATCTGAGATATCTTCTAGTTAAAGTAGAGCACTTTTACAGATCTTAACGAGGATTTATGAGGGACAAATAAATGTTTTGATAGACTTGATATCTAACAGCCAACTGAACACCATCGGTCATTCATAAATGGACAGCATGTTACTCAAAATGACGCTCAAATAACATGTTAAGTGTTTATTCACAACATGATTTTGTGTATAAAAACAGTAATATATGGAATAAACAAATGCAAGGTCTAAGGATGTGTTTTTTAAAAGTTCTTTAAAACTTTTAATTTGAGTTTTTAGAGCACTGTAAAGGTACAATCTTGAGCCAAATGGACAAAGTCCATCTAGTGCATGTTTATTTTGGAAAAGCAGCACAGTTAAATGCAAAAAAAAAAAATCTGTGTGAACAGATATACTAACTAGCATAGTTACATGTAGGTGCAAGCTACTTAAAGTAGTAACCAACTACAACAAAGCTATTGAAATATATCAAATGATCTCTCAAATACTATCAAAATACATATTTACCATTTTTTTAAGAGCAGAGCAGTAATCATCTACCAATAAAATATCTAAATAAAGTTTGAACAATCTGATAATTTGCAAGAACTGTCTGTGCTAATCAACTTCCCAACTCACCAAGTGTGACAGAGGTCAGTTTAGGAGAGAGCATTTGGTTATTGACTCGATTATTGACTACTGGAAAAAGTAGCTTATTACTGAAAAGGCCATACTGTTTAGAAACAGCTGAACTACAGTTGAGTTACTGAAAAATACTTAGTGCTTCCTTGTTACTCTCCATCACTGAACAAAAGAGCAATTATGAGACATACTTGGATGTGATCAATATCAGTGCTCTCCTGAAGCGTCTCTTTCCATATAATTTCTGCTGCTGCATTATTAATGCAAGACTTCGCATGGACAACCTCTCCTCCATTTCAGTTTTTAATTAGCAGGCTCTTCACATATACACTATCATGTAGCATAATATGATCTTTAAGTTCAACTGCTTTTAATAATCTGCTCTTTAGGCTGTAAAATACTGAAGCTACCACTGGAATTTCTTTGGTAAATGACCTGTAACCTTTACTTAGGAACAAATGATCTTCTAATGTTTTAATTATACTGATAGGTGGGAGCGAAAGAGGTCCAGATATGATACGGAAAGCCAGTTGTTTAGATTCTGATGTGTGAGGCACAAATGAATGTCACTGTGTATGCGTATGTGAGAGGTTTGCTGAGCTTTCATCTGTTTCCTGTGCTATCAGTGGATCAGTACATTAACTGTGTGAGAGAAGGACAGTTTAATGACTATTGATCATAGCACAGAGGTCAAGATATCAAAATTTTGGAAAAGGCAAATTCTTCTGCAGCTTGTGAGGTTTTGCTTTAGAGTACAGAGGGAAAATAAATATTCAATCAATCAGTTTTTCTTCTCATCCGTTTTTATCTCCATGAGCAGGGGCTGCTGGAGTGATATGAGAGAGGCAGGCTGACAGAAATCATAGGAACATTTGAAGTGTTGACAGGAAAACCATAATTAACCAATATCCTCAATCCAAATTCCACCCATTTAAGCATATAGAGATGGTTGCGGTCTAGTAAAGTCCATATTTCAGCTGAAACCGTAAATATAATATACACTCTTTAAACTTTCACATTACTTGCGTAGGTTTAGAAGAAAAAAGCAAGATCCACCTGGTATTTTTGCTCTAGAATGTGCCAAATAGAAAAACACAGTATAGTGTTGTGTGATTTAAGATAAATAGGTAAAATTTGTGATACCATCATACATTTATTAGTAATTTGAATCGTTACTGAAATGTATAGTAGGATTTAAAAACAAATAAATGAACACTTTTCTTTAGCAAAGATGCATTAAAAATTGATCAAAAGTGAGAGCAAAGATATTTATAATGTTATAAAAGACCATTTCAAATAAATGCTGTTCTATCTACAACTTTCCATACAATGAATCCTGGAATTTTTTTATCATGGTTTCTAAAAAAAATATTATGCAGCTCAACCGTTTCCATTAGATATTAATTATTAACAGGAAATGTTTTTTGAGCACCAAATCAGCATTTAAGAATGATTTCTGAAGGACCATGTGACACTTGGAGATTGCAGTAATGGCTCCTGTAAATATGTTTGTCATCACAGGAATAAATGACATTTTCAAATATATTACAATAAAAATAATTATTTAAAAATTTGTAATAATATTTAACAAGTGTAGTTTTTACGGTATTTTTAATCACATAAATGCAGCCTTGGTGAGCATAAGAGATATTTAAAAAAATCTTACCAATCACAAACTTTTTTTTTTGTTAGTGTAAGCTTGGCAAACTGTTTTTGAGATATCGACAAATAGAAAATAGTTTTTAGGGGGGTGTTAAATGGCCTCCAGGTAAACAATCTACCCAATAAGGAGTTGCTTTAAATCTTAACACATTCTCAAAGAACAAATAATAATAGTATGAATGGTATGAACAGCATACATGTGATGTAATGCTTTGGTTAATGCTTAAAGATCAATCAAAACATATGATTTCTAAGATATACTACAAATCTGCGGGCCTGTGGCTTAGCAGTCAAAATAGATGTACTAAACAAACATCAATGTAGCATATACTCACCTCCATCTGTAGTAGTGCAGCTGACCTCAGGGCTGGTTATGTTGTGGGCACCGTTGGACACAGTCAAGCAGAGCTTGTACGCCGTGCTGGGCTGCAGGTCAGAGATTACCACAGAGGTCACAGCGGGGTCAAGTGTAAGAGTTTGCCTGTGCTGGCTGGACAGAACCGTAAGGATGTATTCCTCCACCCTTCCCTGCAAATCTTGCAGAGCTGGGAACAAAAAAAATATAGTAAAAGACAGGACACACTAAAGGTCAATCTCGAAAACCAAGTTCTCTAAACTCTAATCTCAGATTCTTTCCAGAAATGTATTTTCGGTCAAGGGCCAGGAAAAGTTTAATCATGTAGAGAATCTAGACTCTTACTGGGGGTGGACCAGTTGACCAGGATCGCCGTATGATTGAGAACTTGGATGGATACGTTGGTGGGGGTGAGGGGTTGCCCAGCCAGTGTGACCCCAGTGGCGACCTCCCCTGAAGCATATCCAATGTCATTGTGAACCAGAAGTTTGTATTCGTACCATGTGTACCTGCAGCACATTTCAAAACATTACTCACAAGAACATTTTCATTATTATGGATTCTTGCTTTTATAATATATATAAAAAAATATTATATATATTTACATAGATGCTTTAATTCATACATTTATTAGCATAAAAACTATTTTACCTCTATTTTTCCAATCAAAAGTGTGGGGTCAGTAAGATTTATGTTTTTGTTTTTAAAGAAGTCTCTAATGCTTACCCAGTTTGTAATTTATATATACTATATGTAACAAAAGAGTGAGGCTCTATAATATCTAATTGTGATACTGTAGTTGTGTTAACACAAAAGTTGTGATATTGCTGCAAGTATTTAAATACGTTACACAAATTCAAGCGTTAACCGCACAGAGTTAATCATTTACAAGGATTGAAAACATTTAAATGAAGTCAGACGTGAATCTAAATGATAGAACCTGTGATACAAGGGAAACAACTGGGGGTTTTGTGTTGGAGTCTTTCAGCGTACACACAAGGAGTGCCAGAGAAAGATTAGCTGAAAACAATTTAATTCTATGGAATATTTGCTCAAAGTATCTTTGAACAGCATTAAAAAGATGGCATCGGTGCACAAAAACAGTTTTGTACACACAAGCAAAGTTTGCATTAAAGCTAATTTCAGTAATCTCACCTGCTAAGGCCTTTATCTTCATGAAACAATTTGGTTCCTGCGTAAACATTGTACCACAGATTCAAATCTTCAGGGGGACGTGAGGCCAGGGGCTGCTGGGTTTTCCGTCTCAACAGCTCAAATCTGAGGGCAGCGGAAACAGCCAGATAATCAGAGCCCGCTCCACTCCCACAATCCTCCTGCCATTTTACCCGCACCGCTGTTTCACTGCGTTTGTGCTTTTGTCTTCTCTCTCTCTCTCTCACTCTCTTTCTTTCTCTCCCTCAACAGTAATGCTAATTTTGCCTGTAATCAGGAGAGCTCAGCTTAATGTGCGCTTTATAAGCCTAGTTAAACAAACACAGCAGCAGCGGGAAAAGTAGTCATGAATTTTAATCATCCGCCGTGAACAGACCTTTATTTACCACCTAATCAGCTCAAAAACAGACTAAAATATACAGCGAGAAAGAACAAGAACTTTTACGTTGTGCTTCGCTCTTCACAACCTAGGGAGACAGATTGCTGTCCTAATTTAATTGGGAGATTTATGGATTATTCTCAAAACATGTAAGGAATTGCTTTACCATATGAAATGCTCACAATTCTGATTACAATTGATTTAACTTTGAAGAACACAAACATCTCATTTTAACACACATTTTCCAACCATATCTATATATTTCAAATATTATTATTATCATTATTATTTGAAGTATATAGATATGGTTGTAAAATAAATAAATAGATTCTTCACTTTTGTAACGGTTCACGGTTGTAACACAACATACTGTAAATGTGTGTCAAGAAACTAAGATGCAGTACAACAATTACCTTATGTTGGGGCCGTTCAGCCTTGATGGGAATTGCCATGAAATAGCCAGGAAAGACTCACTGATGGCTACTACCGACAGGGATGGCAGGCCTTGTGGGATTGTGGGTAATGTAGTAACCAGTGTCGGAAGGCTTTCAGTGCATCCTCCAGCATGGCCTCCCCCTCCAGAGCAGGCGAGGATAGTGATGCTGTAGTTGGTGTAGGGCAGAAGGCCGGTGACGGTACGGTTGAGTACGGATGTATTGGTGTGCGAGATGTGTGGATCAGGCATGCGGATCTCGTAGCGCTCAATTTCTCCATTGGGTATGAGTGGAGCGGTCCATGTAACCTGCAGTAAAACACGGGATACATTTGAACTTGTTAGTGTCTGAAGAATTTGACATCATCACAGTATAAAAGTTCTTGTGGTCATGTAGTTATAAACTAAAATGGTTTCACAAGAGTGTCTGAAGCTCCAGAAAAGGGCCGGAGTCCAGCGCAACATCACGACACATCATCTCAGGCTTTTAGATCGATGAGTTTGTGGAACCGACGTCATGTGATAAAGCGAAGGCACCCTGACTTTGACCCAAGACAGAATATTCCTTTCATTACATTTAAAAAGGGCCTCAGCCCCTGGAGATCATAATGAAATCCTAATGGAATTGCAGGAAACTGTGCTTGTTGCTGCATACTGTATCTGGTGCAGCATTTGGAGGACGCATTAAACATATTGCGCATGTCTGGGGGTGAAATTAAATGAAAGAAATGGTAGAAACGAGATGAAATGGTAGATTGGATAAATGTTATTGCTAGAATTAGTTATGATAAGAAAAGTTATAATAATGGAAATTGAAATGTAAGCAGAAGTAAAGGAAGGTTTAGAAAGCGCTTTTAGTCCAACCTAATTTTAAAAGTGCCCCTATTATGCGGTTTCAAATATTCCCTTTCATCCAGTGTGTAATATAGCTGTCTGTAAATGTAAACGGTCTGCAAAATTGTGAAGTCTAAAGTGCACGATAAAAAAAGTGATCTTCTCCCAAAACAAAGAATCGACTCTAAATGCATTCTTGCCCAATAAAAGTAATTTTTCAAAACTTTTAGACTTTAGTAGGACACAAACAGTGCTTTCGAAACATCATACTGTCTAAGCAGGTACTATATGTGAATTTGAAAGTACATTCTCTATAGTATGAAAATGGGTAGTATGAATGAAATTGAAATCCGACATACTAAATCCGCCATGTTGTCACGGTCAAATTACCACCAGTGTCAGTTACTTCGCTTCACTGCCATTGATAAATCCTCTCCATCGAACGCGCAAAGTGTCCATCGAACGCGCACTCAGCAAAGTAGAAACTTAGCTGAAGTGATAGGTCACCCGGCTACTGTATTACCTACTGTTTTATGAATAGGCTATTTACTACTCTTTTGGGGTACTGTTTTTTTTTTTGTATACTATGTACAGTAATACTCTTACTGGTCCAAAATCTAGCGAGCCACCTACTGGCACAGGTTTGATCTGACACAAAGCCTGTAACAAATGGGTAGAAGAATGGGAAGTGGCCGAAAGTGGACCAGCTCAAAACATTTTAGACCCCATTTACATCAGTATTTAGAGTCGTCAACTTGTGATGCGATCGACCAAAATGCATCTTAAAACTAGGGCCAAAAAGTATTGATAAAAGTAGTTTAGTGTAGATATGTTATGTATTGTTATGTCTGTTTACTTAGCAACATGCCAACATTGTTGATGAGTCTCCTAAGCAGAGTGCAATTTGCTATGTAGCGTGTTAAATCAGATCCATGAGGTGTAGGTAGTAGGCACCATGGCAGTTCATAGTTTTGGAAATTAAAAAATGAATCTGCTCTCCTGTATTCATTTTGAAGTAGTTTTTTTTTTGTTCAAAAACAACAACAACACAATAACAAATGTAGAAAGACGTCAAATGATTCAACACTTGCTAACACAGAGTTTGCCATGAGCACCACGGAGACTGCTAGCATCTCAACAGGAATTCAATATAGCATATGCTAATGCGAACAGTTGTTTTTTTTGGCTTTTACATGTAGAAGTTCTCATCCAGTTCCACAAAAATGCAGCAGTTAACAAATTAATGAAATAATAATGGTATTACAATACACTAAACCTGGGGTTAGGGGAAAATGAATAATTCAAGCAAGTTTATGCAAATGCTGCCTTTGTTTGAAGTGGTAAGCATTTCTGTCCATGTTTCTTGGCACTAGCACACAACAAATAACAAAGAGAGAAAGAGAGGGTGTATTTACACACAGCAGGATCTAAGCTGAAAAGCTTGTTTGGTTACATTAACGCCCCTTAAATCCAACTTGTAAACCAGCCAAAAGACTGCAAGCTACCTAGCCCTCTTGAGTATCGTGTCTGTTGAATTACAGGGATGTCTACGCTGAGGGTTTCAGTTTGCTTTGAAACACTTAAATCTACTTTGTCGACGTGTTAATAAGGTCTTGCTTGCTTTACATTTCTTACCAACACTAAATAAACAAGAAAAATATTTAAAACGTTAGGTGAACAAGGGCACATTCATGAGGGGTTCAAACAATAATCTGACAGTCTTAATTGGCTCTTCCTTATAAACAGCTCTGGAATGACCTGGAAACCATGTGTATCAATATTCTCATACTATACGAGTGTCATTGGAATAATGATGGATGCTCTAGGTGTGGGAATAATGGAAAGAAATACAGTAGCTTCTCACGAACAACCACAGCCAAGACCTCATTTGCACCTCATTGGTGAAAAGGCGGCATAAGGAACAACAGCCTGCCGACAGGAGGGAGGGACAGGATTGATATGCACTTCAGACACAAAGAAAAATGAACACTCTCATCAGCATGTTCGGATCGTGGCACAATCCAAACATGTTCTTTTAAACTTTAACCCTCTGGGGTTGGCTATCGGGTTGGCTATCGCGCTGGCACGACAAGCTCACTTTTTTCCTTATCAGTGCAAAAGAGACTCAAATTACTCTATTGATTTTGATCTTACATATAAGTGTTAAGTACATATAAGTACATATAAGTCAAGGCACATTTTTAGTCATACCTGGAAACAAATCCTGGTTATATAGACCTTATGCACCAGGGAAACGTTTTTGAACCTTCGGTTTTGCGGTCACTCTGTATATTTCTATGGCATCGCTGTCTGGGGAGTAATTAGCTGGTGAAGTGGATTTAATTATTGTAGAGTTAACAAAAGTTATCATGAGCATTGTAATGTTTATCATAAGCATTGTAAAGCAGATGTCTTCACAAATGTCGACCGGGATTTTTTTTTACAAGCAGTTCATTCATACCTATGCAAGATCACTGTGAAAATACAGACCGGAAGTCAAAAGACAACGAGCGCTACGCTGAAAAGGGGCGGGGCTACATAGAATTGGTTGAAAGTTAGAGTTGGAAACAACTTGAAAAGAAAATTGTATTTTTCCCATAAATCTCTTATAAAGTATTATTTTTTTTAAAGTAAACCATTACATTTTATCAGACATATTTCAAAGTTTCATTATTTTGATGTAGCCTAGCTTGCATTGGAACAAACACTATAACAGTTGATTAGTTTATTTTTGGCAAAACATACTATATATTTAACATATGAGCAGAAATTTTCAATTATTATTGTACCTTTTAATTCTTTTCAACCATTTTAGCCCTTAAGAACAATGCAAACAAACTCTCTATATACCTGTACTGACTCTGGATCCAAAACCAGCACGTGAGGTGGCTGCAGGCCTGCCGGTCTTGAAGGTCTGGTGGTCACTTTCTTCCACTCACTGCTATTGGATCCACCCAGCCTTGTATGTGCCACAATGCGGTACTCGTAAGAGCTCCAGGGGCTGAGCGTGGCCGAGCTGTCTAGGTAAGTGAGAGTCTGGTTGGCCTGCAAGGTGGCCACAGTAGAGATTTGCTGTGTGCCAGTGGCTTTCCTCTCCACGGTGTAGCCGTCCAGCTCACCGTTGACATGACGTGGTGGTGACCAGGACAAGACCACCGAGGTGGGTGTGTCGGAGTAAAGCTGAGGGGCTGGGACATCTTCTGGAGGGGCTGGAGGGGTGCGTATGGTGTGGGACTCAGCAGATTGAGCACAGCCGGCTACTGTGCAGGCCTCCACCTGTATAGTGTACTGCTGATAGGGTGCAAGCTGTGAAACAGTGTGGCTGGTGCTGTTCCCTGGCACACTAGCAGTTCGCTGGTGATTTTGGTAGATATTATAATGGGTGATGATGCCGTTGGGCTGGGATGGAGGAGACCAGGAGACAGAAGCACTTCTAGGCTGGATGTCAGAGAGTACAGGTGGGTCAACCGATCCAGGTCCTAAAGAGAAAGAATACAGTAATTAGAACTATTCAATCTATTCTGAAACTCTTTTTTGCAATTGCATTTGTTGCCACTAGTGGTGAATAAAATACATATGCACAGGAAGTAGAAGTAAATTATTTATTTATTTATTTGTTTATTTATTTGTTTCAAGGATAACCCCTTGAGATGAACCATCTCATTTTCGAGGGGGTCCCTAATGCCAATTTCAAACAAGTCATTACTTTTCTTTTTTTTTTTTTTTGAAGTAATACAAACCCCTATATTTATGGATCATTTTTTTGTAAAATGCTTAAGATCAATTCTTAGCTGACAAATTTACAAAGAAAATATTTCCAATGTTTTCACTGACCAATTTAATTGTATATTTTAATTTTTTACATTTTGATGGCTGCAACAGTCCAAAAAAGTTGGGACAGACGCTAAATAAAAGTGAAAAGATTATAGAGTATCTAATATCCATCTACGAATTATATTCACTAATAAGATTTCAATTAATTTAGTCTTTAAATGATTTGAACCAAAGGATCAAATTGATCTCCATGATCTAGAGAGAAGCAGCTCCTCTCTGACAGCGCAGCATTGAGACTGACAGCACAAGGACATCTTCTGATTAGAGCAGCCTGATACCCTGGATTAAAATGTAGAACAGGGGGTTTGCAAATCAGCTCATTTACCAAAGAGGACGGTGTCAGTCGCTGCATATCACAAGCAAATATGAAATTATATTTATGGATTTATTCGTTGGGGTTATGTGGCTGAGGGATATCAGCCATGTGTGAGGCGAGCATCTGAAGGCTCTGTAGTGAATTGAATGAAATCACTTTAGTTTCCTGCCTGGTCATTTCTCTGAGTGGTTACCACAACAGCTGCCATGGCAGCACTAACATCAAGAAATCGGACAGCTCGGGCCATCCTCTGGTTCTGTCACTTCGGTCAGTTTATTCTTGATTTGGTAACAGAGTTCTGACAATCCTTCTGTCTTGTTGTGAGCGTGTGGTTGGGCCGCGCTCTCCTGTCTACGTGAGTCGTTTTCGGTCTAGCTTGGTTTCGGTTCTGTCAAGATTATGACATTTATGTTCTGTATGTTTGGCTTCTGTTAAGAGCGCATGGGACGAGCATTTGCTCATTCTCCGTGCGGTTTTGAATTTGCTTCTGTCTGCGTGTTTTGTGTTCTGTGTTGCATGCAGCTCGTGTTTTCATCGGCCGCAAGCTTTCATGTTATGTTTTGTCTTCTGCTGTGTAGCATGCGGCTTGTGTTTTTCAGTGGGTGCGTGCTTTCATGTTGTCATGTTTTGTGTGAACACGGCTTATGAGTGTTCTCATTAGCTGCGAGTTTGTGTCTTGTTATGTTTGAGCACATAGCTTGTGATTGTGTTCGCTGACCATGTGTTCGTGTCTTTGTCAGGTTTGGTATGATAGTCTACCATCTATGGTCTTAACCCCACCAATCTTGTTTGGTTCATTTGCCTCACCTGTCCTCCCTCTTTACCTGCCTTGTTTGCTCCCTATTTATTCTCCTTGTGTTTTCAGTTCTGTGCTAGTTCGTCATCTAATGTTTCCTGTTTTGCTCCTAGTCAAACCTTGTCCTGCCTTGCCACTCCTATTGCCGGTTTGTTTCCCCCCTACTGTTCACGCCCATTCGCATATTGCCTTGGCGAACAAAAAATGTTTTTCACAATATAACCCAATTCACAGTTTTATGTGAAATATTAGGAGGATGATTTTCAGATCATTGTGAAGAAAAAACTTGTCAAGAAAGGCCACAACATCCATTAGTCAAAAGTCATGTGTTTTGTGGCCTTATTTCAGAAACTTTCATTTTTAGTTTTTCAATAACCACACATAAGCAATATTCTCTCAAAAATACAAACATGTACATACATGTTGCTCCTATATTATGGTAGCCCTGTTTGTGCTAAATAAAGTGTAATTTCACCTGTGCCTTTAATATGTTTATAAGCAACTGAAAAAAGTACAAATGTCAGGGCATGTCGGAACATCTCAAGGACCCCAAATCCACCTTGGTCCCCAAGGGGTTAATGCCAATGAAACAGAATATTAGTTGATTTTCTAATATTCTTTAGAAATTAGAAAGGAATCTTCACAAGACATGTCCTATAGAGTACTTGCAAACCAAAAACCCAAAAGGGAAAGTCAGCCCCAAAATAAAAATTCTGTCATCATTTACTCACCCTCATGTTCTATACCTTTGCATCTATACCTTTAATATTTTCAAGAACGCTGGAGTCTAAACAATATCAGACTCCATTAACTTGCATTATATAGACCAGGCAAGTTGGCATTAGTTTAGGCATTTTGGTCCTAGTCGCCGTCCTGCAGAGTTTAGAAAAAAACTCTTACATGTGTATGCTAAACTCTGCAGGAAAGTGGCTCTCTAGTACCAAACTTGCCTGCCCCTGGTATAGACAAAAAAAAAAAAGGAAGAAAAAAAAAATCAACTTTCCTCTTTTGTGCTGATGCACTCTAAGCATCATGACAATGGCAAATGCAGCATTTCATTTAAACACAACTGAGGCCTATACAACCTAAGATTACCTGAACACCTTCTTTTGCTGCTTTGCAAGCACTGGCATTTCCTTCAGGAAATGCAAATCGAGAAAATACTATTTTGATGATTTGTCTTTATTTGCTATGTGGAGCATTGCTATTGGGTTTCAAAATAATGCTGATCCAAAATGTCACATTGGTTTATTGCACTATTTGTGCTCATTCTGTGAGGCCCAATATATGGATGCAGATTTACATTACTGTAATTTCTTATACCATTTTTCTGACAGAACTGTTAAGAAATCCCAGAATAAAAGACAAAACCTGAAAAATGATTCGAACATTTGGTAAAAAGAAAGCAGTTACAGGAGGAATATATGAAATGTGGTAATTGAAGTGAAGTTGTTTTGTTGAATTTTAAGCGTCTCCTGTCTACTCTGGAGCCTGGGCTGTCTGATTGATATTTGGGGCCCTATGAAAGCTCATTTGAAGGTAATGTTTTCCTCCATTTACATCCCACGGTAGCACGGTAATGGCGTACCGGCAAGGGCGTGTGGATCAAGGTGACTGGCTCTCTCTCAGCCGTGCTGAGCTGCTGATGTCTCCCCACAGATGGCCCACTTTCCACCTCCCATCACCTCCCAACTGACTCACTATGTATAGAGGAGACATAACTGGCTACATGTACTCTTTCTATCCCCAAAGCTCAGAGGCCACCACAACAAGCATCAAGGTAATGACTTAAAAAAAAAACTAATAATGAAAAATAAAGAGACATGACAGAGAGGAAGCACACAGATGGAGCAAATTCACTTCACAGTTGAACCACTTTTGCATGCTATTTAAGCATACAATCCTAAGTCTTACTCACTAACCCACCTACAATTCCCTTTACCAGGTGCAAAATGCACTAAAACAAGCTCTGCAATGTAAATTAGACTCATTTGTGTACACTACAGTTTTTTTTTGAATAAATTAATACCTTTATTAAGCAAGGATGTAAAGACCTTTATAACACTATAACATAAATGCTGTTGTTTTGAACTTTCTATTCATGGAATTCATGGGATTCAAGGAATCCTAAAATAAAAAAATAAAATAAAAAAATGCTTTTTGAGCACCAAATCACTATATTAGAATGATTTCGGAAGGACCATGTGACAATTTAAAGTACACTTTACAATACATTAAAATAGGAATCGTTACTGTAAATTGTAATAATATTTTAATATTAATATTCTACCGTTTTATAAAGCCTCAACCATGCACTCAGAACAGACCTGTTTGTCACACACACATTTTGTTCCATTAACTGATCCGCAAATTCCTGTAGCAAATCGGACAGTACAAAAGCACATCTTGTAGGTGCAAACAAACAGCGCTATCAGCTGGCATGAGTGTGTTAAATATGCAGTACGAGTAAATGCACTGCATTATCTAAACAAACTGACCTTTTTAAAAATATAACCACTTTATCATAATAACTCAGATCACGAAATAACGTCAAGAAATAAAGAGGTGTAATTCCCATTAGTCATTCCTAACCCTAACTCAAGCCTCCTCCATTTGCGCTTCACACAGCCGGCCGCTGCTTATGATTCCGGCCCAGATTTCTCCATTCATCTAGTAGCTGTTATTTTTGGGGGTAATTTTTTACTGTGTCTGCAAAGGGGCCCTGCCGATTTCGCTCCCTCTCCCTCCTGATAAATAAACAATGCACAGATCTGACCTTTGGGTTAACAGGTTTTTATGCTTGCTCCACTCAGCACTCTAACTGATTCAATTACCACAAAGGTTCAGGAGCGTCCATGAATACTGAAAAAGCTCACGGCCGCCGCCACCGCGAAACGCCCGCATAGGTGCTCGCCGGCAAATCCAATGTGGCTCTCAGGAGAAATTCCTTAATTGTAAATAATTTTACCACATGAGACAATCAAGTCACCTTGAACGTGAACCACCCCTCCTTACTTCATCCCCCCGGCCTGCCTTCCTTGCTTCCTTCCTTCCTTCCTTTCTCGGCTCAGCTGCCCGGCCTTTCACTCTGCAGAGGCAAAGTGTTATTTAAGCTTTACTGGTCTGCGTTAAATTCCGCAATTTGAAGGGCTGTTAAGTTTTTCAATTGAAATTTCATTTAAGATGCAGGTGCTTTTGATTTTATTGATGCTTTACTGCTCTCAGGGTACAAGCAAGAACACAGTGCAATAACAGCAGTCGGCCTCAATCAGGCATCGGCAACAGCTGTAATCTCAGGACATTTGGAATACTTAGAGAGGCCTTTCCTAGGCCACTATAAATCGCTACAGCAGAAGGGAAAACAAGAGCGCGGGCCGCCAAGCCTTAAATCACATTTATAAGGATTTGGTTAGCATAATAATAACACAATCAAGTGACAAGGCAGGGGGGGGGGGGGGGGGGGCAGGGAACGTGAAGGAAAGAGAGGATTATTTTTAGCATTGCAGAGGTCCTTGTGACAATATGATCGCTTTGAAGGTTAGCGTGGCTGATGTCAACTAGGATGGGTGTCGGTATACTACTTTCAAGAAGCTGTTTAGCGAAAAGAAGATTGAAAGGAAAATGACAAAAAAATGAAATCATAAATTCTTTCTGAAAGATTTCTTTTAGTTTTGAACTTGATGAAGTGTACACTATTGTACAGCAAGTTACTTATTTCAAGGTGATCTGCACAGATGTGGCTGCTCTACCCGCAACATTTTTACAACTACACATGGGGTGAAAATTAATATCAAGATGAAATAAGTCTTGTCAAGTTGTAAAGTCATCTAAAAGTTGGGGATGACTTTTTAAAGTAAGCAAGGTTTTCGTGCTCACATTAACTGCACTATTTACTATTTTTAAATAAACCACATCACTGTAGAAAGAGTGATGTTAAAAAAAATCTTAAAATCTTGGGAGAGACTATATATATATATATATATATATACACTTTTAATACATTAGATTTAATATAAAAAAAAAGTCCCCTACAATTGTCCCTCTAAACCCTTTCATTTTTTTATGTCACTCGATGCACACAAACCAATGCGCTTTAGCACAGGCAGAGAAGACAGAGAAAAGAGCTCTTCTACATGGCAAAGTTTATGTTCACAGAACCGCCTGTCAAGTCAAAGGGGTAAAAATTCATGGATGGAATTACATTAAAAAGATGGTTATAAAATCTTAATGGAATGATAAAAAGGAAAGGAATGAGGGCCTTTTGAATACTTAAAATGCTCATACATCTTCACTAAGGAGATTTCTAGTAGTGTTCTGACATATTGCAGCACAAAAATACCAAAACAGACAGACCTAAGTGTTCCCACAGCTCCACCAGTAAGGCTCATGTACTCACCAAACCAGAAACTTATAACATACCGGACACAATTTGGTATTATAATTAAAAGGATAGTTCATCCTAAAATGAAAATTAAACCATAATTTACTTACCTTGGTGTTGTTCTAATGCAGTATGCCATTCTTTCTATTTTGGACCACAAAAAAAAAAAAAAAAAAAAAAATCCTCTTGCCCTTAATCGGGATTAATCGTTGCCCGGCACTAATTATTACAAAAATCCTAACCTTGGCTCGGCTGCACAAAGTGTGCATTCATGAGACTATCAGAGCCGCAGTTCACTCCAACTCGCCCAGAAAAAGCACACAAGATGTGATAAATCAGCATTAACAAAAACACGGCATGAAATACAATTCCTAAAAATGTAGTCTGAAAAGAGTCCGAACCAGAACTCCAGTTGTCAGATGACAGTCAGAATGACAGTTGACAGATGTGAATGCGGTAATTTATTCTTGTGACGATCACAACAAATATATATTTACCTATATAAATCCCAGAACAGTGTTGACAATACATTTCTGCGCTACTTAAAGGGACACTCCACTTTTTTTGGAAATAGGCTCATTTTACAACTCCCTCAGAGATAAAACATTTGAGTTTTACCGTTTTCGAATCCATTCAGCCGATTTTCTGATATTCAGAAGAATATCAGTAACCAGACCGTTTCTGGTCTCATTGACTACCATAGTATATATTTTTTCCTACTATGGAAGTCAATGAGACCAGAAACTTGTTACAGATATTCTTCTAAATATCAGAAAATCGGCTGAATTTATTCGAAAACGGTAAAACTCAACTGTTTAACTCTGAGGGAGTTGTAAAATGAGCCTATTTCCAAAAAAGGGGAGTATCCCTTTAATATTTCTGTGCGTGTGGTGCAATCATTTGTCATTTTAACTGTTGGAAGAGGAGCGTAAAAGTGGACTTGAAAGATTTCTTATCCTGTTGCGCCATGATAAGTTGACTATTCTGTGCAATCCTAAAACTATTACAGTGATTTACTTTTATACTAAAAACAACCAAATCTGTGGTAACAGAACATCAATGTTTAATCCAAATTAGATGAGATGATAATTGAAATATTGATATGTATTAATGAGACACCATTTGTGATCTTAAACAGTATAGGGCAGCTCATGCACACAGGCTATAGTGCTACTGTGAACATTTCACACAGAGGTGGAGAAATCCCTCAAGGGGATTTCTAAATTAGAGATGAAGATGTGCGGGCCGACTGGGACCCTATCAAAGAAGAAAAAGAGCTAAAGAAAATATGACATCCGTTTCTCTCCTCCTATTTCACCTTGCCCATCCTCTCCTCTTCCTTTATCATGCGGCCGGACACATTATTTTGAAGAATCTCCTCAATTCTTTCCTACTGTTAATTTAGTGCGGCTTTGCCGGGTACTATTTCACGTTGATGGGGCGCCTGATGATATGTGTGAGAGTGTTTATTAGCAGTGCCAGGAGCCACTAAAACGCACGCTTTCCCCATAATCCTGCCGCAGAGAGCCGAATATGCCGCATCGAGGCTCTTCACAGCTCATTTCGGAAAAGAAATAAAGGGCTTTTCTCTTTAACAATAACAATCATTTCTCTCCTTCTTGGTAATACCCACCTGTTCTCAAAGTCATCACCCCTGCCTCAAAGAAAGAGATGAGTAAATAGAGCTAGAGTGAAGGGCTCATTTCTGCTGCCAGATACATGCAGATGGAAAGTGAGGAGGAGGATGGTTTTGATTTATATACCATGCTGATCAGGATTTGACATGCCGCTTACTTGGGATTAGGGTGACTTTTAGAAGAACTGCTAATGTGGTGCATGCTGGGTCAAGTTTTGGCATATGGAAGAGTATATACATAAATGTGCCAGTTTAAATATTGCAATGTTCAACAAAATAAAGTACTAATGACACATTTAGCCTTCATGTTTTAAAAATCTATCCAATTTCTGTTTTGCATGTGAATACTGCATCAAAAATTATTGCATATTTTATCAGAATATACATTGAATAAATATATGTATTAATAATATTCATATTTGTTAAATTATAATAAATAAAATGTATTAATCACATTTAAAAGTGATTTTCAATTTCTTAAATACTCCAAAGTAAGTAACATAAAAATCTCAAGTAGTTTTATTTAAATATTATATATATTATAGCCATTAAATACTACAGTTATATATTTATTTATTTATTATTTAATAAAATAATATATGAAATATATTTACTTAAATGTCTAAATATTTTTAGGACCAAGAATATATATATATATATATATATATATATATATATATATACAATGAACTAAATGACATTGAACATTTGGTTACCAGTAAAGTGCATTAATATGGAGAAAAATCCTGGAATGTTTTCATCAAAAACCTTAATTTCTTTTCGAATGAAGAAAGAATGACATGGATATCTTGGATGACATGGGGGTGAGTAAATTATCAGCAAAAGTTTTTTTTAAAAGTGAACTACTCATTAAACATCCATAAAGAATGCTAATTGCAAAGTGCAAGATCAAGTATACGGCCACATGATGCAACACAAGTAGACCAAAGCAGAATCCAAGAGACGATACTGAACAAAAAGTCTCAATGAGGCTGTGAATGTTACTCAGCTCACGTAGTTCAGCCCTCAGATGGAGGGAAAACTCTTCCCAAAAGCAGAAGTTGTGAAGTGCTGCAGGGCATTGTAGGGAGGGGGAGGGGGGTTTTCTCTAAGCATGATAATGAAGAGGTGATGGTCCATAATACAGTGCAATCTGAGTGTATGCAAATACTGGCTCAGTAATTATAATGTACAGTATGTGCTAATAGGCTGAAGTATAATTAATTTATAACTTAGCAGAGAGTGTCTGTTATGATCCTTAATATGATTCTATTACAGTAATCAGTCCAAAATGACACCGGCAAGGTCATGTGGAAGAGGCGTACCTTTAACTAGAGATCTCTGCCCACTGGCCCTCTCTCTCTCTCTCTCTCTCTCTCTCTCTCTCAACACCTGCTCTTTTCTGTTGGACAAGCCTCACAGAGGAACCGCCTGACATGTGGTTAAACACAACACACTGTCTGTGTGCTTAATGATTTTCTGTTGTGTTTGTGAACATTGTATGTGTGTGTGTGTGTGTCTGTTTCAGTTGTGGAACTCACTGTCTTGCGCTGTAAAAAGAGAGACCCATGGGCTGCTGGTTTCTCCATGGCTGTTGGACACCAGAAGTCTGAAATGATACTCTGTAAAGGGTTCCAGTTCCTTGACCATGTAACTAAAGACAGTGGTCTCATTGTCCAATAACCTGAAGACAGAAACAAATGTACATGCGCAAACACGTTATACTTAACTTAACAGCGTTACATGGCAAAAATGATTAGTTGACATCCAGTAGATGGGTTTGCATTCTGGAATCTTCATTTTCTTCGACTTTCAACAAAAGAAAGTTTTTGTTTTGTTTTGAAAGTTTTGTTTTTTGTGTCAAAGCTTTGTTGACATATTTCCTATAACAATATAAAATTTGTGCAGGACATATTTTGTGCAAGAGCTCTTACGCTCAATCAAGGCTACATCCATTTGATTAAAAAACACTGGAAAATATTGTGAAATTATATTACATTTATAATAACCGTTTTCTACTTTAATATATATTAAAATGTCAATTTTCCCCATGATGGCAAAGCTGAATTTTCAAAATCATTATTCCAGTCTTCAGTGTCACATGATCTTTCAGAAATTATCCTAATGCTGATTTGCTGCTCAAGAAACATTTCATATTATTATCAATGTTGAAAACTGTTGTGTTGCTTAATATTTTTTATAGAAACTGTGATCTATTCATTTTTTTCAGCATTCTTTGATGAATACAAAGTTCAAAAGAAATATTTTGTAACATTATAATGTTTTTATAATGTCTTTAATGTCACTGTTGACCAATTTAATGGGTCCTTGATAAATAAAAGTTTAATAATAAAAGGTTTTCATACTTTATTCCCATTCTAGAGGGCATCTAATTGAAAAAACCCTGTGTGGTGCAGGATAAGCAATATTTAGCCTGTTTTTTTTTTTTTTTGATAAAGACTGCACTTCCAATATTGACTTAATAGGTCCTTTAAAATGATTAAAATAACCTTTCCATTGATTAGTTAGCAAATCAAATCAAATGTGATCTTAGGATTGAATGTGTGCATCAACTTCTATGGTTAGAACGTGTTATTATTCTGGTGAAAATACAAGCTGATATTTTTATTGAACTGAAATGAAAAAATAGATATAATCATGCTGCATTAAATGGCTTACTGTCTTGCTGATTGGAACAAATCTTTGCTGGTTTTTAAGGAGCGTCAACTTCCACAGAGCTTCACGATCAAATTTACCATGGAGTATAATAAATAAATCACATGAACAATGAAATACATTTCAAAAGAATCCCAGGAAATGAGGGTGATATATAATACATGCGCCTAGTCATTTATTTATTACAACAGAATGAGAATTCTCCTATTTCTGATTAAATTGCAATTTGTTGTCAGGGAGCATGTAATGCATACATATTAGATAAAACATTTGTTTGTTCCTTTTTTTTTTTCATAGGAACAGCCCTGGTCAAGGCCTATTATTTGATATTCCTGTAAATCTGCTCTACAACAAGCTAACTTCTGCTTTCTGCTGTCTCCAGATTCGATGTCTTAGATCATTTTGCATTTTCAGCACAAAATGTACTATTGTTCACTGATGATTGCACTAGTGTAGAAAAGTAAATGTGTACACAGTAAAAGGTCTTGATTGCTTTGTTGAGCTGAGCTTACTGGTGAAGTTGTGGGTAAGCTGAAGTTCTCATCTGGAGCCGGTAACGCAGGGGTCCGGGAGCGTTGTGGCGCGCTGGAGCAGCCCAGGACACCTGCAGCGAGGTGGGGGTGGCAGCTGCCAGCCTGGGGGGCAGAAGGCCATCTGGAGCTGTATGTGGAGAGGATGCAGAGGTGAAGTGGAGCAGAGAAAAGACCTGCACGGTGCAGCATATGCTGAAGAACATGGGCAGAAACACTGCTGGGGATGGGAGCGTTTTAGAGGTATATACACACACACTACAACACATGCTGGGCAACAAATACTCGCAATGGGACACATTGTGTTTATGGAGGACCTAATGTACACCCTGAAGGGTTCTATGAAAGGGTTTTAAATGGAAAGAATGGTTTTCAATCAGTTGCCGACATTATATTTCAGCTATGTTACAGATATTTTTGGTATCTTGTAATTTTGGTTTTTATCAAAAGTTAAAACATAAATATTAAAAAGCATCAACATTACTGATATAGTAACACAATTTTCAATGACTCATAAATGTAAACATACACACACTACTGTTCAAAAGATCCAGAATATCAAAATATATATTATAGATGATTGAGCACCAAATCATCATATTAGAATTATTTCTGAAGGAATTATTTCTAAAGGATTTATAAAGTCATAATATGACACTGGACAAAGTGCAAAACTAGAGTAATGGCTGCTGACAATTTAGCTGTCATGTTTGTTTAGGTTTTGTTCATGTTAATGTTTTCATGAATCAACCTGAGTGCTTTGTTTGCACCAATTTATTATTATTATTATTTTTTATCACTTTTACAGGTTTGGAACGACATGAAGGCGAGTAATTAATAACTGAATTTTCCTTTTTGGGTGAATTAACCCTTAAATTGTAATAATATTTCACAAAATAATAATTTTACTGTATTTTGGTCAAATCAATGTAGCCCTGGTAAGCAATATATATTATAATATATATACATATATACATATAACATTTTAAAAATCTTACTAACCCCAAAAATGTTCGAATGGTAGTGTATAGCTTGCTGAAAAATATATTATATTATATTATATAAAGACTGCTTCATAATTTTTTTAAGCAAAAATCTGAAATTTACATACATTCTTTTCAGATAGTACAAGTATATGCAGTGCATTCCTTTTTTGCTTAAAAGATTTAATATTCTGCCAATGGGCAGTCTTTAATTTGTGCATATCACAGATTGGAGAGAGAGAAAGAGCCAGACAAAGAGAGTGGACAGAGAATTCCTCTGTTTTTAAAGAAGAGAGAGTCAAGAGACGGGCGGAGAATGTGAATGGCACTTGTCTAATGGTGCGGTCAGCTCTCTGCGCCTCTGATTTACAAGGACTTCCTGGCCCCTTCTGAGCCTCCTCGCCTCGCTTCAAACCCAACGCACCATCAACCCCGCGGATAATACTGTGGCTTCTATTTACTGCGAGAGTCATCCGTCCTCAACACAATCTCAGTGGCTAGGGAACTTACACACATATCCTCATACACACACATTCAAATAACATCTGTGAGTTTCACAATATCAATACTTTACATCAATAACGAATACCATGTTTCTATATTTGACAAAACCCTTGATTGAAAATAAAATTAATAATATAATTAATATTATTATAATATTTTAAAATAAACAAATATAAAAATGATACAAATAAATGTATAATAATAAATAATTTTTGACCAAAGTGTAACTGCATTTCAACATCAAGATCTCATGATTTGCAAATGTCTTATTTTATCCACAAGTCATTGAGACTATATTACAAAATTGCCTGGAAGCACATGAAAACATCTCAGCCATCACAAAAGAAAACAACTTGATTCTGGGTCTTGTCTCAGTGCTTAGGGAGGACTCCAGGCAAAAATCATCTATTCTGAGGAGCAATCTAGTCAGAATCAGCCTCAATAATACAGCACTCCAATGCTTCAAGTGAAGTCCTTTCCCTAAGTGAAGTCTCATTCTCAATCAACCCTCCTCTTGTCCGGCAACAAGAACTCAATAACTGTTGATTACTTAAGTCATTTTGGCCCCACTGAAATAGAATCGCCTTGATAGAATACAAATTAGAATTGAATACGCGCGTGATGGCCGAAGCTAAAACAAACAAACAAACAAACAAACAAAGGGGTTATCAGGGTGAGACTAAATTCCTGGTCTCTGGTGTACAGGGAACGAACAAAATGAGATCAACTCATTGACATTAAAGCAAGAAAAAAAAAGATGTTAATACTTTGATTGATGAGCGATGGAACTGCCAATTATGTCAATAAAGAGTATGGATATGCCAAGCTGTTGTGGGACTTTGAAAAGCTTGACGTACCCATGCGTCATTTAGGAGGACAGGGTGACAGCCTGATTGAACGGAGAAGGTAGAGACGATGCGGATGTCTGAACCAAACCCTACACAGGCTGCGGGGACGTGGCTCGTGCTCAGCGGGGGTCAGATCATCACTCAAATCAGAGGTCCAAAATTAGTTTTACTGCCAAGCTGCAATTTTCATAATGTCCATGTGCTAGTATTAGGCAAGAAAAACCTCGGCAGAGGGATGCTGCTGCTGCTGCTGCTCTGAGAAGAGTGGATAGGGCTTTGCTAGATGGACTTGGGGATGAAAGCCATTTCACTCTTTTCCTCCATCTGCCTTTGCTGCTATGGCTTTTGGGCAGGAATAAACAGTGCAAAGCCCAGCCAACCAGTCATAAACATAATGATGATGATGAGCATATGGACAGGTCTGGACCATGTCCCTACAGATTGCCGCAGCTCAGAGATGCCAATACTACTTTACATAGTTTGGACCTCAACACCAACACACACACGCGGTCTAAAAGAGCATGGATGATGACTGAATTTATCAAGAGACCACCAACTGCACAGAAATATTCAATAAAAGGAGACAAAAGTCATATTTGTTATGTTCTACCTCATAACGTGATATTTGTAAGAAGCATACTTCTTCTGCATTGAAAAAGGCTTTCTGTGGATTCAGTTATGGTATTATAGGGCTAGATGTTACAATACAGAAGGCCTTTCTGCACTGTTGCAGTGTTGTGCTTGAATGCGTTCAATGTACGATGAACGCGTTCATATTTCGGGCGAATGTTCATTCTGGTGTCTGTGAACGCGCGCTCTCACAGTTTAACTTCGTACATACTGTAGGGTGCCAGATTTCTATAGAGCCTTCCAGGTGAAAACCCGGCTAAAACGCATGTAAACAGGCCTTATATGTAGCGAAAAAACACCCAATCTGGCAACACCAGCCACCAGTCTCGCACCGCAGCCGCCGTCGACAAAGCAGCGAGCGAGGAGGTGTCGTATGATCATTTAAACGGATTTTATGACGAGGTCGGTGAGGATGGGAAAAATCGTACATTGCTGTGCAAGCTTTGCCCGTCGATAAAATAATTGTTGTCTATGGTTGTATATGGGCTGTGGCAAAATTAATAATAAAAAAGCTTGAGTCTCAACATATGGAAAAAAAAGAACTATGAATGAAAATGTAGAAAGTGAACTTTCCCAACACTGTGTCAGGGTTACAATGTTTCTTGCTGACATGGAGTAGGACTAGTCTATGAAAAACAATGGCATAGAAAGCTTATCAACATTATATTGCGATTATTAAATCAAAGGCTGTGAATTAAAGAAGTATATAATCCGTTGCGCTGCATTTTAGAGTGAAGAGTGTCTGAATGTCTCAGCAGTAGCAATATGGGACATTTTCGTATGAAATGAAAGTGAACATTCAAATTTAGCACCGTAAATAACTGTATAAATGAACAAAAAGCACAACAGTGGCAGATCAAAGCTGGAAATTGTTCCAACAGCCATGGTTAAGTATCGTTACTCATTTCTACGTGGGCACATAAAAATTTACAGGAAAAAAAATGTTTTATTTAGTGTATGCTTGCGTATGCCCTTGACTACTGTCCCAAAAAATACAGGCGTTAAAGGGATACTCCACTTTTTTTGGAAATAGGCTCATTTTACCACTCCCCCAGAGTTAAACAGTTGAGTTTTACCATTTTTGAATGTATTCAGCCGATTTTTTGATATTTAGACGAATATCAGTAACCAGACAGTTTCTGGTCTCATTGACTTCCATAGTATATTTTTTTTTCCTACTATGGAAGTCAATGAGACCAGAAACTGTCTGGTTACTGATATTCTTCTAAATATCAGAAAATCGGCTGAATGAATTTGAAAACAGTAAAACTCAACTGTTTAACTCTGGGGGAGTGGTAAAATGAGCCTATTTCCAAAAAAAAAAAAAAAAAAAAAAGAGTGGAGTATCTCTTTAACCTGTATGTTCTGCACACTGAGGAATAAACAATATGTTCAAAGCATTTGATTTCTACCCTAAAGTTTATATAGAGAAAAAAAGAGAGAGACAGTGCTCCTCTTCTAACGAGAGTAAGACACCTATTGACAAAAGAGTTAATTCCTCACAGCCTTATTTCATCAAACAGTCGGCATGAAGCTTCCTTTGTTTCACCTGCCTCCTTCCTCAGGTATATCAAAAGTGTCACTAATCATTTTAAACTATGCACTTTTATGTTTCGTCTGTATCCTAAGCCTTCTACTCCTTCTGTTCTTTGATATAACAAGGACAGTTTGAGACAAGGCTTCAGTTCAGCTCAGACAAACCAAAAGATCTACTGAAAGAAGTGGAGGGAAAAGCGTGGTATTTAAAATTTATACTTATGTCTTTGTGTTGAACTTGAACAATTTCGCAGAACTTTAACTTGGGTGTGCAGACGCCTTTTCAGCGGAGCCGTCTGAGAGAGATTGGTCTGTATTTAAAGGCTGGGCATTAACATGGAGTGGCGTTTACAGGTCAGCTTCATCATCTGAGAACATGCAAGGCCATGTCCCATTCCACCGAATCAATCCTCAATCCATACGCACTCCTCTGGGAATGAGCGCTCCGTTCACCTCCGTGAGAGATGAGACAATGGCAGAGCTCTAGGGTTTCAAACGCTGATGTTTGTTCATGAAACGTGTCCGAGCAACTTCATTTTCTTTTCCCTACAGGAAAATGATTCTCCTTTCAGGTACAGACAGAATAATAATTGTCATAGAACGTTTAAGCAAAGCAGGTTTTCAGGCCGAAAGCCATTTCCCGCCGGGATTCGCGGGTCCTGGCTAGGGAATTTGCAGCTTTCTCTGGCCAAAACATAAGGGTCACATTACTTTTACATATATGAGACAAACGTTATACGAGTTAATGTCCGACGATCCCTCAACTAAAACAGGTATAAGAGTGTTGGAGTGGCGAGAGCTTTAATTTAAATTCAGGAAGCTTAAAATAATTATAATATATAATGTTCCAACAGCTTCAGTGATCAGGAAGCTATTAATTATTATTAAATTATTTATTAAATTATTTTTAACATTTATTTTACAGGGGAAAATAGCCAGTAGGATGAAAACTTTATCACTTTGCGCATAGTTGTGACACAGGGTGTAAGGGAGTAAGAGGGAGAGAAACAAGAAAAATCTCAAACATGAATCATAACGCTGTAATGTTTGCACTGAATATCGGCTCTCGCCTGCTGAAACACGTGTCCACTGACCCCTCTTTTCTAACCATTCCTTCCCACTGAACACAATGGGGGTTGGGAAGGCAGAAATCACTAAATTGTCTTTTTTTTATTTCCTCCATGGTAATTTACCTTTCGCTTAAACACATATAACCCAGTGTGTGTCACATGCCTCCCAACAGCCATTCTCTGTATAAATCAGCTTAATAAGTTCTCACACCATTAAGTAAAAGGAAGGATGGACGAAGGCCTATTTAACCAATGAGTTGTTACCTTTCATTTGCCTGAGAAGGTCATAAAAAAGAACATTCTGGAGCCATAAGAGTCATAATTAAAATCAACAACAATTTAACAGTGGGAAAGTGTGGCTCCTTAGTGTGGCAATAAACTTATAGTGGTTACTCTTGTGTGCATACGCTCTTATCTGCCATTGCCATAGACAGGAAATGGCATGTCTTTAGATCACCAGCAGCGGGCATTGTTCTCTGTCAGCCAGCAGATGTCCAATGTCTCCCTGCCGGCCCCATACAAAGCCGCGTTACGGGGCCCAGTAGATTCAGCCTGATCAAACAGATCGCTCTCTGCCTGTGTGAAGGCAAGTGATTAAACATTAGTGCAGAGAGCCTGTAGCTCTGCGTCAAATATGAATCGGGGCTGAAGTTTACACACATTCTGTTAATGAAGAACATGACAATATTATGGAAACATAGTGTTTTTATGCTCTATGCCTTCAAAATTGCATATGAGAAAATACACATTACTGATGAAGATATGTTTTGGAAGGAAAAATTCAATATCAGCTGATTGCATCATTTTGGTTTGTGTACAAAATCCCAGGGAGATACCGCATATTGATTTACAACTACAGTAACTGCACTAATCATTTTCTTGTCAGCTTTCTGGCAGATGTTTACGTTTCAGCCAGTGGACTTTATGAGATTTCTGAACATCATTTAGATTCAATAACTTCCAACCGACTCTTATTTCATATTTCATTATCTAATAATTTCATTTTTTTTTCACCTATAGACAAAAAGAGACAAGGTGGAACACTTTCCACATATACATATCCAAGTGACACAGTTTCGACATGTCAGTCTCTACCATTATTATTCAATAAAGAAAGCCCCCCATTCCACCCCAAATAAATAAAATAATTAAACAAAAATGATAAATTAAATGAAAATAATTCATTGCTAAATAAATCATGAAAAAAATAAAATGTTCCTGATGAAATTTATAATCTGATATAAGTATACTAAGATATAAGTACTATAAACTAATATAAGTAATACAAGTAACTTTTGATAAAAGTATCTGCACATTAAAATAAAATAAAATTTGAATAAAAAAAACCATGTCAAAAAATAAATTTCTTACATTTTGTGTTTGGAACCAGCGGTTTCTACAATAACAATTCTCTTTGGATGAGCAAAGTTCCAAACTTAAAATTAAGGGTACATATAATCAGCGTGTGGCACGTGTCAATTCACCTAGTCTGTGTATAACAAATGTAAATGTTGTTCTATTACAGAAAGCTGTGTTTGGTACTGACCTCCTGGTGGGAGAGAGACGCTGGTGGGAGAGCTCTCTACACAGCCCTGACTGTTGCAGGCCTTCACCAGCACGGTGTAATTAGAATACGGCAGCAGTCCTCCTATGGAAACCCACTGGCCTTCTTTACCAGTGCTGAGCAGCTCTCTTGTCTCCGTCTCTGGTGCTTCGAAACTGCTGAAGTTCTGACCTGGAACACACAGAGACACAATTTTAACATCCACAAAGCCCCATCAAAGGATCAGAGCCGCACGTTGACCTGTGGACAACTTCAGGAACTTGGATGATGATCACTTTGCCAATAAGCTCCAAAATACAGATCCAATTTTCTTGGATCATTGACAGTGAGGTGTCAGCATGATACATGGGTATTTTGGTTCACAGATCAAAGTTATTTTATAAATAATGTTAATATGTCTAAAAAAAAAAAACCCTTTTAAGCACACTGACCCTTTTTAGACTGAGAGGATGCTGGACAATTTGCACTTTGTGTGTGTGTGTGTGAGTGTGAACCGCAGTGCCCTGCTGACACAGGGAAGCCCAGGCTTTGGCTGTCTGGGTCTTAATCCAGAAATGGGGATTGATTGCTCTGCCAGCTCAGACATTGATTCAACACACTGGAAGCCGGATCCACAGAGAAAAATAAAATAGCGGCAAAAATAGAAATACTATTTTATAAATAATGGCAGAAAAAAAAAAAAAACTGAGTGAGCATATTGTCAATCTGGTAAAAGCCTTATAAAGAGCTGTATTAAAAAAAGGAAACAAAGAAAATCCATTAAAAATAACCGAGATGCCCACATACTTAGCCATAATAAGCATTATCGAAATAAAACGCAATGAAAGGATTCTAAAATTTCCCCAAGAGAAATATGTTTGCCCTTTCAAATTCACAACCCAAATAAGACTAAGAGTCACACACACACACACACATCTTAAAGGTGAAGTGTGTAACCTTTCTTTAAAATTCTTTCGCTTATTCGACTTAATCTGCAGAGACAACTTTGCAAGTCTAGTTGATTTTACTGGACCTAGTATAGATTTACCAGTACATACCTATAAACACATGTCTCGCTGAATCAAAACATTGCTTTGTTTGACCATTCCAGTCAGCCTGACAACAGCAACACTGGCTGAACCAATGGCATGAGTTTGGGGTGGTGCTATCTACTCGTTTGGCGAACAGCAACTGAGGTGTGGATAAACGTTTTAAAAGGAGTCATTGTTTTAGCACTACACATTTCACATGGGGAATGAAGGAAATTAAATGGCTATCCACCCAGTCTACTTTCTAAATGCATGTTTTTAAACTTATTGTGATGGGTTAGGTTTTAAATAAAAATATCATAACTTAAAGCTGCAGTCTGGCGTTTTACATCTATGTCGCAATCTCTGTTCAAAATCTGCAATTGCAGTCATTCGCAGAATCATCAACTTTACGTGAGTTGTACTTCAACACCTTTGACATAGCACAGTGTGGATGAAAACAATGTTTGAGGAGACTGCGAGGCTGTCAATCATGGATACTGGCATTCAGAATCACATATTACTCTTTTTGGAAGTATTACCAACATTTGATTTTCACCGGAAAATGTCTGAACTAGTAAGAAACATCCACTTTTGTTCTGGTTCTGACATTGAAGTAAATCGGGCTGATTAAATCTAACAATCACTTAAGTTATCATATCACACAAAACCGTGCATATTATACTTTGTTTTTAAATTGTTAATGTTAAAAGTGTTGAAATCCACCAGTACCACTGGAGTTAAAAACATTATTACACGCTATTACGCTAACCGCTTTGAATCGAGCTAAGGCAAGCAGAGAGTTTTGAACACTGGCTGGTTATGTATTTTCTCAAATATGTAGCTATTATGGATCATTTTTTTACCCAAAAAAAGTTACGGACTTCTGCTTTAAGATTCAGATCTGCCTACATCCAATCTACAACCAATGAACAGAATCACTTTTTTTTCCAATAATATGTCACAATTTTTAAGAAAATATGTTGCTCCTGCCATTACATCACAACATTAACGATAGTACATGCTAAAAAGGCACCACAATTTCAACCTACCATTATACAATTACCATTACAGAAATGTAAACGCATCTCTTCAACACTCCCACCCATTGGCTGTAATGTGTTCAGTCAGACCAATGCATGTGTGCCCATTAACCAAGAGGGGTCAAGAGCCAAGCCTCCAAGTCCCCAGCCACCACCACTTACTGTAATGCAATCGACCGCAGGATATACGGCCCTGCTTGCAAATTAAAAGGGAATTAATTCCCCCAAGTTCTCACCTCTCCTCTGGACCAGATAGACTTTTACCTTCACGGGAAGAGGAAGAAGTGAGGCGTGTGTGTAAGTCCATAACCTCCACCCTTTCCCGATCTAAAGGCTTCTAAATGCAGCATCATAAAGAAATCAATAGGCATGAAGTACCCCAATGACTGGAAGCCACAAATGTATCTCTCCTCCATTGCTTCAGTCTTTAGATGACGTTTTAAATTACTGTGCAAATGAAAGAAGAAGAAAAAACAAAACACCCAGAACTTGCTAAAATGACTTGTTTAAGCAAAAATAAACAAGCAAAATTAATTTATCTGAGCTCTATGCCCTCGAAGAATCATTCTCTGTCATCTACAACTAGCTCAGCCTTTTTTTCTTAGTCAAATCTTGTAATTGCTTCCAATTTACCTATTCCGCTTTTGGCGGTTTATAAAACGAATTGCCGCAACAGCCTCAGTCTAATTTTTTAAGAGTTTTTTCCCCCCTTTTTCAACTGGGAGTAAGAAATATGCAGCCAACACACACTTTATTTCCACAAAGAGATAAATGGTAGGGTTTGGAGACTAAAGAATATATAACGGTTAAAAAGTCACTTTTTCCCTGAAGCTCTACATAAATCACAGGAGTAGTCAATATTTAATAATGCTAGCCTCGGTCCACAGTCCCTTGATCACCCCTGTCATGTGTAATAGCCCCCACTCCGATTTTTTTGACATAAAAGCTTGGCTTTACTGCAATACTAACATGTAGAGGGGTCATTACTGATCGACATTTCCCTTAATCTGTGATAGCCAGCCACCCGCCGATAAATTCTCCAGCAATCCACTGGGAGAAATCGCTTAAAATCTTTCTCTCCTGGCACAAAAGGCAGAGAGAGAGAGAAACGCCTGTGGATCTGACCCTGCCAGCTTGGTGTGAACAATCCCTTCCTCTCGAACTGCACACTCCACCGTAATACAAAAATAAACAGTGCTGAACCCTCTGGAGCCAATGATATAATCAAAGAAGCCAAGAAAAAGCATACAAATACTACTTCACACTTAGCGAAAGCTATCATCTCCATCAGAGGTAGCGTTGTAAAAACAGCAACAACAAATGCGTGGCACAGCAAAGGGAAAACAGGAGTTTGGTTGGAAGAGTCCACTGGCGCCGGTGATCTCACTCTCTCAAATCAATCCCCTGCACATCATAATCTTGCTCTCTCTGCTCAGAAGAATACTTCAAAGCTCTTGCTCTATGAGAGGGGGGACGTGGCTGCCTTTGTGAGAGGTCACTTCCATCTGCTTGTACTAGGAGATTACAATCTTGAGTCCGTAAGCTGCTCGTCCTGCTTGTCAGATTGCTACTTTTAAGTCGGGTCGGCGTTTGCTGGGCTGCACGCTACCTCAGATTGGCCTGCAAGCTGAGGATCCATAGCAAACCGCTGGTATATTAAGTTTCAGATTCAGCAGTATACTACTCAATGACACAACGGAAGCAAGCAATGGCTGAATGGGAATGGTAACTTATTTATATGAGCAATTCATTTATCCAAAGCGACTTACAAATGAGTATTACAAGCGATTCATCATAAAGAGGCAATAAACACAAGGAGTGCTGGTAATTCAAAGTTTCAGACATAGTTTAGAATAGTTCAGAGATTAAGCAATAGTGAAAGCATATGGGGTATTTTTATTTATTTTTAAGCAGGATGCAGTTAAGTGCTGACAGAAGAGATGGGTTTTCAGCCATTTCTAATATTGTCAAGGATTCGGGATTCCGTATAGGTTTGGAAAGATCATGTCACGAAAAACGTTCTGGAAAGTGATTTTGTGCCTCTCCGAGAAGGTACTTACCGACCTCAGGCTTCTGAAGGGGATGTAGACTCATGAAAGTGGGAGGAGGTAGGAGGGTGCAGAGCCCGTGTTCTATATGCAAGCATCAATGTCTTAAACTTGATGCAAGCCGTAAGTGGTAGCCAGTGCAAAGTAAACAAAGTAAGGTCCATCAAAGTGGCAATTTGATACATTACAAAAAATAACTTGTTTGACCAGGGACTGTATGAATAGAAAAGGGCCGCCAATCACCTTTTTGATTGAGTTTGTTTGCTCTTGAATGCCTGAAAAACTCATGTTTAAGCTTGATTAGACTTTAAGAAGAAAACTTTATGCAACTATTGATGTCTGATTGTCCTGATGATTTGAAATATGTTATCAAAATGGATAAGGCAAATACAGTTTTTCAACATATATCCCTATTTTCTACCTAGAAAACTGCGACCCGGCGACGTTACCAGGATATCCACCTTATGACATCATGTTGAAACTATTAATTTCCCAAAACAAGACACCAAAATCATTCCAGAACATCTGAATCACAAGTGTCTTAATCTTTTCTAAGACGCAATGAAACGGAATCGTTGACAAACTAATTTAATTCAATAGAAAATATACTACTACTACTACTACTACTACTACTACTAATAAAATATTTAGAACAATACCTCAGATTAAACTGCAAATTGAGAGTATCCACAGCAAACTGCTGATATATTAAGTTACATATTCAGCAGTAAACAAGTCAATTGCACACAGGAAAAAAAAAAAAAAAACTCAATTACAGCTGAATGGCAAATCTCGAACAAATTTGATTCTTATTTATCCATACAAGCAGCAGAAGTATACACGGTAAGGCCTGAGTCCATCAAAGTGGCCGGCTGATTGCTTTGTAAGCGATCTCCCACAAATATTAACAATCAGGTGAGCTCAGCTTAATTAGACGCTGACAAAGTAATATGGCAGTCTGTGAATCAACCTCTGTTTCTCTTTTGTTATTACAAACAAGCACATTAAGGGTTATAATTTGCTGATCGTGGACGATTAGGCTGTATAAAAATGTCAATGTATTCATTTAGGTAGACTAGTGAAACACATATACTGTAATATGCACATGCAGGCCTGTTGGCAGGATTAAATGTGTAGAATCTGTAAGCTGTACAGATGAACTCTTGATTAATGGAGAGAGACAATCTATTCTATTGGCCTGGCAGACAAAAAGAAGTGCTGACACACAGAGGTGCAGGTCACTCTTTTCATCTGAGACTGGCTGGACTTTGACCAGGAATACACAGTGTTTTGGATGCCTACCAGAAGGATATGTGAAATAAAGAATGGGGGAAACAGGTTTCAAAATTACACCCAATTCATTCACATACTGATAAGTATATGAATGCAAACTGAATCTTGAAAATAGATCAAATCAGTCCTATGGAGCAATAGTCAAAAGTTTAGATTAATTTTTTAATGTTGTTAAAAAAAAGTCTCCTATGCTCCCCAAGGCAGCATTTACTTAATCAAAAAAAGTTTTTAATATTTGAAGAGTTCAGATGCAAAAGCCTCAAAGTGCCATTTGAAATTTTCTTCTAGAATGATCATTTTTATCAAGCTTGTATATTTAAGTTCAGTAATTTCACTTAAATTGCAATGAGGATTACCTATTAATTGTCATTTAGGTGAAATTACTGAACTTGAATATATAAGCTGGATAAAAATGAGCATTTTAGAAGAAAATTTCAAATGGCACTTAGAGGCTTTTGCATCTGAACTCTTCATATATATATATATATATATATATATATATATTCTAAAAGGTAATTTATTCCTGTCATGACAAATCAAAATTTTCAGCAGCCATTGCTCTAGTCTTAAGTGTCACATGATCTTTCAGAAATCATTCTAATATGCTGATTGGTGCTCACAAAGAAATTTTTGATGAATATAAAGTTCAACAGAAAAGCAATTATTTGAAAAAGATTTTTTTTTTTACATTATAAATGTCTTTACAGTCACTTTTGCACAATCAAATGCATCCTTGCAGAATAAAAATATGAATTTATTTAAAAAAATATCTTACTAAACCCAAACCCTTTAACCTGTTAAGCTTCAACCCCACTTTTGAAAAATCCCCAGAAATGATATACCCAAACTGAAACCTGACACCTGGTAGTTTATTATAAATGTAGAATTAATTATTGTCATAATGGTAATGTATATCATATGGCCATGAATTTGCCTTTTGAAGAGATTTGGAAATGTTGCAAGCTGGATTCGAACTTGTCACTTGCATGAGCGCTACAGCTCATTATGCACTAACCACCAGGCAACAGCCCCAATGAAGGTATATATGCGGGGGCATAAACAGTACGAATGCATGTTTAGTATGTACAGTACAATGTGAACCAAGCTGCTTCATGATCTTGACAGATTAACATAGAGAACGTGTGTTTGCACCTCACCCTCTCATTACAACAAATCCTCTAACCAGAATAAGAGAAGCTCCAGCAGAGATCAGGTTGGTGAGCAGTGGGAGATTCCTTTTGAACGTGCCATTACGCTTTTTTAACAAACCTGTCTGCTCTCATCTCGTGAAAAACGAGAGGAGAAGAGTGCATGATGAGTGCGGGTGTCCTCCCAAAGCCTCTTCTGGCCTGCGATAGCACCCGGCAGTCAGTCTGAGCAAAATGGAGGCCGACAACAATTCATTTAAGCCCATTACTGCGTAGGCAGGCTGTGCTAAGGTTCGCTGAACTTTCAACATTTTTGTTTGTAAACAAACAAAGGGAAAACAGTAGAAGTCAATATAAGGAGCAGAGGCAACACGCAGGGAGGCAGTGTTGCGTTTACTCTGAGGAACTGAAGGAGGGCGTGAAGGTGTAGCAGTTAAGTTTGATTTACCTGGCCCGGTGAAGAGGACTGTGTAGGTCAGGTTGCCGTTGGGCTTAGCTGGAGCATCCCACTTGGCTCGCACTGAATGTGGCGTCTCGCTGAACACATACAGGGTCACCTGACCAACGGGAGGCATCTCTAAAGTCTTGCTTTCCACCTGACAACAGAAAGAGAGAAAGCGACTGCATAAAACTAATGATTTAGTTTTACTCAAACTCAATTAAATAACTTGTGTACATTAAATAAAAAGAAATTTGTCTGAAATAATTTAGCTTTTCTACTGACATTACAAGAGCAAAACAAAACATAAAAAATAAAATAAAATATTTATTCAGCAGGGGTACATGAAAAAAAATCAAAAGTGACAGCAGACTTTCACAAATTAAAAAAAAAAAAAACAAATATATATATATATATATATATAAAAAATTCAATAAAAATATATGTGATCACAAAATGGAATAAATTACAAAGTAAACATTAAAATAAAAAAAGTTAAATTTGAATACAATTTACAATGTTATCATCTTTTTCTATTGTTCAAATAAATGTAATATATTATTTTATATAGAAATACATTTTTGAACAAATAAATACAGCCTTAGTGAGCAAAAAAAAACTTAAATAATCACACCGACCCCACGCTTTAAAACTGTAGTGTAGTTTGAAGTGGCGAATCACATTGCCAGAACTAACATTTTTATTAAACTCGCTTTAAATCCATAAGCAAGCATGTAACATTTAAGTGGTATTATATTCATTTTAAAAACAGGGGGGGAAAAAATTATATATAAAAATAAAAATTTACAGCCGGCATTTTCTCCACCATCTGTCCACTAAATGATCGGATACATCTTAGTCTGACACCACAGCCACTCAACCTCTCGCTGCTTGTTCCAACTTTTGCTGTGTCTGCAGAACTGGCCATTTGACTAAATATTGCACACATATTGGAAAAATGCCCAAATATAGCCCATCAAAGCAGTAACCAGCCCAGAGTGGCATTTATACCAAATGTCAAGCGTGAGCAGAAGGTGCTTTATTGAACAAAGTGAATCGATCACCTTTATGATGTTGAGCTGCCATCTGACACGCAGAGGAGGAATTAACATAATGTAAATGTGGTGGACTCTCACCAGGGGCCCCAGAGCGCAGCCCTGAGCCGTGCAGGCCTGCACACGGAAGCTGTGGAGGCTCCATGGGGACAGATCACCGACCTCAAAGCCCATCAGGGACGAATTCTGCACCAGCGTGCCATCCATCCAAAGACCATAGCTGCTAATCACACCTTTGTGGAGGAAATTAATACACGTTTAGCATATGTGCGATAGGATACATGGGAATACAGGTTGTGCTCGACATGTAAATCTCTCATATCATTTCAAAAATGCGATAGATGTCCTAAACTAACAGTGCAAAAAAAGACCAACTACAGTCAATAATTCAAACACATATCTTGTCTTTAAAGAAAATCAGCTAAAATAAAATAAAACAATTTCATTAATGCCTGAAAATCAAGAAGAACTTGCCACATTCACTGTACTTCTACAATGAAGGCTAAAATTGCCCTCCATCACAAAGCTTTATTCCAGGACACGTTTTAATACCCAAACACTGTTTGCTCCACTGATTTCCTCACATGCCCTGGTGTAAACTGGCCATTTTGTTTAAAGCCCTCTGTTAAAGCCGGCCATTAGGGAAAGAGTGCTGTAAAACATGTAAACACAGCCGTATACTGCTCCTGCTCTCTTTATAGCTGCTCACAGGACACACCCCTCAAGATGGACCGGTCAGTTAAAAGGAGGACAATTCAGCTTGGCCCAATGCACAAAGAAATAGATATAAACAGACACACTGGGCTTTAACCAACCCTAAAAATGCACAAATATTAAATAAATCAAATTTGCAATGGTTGTATAATGATACACTAAGTAGGTCTTGAGATGGATAATCTAATAAACTATGTATTCCTGTAATCATTGAGATTTCATCCATAATTTTCAGATTGTGTATTTAATTCAGTGCAGATTAATTGCTTTGAATCGTGCAAATAATTTCATAAAACTATATTTTATTGTATTTTTTATTTAACATTTAGACCAGACTAAGTTATTTTTTTATCAGTATTTAAGAATGTGGAAGACTTTGAACACTCCTCAAAATGTAACATGTATAAAAAATGTATAATTTAACTGCAATATAATTTATAGTGTTTAATCAATTGTGCGCTGCAGTAATAACAAATACATTTATTTATTTGAACTACTTATTGGACCAAAATTACAGTTTATATCTGCACATGATTGAGAGATGGAATTAATCGTTTTCAAAAGACAACAGCTGAAAACTATTTTCATATCAAATCATGTCAGACAATGTCAGAACATATTAAGGCCCTTTTAACTGCCTTAACCCACCCCTCACTTTAAAAATCATATTGTAATGAATGAATCAATTGATTCAATCAAATAATATATTAATAATAAATAATGTCACCTTTCAAAATCAAAACAAATAAAAAAATGATTGTTTACTAAATGACTCCTACATGTGGACGTATTTATTAAATAAAAATCATTCAATATTTTTTTTTGTACCGTGCTCTTTATATAAAGCAAAATGATATAGTCAGATACTAAATACAATAGATTTTCACATACATAAAGAATTTAATTTTAGAAGCACTTTTCTTAATCTGCATCTGCTCTCAAACCCAAGGGCCAAAGCGTTGTCCCCCATCCGGTGCTCAGGCTGAGTGAACGAACCTGCTGCTGCGCCCCTGACAGCCACTGCTAAAGCTGCAGTTCACAGCATCAGTCAAAAGGGAGCACTTTTCATCCACTTAAAACGCAGCACCCTCCTTTCCTCTGTCTCGCTCTCTCTCGCTCTACCACACTCTCCCAGTCGCACCGCCACACAAAGTGCTCCTCTTTTCCTGTCCCCTTCTCTATGTGCTAACCCATCATTAAACATGAAGCACCCTTAACTAAACGGCCATTTGGAATATGAATTCACCTTTGCCAGGCACTAGTTTTAACCCCACTCACCGTTGGGCTTTAGAGGGGGGGTCCAGGACACATTGAGGGAATGTGGGGAGAGTGACAGAATGTTGGGGGCAGGTACTTCCTCCGGTGAACTCTCTTCAGTGTGGGCCACGCTGGGGTCACTGAGGGTGCATCCACCTCCCGTGCACGCCTGCAGGTCAAAAGGTCATAAACAAAACAAACATAATGCTTAAAAATAATGCACAAAAAGAGAAGTAAAATGAATACAACTTATTAGGGCTGTCAAATGATTAAACGCGATTAATCGCATTGAAAATAAAAGTTTGTGTTTACATAATATATGTGGGTGCACTGTGTATAATTGTTTTGTATATGTATAAATACATACACATGCATGTATATTTAAGAAAAAATATATTATTATAAATAAAATATTTATATATAATATAAATTATATATAAATCTATATACAGTGTATACATGAAAATATTTCTTAAATATATACAAGCATGTGTGTGTATTTATACATATAAAATAATTATACACAGTGCACCCACATTCATTATGTAAACACAAACTTTTATTTTGGATGCGATTAATCGCGATTAATCGTTTGACAGCCCTACAACTTATATAATGAAGTAGAAGATTGTAGTGCACTTAGCTCAATTTAGCACATTTAATCAGGGGAATTTTGAGATATTAAATTCAACAAAATATTTTTTTAAAAGTCAGCAGATTCCACCTAGGCTTAATTAGTAAATACTACATAAATACATAATCAAAATGTATTTTAATATTGTCTAATAATTTAAATGATTATTACATTTACTTCAATAAATACTCTGATCAGTATATGTTGTCAGATCCAGATCAGTGTAAATAATATTAAAAAAAAACAGGCAATAAGAACATTTTTTAATTCTGTATGGTGACGTTAACACATTTTACCATGTTCAAATTTAGAATTCCAAAAACAAAAATCAGCACAAATAAAATAGTATAAATAATTCACAATTACTTAATTTTTTTATATTTTGTTAATTTAAATGATTACAAGTTTCTTGAAATAAAAAATAATATGAAATTAGATTAAAATTAAAATAGATTACTAATATTGTTAGATCCGAATCATTGAGTAATGAAGGTCTCAAGTATCAATTAGCGTAATATTCAATATGACTTTAAAAAAGCCACATTAGCTTACGTTCTAATAAATTTAAATGGCAAAATGAAATGAAAGTCACAATGACATGATATTAAGCATGTTGAGCCATTTTTTTTGTCATTTGTATGTGTGTGTGGTGAAACAAGAGAGCAGGAACGCACTGCTATCTGAAACAGGTAGGTGGATCCCGGGATGAGGTTCCGCACTGTATAATCCTCAAAAAGCTCAGAGCTGTTATAGATGACGGCCGGCTCCTCTCCTAAGGCAGACTGGTACAGTGTGTAAAACTCCAGCAGGCCGTTCACCTCCACTGGAGCGGCCCACCTAAAGAACACCAGAGACAAAACACAGTCTGATATCCTGTCACATGACCCCTGTACTTCCCCTGTGAGAGCTGTATGTACGCCCAGCAGCAGCAGCGGCAGGTAAACCAGTGGACCACCCACAACCCGGATAGAGTCTAATAAGCATGATCATGATAACTCTGTCCGAGGAGGATGTGCGGACAAAAATAGGAAAGCCTGGTGGGTGAGCGTTTCACTCTGTAGCTTGACTTTCTCATTGCTAAATTTAGAACAGAGGACACTGCTATCTACTGAGGGATCTGAAAGACAGAATCGCACAGGACGTCTGAGAGGCGAAATTAAAAACTCAAAAAGGAAGAGAGTGGCCATTTCATTTCTTCACCTTTGTGTGTATTTTCTTGTTCATTGAATACGTTTAGGCTATTTTTTAGTTTTTGACTTTTAATACAGAAGTTTCATTATGCATTTTACGGTTTGGTGATTGCTAAAGTACATTTTTAAACACTCTATCAGGTAATAGGGGTTTATTAATTGCCATTAATAGCCCTGTGCTCAAGGTTGTGAAAATATTCTATACTTCATTGTTTATTTTTTACGAAAGTCTACTTTTCAATTATCAGTGGTTTAGGCCATAAGACAGATGTCTACTGACAACTACACACAAAATAAAGTGAAAAAGAGACTTTGAATTCATTTCTTGAAGAGTTGATAATTTGTTAGTTAAATGGAGTTGGAGAGAAGTGATGCACTGTAAACTTAAAATCTTATTATATAACAGTTAATTAAAATGTAAACAAGAAAAATACAGATTATATGTTCAATTTTATATTAAGAACATACTAATGAAAGACTAAACAAAACATAAGTTACTGTTTGTGAAATCCTAACAAATAGCAAACGTCGATTTTTTTGTAAAATGACTGGCACATTTGTCTGAATCCTCAAATGAAGAGTAGACGACTAGAGGAGACAATGTTCCTTTTGAGGGTAATGGTGTCAAGACTGAGACATGATCTTAAATCATCTATGTTGTTTAAAGAGGGAAATAGGACAGTAACCTCCTGTGTGATGAGAGGAATCATCAAGCGTCTAAGTACTGAGTTTGACCTGATGTTTCTCCGACCCTCTTTGTTTCCTTAATTTAGTACAAAGCTCACAAGGGCCTCCTGGTCTACATGGAGCAAACACACCCGCAGGTGACTTTATTCATTATTGTGATTAATTTAGTTTAGGCATAAATTAAATTGCATTTTAACAGGCAAACGACAACGGCCATTAAGACATTTTCATAGTAAAATTGATAAGCGGTTGGTTATTATTAATAATATGTCAGTTTAATCAATTGTAATACTTAAAAAAAAAAAAAAAAAACTTTCTGAGCAAATTGTCAGTATAATCCAAAATCACATATAATAAACCAATAAAGCGAAGGTGGTGTAAGTGTAAATATATAATATATATATATATATATATATATATATATATATCCATTATAAAAAATATTCAAAACATAATAATATTTCATGTATCACTGTACACTATTGCCTTTTATTTATATACATTATTTTAACCTTGTATATGTATGCCTACAATAACAATTTTTTGCCATTATTAAGGCAATACAATTAAGTTGTATACTGGACTATAACTTGCATATTTTTGGTTCTGTCAGAACACCATAAACATTTGCAAATTTTAACCGCTTTTATTCACTGTACTGAGGAGTTAATGTCGTATTGAGAGGATTTTCACTCTCTCTCTCTTATTCTCATTTATTCAAGGTGCCGTATACTTTCACGCAGCGCGTTTCTGCTGATATTCGGTTTGTGCATATCCTGCAGTCCGGGGTCTCGCAACCTTTCTCACAGGCAAATCGCAACACAACAAAAGAGTATTGAACACATATGATCCTTCACCCTCTCCTATTACGATTCTGCTAACAAGGCAATACCTTTCAAAGGCACTGTATCCACAATTAGACCCGGAGAGAAAAAAAGAGAGAGGGAGAGAGATATCATCTGTAATGTCAAATTACAACGCTGCCTTTCTCTCCCCCCGAACCTCTCTCCTTCTCTCTCTCCCTCTCTCATTCTCCCTCTATCATCATTGCAGCTTCCCGTCCCATTCAAATTGAAATATCCAATGGAAATAAAGCAATAACCATTCCCCCCTCTTGGCGGATGAAGACAATAAATAAGGTGAGTTTCCCTCTGAGGCGCTGCCATCGGGATAGAGCAGATACATAATGAAGTTATGAAAATCGGTGATGAGACAAATTGGGTCATATACATCTTTTTAATAAATGGCTTACAGAGATCACAAGCTCTCCACTGCCATTAATACAGAGGTAGCAGGAGAATAAAAAGAAAGGGCTTGTATTTTTTTTTCCTTCCTCAATGCCTGAAATGAGCATAATCGAATGAAGGCTGTTGAGGTAGGCTGCTACATTGCCGAAGATAAGAAACACGGGATGTTGTGGCCAAGGGGTCAAGGTTTTGCAAGTTAACTTGGTCCCCATCAACCCCTGCTGGTAGATGGTGTAACTACACCATGCAATAATCTTCCACCATTGACAACCACTTTAAAGTAAAAAATATATATATGTTTTTGAAAGAAGTCTGTTATGTTCAAAAAGGTAGTCAAAATACAGTAAAACAGTCATTTGTATTTTTTTCTATTTTAATATATTGTCACATGATCCCTCAGCAATTATTCTATTGTGCTGATTTAGTGCTCAGGAAACATTTCTTATAATTATTATCAATGTCGAAAACTGTTGTGCTGCTTAATATTTTAATGATACTTTTTTTAGGATTCTTTAATGAGTAGAACGATCAAAATACATTTAAAAATAATTAGATTATTACATTTTAGAACATTGAATGTCTTTACCATCACTTTTGTCAATTCAGTGCATCCTTGCTGAATAAAAGTATTCATTTATTTGAATAATTTCTTTTGAAGGCCTAGATTATTTATAAAAGCATGGCACCACCACAGCTCAAGATAATCAACGCATTCTCATCCCAAGGCGTCATATACGACACTTTTGCCAAAGTGTAGACATCCAACGCACATGGCATCCTTTAGCGTCAAATGAGACGCTTCGGCTATGGTAGGTTTAGGTATGGGGTAGCGTTAGGGTTAGACCACTAGGAGGAGCCTTCTGCCCCATTTATATATGCGTCTCATTTGACGCTAAAGGGTGCCATGTATGTTGGATGTCTACGCTTTGGCAAAAGTGTCGTATATGACACCTTGGGATGAGAACAGGCTCAGATAATTGCTAGTGAAGGGTTTGGGACTATCCACATGTCAATCACAATTGTCATGGTAACATTTACCTGTGCCTCCAGATTAATTAGTCATTTTTACTTCTCAGTAGATTGGACAAAACATTCTGCGAACCGTTAAGCAAAGATTTCAGATCACGTGCTTCTGGTGAGCCAACCGAACAAATTCCATTGAGATGAATGTGAATGCTAACAGAAAGCTCTCTCTCTCCAGGTATTACAGGCCTTCTCGGGCACCCGGTGGAGGTGGGGTGGTTTGAGTAATTTAATCGGCACTTTCCGATGGCAGTGAACTGGTGGTGGGTTTTACCACGGTGCGCTGTAGGTGACAGTTTAAATATATATTCTCCTCATGGCCTTCTCCTTCTCGCTCTCTCCCCACCTGTGATCATTCAGTAAAGTGATGACATTTTCTTTCTGATGGGAAATGCGCCGGAGCGCTTCTGTCATCTCTCTTGGCCTAAAATAAAGTGTACATAAGTTCAGTTTCCCCATTGCCCCTTAACTCCCTTATAGTTCTCTCCTTCTATTCTCTCGTTGTCCCCTCACGTCGTTGTGTGGCATGGTGCCCTCTCCGGATAGTTCTTAAGTGATGGAGATGGGGCAGCTGAAGATGAACCTCTAAAGGCTTTCACATAGATTGCTATAGGCCTGGGGTGCAGGTTGCTGGGAAGAATCTTCTGTAGACTCCCTCCCCTCTCTCTCTCTCTAAGTCAAGCGGCGGGGGTCAAACGCTGGAGAAATTTCTGCATGCTAAACAGGCCGGAAGAAGGTCGGACTGTGCGTTTTCAAACAGTCCAATGAGATGGTCCAGTGTGGGTGCAGGAGTTGAGCATTAGCTCCTAAATCAAGGCCTGCTCCATTGCTCCGTTCCCCTGGTCGCTCAACTGCAGCCAGAGGACACGCAAAGACAATAAGGACAAACAGCCAATGGCATGACTGGCGGAAGGGGCGTACTTTATGATTATATGGAAAACACTCAGTTGATTAATGCACCCATGCGGTGGATAGGGACAGCTTCTCAAATTTGACATACGGGTTGGTCAGATAAATCGCTCTAGTGTGAGATTTTTGTGGTGGCCACTTTTTTTTTTTTAAATCTTCAGAGGGTTACGGTTTGACATGCGGAGCTTAGTTTTAGTATAATGGTGTGGAATAACGAGACCTAAGATGCGTTTCGTCCTCTTACAGAGAGCAAATGTCCGTCACCTCATTAGCGTATCTCTCTGATAAAACATTGTCATCTAAAAGGTGAGAACAACCACCTTCACTCCTGTCCATGCCTCGTTAGTGTGCATGTGTGCGTGCCGTCCAAGGACGGGACCTGGTGAGGCTGGAATGTTTTTATTTTCTTTTTCTAAATATTGCAGAAAATTTTTTTTTTTTTTAAACAATCTTGGAAACCAATCCATGGAAAATAACTTTTATGCTCATAATATTAAAAGTAAAAGTTGTCCTAAAGACAAAACATTTCACTCAAAAGATTATTTTTTAATACTCACTGTATGTGGATACTGCGGGCATCCAGTACGGTCAGGACGGGTGGCTCTACGTGTGAGGGGGGCAGCTGACCTGTGAACAGTGTAACCTGGGAAGTGTTGGTGCATCCTGCCTCAGTACAGGCACTCAACAGCAACTTATGAGGAGTGAACACACCAACACCTGAATAGAGAGAGAGAGAGAGAGAGAGAGAGAGACCCATGATTATCACTTTATAAACCACTATGAAACACAGTGAAAGAAGGATGAAATTTAATAAAATATTAAAAAAATACAAACAGACTGGCTAATGCATTATAACATTATACTGTGATGCTTATTCTACAGAAAAGTATTATTCCATCTTCATTTTGACAGAATAGGTTTAATGTGCTGGTAGTTCATCTGTTTGTGTTGGGTGAACTTTTAAATTTTTTTTTCTTTTCACCTAGTTGTAAGTTAGTAGTTAATTCTACTACGATGTTCTAGTCTAGAAGTAAAGGTTTCACAAGACAACACAAATGTATTTAAATAAACGAAGCAACAATGAACTCAAGAGTCAGTGATTGCCATATATTTGTGTACAGAAGGACATCAGTTTTGATATTGTAAACTTCTTTTGTGCTTCACAGGGAAACAAAATAAAAAAAAAAACATTCAAAAAAGATTTGACAAATTGGCAGTATGAAGCAAATGATCTTTGCTTCAAATTTAAACATGTAATTGGGAGATTTTGCAACTATTGTTGTATACTCTTTTTTTACCCTTGTTTGGTTCAAAGATCAGTGGAAGCATGTGCCCCCCTCAGTTTGAATTATCATGATGCTTCAATAAAGCTTAATGAAACTCTGTGATACATACCATAATATTATATCCCTAAAATCCTTGTAAAAATGTTTCATCTGAAATTGTAAAGGGAAAGTGTGGTTGCATTATCTTTAGCTGGCATCTGTATTCCAGGTCTATAAATGTTAACACTAACCTACAAAGATCAACCACTTCAGGCAATTCTAATAAGACCTGAAAGCTGTGATCTAATCTGCCATATTAATCAGAATTTTCACATGTTTGGCTTCTTTAGGTTGCTGTGATGATCAGCGAGCTCCTGGCATTCCCTTTCTCACACACAGCAGCCCATGCTTTCCACATGGCTGGAATCATTTGTTAATTATTTTTACTGGGAAACCAGAGTCGCAAACACTGGCGATGAGGGGTGCGTTTCAAAGGCTCCTCTTGACGGGAAGGAGGATCTCTCCTTGAAGCGCCTGACAGCAGTTTACTGTCAAGGAAGGAGGAATAAAAAAAGGTGAGATATTCCGAAATCACAGCGGGGGCAGCTAGGAAGCTGAGCTAAGATATCCTGAAAGAAATTGGAATCCCCGGGTTTGCGCGCGGTGGGGTGAAGGGGAGGGGACGGCAGCCGCAGCAATGCAGTGCTCCATAGCTTCTTATCACATCAGACCTCTGCCTTTACAACGACCCACAACAATAAATATGGGATACCCCGTCGAGCAGACAGAAAATAACATCCTGCTGCACAACGTGCCTTCTGAGAAATGCCTCAAAGCCTTCGGTACATTTTCTGCTTTGGCTTGGGGTTGTAATACATATGTAGTCAGGCATATCTTTAGCCATTCAGGAGAGAAGCTCAGGCTGATCAAAAGGAAGGAGATGTAAACGGAGACCCCAGTGCGGTGCCTCTGAAGGTTTTATGGCTCTTTACACAAACTCAACATGATTTGTGCTAAGGTATTTCTCTTTGAGCATGGACTGAGGAAATTGACTTCAGCGTGACCTTTGTTTTTGTGGGCTCGAATGGGACCAGCAGAAATGAGGCGAGGTTGACTGAAAAGGGAGCTCAACACCAGTTAGGTGCTGCAATAAAATGATATTCGGATACATGGACACAATGATTGCTCTCAGACAAGCTGTAATTTTCAATCTGGATGTGGAATAAGACCCTGCTCTCACTGATTTGTTGGTATACCATTATAAGAACGCAATTGATTTTTTACTTGAAAAACAAGCTGATTATTATTTCGAAGCCACGAAACGTTTGGTTTCGATCACTCTTCCTCATTAAGATGTATACATATTTGAATCTATACTAGACCTTTAGAAATATGCTTTGGCCAAGCTCTTGTCAAGCACCTACACCTTATTATTTGCACTTACATGATGGTGTCAAATTCTTTGTTGTATATAAACCACCTTTTTAATAAATATATACATTATTATATATACAAAATAATAATCATCTTATATTATAATCATCTCATTACATTGTAATATAATTTTATTTAACAGAATGGAAGGTTTAAGTGAGACAAATAATAAAAAAATAATAATAGTTCACTTCTTAGATGATGCAATTAAGGATTTGCTTTTGATTGCATTACTCTGATTAAAGGTGACAGTAAAAATAATGATAATATTATAAAATATTTCTATTTGAAATAAATACTATTCTTTTAAACTTTCTATTCATCAAAGAATCTTGAAAAAATTCAATCACAGTGACGGTTTCGACAAAAATATTAATTATAAGAAATATAAACATATTAATTATATGACAAAGCATATTAAATATATTAATTATATATTTAAAATATATTAAAATTATAATAATATCACAAGTTTAATGAATTTTTGACCAAATAAACAGCATTGGTGAGCATAAGAGACTTCTTTCAAAAACATTTTAAAAGCCAAGTAAATAATTAAGGAAAATAAAGAAATATGTATTCTTATGTCAGTTAGAAGGTTTGCTCTGTGCTTGAGTACTCCTTTCAATCCAGTAGTGGAAGTCTATGTGTGTGTGTGTGCGGGGAGGAGGGGGCTGACATTCTGAATGATTCATCTCAGAGAGAATATACCTGTCCTGAGTGTAAATTGGCCTTTTGGGGGCTCCATATCATTTAGGCATGCTTCTCACCCCGGGTCAAGCGGCGGCTGGAGCATTGGAGCCTTTTAATAAAACATCTCACAATGTTCGTGCATTAACAGCAAGAGCATGGGCTTCTGCTACTCGCAAAAAGAGCACGCAGGGAATAGAAAAAAGAAAACAAACAACAAACAATGGCTGGCTGTTGGCCCTGTCTCCACTGGCAAGATGAAATACAGCAATACAAGTGACGCTCTTTAGAGCTGAGCATCTGCTCCACCTATTTACTGCAGGATGTGATTAAATCAGGAGGAATATGGACAGCAATTCCCCTGGTTCATATCTGGCCCATGTGACCGCCGTGCGCTCTGATTTTTAGTTATTGAACTGCATCTTCTTCTACTGAATCAAACAGCCGGATTCATACTAAAGGTCAGAAAGAGTGTGAATGGTGATCTACAACTACTGTAAAACACAACTGTTTTTGGTTACCTTGAATAACATTATACACCAACCACAAAGGGTAAACATTAAATAAAATGATTCAAAAGTGGAAAAAAAACCCTTAAAATGCAAGTTCTGTGCATTTCTGTATTAAAGTTTTAAATTTAGTAAAACAAGGGAACGGATTAATGTGCATGATTTAATAAAAACGAGTGACTTTTTTTTTTTTTATTTTGCGCACGATTTACATAAAACGAGGGAACGAATTAGAAAATTATGCTGATGTATTATCCACAAATACATATTTTATTTCGTTTGTCATGTGCTTGGCTCCCTACATCAGGCTCCACTTTTCATCCTCACAATGACAGTTTAACATGGTTCAAACAAACATCCCTTGGACATGTGCCAGTGACACTTTTGTCTTTTTAAATGCTAATCCTCCACTTGTTTTCTTTCTGCATTATTCTGTTCCATAATTATTGCAATTAGAGTGTAAACACAGAGACAGTGGAGCACCAAGAATGTCTCCTGAAAAAGTTAGTCAACATAGCGTTGCTTTTTTTCTGTGGTAATCATTCAACATGATGGCACCAATGTTGTTAATACAGTTTCGCTTGTAATTAACCCAGAACATTCTTTTTGTGAATGAGTAAATGTCACAAATCCAGTCACTGTGTATGTGACCTTGACTGGATACTTTCCATTCAAGCAATGGATACCAGGCAGCAATGTCTTGCTTACCTGTGATATTGAAGCTGGTCCCGTTGCCTTGGTACACAACAGTATTGTCTTTGTAGAGGATATATTGGGTGATGATGCCATTGGGTTTGAACGGAGGGTCCCAGTGGACAGACAGAGAGTTGGGGTTGGAGATCGCAGCAGGTGGAGAAACTTCTAGAGGAGCTATTAAAAAAAAGGGATTGATAAAATGATCAAACAGTTAATTACTTTTCTTTAGGTAAAAGTGAACAACTCATATAAACATAAATAATAAGCTTTAAAAAAATAGCATGCATTTTAAAATTCTAAAAGGTCTGAAAACAAACCAAAAATGGGACAATATTTTAATAATAAAATGTTTTTATATTCAAAATAATAAATGATTATTATATATTATACTATAGCTGTTGAGTGTTTGATATTGATTAGTTGACAAACATCCAAACGTGTGAAAAGTAGTTCCAAGCAGGTTGACCGCAATACAGTTCCATATCACTTCGCAAAACTATAAGTTGTGAATGAAGTTGCTTCAGTACGTGGCATTAAAACAATGTAAAAAATGTCCCTTATGGAGAATTGACACTGTAATTTGGGTTAGTAATTAAGTTCACATCAGATCGATTTTTGTTTTCACTCCATGATGACCCTTAATGTCATACTATCCTTTAAACAAGGCTATTTAGCCCAACTTAGATTAAAAAGCTATCTACATTGTTCAACCTCTAGTGCAGAAACGAGAGAAATCTGACAATTTCGGCCTGAAAGCGAGCTCATTTTATTTGGGACCAGCTCCATTTCTGCAATCAGACAGAGAAAATAATTGCTGCTGACAATTAATCTGTCTTTATACTTGCTGTTTCATGTAGGAAAAAGGCTCTCGGTCAATAGACATGACATTTTTTTTTCCTCCCTGACTGAGGAAGAAGGTTCTTTGTCTTGCCTGTGCGGTCAGACAGATGTGAAGGCAATAAAGAATGAGCCTGGAAGAGTTGAAAGAGAGAGAGAGAGAGAGAGAGAGAGAGAGAGAGAGAGAGAGAGAGAGAGAGAGAGAGAGAGAGAGAGAGAGAAGGATGTTTGCCGCGGTGCGCTCACGCCACAGGAGCGCACCTCACTGGATTGAACGAGAACGGTGGAAATGGGCCGCTTGATTCTCGATTTCATACTTTTCGGCTCCACAATCAATTCTTTTTAGCCCAAACTGTCTTTAGATTTACTTCTCTGGTTGAGTGAAACGAAGAAGCTTTCATTAATCTTTCAGATGCCTTACATTAAGACAAGGCTCTCGCATGAACAATGTAACAGCAATTAAAAAGACCATTAATCTGCATTACAGCTATTAAAGATGCATGTCATTAAAGGGGAGAGGGTTCAATCCAACACTTACCCTGTTCCTAAAACCACTCTCTCCAAAAAAAAAAAAAAAAAAAAAAAAAAAAAAAAAACAAGAATAAGAATGAGACGGTGAAATAAAAAAAATAAATAAGACTTATTGCACTTTGTCATCAAATTAGTTTGGAGTTTTCAAGCAAATGGCTCGGCACTATCTGAGGCCTTCTCGTCACTTTTATTATTCGTCAAAGAAATGTGGGAGTCAGGACCTTCTAAATGACTTTACCCTCTTGTGGAGTGCTGAAGCCGGTGGCGAGCGGGCTCTCGCTGCACCCGGCCTGAGTGCACGCCGTTAGGGTAATACTGTAGCTGCTAAAAGGAGCCAAGCCACTTAAAGTGCCTGCAAAAGAAGAGAGGAAGAGAACATTTCAGAGAGCAAGAGGCAAATGTCATTCTTTTTCTTCCATATTTCAAAAAGTGGGCCTCCCTAACTCTGCTTCCTTAAGACTTAATGCAATGGCTTTTCAAACACAGCATAATATAACCATCACTTCTGATAATAGGTCTGGATTTAAAAAGGTCTTTATTATCAAACAGTAATATCTCCTATTAATCAGACGGATGGAAAGTGATGCGGCCTTTGCTATTCAGGATATGGGACACTAATGACGTTCTTTAATGGATAAAGTGGCTGATGCTATTTAAAGGGGGTTTCTTGCATGCTATGAAAGTCACTATCCAGGCATGCTGTGATCAATATGACTCTGACTATAATTCATCGCTCATACTTTTACTCATTAGTGGTTGTTTGTGAAGATGTTAAAGACGTGGCCTAAGTTCGATAAGGTTTGTTCTCAGCTTGTGATTAGATCACAAAAATTGAATAAAAAAGTTTGTATTCTGCCACAAATTCACCTGCCACTGAGAAGTTCCTCATCCTCCAAAAACATGAACAATAACTAATTAAAGTAAAAGAAAATATGACCCACACTACATTAACAATGAGAAAAAACATGGTTTGTGTCAATTACACTTACATTTGCACCATGAAATATCAGTTACAGAGTGCATTAACCATCTAAATCAGATTGACCTTTAGAAAACAAACTTTAAAACAATTAATATATTGTAAACAACAGTTCTGTTATGATTTATGACTTACATCAGAAGGCCCTAGCAAGTGCAGCTTTTAATTCATCTTTAGACTTTAAAACAGGATTTATTTTTTAAATTTGTCATCCAAAAAAAAAAAAAAAAAAGGCAGGATCCATTTAATGGAGTGTATGAGTGAATCTTTGGCTCGCGTCCACTGTATCCATGTACCAGACAGATTTTGGAAGAGTTGGAAGGTAAACACCCCAGCCGAGCCATAATTGGCCAGGTAAGTGTAACTTTTTTTTTTTTGTCAGACTTTTAATTCAATTAAGAGCCTGACCTGCTCTCCTCTCGTTACCCACTCATTTGCTTTCGGAGTTTTTATCTGCCTGTGTAATTCTGCTTTTGGTGTCACGACTATCATAAATTAGTGCGGCTTGGGCTTGCGCAGGTTGAAGCGTGCCAAGAACAAGGCAAAAAAAAAAGTGTCTTCTTGTTTCGCTTTGCCCGGAGACAGAATCTAACCACAGTGATTGGTCATCTAAGAACGTAATCGTTGTTTCAAGATCCTCATTTGTTCTTTGGAGTAATTTCAAGTAACCAAGCAGATTTTCAGTCTATAAACTTGCAATGTCATATAGGGAACACTGTCATGACTACAGATCGTCTGGAGCATTATTGCATTTTGTGTTTAAAGGGATAGCTCACCAAAAAAATACAATCCTGTTATTTACTCACCCTCTTGTCATTCCAAACTTGTATACAAAGAATGTGATCAAAGATGTTTAACAAAATGGCTGGGCTGATATCTTATATTCAATGAAACCCATGCTCCAAAAAGAACAAAAAAGCACAATAAAAGTGGGACTTGTGCACTATATTCTGAGTTTTCTGAAGCAATGTGATAGCTCAGTGTGAGGAACAAACAAAAAATAAATATCTTTTATTACTTATTCACTGAAATGTTCAATTCCATTCATTTAAATTCTATAATAACTTGGACATTTTGTCACTCCTTGTGAGAAAGAAGTTTGCTTAATATGCACTTGTAGTGTACATCAAATCTTTACATTCAATGCATTTAAAAGTTGTATGTTTTAATAATATTTTGTCAATATTTAAAAAATTATACTTATACTTACTGTGTTTATTAGCATATATAAAGTACTCAATAAGTTATTTGATGTTACTTTTCAGTCAATACGTTTTAAAGTTACTAAATAACAACATCACAAATGTGTAATTACACACACAAAATATATTTAAATTCATAAGTTTCAAGTATATTTTATTTTAGCATACTGTACTGTACTGCTTGTGGGTACATTAAACAGTACTCTTTATGTATATTGAAAAGACAATAGAAGTAATAATTATTAAATTACATACAGCATAAAGATGTGCTTATGTCATATGTGGGTCAAAACACTTACTTACTAATTACTTAAAATACATTATATTTTCATTTCATTAGAAAAACTTGCAATTAGGAGCTCAAAAACATTACATTTAGATTGCACTTAAGTATATTATGTTAAAGTATATTATTTCTTCTATAATAATTATTCCTGTTAAAAGCATGCAAGTGTACTTAAATTTCACAAGGGACTCTATGGAAGAAACAAATTCAGATGGGTTGGGAAACATCAGGGTGAAAAGAAAATGTCATTTCTCATTTACACGTGAATAATTCCTTTAAAGGGGTTTTGGACATTTCGCACAGGTTATGGTCAGGTAAAATAATAGCCAATTCAAAAATCAACATTTTATTTATTACATTTTTCAAGCTATTAAAATGATACTGAGGTCTCTGAGAGCCCAAACAGAACATGAGGGCTAAAAGGTTTCAGATCCAAGCTCCAGGCGGACGGCGTGGCCCTTACCTGTCAGGTGCTGAGAGTGGGGGAAGGTGGCGCTGATGGGGGACGAGAAGGGACGGTCCCGGCTGTACGCTTTCAGTACGTACTTCTCAATTACACCTCTGACCTCTGCTGGCTCCTCCCAGCTCACCTCCACGCTGGAACCATTTACACTCTCAACTCTGGAGGGAGGCAGCACACTTTGTGGAACTGTACAGGAAATAATAGGTGAGAGAGACACGAGGAGAAGAAAAGCAAGAGAGAGAGAGAGAGAGAGGCAAAGTAAGGGGGAGGAGAGGTACGAGAGTGTGAGAATCCAATTGGGAAAGAGAGAAAGTGTGTGTCAGGCCAAAGAAAAGCAGCACACACATTTCTCACTTTTAATAGACACAGTAAATCATATCTAACCATTAGCATAAATACAATTTATTAGAGTTGTAACTTTTTCAGCACTGATTTAATATGACTGTACATCCAGCGTTCATTCCGGGCTATATTTCACACCCATCAAGCGACGGCTTGCTTTCTCTTCAGGATTCACATTTTAGGGGGCATAAATAAAACAGTCAAACATATGCAGAAATGCAACAAGCATCATTTATGATGTGTCACGGACTGTAGAATCTCTTTAACACTCGTTTATACAGTCAAAACAAGCCAGACAGCAGATGTGTGTAATATATCTACCATTGGAAAGCTGGTCTTATGTGGTGTACACAAATTTAAATAGGAAGTCTTTGCGATTCATCATCTATACCAACAGGGCTGGTATTACTAATTATAAATGTGTTTTTAACCAAATAACACTGCTCTTGAACGGCAGAGAGCAAATGTGTAACTATACTAAAAGAAATCGGACAGAATGAATGCAATTAAAGACCGTATCGAAATAACCCTATTTACAATCTTAAAAGCACATTCCTGGTGCTATTGAGAACAAACTTCGTAAGAAATAAATAGTTTGTCTATTTAAACTTTATTCAAAATGAACTGACTAGGAAATATATATAGCTATTTTAGGGCATTGATTTTGATCAATTCCTGATGGATAAAATGAAGTTCTGTTCTATGTTTCCCTCAAATCCAGATTCAAAATGGGTTACAAAAGACAGACTTTCCTTATTAGGTGCACTAAGATAATTGTTAAAGACGATTTTATTCATTTATAACCATTACAACATGCGTTTCATAACCCAATTTAGCTTTCAAAGTCAAATGATTAGTTTGTGCTTAATTATGCACAGTTAATTTAATTACATATATTTAACCACTTAAGCATCATTTTACATATCTGAGCCTCTTCGTTTCAATATGGACACCATCAACCTCCTCTCTCTTTCTCTCCTCCACATACGGTCTTCATCTGTAATAAGGCAGTGTGTGTGATGCATGCTCCTACCGAGAGCTTCACGATAAGCAATCTCCAAGCAGATCTCATCTCCTTGACTGCTACATATATTGTACAGATAAGAATAAAATGGGTTGGCCTGAAAACTATGACACAAACAAATATCAGTGTAGAGCCTGTAGTGCTGGATAAGTTGTAGGCCTTTTTGTCTTAGGTGAGAGCGTAAGAGTGCGTGTGTGCTCTGTATGACAGTAAAGTATGAGTAGTAGCCAGCATACACTCCATTTTTTGGAGACTGTAATTATTGAGCAAAACTATAGTATAAAGTGTACATTATGTATTTACCTACAGTAATTACATATTATTGTAAATTACTGTCCACTAGCATTCAAAGGGAATTGGGGTCAGTAAACTTTTAAAATATTTTGAATTTTTGAAAAGTCTCTTACGCTCACCAAGGCGATTTTTATTTGATCAAACAATCAGTAAAAATCGTAATATCATGAAATATAATTATTACAATTTTAAATAATTTTCTATTGTAATATATTTTAAAATGTAATTTATTCCTGTGATGGCAAAGCTGATTTTTCAACATGTGTCATGTGTCACATGATCCTTCAGAAATCATTCTAATATGTTGATGATTTGATTTTATTATTATCCGTATTATTATGTTGAAAACAGTTGTGCTGCTTAATATTTTTGTGGAAATCATAATACAAGATTCTTTCACGGATAGAAAACAACAACATTTATTTGAAATCTATATATCATTAGGGTCGGTACATACATCAGTCTGTAGGATTCTACCGGTGAGATCCAAAGGCTAACTAATGATATTTGACTACCTATTGGCACCTGTCCTACCTGTCTCTCTGCTGCGTCCCCGCTGCCACGGCCCGGCTGCCCAACCTCCTTCTCCCAATGCCATTACTCTGTACAAATACTCTGCATACAAAGAGAGGAAAAAATTAACAATTTAAAACAAATACAATTCAATATAAAAAATAGCTTGATGTATTGACAGTTCTTTCAGTGAATATTTATCTTGGTGAGAAAGTCAATAAGTCTGTTGCGCAAACGCAAAAACGGCTTCTCGCTCCATCTCCATCACTCACAAGAGAGGCACCTCGGCTATATTTGTCCGTGTGCATTAGCTAAGGTGCAGTTCTCAACAGTTTTCCAGTATTGCTGATGAAGGGGACTGTTTTAGATATGACCTCTCTACTGTGCCCCTGGTGTCGGGTCTGCATCCATTGCTGGACTGGACATATTATTATGTTGTTCTTCTGTTTGGTCTTTACAATAACAAACTCCAAGCAGAAAGGACAAATCAGGCCAAACAATCGCCTGACACAGAGGCAAGGCAGGCAACACGAGGCCAGAATAGCTGCGGGTCAATGAGGCTTGGCTACTGCGCTGGTGGGGATTGTGCTTGCGAAAAGGCATTGGATGTTGCTTTTACCCGTGAAGGGCTGCAGTGTCAGGTCCTCTGTGCTCCTGTCTCTGCCCGCGTACACCAGAATGGAGTCGTTTCCCCTGCAGTTAACGCTGGTGTCAGCTGACAGGCATCCATCCAGATTGACTCTGACAGCACTGCTGGACACGGCCGCCAAGCTTACGACAGGCCCGCGTGCAAATCTAACATCCCTGATGCAGCCGCCAAAACCTGCAGAGCAGCACAGAAGAGGATGAAAGAGAGACAAAGACAGAAGGAGAGACAAAGAGAGAAAGATGTTTGAGTAACATTCTTAACTGGTCTGATTTGTCTGAAACAATAGAAACTGTCAGTAAACTCCAGATATTTTTATCAGTTATGACATTTTGAAACCATGAGTCTATAACTATGGGTCCAATGTTTTGTTCTTTTCTGTTAACCTATAGGTCCATTATCAGACAAATATCTTCGAAATGTATTATCAAAGAGGACTTCCTATATATATATATATATAAATATACACGTTTTCTTCATGGTGATGTAAGACTTGCGTGTACAGCTGTTTGGCGTACAATGGCAAGTGTCGAATGGAGTGGAATAAAGCATGGACTCTTGAGCAGTGGAAAGTGTTCTGTGAAGTGACTAATCACACTTCTTGGGGTTTGGCAGATGCCAGGAGAATGTAACCTGCCTGACTGTTTGGTGTGGAAGTGTGAAACTTGACTGGCCTGCATAGAGCCCTGACCTCAACCCCATCTAAGACTTGTGGATGAACTGGAACTGGCCAGGCCTTCTTGTTCAACACCAGTGCCTGACCTCACAAATGCTCCACTGGATGAATGGCTCAAAAATTTCTACATAATATACACAAATAAACCTGCAAGAGTCTCACCGTGCAGAAGGCTGTGTTTGTTAAGTGCTGGGTGCACTACTCCAGGTGGGACTCCCCCTACATAGAGTGGAGAGCTGATGGTCAGAGGGCCACCCATGCCCTTCCGTTCCTGTTCATATAAATCATTGAGGCCAGCGCTCACTAACAGGCCTCTCTTCAGCACACTCAAAGTGTTCCAGCCCCCGTCACAGTAGGACAGGCCCACCCATACGCTCAACTCTGCCATCTGTTCACCCCAACGCAACAGCCAGAAGAGAACTCCACCTTGCAGCTCCGCCTGAATGACACACACAACTGTTACAATGATGTCTTGAAACACTACATACTAATTTCAGCTTATTTGTGTAATTACATGATTATTAAAATGAATTAATTTACTTAATCGCAATTAATCGATTGAATACAAGCAGAAACTTTCAACATTGAGGTGGACCTTGAATTTCTCCAACAACAGTTTTAAGCACAGGTCAGGAGGCTTAACTAATTGTGTTAAATTAATTAATTAATTAATTATAATTTATTGCACTAAATAAAGTGATATTTAATCAATCATTAAACTGATAGCCCTAATGTTTAGATTGAAGAAAACTTACCAAAATGAAATCCTTCCCATCTACATCATAGGCGAACAACAGTAGTGCATTTAGCTGATCAGTTTTGAACTCAAATGATATTTCGAAATAATCTCCACCGGTGAATATTTCAGGCTTGACCTTCAAAAACCCTGAATATAAAAAAAGATTAATAGATTTGTAAGGAAAATTCAATATTAACATCACAAATAATCAGACCACGTGAAAGAAGTTTAAATCAGGAAGTACCATGTCCTAGGAAGTAGGCCCCATCTTCAGAGACAGCAGGACAGCCCTCCCAGCTGTCATAGGTCTCATGTTTTTCTAGTGCTGATTCCCAGTCTAGAAGCTCCCATACTTCAGTAGTGCCACTGGATTTCTGCACCATCACATCCCTCAAACAACCAGCAAACCCTTGTTGCACCAGCTGGGCTTGACCTGTATACATATAACAAGTACTTGCAACTCTTTCTAGATACAGATTTTACTGTCAGGACATTCAGAGATAAATTACCAGTATCTTGTCTAAGAAGGGTGAAACTCTCTGGAATCCCTCCTATGAAGACGCCTGTATTCTGACCGATGATGGTGTTGCCACTTGTAGCTGATGCCGATCCTGTTGGAGGAAAAAATATGAGCTTATACCCCTGAGCACGTGCCAATGCTAAATCAATACAATAATGTTCTTCTGAGACTCTTCCTGGCTGCTCTAATAATCAGAGCAGGGTACAGCTGTATTTGAACAACTGTATTGCTATATTTCAATGGTTTCAGTTGATGCTTTAGAGCAGATAAAGTCACATTACTCTAAAAAAAGTGACAGAGATAAAGCTCTGGTGGGAGGAATCCCCGGAGACCGCTTTGAGACAGGAAGAGGGAGACTCTGCGTTACACCACCAGTCTTAATTGAAATGTAAGTTCAGGAAAGGAGAGGATTCTTTGGCCTAATTATTCTAATCACAAAATGAATGGCAACGATTAACCTTGATAATTCCTTTGCTTGAAATCTGTTCTACAGGCACTGAATAACCGAACAGGACAGAAGTGAGGGTGCAGGGCTGGCCTATGAATATCATATGTGTGTGCGTCATTACCGCTGTATTGATTGTCGACAATGATTGTTCCCACGGCCTGCTTCCTTGTAGCGATCAGGTGGTGCCACTGGTTGTCATTATAGCGTCTACCTCCATCGTTGCGAGGGCTGAGGGCCACGGCTGAGGCCTAGCATCAAACGCTGAGGGTTAATCACTCGCTCATCATGAACACACCGCACACACTGCACAAATGATGGCTGATCAGCAGCTTTAGGAAGAGGAGACATTCCCCTCCCTGTGCTGCAGCAGAGCTTATGAGGTAAAACGCATGTACATAAACTAATGCAGTGTAAACACTTTCAATGCAAACAGGAATATAAGCAATGTGAAATGATTTGAAGTGTAAGGAAAATCACATATCTATATTTCTTTTAACTAGAAAAGCAGTTTGTCAGGACAAACTTTGAATAATGGCAGAGACTTGTTTGGAAGTTTAAAAAGGTAAAAAAAGCTTTGAAACAGATAGCATTCAACTAGTTGTTGTGGTCCATTCCATCCAACTCATGAAATCAAGGAGTCAGTTCTTGAATTCTGAATTTTGCACAGCTCTGGTAGACTGTGATATCACAAACGTTCTTGATAGAATTTTAAGATTGTGAAAGTAAAACATTTCAGAAATCAAAACTCCACTGTCAGCATTAAAATGAGGTTCAAACTTACTAAAAGCGCAATGCCATAACAGGCAGGCAGAGTTTATAGGTAAAGATTCACCAACAACTGATCACACTGATAGATGCCCAGAGCTAACTTTGACCATTTGCTCTTCTACATCTGGGTTTATAGAGGAGAAGTCGGAGAAGTCGAAAAAGTAGCACCAGAATCCCTCTTGGCACCAAGGCGCTAAGGAATTCTGCCCAGAGATAGGACATTCCCCAAAAGCAGTAAATTTCATGGGCTGGCACCATCAACATAAGATGGGGTTATTGTCCTGCTAAAATATGACATCATTCAGGTTCATACACTTAACGGCCTGACTGAGTGCTCTGCAGTGAAAGCACAGAGACACAAAGTATCGCATCTCCTCTTTGTGATGAAGATTTAATGATCAAATCAATATGTGTGTGGATGCTGAGGAAAGTCAGTGCTGTGATATGCTTACTGCAGAGAGCAGGGAAGAGAGAGAGAGGGGGGGACAGAGAGAGAGAGAAGAAGAAATAGCTTTAGGGAGAAGCCAGGACAGACACAACACTGCATTCCTATTCCTCCTCCCTTTGAAAGTATTCAGTGAGGCTTCTTTACGATGAGAGATCAATTCTGTCACAACAACTAAAAGCCTTCCTGAATAATATCATCTGCCAGCCGTTAACAGCTAACTTTAATTATTCCAGGCCAAAATGTGTTTACTGAATGGGTTTATTTCAGATGTTTGAAGACAAACGAAAATCATATCAGTCTTGTTCATTGGGAGGCAGACCTATAAACAACAACACACAACCTGAACATCTGATGTAATGAATTCAAGTTTCAGGCATGTGCTGTGAACATCAGCAAGGGAGTCCTAATGACTGAACTCAAAACAATAAGTCACAGCATTCATCAATTTTAAGAAAATTGCAGTAATGCCAGAGGATATTTACATCACATATCACCCCCCCCCATAAAAAAAAGTCTTCTTCCATGGACAAACAAATCAGTCAGACCAATTTTGTGAATCATAAGAGTAATTCATCGGAAATATCCTACACAAGAGAGCGATTTGTTCATATATAAGGAGAGTAAAAGGGTGATTTTAACTCTTTCCCTGCCATTGGTGGAAATTTCCAGCTTTCAGAAATTTCACGCAGGTTCAGAACTCAGGTGAAAAAGAAGCAGAAACAAGCGAAATCATACGTAAGCATATGCATATGTGCGTGATAATCAAGATTAAACAACCAAGGGTCCACCAGGGGGCGGGGGAGTCGCCAAAGTAACTTATATAATGCATTTAACTTCAAATAATATAAAGTAGACAATTAAAGGTTTCTATAGATAGAAAATCTATCTGTATGTCTTATCTCTGTGAGTCAAGTAGACAATTCACTGTGTTTTGGTTGATTTTAGTGGAACATGATTATAAAACATGCAATTATAAAACATTTTATAATAACAGAACATCCAAGATTCTGTGTGCGTATTCAGCATTATCATCATTTTTAGCATTTTCAACATTTTATATGATATTCAATTTTTCACATACTTAAATAATTGTAAATCATTCGGTGGCCCCGTTTGAAGTCTGCTGAGACCCTTAAGTGGGCCACTTACAGTAGTTTAGAACCACTGCTTTAAAACGATCAAATTCACAACTTCATAAAACAATTAAGAATGTTCCTTGTTTTAACTATAAAAACTAATGGTCAGTGGAAAACAGTGAGTATGGTAAAAAGAATTTACGCACTAACACTCCAAACAGTTCATTAAAGATCCGTTCCACAAGAGTCCTATAGAAGCTGCTATAGGTATTGGTGATGTAGTGTGTGTCATTAACACAGTGAGCAGCATACTCTTGCTTAATAGCCCTTGAGTTTGTTTAAGATGAAATGGGCGCTGTCCATGGTACTAATGCAACTAATCATGCCCATGGGCCTTGGAGAGACCTTCTCTCCTCACTGTATGCCTGGAAACCACTCATCACTGGCTTATCTCTGAGAGACTCAGATAAGGAGACATTGGGAAAAAAAAACAGCATCATTTGTGACAGCCTTTACAGGAACTAAATACGCTTTCATGAGACAGTGTTTCATAAAATGCTCATTAATTTCATCATTAGAAAGAGTGTGTGGGGAAGCATACCAGTTCCCTGTGTCACGCTCAATTAGCATCCCATGGTGCTAATCCCATTAGAATTGTTGAATTCGTTAATGGGGGAACTAATGGGCATGCTATCAGGGGACATTAATTGGGCATGACACCACTTTTAGTTATAATTATCAAACTACCCCGACAAAATGTGTTTACGAATGCAAAACCGGCAATATTCGGCAATGGCACTTATTGGTGGGGTGAGTTTCTCGGTGGTCTCCTGGACACTAATGTGAAATCATCTTTCATGATTGCTTTCATCATCAGAGCAATAGACTCAACCCTACATGCCAGTGCAGCAGTGTGCATAATTAGCATGCTATTGCTATTCCCACCCGATGTCTGCGGGTAACAAGTTAATTGGTCTCAAACCCTCTTTTAGGTCAACTTGATCAATCAAAATGCACAGATTTCAGTGTAAAGTGGGTATTAAAGTAGATATCAAAATTCTTAATACAACGATAAGTTAAAATGGTAATACGGATAAATAAATAGCCAATATTAACATTTATTAAATTAAAAAGTCATTTTAAGTGCTAAAATTGAAGAGGTATTACAATATACAGTATGTAAAAATGGATGCTCATTTTGGTATTTGCTAAAGATTACATTATATTTGAGTCTTTAAAGATTGATAGCAATGTAAAAAGTGAAAATGAGCCTACTCAATTCAGTTTTCAAAATTGCCTGTTATTGTGAAATGAAATCTCAGCTGATAACCAACATGGTTCCGATATATCCTCTGGTCTAAAGGTTGGTATCTCACACTTCAATTTTTAAAGGCTTTTCGTAGCTTAAACAAACACACAACGTTCCATGGCCATGATGTACCTGAGGGTCAAAGAGGAAGTATGGACGGCCGTTGTGTATTTGCAGAGCGACATACTCCTCCTGTTCTCCAGGGGAAACTGCAAACAGCATAACCCCCTCCTCCACGCGTGTCCGGAAACTCAGCTGCAGGCCTGGGGAGAGTCAATGCATGTTCCATATCAATAAACTGTTTGACTGTTTAATCAAAATACTGCACAGAAAGCATTATAAAGCAGTGCGAAAGCATGTCATAATGCATGAACACAACAAAAATTACATTCATCACTATGGAAAGGATTGAAGGCCCAGAATTGTGAGAAATTGAAGCAGCCAGTGTGAGTGTGTGATGCCTGTGAGAAAAAAAAAAAAAAAAAACATTGAGCAATGCTTGAATGGTCCCACAATGCCTGAGAAGAGCTAACCTCTAAAGTATTTATCCTAACGGAGCAGCTTTAAAAAGAATCCTCCCAGAACTGTTCTTAGTAAAGTCTTCCACCATCTGACCTAAAAATCAGACGCAAAAAAAAAAAACTAACCACTTTGAAGTGTTGTCCTTCTTCAATATAAGTTCATTAATATGTTGAGGACTGAGAGTAGAAACCCACTCAAAAACAGACTGCTTAGATTAAAAAGATTCTACTTAATCTATCTTAGAATCTCCAGTGAATTGAAGAGGTTGTAAGTCTGGTTGACCTCATGTAGAGCAGCAAGATGTTTCTTCAGGCTTCAGATCTATACAACTGATACAGGGATTATACCATCTGAATACCAACCCTACAGGGCTGACTCTATATGCTGGATTGCACAAGACAGCTAACTGCCCTGATAAAACTATTATATGTTCCATTATAAAAATGATCATATTAAAATGATCGCCATTTATTTCATTGAAAAAATATTTAAAATAAATGCTGTTTGAAGTAGTGGCACAATACTTAATATTAAATATTTTCTAATCATAATACGTTTCTCTTTAAAACCCAATCAGTATATTATAAATTGTAAAAATATTTCACGATAAAACATTTTTTTTTCAGTATTTTTGATTAAATGATAATTGCAGCCTTTGTGGGCATAAGAGACTTATAAAAAATTATGACGAATGACTGCAAAAATTCACATGAAAAAAAAGATACTTAATACATACACATTTTTAAACACTCATTTAAAAAAAAAAGTATTTGAAATGTGAATTTGAACTAACAGAGAAATTCAAAGCCTTAAATGCTGTTTTCATTCGATCACACATAACTTGAATTCCCGCATGTGCTTAATATGTGTTCAAAATTAAGTATTTTCTTCCAAGACCTGGAGAGAGAGCTCTTCAACACAGTCCTTAAGGTGTTCTGTAAAGAACACAGAGCTCCTATCTCATGTTGACCACATACAGTCACAGTCCTGTGGAGGATGGTGGGGGAGAACCTGGTTCCGAAGTTGTAGTTTCAGCAGAGCAGATCTCTCTGGGGTGATCAGCTATTTTTTGACAAGTGCTTCACATCCATCAGAACGTCTGGTCCATTACAGGATAGGGAACGTGGAGGCTAAAGGGACATCTGTGGGATTTGAGATCCCAGTGGAGCAGCGTGCCGCTGTACGCACTGACAGACCTGTCCAGAAAAGCTGTGGTCAGAGGTCTCTCAGGCACAGGGCTGGTCTGAGCAGGCTGATGAGGAATGAGATTCACCTCTGTGGGTCTCAAGACTAGCGCTAAGACATGGGAAAGATGTGAAGCACTTTTACATTGGGTCTGCATCAGCACTTTAAGACACAGTGCTCAGGGTAATGCACCCACCAAACATGGACTGAGACTAAAAGAGATAAAAAAAATTGTATGTGAGAGAGTGTATGTCTGTGTGTGTGTGTGCATGTTTGGCGTGCACACACACGCTATTTATATTTCATATACAGTCACACATTATTCGTAATTCTACATGTGTAATACAACATTTTTTACGAATATTTGGTTGGTATAATTGATGGCATACGTGTTCATCCCAAAATATTTTTCTCTGCCAAAAAACATTATATCAGCCATAAGTAAAACAAACAGGGCTATTTGGATTTAATCTGCTTAGTACATAACCTGAATAACTTCAGTCATGTTAGTATTATTGCGGCATTAATCAAGTTGTTGCGTATTAATGAGTTTTCAGGAAATGCTAATTACTGTCATAGATTCTGCAGCACCCCATTAAATATACAAATTACAGAATTAAAGAGCCAGAGCTTTTCATGATTAATCTTTAAATGGGGAAAAACTAATGATGTCTGTACAAAGTTTCCCTCTACTTTCCACTGACTGAGGCCGTTTGACAATCAATCAAATTAATTAAGGAAAATAATTTGTATAATTTAACATTTTGTGCTACAATAGCATGTAGTCTTTGAAAATTGCTTCATTCTCATGTATTACTGCTTCCCATTTTGGAAAATTGCACATTTTTCTCTGTCACTCAATGCAGATATGAAAATAGACAGACTAGAAAAGAAATAAATGAAACAAAATAGTTCTAAAATAGTAATACTATAGACACAGATCAAGTAAGATAAGCCAAAAATATAATAAATTACAGAAAAAATATTTAGATAGGATTTTTGATGTCACTTTAAATACTTACAACAAAAATAAATAAAATAGATAAAATATTTAGATAAAATTTTCAATGTGACTTTAAAGTACGAACATTTTAACCCCGGAAAAAAAAAGAACAAGACTGTTGTAATATTTCAGTGACGATCAAAACTCAAGTCAATTCACCTCAACTATATTGCCTGTTTAATCTCATTTTTACTTTGATTTGTTGGGACTTGCATCCTTTAACAAAGTCATTTCAAGCACAAGATTAGATAACCATTGATTTTGCTTAATTTATTGCTTTGGCTACATTTCAATAATATACAAAGTATTTGTCCCTGAGCATGCTATTTGTTCATCGCTTTCTGTTGTTGTCATTATGCCTCATTTCAGCCATTGAGCTTTTTGGTCCGATTTATCCATTTCTTAAAGTTCGATAAAAACAAAAGCTTATTTTCAACAGGGAATTCTGTGCGTTTTGGGGTAATGCATCACAGAAACCAACAACACCAGACATTTAGCTGTTTAGTACCTCACGTACACTGCATTTGAAAATAAAATTGGAAATACAACTAAAGGTGCGGAGAGCTTGAAAACAGAAAGTCGGCTAAAAGGGGTGTTGTCGTTCTGGTTTGTTCTTTGGGTTCCCTCATTAGTTGGTGGCCATTTATAATCCCAGCAGGCCCAAGGACGAGCTCACCACTTTGACTGCAGCCATTGATCAATTAGGGAGTGAGCTGAACTCAACTCAGGGCTTGATTTATAAAGATTTATCCGTTTGTCATTATTTAAGGAAAAAAACTGGAAATTGCAGTGCTAAATGTTAATAGAGTTAGAGGGGGAAATGGCCATTCATTTCCTGAAATTGCAAGGTCACAAAGGGTCACCCATTTATATGCACGCTCCTTAAGGAGGCAATTTAACGTCCCCGACTTCTTAGGGAAGATCTACTAATTGCCTCGTTTTAATATAAATAAAGTCAGATTTCCCAGATATCTTAGAGCATGTGTCCAACAAAAAGGGCTCGCGACATGACATGGTTTCATGTTCGTTTGCGGATTATTCAGCAGAGAGAGGCTGAGGAATGGACATAAACCTCTCTGAAGACAGGAGATCCTTAATGTGCCGCCACGCTCTCATCTGTGATTCACAGCTTTTCCTATTAAAAAAATAAAAATGTACCGCATCACAGTAAAATAACTCCTAAATCTCATCCTCAGGTCACCCAAAGAAGAGGTCATCTAATGTTTGCCTCCTCTGTCACATCACACTGACCAATCTGATAACTTAAAGCAAAGCCTTCCCAGCTTTTAACGCAATTAAATCGCAAGTAATCTAAACAAATGCAAGCTGAAGGATTTTTACATTAGTAGATCAACCGGAACCTGTATTCATTTGGAACTCAATTCCCCAATTATGTTTGTAAACAAAAGCATAATTGTCCTTTGTCTAATCATGGAAGTCATTAATACATCAGGATGGAGAAGAGTGAGGAAAGGAGTGAGAGATGAATAAAAAGTGTTTAGGGCAGAGCAATGAGGTTGGAGTGGCCCACGTGAACATTTGAAAATGCTTTTATGAGTGGAAAAACTATGTTGACTTTGTGTGGAACCAAACAAAAAACAATAAAATGACAGGATAGTTTACATTGAAATAACTGTTTCAGGGGTTTTCAAACTGTGGGCCGAAGATCAGGTAAAGGTCACAGTCACTTGGCTGCAGCTAAATTTGCGTTTCAGTGATACAAACACACCCACAGACACGCACACACTTTAATCTAGGGCTGCACAATATAGCAATATATGCTTTTCGAATTACAAATTGTGCTATTTATTTATATAAATATATGCGCTAGCTGCGTGTTTTATAGAAGTACGAGTGTGACTTGTAAAAACAATGTTTTCTGCGTCTCAGAGCGGCTCGTTTCATTATTAAGCGGCTTCATTATTCAGAATTCAAATGTCACGTAAGGCTGTTTCGGGTCTGTTCATTCATCTCTGTCGTCTGTTTAACTCGGCGCTGTTTTCTTTCAGAGACATGCTCGTAAGAGGGCCCTTCTTTGCATTTGGCAACCTACCAACACATAGGGAAAATTTGTCTGTAAAAAGCATTTTACATATACTCAAAGAACGAGCATGAGAGCTTTTTTTGCCCTGAACACTAAAATGAGTTTAACTCTTGCAGTGCGGATCACTGATCATATCTGGGCAAGAGTGCGCATGTTTTAAGCTTTTATTGACATGTTTCATCTACTCTATTGCACCAAATGTGAACCAATGCCATTTATGAACACATATTTAATTAAGTCTTCTTAAAGGGATACTCCACTTTTTTTGGAAATAGGCTCATTTTACAACTCCCTCAGGGTTAAACATTTGGGTTTTACCATTTTCAAATCCATACAGCCGATTTTTTGTGATATTTAGAAGAATATCAGTAACCAGACAGTTTCTGGTCTCATTGACTTCCATAGTAGGAAAAAAATATACTATGAAAGTCAATGAGACCAAAAACTGTGGTTACTGATATTCTTCTAAATATCAGAAAATCGGCTGAATGGATTTGAAAACAGTAAAACTCAACTTTTTAACTCTAGGGGAGTGGTAAAATGAGCCTATTTCCAAAAAAAGTGGAGTATCCCTTTAAAATGAAATGTATATGTGCATTATACAGCTGTATGTCTGACCATAAACGCAATGACATGATGCATTATTTACGTAAACAGAATTTAGTTGCCATGGGTCTATATTTCACTTAAACATACTTCACTTGAACATATTTTGGTGAGTCTTGAGCTTCCACATTACAATGGACACACATACATGTAACTGTGCTTAATCAAGACCAGAAGAAACTTGTTGCTTTGAGGGATGGTTGGCTTAGTTTTTCAGTGTGTCCTGCACCTTTGGTTTTTTTGGGGCCGATTAAGCATGTTGAATCGGCGTCCGGCCATCGGTAAGAGAACGAACTCTAATTGGCTGTTCAGTTTAGCGAACAATTCAATCCACGAGAATAAAAGCGAAAGTGATGAAAGCGAGCAAAGAAGTCAAGACGGTACAGACAGAAGGTTGTTATAATTTTACGTCATCTTACCTGAGCATTCGAATGCACTAATATTTCATAATAACATGAGCCAACTGGAATTAAGAAAGTGATCAGCGTGATTGATATTCAAAATGGTAAGCAATCGCTGCTTTGTTTATGGTTTGTTTATCTCCAGTCCTAGTTTCGGTTTACCTTTTCGAATGACGAAAATAGACTAACCTGCTGATATAGACAGATAACTACTCGCACATGGCTACACTATTGATAACAAGACTTTTTGTTCATAAAATTTAGTTGTATATTTTGCTAAAGTGACAGAAAATATATTTTTATTTTGTGTTTATGTTTGCACAACTAGAATGCAAGTTTGTTGTTGTTTCAACATCAGTATTTGCTCTCCACAATCTATATGAAATACATTTTTTCCTATTTAATTTAAGGGGATTCTTCACCTAAAAATTTTAATTCTGTCATCATTTACTCCTCCTCAAGTTGTTTCAAACCTCTATGAGTTTTTTTTCTTCTCCTGAACACAAAAGAAGATATTCTGAAGAATTTCGGTCACCAAACAGTTGATGGGCCCCAATGACTTCCATCGTTGTTGTTTTTTCTCTCATTCTATGGAGGTAAATGGGGCCCATGGACTGTTTGGTTACCTATATTCTTCTAAATATATTCATATCTTTCATTTTTGGGTGAACCACCCCTTTAATACACATCACTAATCTAGAATGATTCATCCTTGCATGTTTTTCCAAACAACAACAAAAATCATCTTCGAAATCCTTTATCGTATGTGTCCAAACAACTTTCCTTTTTGACCAACGTCATAAATACCCATTTCTGTTTAACCCCTTCCCTCCATTCACCCATCTCAATTCCAAGAAATAATAAAATTGTATCCTGCTTCTATATCTAGTTTAAACAGAAAATATTTCAAATAATGTAAAAAAAAAAAAATGGGTACTGATCTGCATATCACATTTACTTGTAAAAAAGGCATCCATCAATCATGCATTTTAAGACACACAGTGCATCAATGAGACCCTGTACCTGTGAAGTCAGTGTTGACAGGCAAAGTGGAGCTGGGAAATCTGAAGTAGCCAGTCCCTGTGAAGCGTCTCCCCTTTATAACCTGGCTCTGGGCATCAGACAAAGACACATCCGTCCGCTCCACGTGGTACAGAGGTGGAGGCCCGTTGAGCTCGGCCGGAGCATCCCAGGAAACCTTCATTGCGGTCACGTTCAGCGGCCTTAATGCAGGGGCCCTCAGACCTGCCGGAACTATCATAACGGAAGAGAGGAAAGGATGGAGAGATATGAGAATTAAAAAAAAGAGATGTGCATTTATAGTCATAGCTCAGTTTCATGCATGCTGCTGTAATGATCTAATGGGGCTCTCATGTAGGCTGAGAGGAAGTAAATTACCTCGGCCTGACACATCCTCTGTGCGTTTAGCTCACTCTGCCTGTCAGGCCGTCCACACCAGCAGCGCTAATAAAAACCCTCCATAGGGAATGGACGTGTTGTCTTCCAAGGCCCATCACGGCACACAAGTCATAAATTACACTCAATCAATAGCACTTGAGTCTATATAATTGAAACTCTGATATCATTTCAAATCCCTCCCGCTGATTTAATAGGATTTGTGTGAAGTCTCGCTGGACGTTTATCGTTTTTGCCTTAAAACATAAGGCGGTAAAAATGAAGTGTGACTGACGTGGCTTCACGTGCCCTTAAGTACTACAAGAGAAGTGATTATTCGCTAAGAGTCTGCAGGAAGTGGAATTTTATTAAAGGGACAATTCATTTACGCACTCTCATGTTGTTTCCAAACCTGTATAACTTTTTCTTCTGTAGAAGACACAAGCAGCAAATTTGGAATGAATTGTTCTTTTTAGTAGGATCTTTTTAATTAATCAAAATGGTCATAATATTAAACAAGAGTGTCCAGGATATTCTACAAAAAAAAAAAAAAAAAAAAGTTTGATAAAACCGAGTCATATGGGTTTGGAATGAAATGAGGACAAGCATATTATAGCATTTTCATTGTTGATTTTTTTATTATTTTATTTTGATGGGTGTTCTAGCAAATCCCTGAAAAGAAAAAACTTTTCTAAGTCTATTATAGGCTAAATTAAAACAATTCAGTAGTGCAGTGGGATTGAGCTTGGTTAAACGATACATGTTTTCTTTTTCAAACCAGCACATTTTATCTTTTGAAATGGCTCAGCAAAAAGGTTAATATTGTCTTCATCATATTAATGACCAAGTCAAAGACAGGCATGCCTAGCACCAATTACAGCCTGGCATGAACGTTTTCTGTATTTATACGGCCTGACGTTTTTCAACTATAATACTTATTTCTGTAACAGGAAAAGTATTGATTTATGCATAATTGCCTAACCTTCTCATGTGGGGAGAATATATGCACTCCGTTTTTCGAGTCAATGTGATGTGTACAGGCGGGGTACACTTGTTCAGCTTGTCTTTATGGATGTAATATACATAAAACATTACCATCAAGTCTTGATTAGCTGTTCACATTTCAACAAGATCAATAACGGCAGTGTACTTCCTTTTTAAAATGCTACAGGCTTATGTCCTCATCAAAGAGGGCATGTGCGCTCAAAAGAGAATTATGGGACCTTTTACACAGAAAGAAAAGGAAAGGAGGGGCAGACTAAAACTGGCATTTTGGAGGGATTATGGATACTGGTATACTCTCTCTGTGTGTGTGTGTGTGTATATATATATATATAAACCAGACATTGCATTACATTTATCAAAAATGACAGTAAAGACATTTACTGTATAATGTTATAAAAGTTTTCTATTTGAAATAAAAGCTGCTCTTTATAACTTTTTGTAGTAATATTTCACAATATTAATGGTTGCTGTTTTTTGATCAAATAAAAGGATGCCTCTGGGACCATAAGAGATTTCTTTCAAAAACATCCTTACAGAGCCCAAATGTTTGAACGGGAGTGCACATAAGAAAAAAAAAAACACGTTTTCAAATGAATCTTGCATCTGACAGGGCTATAAATTGTGTATGTTTTGCATTTGAACCAATCAGGGCAGCTTGCCAACCAACAATTTAAATGGATTGTGTACAATGATTTCGAATAGTTACTCTCTTGCTATGCATGCATAAATTTCTTTGATCTTTGTCACATTCTGCCTTGTTGATTAATGCAATTTTCATTGATTATATGGAACCAAAACCTTGACCGCTACCAGGCAGAAAATATCAAATATTGTGCTTGCTGAGATCTTTCCGGTCTGTTCAATGAAAACTGACATTGTGGCGCATATTAGTGAAGATAAATCAAAAACAATTAAATATTGTCGTGAATTAAGGGACAAATCGGACTCATAAAGTCCAAATGATTGGAAACAAAGAGTGTTTATTTCAACTACTATGAGAAACATTCATCTACAGTTCAATTATTCTGCTATGAAGGGATGAATAACTTAAGTGTCTCCATTAATTTCAGTGGTGTGCTATTTAAAGCAATCTGATGTCATTCCAGTCGGAGAAAGCAGATGCTGACTTCTCGGTTTGAACAGATGGTAATTCTGTCTAATAGTGCATTGATGTAATAGTGATGTGCATTGTGTATACAGACAGTCATAAAATGGAGGTAAGGCTCAAATAAATTGCAATCATCAACATTAAATCCTGGCAGAGAAACGGGCGAAAACAAGGCTTGAGGGAGACATAGTCTTGAGAGGGCCAGACAACAGGTTGTGTTGGGCTAGTCAGCGTGCTGTTTGTTCAAATGTATGGGAGGTGTGTAAGGACGTTAAGAGCAGCTTGTGTGGGAGCAGAATATTAATGAATTGGAGACACGGCAAATTCAGCTTAAGTGGTCGTAAAATGGGCTTTCGTATGAAACAGCAACACAATATTATAACACATACACACAATAAAACCAGATGTGCAAGTCAATATAAATACAAAAAAAAAATCTAAAGAAAATATTTGTGTAAGAATATAACTACAAATAAAAAAATCTTCAGTAATAATTCTATAAACACACACAGCGTTAAAACCGTTCCGCCATATGGAAGAGCCGATGACATCGGCAGCTCTGTCGGCTGCAGCATATTGAGCTGACCATATGTTACAGCGGCGCTGCGAGTCTGACTGATTCATGCCCATCACATTCCACTGTATCAATTAAAGACCCTTGAAGGCTGCATGATTTGTGCCTCTGTTATTAAACCCTGCTAATTCATCCTACTTACATATTCCTTATAAATCTCTGGGAGTGTGCGATGATTCATGAGAACGCCACGGCACATTTTTCTCCTTGTAATTAACAGTAAATTGTTTTTACTGCCGCACAATGAATTTCTCGGCTTGGTCCGCAAATGAAGTAGTAAGAAGCGGAGTGGAGAATCCTGTCTGAGGGGTTGGTTTAACTCATTAAGCCTTCACGTGAGCCAACGTGTAAATGGCAAAATAAAGGGAAAGGGAAAGAATTGAAAAGGGAAATGAGGCTGGTCATTGACAGAAAGTATTTCCTTCCTGTAAAATTAAGAAAAGGCTGAATCTGGAAAGGCTAAGCTACATGAGGTAAGGTAAGATTGGCCAAAAATATATTGTCTTAAACAGAGTTTTTTTTTTTAGTCCAATACAATAGTTACTCACTGTTTAATCCATGTGTAACACTTATGCATTTAAAAAAAAAAAAAAAAATCCAATTCAGTTAATATCACATTAATAAAGGATATGCAAATTTTTACATGTATTTTTTACAATTTTGTTATTGGGCAAAATCTTGGTCCTCAAAATAAATTAAAAAATAACATTTATATATGAATAAAACTAAAATCTATAGCCACTACATAAAGGGGAAAACTGAATGAGCGAGAGAGAAAGAGAGAGCAGAAAAGCCTGATAAAAAAAATATAATGGTGTTCTTGATGACACACTTTTGGAAATTGCGCAAAGAACGAACCTTCCTTCCTCTGACTGCTTGACTATTCAAAATTCATCAATTTTAAAGTATGAAAATGATAGAGATAACCTTAGAGTGAATCTAAAATAGCTTTAGTTTGTATTCCTTTGAGATAAAAGACTTCCTCTCTCAATTGAGAGCAGGGCAGACCATATGTGCTCCAGTTCACCGATGGGTTTACGTACACAATTAAAGGTGGTCTGTCCCAGCCCTCACTGAGGGAGACCTATTCAACAAACTGACTATGAGCAATGACAGACACTTTCCATTAAAGGTACTTCATTAATATTAACATAAGAATTAACACCAATTCAGGTCTTTCGACGACAACATGTATCGAAGCTTGCACACGTAATTGGATGTTGAGTGCACGCACATGCATACTGTGTGTGTGCTCCATTACTAACTGTGAAATTTTAAAAACTAGAACAGATTGGTTCTTGTATTGGGGTTGAAGTAGCATTGTTGATAGATCATTTTAAATCAATCAGTTGAAGATGTGAAAGTGGTTGAGAGCTGCAGTAAAGATTTAGAACGTAACGTTCAGTAGACCTCAAAACATTACAAAAATGGCAGCTTGTACGGTACACTGGATGTAGATGTTAGGGATGGTACTGACCAGAGGGCAGGGTTCGACCTGACGCAGGTGGACTGCTCACGCAGCCCTGTCTGTTGCACACGGTCACGGTAAAAGTGTACTCCTCATAGGCCTTCAGTCCTCCTGCAGTGTAGCTCCGCTCCTGTGCTGATCCACTGTACAACACCTGAAACATGAAAACACACATATTACACAGAGTACAGTAACTCACATTTTTACACTTAAAGGGTTAGTTCACCCAAAAATGAAAATTCTGTCAGTATTTACTCACCCTCATGTTGTTCCAAACCTCTATGTGTTTATTTGTTCTGTTGAACACAAAGGAAGATATTTGGAAGAATGTTTTAAATCAAAAAGATCTCAATCCCCATTGACTACCATAGTGTTTTTCCTACTATGGTAGTCAATGGGGAATGAGATATGTTTGATTAAAGTATTCTGCCAAATAACTTCCTTTGTGTTCAGCAGAACAAATAAACACATAGAGGTTTGGAACAACATGAGGGTGAGTAAATACTGACAGAATTTTCATTTTTGGGTGAACTAACCCTTTAAAGTGGTAATTCACCACTGCCCAAGTGCGCTTTCAATATAACTTGGCTGCCTGTGTGGTAAAAAGACTTTTTTCTTTCTTTTTTTTTTTTTTTTTTAAATCAGGGCTAAATGAAAAGAGAAAATGTGCTGTTGTCTTCAGCGCGGTAAAGCCACTCCCAGCCTGCTCATGTTGAATAGGCTTGACCAGAGTCAAATACCACCTTACTCAATTAGGAAATACTTCGGAGGAAACTCTAGTCATAATGTTGTTGACTCGTATTGTTCCCAGTTGTAAAAATTTAAAGAGTAACACGTAGCAGGAATTAATTTCGGTTCCCGGTAAAGGATCTAGAGTGCTGTAGCCAGTGGCTAAAGGCTGCAAAGAATCGTAAATATGGAGAAAACACAGCAACAGAGAATCTGAATGATTTTATTTTTATCCGAATAGTCTTTATTTTTGTCTTATCGAACAAGGAGCACCTTCTGCCCAACCCACTGAAGCAAAAATTTTGTAGCGTATGTACAGGTGAAGACTGCTACCATAGTGTTCTTTTGCCATAATGCTGTTTAAAGAGTAAACAAAGTAAAATAAAAATTTTCAGTGATAAACCTGCACTTAAAACAACTGTCTTGTTATCAACCCTCTGTCGATTCAACTGTCCATGGGATGCAAAACTGTGGAAATTCAATCAGTAGTCATCTGATGGACTTTTGCTGACAAATAAATGGAAATTTCTCAATCCAGTCAACACGGAGAGGAGTATATACTCCCAACATTGTAATAAAGCGGTTTGAAAATCGGTAAACTGAAGAATTAAAGCAGTTAGGCACTTAAACTAAGACAACAAAATCAGAGCAAAGGTCTGTTTGTTAACATACAAACCAAGATTCTCAAATGGAAACAGAAAGTTTGAATCAAGTTCATGTCATTTGTCGCCATCTTCTTTTCTCCCCATTTCCTGTCTTCTTCCAACTTATTATGCTGCCTTCGAATGCTAGCGGAATAATCATAAATACAAGTTTTCTAGTTAAAATTCGTATTTACCACTGAGAAGCTCTGGGATGATTTTGATTCCCAAGTTCCCAAGTAGGGCAGGCCATAAACATGGCGGAAGGGAGAACGATTGCAGCTGTGACTGCTACTCTTTCAGTAGCGGCTCCTAAATGTAAATTTAGATAGGGAAGTTTTTGGGTCTTAGCACTAGTTTATGATCAATATTTTGTAAGATTGTATTCTAATTGCTGAACACATGCAGAACACGTTTGGCAGAGGCATTATTCAGCCTGAGGGTGGCACTCTAACGTTGATTGGCAGGATTAGATACACATGGCACAAGCATAGAATGCCATCTTCGAATTGGGTTAATGTAGTAGTACGTATTGCCTCAGAATGTTGTTTTAGAATATTACAAGCTGTGGATAAATATTTTGGTGGGGCTCTGCCCACCTGCCTTTACAAATAAGCCATGGCTGTATTCTATATTAGTTTTTTTGTTTTTTTTTTTTGTTTTTTAAACAAACAGAACAGCTATATCACCATGTCTTTTTGTTATAGTAGTGCATACTTACATATATGAACTGAAGTGAATAGTATGTTATACACAGCAAAATTAGCCTGTGTTTGACAAAAAATTCCAAAATTATCCTCTCAAGCTGACTAGATAGCAAGAAGAATGTTAATATGCTTGGCAATGAATGGGAAGCTAAATATCATTTTGACTTCTTTCCTAATAAATAGCAAAAATAAACCTGGAGTACTGTATGATTCCTATTCTTTCCGACAACAAAGCACGTTGCGACAAGCTCATAATCACAACTTCAAAAGTGCGAAGTAGGAAATTTCCGATGGCATTTGAAGGCAGCATTATACAACAAAGTTGAAATAGCTACTTTAAAATATATATATATATATATATATATATATATATGTTACATTTAAGGAAAATGCAGCAGTGGTTGCCAGCAATTCTCCGTAAAAAAACACCGTCACATTTTCTGTTATTTATTTCATTGGATAAAATATCACAGAATCTGACTAACACCATAATGTACATTACTGATTACAAAATAAACAATTTATGTAAAATATAATCATATGTGATGTATCACATAGGGAGAATGTCCTTTTACTGTTTCATACTGTAAATTATATGGTAATTATACAGTTCTTACAACCGCTCAGACACACACCGCATAGATCACACCTCCAGAGCTTTCAATACCTGCCTGACCTGACATATTTATTAAAAAAGTGCATATCTAGGTTACTGATGGAAAACATCAATGCTAACATACACTTATCAAGCTAATTAAAATCTAAGATAATGAAATCCAATTAAAAAGAGGATTGTTCAAGAAAAGTAATCTTAAAAAACATCCTTGAAACATTTGCCACAAAGACAGGGAAGGTGATTCTGATATGGAAAACAGTGCTTTAAATACAGACTAACATGCAGGAGATGACACTACTTTAACCTTTAAAGGTTTGCTACCCGAACGAAGAAAAAGAAACACAAAGATTCACATGAGTAAGAGAGGAGACCTTTGTGGACAGTTCAGCCCATGCCACATGCATACGGGGACACAGGCCACAAGCTATGGGAAATATGAAACTGGACAGAAATGAAGGTTATTGGGGTAAAAAAAAAAAAAATTTTTGCATTTCTATGAAAACTTCTTTTTTATATATATATATATAGCAACACATGGAAGAGAAAAACTTGAAAAACTGGAGCAATGGGAAGGTGTTCTGTGTGATGCATGAGGCAAAGTACAGGACAATATAGCCACAGTCCAGTGCTTTAGAGACAGATCAGAAATATTCTGGCAGTGGCCCTTTTCTATCAGGAAAAAAAGTTTAATGTGCTGCAATGGATACCTGAGATACTATAGGTGGAGCGTATGGGTTGGACATTTGTTCTTGGTGAAGGTTGACTCTGTACTCAGTCACTTCGCCCCTGACATCGTTGTCCTGTGGCGTCTCCCAGATCACTCTGAGTGAGGACGAGGACACAGGAGACACCTGAGGAGGGGGCATGTATTGTGGCACTGTGGAGCAGAACAGATAATTCATCAAAACAATAAAACATTTTCCTAATCAGCATTTTAGCATCTTGTTTTTCAGTATATTAATTTACCAGTGACACAAATTTGCAAAATTTAGTCTGTTAAAGGGGTCATCGGATGCAAAATTCACGTTTATATGGTGTTTGCATATAAATGTGTCTTAGCAGTGTGTGGACACAACCACCATACAATGAAAAAATCCGTTCACTCCTTTTTTTTCCCCTAAAAAAAAAATCCATTCACTCCTTTTTTTTTTCCCCCCAGGAAGAGAGTGGTGGGGTGAGCAGTTGCTCATTATCATTTAAAGAGATATGCACCGAAACAGGTCACTGTGAACAAACCTGTTTTTAGGATGTAAAAAGGTGTTGTTTTACACAACCATTGAGGAATTTTAACCAAAGTATAGAACACACTTTACATGCACACATACCAACTTGTACCAAAATAGGCATCCAATGACCTCTTTAAGACTTGTTTGAGAAAATACTGGAATTAAGTTTCTTCATTTTGTTTTTCATTATTTTAAGCACAACCTGACAACATGCAACAAAAAAAGAATAATACGATTAGGAACTAGAGAACAAATTTTGATTTTGGATTTGGAAGCCCGAACCACTAGCCAGAATTTGAACTTGGATCGAATTCGTTCTAAATCAGATACAGATAAATTAGTACAGTAAGATAGCATTTTATGAATGCATTGGTGAGAGAGTGATTGCATGTGTGAATGAATCCTACCTGTCTGTGCAGTGTATCTACTCTGTTTGCGCTCAGAGTATACATCTATGTGTCAGTTTAAATGATGTAAACTGTTATGAAGGTGGTTGAAGTAAGGAGGAGGATGCACACTCACTTTATTAAATAAACTGGAAACTAGGCGAAGACTCAGGCTAGGAACAAGACTCAGGCACACATCAACTAACATCAACGCTACAGCTTCCAAAACAAAACACAGATGAACTCACAAAGACTGGAGTGAAACACAGGGCTTAACTATAGGGACAAATGATCTAAACAGGATAACAAGGGGGCGTGGTCAATGAGAAACACCTGTGAAGACTAATAGACAAAACAGGGGACTGCTAAACAAGAATAGACAGGGGAACACAGACTGACATCACAACATAAACGGTTAATGTCTTATCCTGTGGACACTCTATAGGACAGAAATAGTATTCTAGCCACTGTAAACCTTAAGTTATCATCATAATTTATAAGAAAACCTTATGTTAAATCAGTTTAAAAAAAAGATATGGCAACAAACTTCAGAACAGTCAAGGCCTGTGAGAGTTTGGTGCTTGTAGCATTAAAGCTTTGGTTAAAGTTGAAAAATTTAGTCTCAGAGGAAAACTGAATACTATTATTAATATATTTAATGACTGAGTAAGGTATTCTATATTTTTACTGGAAAAACAACACTAAATAATAGAAAAAATACATCAATAAAATATTATTATTCCAATAAATAGCACATTTTAATTTCTTTATTAAATAATTGCCAAAATAATAAAACAACTGATTCCGCTCTACACTGATGAATCCTGACTCACTTCAAACAGCTGTTGGGTTGTCCTCTTGACACAACCTTTGACAAGGAAATACGCAAACTCGAGTGCATCTCGTCAAACAAAAACATGGCCAGATATAAAAAATATAAAGTACACCTCCCTCCAAGTGTCAAAATATAGAGAGGAAGCTGACAGAAACACTAAATGGAGCTTCAGCTGTCTTCTCTTTGAATAAAAGAGAAAGCCTGGATGGGTTCCTTCCTGTGAAGCACTTGTGGTGAAAATTTATCCCACATAAACAATCCCTCACATGTTTATGCTAATTCCTCATTTCCGTTTTTCAGGAACTGTCATTCTACGCTGTAACACTAGCCACATATTCTTTCTCTGCTTAATAAGCATCTTCTCAAAATCAATTCTCCAGGGCTTCCATCTAAATAAAGACTGAAGATACAGGATTTTCTCTGCGGGATGGAGCCGCATTTGTGGCCTATGAAATGCTATACTTGTTTATTTCAAACTGTTGTGATTATTGTTCAAGATAATTTGTTTCATAATCTCCTCGGATATAAAACAAAATGAAAAGAGCCCCCCCAACCAAAGTGATTTTTAAAATGTAATACAAAGTTTCATATCATTTCCTAGTTTAGCTGTGGTTTTTGTTTAGATGGCTTTCTTTGACAGGTCAAAGTGTGTTCAACTGACCTCCTTCTGCGGTACGTCCCACTGCCCACTCTGACAAGGTACTGCCGGCCATGTTCACTGTGAGCACTCTGAAGCGGTAGGTGGAAAACGCTTCTAGATTCGACACCACCGCACTGCTCTCAGGTGGAGTCAGAGCATTCTCATTGGCTGAACTCATTGATGGCCGTGGGTTCAACCAGCCACTACTGAGGAAAACCCTTTGCTCTGGACTGTGACTGGTGGCATTTCTCTGCGACTCGTTCAGCAGCTGCATAAAGAGCTCATACCTGATAATTATACCTAGAGAAAGAAACAAAGAGACATATATATATGCCAATACCTTCTTCTCCAATCCCTTATTAAGCCTCAGAAAGAGGCAGAAGATATTGAGATGTAAGAGCGGCCATTGACAATTACACAATTACAGCTGCTGCATGAAATTATGTAGAAAAGAGAGACAGACAGAGAGAATCAGATAGACACAATTAAACGGAGAGGAAATTCATTGAGAGAATCCTCTAAGGGCACTTTATAATGGTCCATGTTAATGAGCTAATTTGGCGAAAAGCATGATAACTGGCATTAAAAGTCATTGATATACAGAGGGCTATTTTGCGACGCTTTCAATGGCGCGAGGCACAATACATAATTGTATGCAGCAATCAACTGTTTTAAATGTGAAATGTTTCTTTGCGGCGCACAGTCCCATCAGTTTATATTGCGAAATGAAGCATGGGCTGAGCCTTAATCAAGCCTCTTGGTTGTAGATTAAAGTTCGTAAGGAATTAATTTGCATCCCGGCTGAGATCAAATGGCATCTCTATAATAGTATTTCTCATTATTGTAATGATGTAGCTGGAGACAGCTAAAAAGGAAGCTACGACAGAGCAGAAGAGCATTTCAGCTCTGCCACGTGCATTTAAGATTCACTGTTAAATAAATGAGGTCTAACAAAATCATACTACCTCTAAATTAAAAAAGGGGGAGATATATTTGGTGACTATTTAAATGAAAAAAGACAACATTAGTTTCAACAAGTTTAACATCTTTCATCATATTAGGTCTGGTGGAAGACATGAAACAATTAAACAAAATACCCCAAAAATATGTAAAATCAGGGGGTAGCTATCATTATAACAATGGGAACGCATTCCTCGTGACTTTTTAAAATGGCGGTGCGTTTATTCTCAAGCAGGAGGCCTCATCAAATTTCTCTTTAATTAATTTAATATATTGATTATCCTAGATTCTGTAAAAAAAACTAAGTTTGAAAACTAGCAACTTTAAATATTTTAATAACAAGCAAAAAATATTAAGGGATATATGAGGGACTAATCAAATATTGTGTTGGAGAACCACTGGCTTTAATTTGACCCATGCTTTAATGTGTGCCCCAGTTTAAAAACAGTGAAAAATTCTCTAAGGGTGTCAATACCGTTGGGTAACACAGGAGGTTCCCAGTCCACTTCGAGTTGAGAAGACCCTAGGGTTGTGATTCTGGGTGCAGGCTGCTGCTGGGGAGGTATCTGAGCGGTGAGTACGATCAGACTCTCGCTGCGAACACAGCCTCCGTTAGTGCAAGCCTGCAGACTGAAGTTGTATCGAGTGAATGGTTGCAGCTCTTTAGCAGTAGCCTCTGTTTGAAGTCCTGTGTAGTGGATCCTCTCTTCTCCGGTCAGATCATGTATCGAGCTTAGTGTATAGCTTTCCATCGGACCAGTGGTGTTCAAGGGCTCTGTCCAGTTAAAGGAGGCACTGGTGGGTTTGGCTCGACCCACAAGGCTTAATTGGAGCTCCTCTTGCTCGGGTACAGAAGACAGGGTGCGTAATCTGACCACGGCACTGCTGGTGTTAGCACGAATATTACTGGTGATGAGCTGGTAAGAGTATGTTGTATAAGGAGACAAATCGGCATCTGTGTATTGCATAGTTCCTGTATGAGAAAGAGAATAAGGAAGCTGTCAAATTAGATCGATGACAAATGTTAGTCGAACAATGACACCACTACCATTCAAAAGTTCGGGAGTCATCAAGGCCTATTAATGTATTAAAGTTGAAAGTTGATTTATTGGTAATATAATTTTTCTGTAAATTTTAAATAACTTTACTGTCACTTTTGGTCAATTTAATGCATCCTGACTGAGGTAAAGTATTAATTTATTTAAAAAATATATATATATATTACTGACCCCAAACTTTGCCATGTTCTTAGAAATGTACTAAAGTTTTTAAAAAAACATTCATACTTTCGAGTTTTAATTTACTGAGGTGTCACCATCAAGTAAAAACATATTTCCCAATACTTTGAATGTAAGTGAATGTAAGAATGTAACACAATTTATATATATATATATATATATATATATATATACACATCTCAAAAATAATGAATTAATAATTCATAAAAAATATTGTTTTTGGGGATTCACACCACATGACATTTTGAAATATGAACTAAAATAGCCTTGATATAAAAAGGTCAAATTAACACAGTAAAGAGAGTCTCCAGGGTCTTCTCTATGATATCATTTAAATCTATCAAAATTATTGCATCACATTTGATTTAGACACGGAGATTATGTAGCATTTAATTCCAGAACACAATATTATATTATATTATATTATATTATATTATATTATATTATATTATATTATATTATATTGACGTTCAGCAAATCTGCATTAGTTTGACTAACCGAACGGGTGCTGGCTATTGCTGGTCTGGATGATCTCTGAATCTCGGAGCAGAGTGTACGTCAGTGCATCGCTGTTGGGGGAGTCAGGGGCTCTCCAGCTCAGCTCAATGGTCGTGGAGTTCAGAACCCGGCCGAGGGGAGGAGGCTGCTGTTGGGGATCTGAACAGGAGTGGTTTAAGACAATGCATATTGCTGATAAATACGTGAAAAAGAACTAAAGGTGGAAGTGACAAGGTTAAAGCACCACATCTAGCTAACTAGGAAAATGGACAATGAATATACAAGAGCAACAATCATTTGTTACATGTAAATAATGCTACGTAACTTAATAAAAACACTGTACTGGAGAGACATATTAGGGCTTTAAGAGCCTCTGAGGTTAAGTGCTATATGCTCTAAACACATACAGACCCATAAACAGGTCACCTTTCAGTATACATGCAGAATGTTTATAGACCAGATTTGCAATGAACCAAGGAAGGGTATAAGATCAAGAGAGAGATATATAGAAATGATCAGAAATGTAGACAAAGACAGAAATGTTCAGCTAAAACACAACGATACAACATGATTAAATTTGAGAGTCAGCTCATGCAAGTATTTTGAATAAAGTATGTAATAAGTCCAGCGTAAATATCACAGCATTTGTGCAACGGCAGTGAGTTTTGACCTTAGGTATGCGTCTCTTGCGTTAAACTTAGAAAGCAATTTGACTATATTGAAGAAATCTGCATTTAAATTACAGTCACTACAATAAAGAAACTCTCTGATATGATCTATAAGAGGCATTTTCACAGTTTTGAGCCAAATCATTTTACTATTTAAGCATTAAAGGGACACTTCCGGATTTAGCATTAAGCTTTGTATTAGTAGAATACCTGTAGTATTTTCGAATTATCATGCTTTCCACCCTCATATCCCCCTGAGACAAGAGATTTATGCATTTTTTGTCTGGAAAAAATCCTCCGATGATGCAAAAATCGTAATTTTCCATCATTGGAGGATTTTTTGGCAAGAGGCTAAAGACTACAGTCACACTCTAAAAATGTTGGGTTGTTTTAACCCAACTTTGGGTCAAATATGGACAAACCCAGCCACTGGGTTAAATTTTTTCATTACATTTTAACCCAACGTTTGGGTTTGTCCATATTTGACCCAAAGTTGGGATAAAACAACCCAGCATTTTTAGAGTGCAGTAGTAGGGGCTGTCCCGCATGTTTTCAACCCATCCATAGAGGGTGGGATCTCAGTCACAGAATGTACTCATAGTGTCAGCCATATTTTTTTGGAAGCTAGGCTAGAAGGCTCTTGTTCTGTGGAGAAAGCTGAGTAGTAGGGGTGCATTCTGGGAGTTGTTGTCTTTCATCCACATCAGCCCAAAATACATTTTCAGGCTTTTGTCAGTCTAGAAAGCTCCAAATTCAAAAGTAATTTCACATTAATTCTACAAAAATGACCCATTTTAAATTCACATTAATCTTTCCAAGTGAAGTATACCTTTGAGGCGATTTGGTTCCAGAACCATGACATGGTTCGAAAAGCTTTCTTTTCTATGTTGAAGTATTTCCTATTGAAAACCAAAGTTGGAGTAGTATATATCGAAGAGCTCACCACTCTATTAGCCACTATCCTTTAATTTCTGTAATAATAACCATCATGCTTGAAATTTTGTACCTTGGACGAGAGCATTGAAGATATACTTTCAAAATTGATAAATTCCAGCTACTTCCTTCAAAACCAATTACCATCCAGAGCTCAACGTGAACACAAAATGGAAGCAACAAAAACTCCAATTTTCATTTCATGGGATCATGCTGATTAGAAATAAACGGTAATTTAGCGGTAATTAAATATTGAAAAATTATTTATAAAAATTAGCTTGGTGTCAATAAAATGTATTATTTGTATTGTGCATGTGTTGTTATTCTTATTGCAGTATTGTGCCATTAGCTTATCAACATGCTAAAGTAAAACTATTGAAATCAGAGTTATTAAAAATACGTTTACGTGAATAAATATTACAATTTTGCCTGTTAATCAGTGTTGAATTGATAGTTAAGTAAAATTAAAATTAATAAAACTAATTTTATATAAAACTGAAATTGAGCTGAAATAAAATATAAATATTAGATGAAAGCCTTAAATGAAACAAAAAATTACAAATGTTGTCTTGTAAACTTACTGAAATAAAGTACAAAAAATACTAAAACAAAATGAAATCAATTATATTTAAAAATACAAAAAATGTACGAAACACAACAAAATTCCTAAAATTAAAAAAAGTTTAAAAAGTAAAAATAATAATAATAATAATATATTGATAAATACAACAATAGTACATAAATAATACTAAAATAACACTGCTTTAAAACTATTCCTCAAGTATATATTGATTCTGACCTTTACTGCAGCCCAGGTAGTTGTTCGGATTCATGTGACTGGCTCCCTCCACACAGGCGTCACATTTATCTCCAGTCACATAAGTCTTGCACAAGCATTGCCCCGTCTGGGGGTGGCATGTGCCATTGAATCCCCCCACAGGATCACATCCACACGCCTCACACCTAGACACATGAAGATCACAAGAGACACAAAAACCATTTTCATAAGCTAAAAAAACAGTATCACTTCTTATGACATTGTCTATATCTGTAGAGGACATGAAATCAGGTAATTAACCAAAAGTAACAAGTCCAGTTTTATTTACAAAAAAAAAACTGTGAGTCTCTCCAAACTGGCTAAGATACGAAGAGTTGCACAAAGTGAATGTGTGCGTGTTAGTGCGTGTGTGACTGTGAAGGAAGGACTAAATGGAGGCATTCACAGATGCACCTGTCAGTGACACTTCTGGGAGGGGTGTAGGGGATGGAGGAGGAAAGGCCCTGAGGGGCCAGCAGCGGGTGATGTGGGGGCCAAGCGCCTGACACCCTCGAAAGCAGCTGATAAAAGCCACAGACTCTTAATGAGCTGAAAATTTGTTCTGTCAACTAGAGGGGTGTTTTGGGCAAAGCCACCCGTTTCCTAATGTGGTTCGACCTTGACTCCTCGGAAGGAGACAGTGAACTTTTTTTCCCCTTCCCCCGTCATGCAAAAATGAAGCCAGTTGAGGTATCAAATTCTGTGATCGATGTTCCACATGCTTACATTCTCCATATTTGAAATATATATCAGTAGCTTGCAGCTATCAAATAAATGACTCCAGATTGCGCCTCCACGTTTGTCTAGAACAGGTGTTGCAAATAGAGCTGGAAAGTTTGCAGACAAGAAATTGAGCAAGTTTCTAAAAAACAATGAGCAGATATGAATATGACCTACACTTCTGTTAAATAAAACTTTTTTTCCCTCCAAGGTTAAATGATTAGCCAAGCACCATTCTCCTGTAGCCTATGTTTGTCATTTGCTGTGATGGCTAATCTTCCCTAACCATATTGTGGGTTTTTAACTACCTCTATTAGGTGGTCCGCAGCGGATGACCCAATATAAGAAAACCAAATAAGATGCATCGTCTTATTGATTCCGGGGCGGACAAATGAGTTTATAATATTTAGATAAAGAAATCTTTATTGTGTAGGATCTCCTGATGCAGTTCAAGCTTCCCCTCTAATCAGTTTAAATAGTTCATTTTTCATCCTTACCGGGCGAACGAGTGCAGCTGGATGGATTGCGTATGCAGTGATCTGTCACGACTCGTATGGATTAACAATTTGTGACGTCCGGTAGCCCTGTTGTTGATGCATTGAAAACACACACTCGCGCTATTTGCATCTCACCAGCCAACAATTAATGTTCTCCCTACCTACTGCGCATCCCAACATCATATTTTTTTATTTGGGGGGGAGGGGGGTGGGCACTTAAAAGGTAAACGATGGTTAATATGGGAAGAGCTGACGATGTCCCCCACTGTTCCTTTTCTTCACCCAGCATGGCTGGAGTAGTTATCTATCTCCTACAAGCCTTCAGGAAGGTCATTCAATGAGACTTCAACCAAACCACCAAGACTTAAATATAAAAATAATCAAAAGAAAATATGCCGTATGTAGAAAAAAAAAACATTAAAAAAAATAATTTTCCAATCCACTGACTCCTGAGAATGCCAAGTTTTCCATCCCCAACTTAGGCCATATGTTCAAGCTGGGGAGCTGCTTTGGAGTATATCATTAAGACAGCTAACATATGATGTATTTACAACCTAATTGATGTATCCAACAAATCAACTATGCAGAGAGCATTAAAATGCAGCCTCGTTTAGAGGCGGGAGATTTTAATGGCTAATTTGACCTTTGCTGGCTCTGTCTGAACCCGTGGGCCAGTAAGCAGCGAACTGGCTCAAATCGCTATATGAAAAGTGATGTGCATGGTTTTCTAAATGGGCTTTATTCACTAGTGTTCAGTCTCGGTGACGAGTGGGAGGTCTGGAGTAATTTTGACGGTGATTTACACTCTTCTATTTAACTTGAATATATATCTTGCTGCATATTAATGAAAACGTCTTTCTCGAACATGACCGAAATAATGGTGTTAGACTATAGCACTGACCTGCCAGCACTTGGATTAAAGCCAAAGAAGAGATCCTGGCACTGGTCGCATCTACGACCGGTCAGTGATGGGTGAGCACACACACACTGCCCTGAGTGGGCAGCACACACCTGCCCCACTGCTCCGACCGAGTGACATTCACACACTTCACACTCGCTCATACCCGCCTCGGACAGGAAGAAACCTGCAATGACAGGATGCGAAGAAACACAAACAGGCTCATTATGCAGTTTATTGTGTGCTCTCTGATTTACTTCCTCTTTTTTATCACTATGAAAATAAAAAAAAATCTGTCAACATTTCCTTGAGAAAGAGGTACACTTAAACACACTTTTAAAATGAGTATGAAAAGTGTAAATGAATTTAATGTTTTCAAACACATAATTGCATGTTATTTACAATGATATGAACATTTATTATAATTTAAATGTATTTTAAATGCAGAAAGTTGAACTTTAATTTTTTTTTTACCCCTTTAAGTAGGACTTAAAGTAGTTCACTTTTAAAAAAACTTTTGCTGATAATTTACTCACCCCCCATGTCATCTAAGATGTCCACGTCTTTCTTTCTTCAGTCGAAAAGAAATTAAGGTTTTTGATGAAAACATTCCAGGATTTTCTTCATATAATGGACTTCAATGGGAACCAAACGGTTCAAGGTCCAAATGAGAGTTTCAGGGCAGCTTCAAGGGGCTTTAAACGACATTAGACGATGAATAAGGGTCTTATCTAGTGAAACGATTATTCATTTAAAAAATAAATACATTTTTTTTACGTTTTATAAGCTCAAATGCTCGCCTTGCTCTGTTCTGTTCTGTGATGAGCGTTTGTGACTCTCCTATTCATCAAAATTAACAAATCTTTTTTCGAGTCATGATTTGAAGGGTCCTAGATAAGACCCTTATTCATCATCTGGTGTCGTTTAAAGCTGCACTGAAACTCTCGCTTGGACGTTGAACCGTTTGGTTCCCATTGAAGTCCATTATATGGAGAAAATCCTGGAATGTTTTCATCAAAAACCTTAATTTCTTTTCGACTGAAGAAAGAATGACGTGGACATCTTGGATGACATGGGGGTGAGTAAATTATCAGCAAAAGTTTTTTTTTTAAAGTGAACTACTGCTTTAAGTAGGACTTCTTTACATGTGCATCTTTAATATGTAATTTCAGAGAAAAAGTCAATGGGCTCCAATGTTGTTTTGAACACCAGTGACTTCCATTGTTACTTTGTTACACATTACTTTGTTAACAGTTTGAACATACAAAATACTTTTGCGTTCCATAGAAGAAAGTAATAAAGTTTTGAAATGATTAGGGAGAGTAAATGAAGATTATTAGGCAACAACCCTTTAATGGGATAAGTAGAGTACATCATTCTGACTAAAATCTCCTTTTGGCTTTCAAAGAAGAAAGAAAATCAAGCACATATTATTTTTTGTGGTCAAAAAAGAGTGAGCCAGTCTACTTTACTGTCTATATCTTCTTAAGAATAAAGTACGAGTTGAATCTCAAGGGCTCCGTCAGGCTCCTGCGCTCATCAATCAGACAGGGGGCGCTGAGTTTGAGATGTTTCAATCACAGGCTTCGTGAGGGGGAGCCTGGGGAGGGCCTGCAGAAACACAGTCATCAGTCCCCCCCACCCTCCACCAAATGGATCTCCCCCCCGCTCCCTGTGCTTTCAATTTACTCCTGCCAGCCCCACTCTCCGTACACATGCTTTATGTGCCGGCCTGGGCGGCCGAGGCTTTGCTGAGCAGCAGGTACGTCCGCATTATTTCATCATGTGTGGGGAGGTACGAGCTAGGGGAGGAATGACCGTACATCCTTGTCTGGTTAACGTGCGAGCTTAGCGCCCTCATATCATATGCATAGGCCCATTGGTGGATGTTGGTGAGCATAGTTTCCCTGCTGTAAAAAATAGCATAGCTAAACTGGATTAAGCTTACATCTAAAATGACCAGACAAAAGCAATATTTCTAAATACCAGCAAAAAAAAAAAAAAAAAAAAAAAAAAGTTTTGGCCATTTTCAGGTCGGTTATCCACCAATGGCTACCCTTGTTGAAAAGAAGAAGAGTGCCTAATTTTATAGAATGTGCACTTGTAGTGTACTTTTAAAATTGTTAAAATGTTATTGGTACTGTACTTGTAGATGTTAATAATGAAATAAAAATGACACTCATACACATAAGTGGCATTTTTATTTCATTATTAAGATGTGTAGATAACACAAGATTAAAATGTTTTTACGCTTCATTATATGGCATAAAATAATACCCCACTGTGGCTACTGTGGTTGTCGGGGACATTAAACATAATTTACTCACTCGTTTCGCTTTTATAGCCTTGTTGAGTTTATAATCACACACTTGCAAACTATTATAACTCAAACTTTCCAACTTGTAGATAAATGAAGATTAAAAGAGTTGTTAAGTCATGCCGTGGTATAATTAGTTTACAGCCCAACTATCTTTTTACAAGCTTTTTAAAATTCATAAATGTTGTATTAATTGTGATGATTATCTTGATGAACAAAATGTCTGAGTGTCATAAACATGTGTTTGGTCACAGAGCTTATTTTCTGCAATAATTCAAAAGCCAATATAAAAAAAAATCCAGGATATCCAGGGTAATGCAACTTCTGGGTTGGCCTACAAAAGTCTTCTTTAATTTGTTCTTTAATCTGGTCTGCGTTGTTTTATCATCGGGGTTTAAGGGTTGTTTAACAACCTTTTTATTGGATAATACAGCGTTAGCATACAGTATCAACTATCCAAATTACAAATAGGGACACATCTCTACAGTACTCTAAAGGAGGAGTAACTTCCTTGCAAAACTGTGCTTGGCGTATAAAAGTGCAAGTTGGTTTTACAGTAAACAGTGAGGGTTAATCTTAATTACGAATACAAAGGGAGCAGCTGTTACAGCTGGTCCTGCCACACTGACACTTGGACCCCTGGCAGTGCACTTCTAGCACTTACTATGCTGCAAAAAAAATAAGAGAAGTGCAAACATTTCCACCCCCTGAAGTGCACTTGAGTCATGAGGCCAGCGCTGGCCCAACAACCACTAAGGGGGTTGATTGAGGGTACATGAGGAATGGCCTGTAGCTATGCTAGTTGAACGCCATCGGCCAAAGTGACTGCCAAACACATTCAATTCCCAGGCACAATCTAGGGAAAAAGGAAAAACAGAACAATGCAACAGCTTGCAAAGCCAAGAACAAAATGCGAGGGACTCATTAGTTACGGAAAGGAAGAGAGTGCTTTGTAATTCAAAAGATGTTTACTCAGACACTTCAAATGTGACGCGCAATGCCTAGGAATCATGGTAAACAACGAAAGCTATGACTTCACTGTCATCGCCAACACAGTATAATGAGCTCACAAAACCTGATACACCTTGTAAATACACACATTCAAATTAGTCTGAAAGCACCAACCTGGTTTACAGGTTCCACAGTCTCGGCCGTGGCGTGTAGGCTGACACACGCATTGACCGCTAGCAGGATCGCACACTGTTGCAGGCACGGTACCCATGTGGTCACATTGACATGGTTGACATCCATGTGTGGCATTGGCAGAACTCAGGTTGTAGGTGTGAACGGAGCATCGGTTACACCGCAGCCCCTCTACGTTGTGTTTACACATGCATTGGCCCGTGGTCTTGTCGCACACATCTGAGCCATTCACCGTGCCTCTGAGGTCGCACTGGCAAGGCAGACAGCCCAAAGAATTGCTACGGTCCAGACTGTGGTATCTGTCCCGGCACACGTCACACTGTCGGCCCTCGGTGTGAGGTTTGCACTTACACTGTCCTGATACCGCATCACAGGATGTACCGAGAACGGATCCGTTCAGACTGCAGTTGCAGGCAAGGCAGACTCCACTGCCGTTCAGACCGTAGAAGTGAGAAATGCAGGTGTCACAGAGGAGGCCTTGCACACCATGTTTGCACTCGCACTGGCCGGTGAAGGGATTACAGAACTGGTGCAGAGAACCCCGTGCGTCGCAGCCACAGGGAACGCAGCCGCTGGGATCTGTGCCATTGAGGAATTTGAAGCCGTAGTTACATCGGTCACATGTTAGACCTGAGTGTAAAAAAAAAGAGACAACTATCAGTGCTATTCCCAACCAGGTCCCCAGGGGGTACTTAAACAGGTTTCAGGTTTTAAGTTAATAAATTTAACAAGGCAAAACCATAACCCTAACTTGTAAAAATGCTTTGTCAAACTGAAAGAACTTAAATTGTGAAATCTTTAAAAGAAAAGAGCTGTCAGATAACGGCTCAACGGACTATTTCAGGAAGCTTTTTTAGGGAAAAAAAACAACTATTTATATTAATTTTTAAATATTTATTATTACTGTTGTTTATTTAAAATTATATATATTTTATTTTTTTGGTATAGTAATTACTACCAGGATTCCATTTCATTTCATCCTTCATTGCATGTAATTGTGATGTTTTAGTTTTTTGTGATGTTTTAGTTTTTTGTTTTTTGTTTTTTGCTTAAATAATTTTTAGTTTAATTGCAAATTCCAAATAAAAAAATATTTATACAAAACTTCGTAATACATATAAAAATAAAACAAAATTGTGAATTTATATTTAAGTTTTTCTTTATTTTTTATCAACATTTTATCTCACATTTACTTTTTTTATTTTATTTTACTCTGAGGTTGAAACAGGCATCCATTACTTTCATTACATTATGTTACTTAAAGGACAACTCCGGCGCAAAATGAACCTTTGGTCTAATTACACATTGTTACGTAGTTGACCGTTATCTCAGTTTTGTTTTAATGATTGCCAAATGTAAATAGTTTTATCTCTAAAAACAGTTTAGCCTATAATGTTAGTATATAGAATAAAGTTCTCTCGTTTAAGATAAAGTATAATGCTAGTATATAGGGCATAGAGTAATGACAAATTAAAAATCGCTTGTTATTACCCCTAAAAAGGCTCAAAATAGCCCCACAGTAACACGACAGCATTATAAGGGTCCCTACATTCAAAACGAAGCATTGAGAACTTTTGTCAGTGTCCATACAGTTAATAAGCAGATATTTTATACACACAGTAAATTTCGCGAACACAGGAAGAAGCCATCTTGGAAAAATAGTCTCTACCAGTCGATCTACGAACGCCGATCCAAGTGCGCTGGTGAGATGTGAATAAGGTGATGATAAGGTGAGCGTGAACAGTAGGCTACGTGTACATATTGAAGATAAGTAAACGGTTTGTGTTTGTGTTTCTTCTGGAAACAACGGACCATATGAGATTCTGCACAGTTCAGCGCACTTGGATCGGCGCTCGTAGATCGACTGGTAGAGACTATTTTTCAAAGATGGCTTCTTCCTGTATTCCTGTATATGAAGTTGACTGTGTGTATAAAATATCTTCTTATTAAACTCTATGGACACTGACAAAGTTCTCAATGCTTCAGTTTGAATGTAGGGACCCTTTTTATGCTGTCGTGTTGGTGTGGGGCTATTTTGAGCCTTGTTAGTGGTAATAACAAGTGATTTTTATTTGTCATTACTCTATGCCCTATATACTAGCATTATACTAGTGTTATAGGCTAAACTGTTTTTAGAGATAAAACTATTTACATTCGGCAATCATGAAAACAAAACTCAGATAACGGTTGACTAGGTAGAAATGTGTAATTAAGTGAAAAATAAGTGAAATTCAATTTATGTGGATAAAACTAGTAACAAAATATATGTGCAAATGTGCTTTCGTTTGCAGATTGCAGAATTTCATTCATCTTTCGTTCAAACAAATGCTATTCAATTTCGCATTACCATTCACAAACCACCAACCTTGACATCTGAAATGATTTGGTTTTGGCCTTTACATCATAAACCACCCATAACACTCTCATAATGTATAACACTCTCATAATGTATCTCATAACACAATGTAGTATATAGTAAACAAATAAATAAATCAGTGAAATATTACACAAGGAATAAAAAACGAAATTGGTAATGTCATCATTAAGTGAGCCCCTTTCCCAATGATGAATTACTCACCTCAGGCATAACACTTAATTTCTCTAAAAGGAAAATAAATAAATTAAAAGACCCAAGAAGGGGACGGGGAAAAAAGTAAAAATAACTACGAGACTAAAAAGAATTACAGCTCATTTGGAGACCCTAAAAGGTGGTCTACCTGGAATCAAATCATATCAAGTTTTTTTTTAAATGTGTGCAGTGCTTATTTGAATATGCCATACATATTCCTGACAGGTAATCTATTCCTAATGTTGCTGAGCAGCGCCTACAGGGCAAACCGTTTACAGCCATAAGTACTGAGAACTCCACACGTCTCCACTGCTGTGTATTTCGCTACAGAGCTCCACTTTAATGAATTTAGATATTAATATATTGCTCCCTACCCACAGTTAAACCTCATTACAACATTATGTTAAATGCACAATGTGACACAGATGAATACTCCAATAATATCACGCCAAAGGTGCTGCAATTTGTCATTGTGCTCATGGCTTGTAGATGTTGGAAAAAAGCTATGGTAACCGCGCGCCGCCCAACTGTGAATATAAAAAGAAATGAACTACTAACTTTTAGAACAAAGCGCAGGCAAAATATGTACGTCTTAAAGCTTAAGATATTATTTTTTGGCTAAATTGAAGTGAATTTGGTCAACCAGTGAGATATGTGCATTTAGCTGCCCGTTGGTACACCCGTGGAGTGGGACGTGCACCAGCGCAGCCCACATTTTATCAGTAATGCTTTTCTGCATAATATTCTCATACATCAACATTTCAAAGCACATTGTGTACGCAGAGTTCTTTGGACGCTTGATAAATTTTGTCCTTATGAAGCTGCGGCTGGCCTCAAACGCGCTGGAGGTAATAAATTGCCTTAATCAAATCTAATTTCTGAAAAATACCTGTGGGAACTACAAACAAAGAAGCAGGTCTTGTAAGAAGCGTGAAAAATAAGGAAGACAGGGGCAGTTTATTATAATCAACTTGGCATTGAATTACAAAATTAAAATGAGGTGGCCCTTGATATCCTGGCTTAGCAATACACATGATCTTCTAAGTAACATTCTTTTGCATTTTTTAAGAAATCGGTTCAAAGGTACAAAGAAGAAGAAAAAAAATGGAACAGATTTATCGCAAAGGACCTGGAATGCCTGGAAATGCTGGAAGAAAAATCCTTTTGGCTGCTGCTCATAATAAATTTGTGAAAAAAAAGCAGGGCTTTGCCAGAAAAAAAGGAGCTTGATGGTAAACAATTTAATCATGCCATTTACATACGCAGCACAGTGGAGCGATCACTTTATGCTTCATATGTTTTCATTTCAGAAATTAAAAAGTGCAGATAAGTAGCAAATGAATAATTTCGAATTATATGTATATAAATATATTCGGGAAATGAACATGAAATAATAGTTCTGGGATTTGAATTAAAATTAGGTAACAATTATGATAAACTTAATATAAAATTTCCCTTTTACATTCATATACATTTTACGATCTTATTTTGACAGAAATGAAGATCATGACTTTTACGTGAACTACCTATTTATTTTGTTTATGTATTTACTTTTGGCTCTGCACATTTTACCAAGTTTCTGGGAATTAACAGAGACAGAGAGAAAGGCTGAGAGACTTGTTGGGGAGAGAGGAAGAGAAGGATGGGAGAAGAGAGCAAAAGAGCGAAGGAGGGCGCAATGCTGCTTGATACGTACCGATTACGTTTGCCTTGCACTGGCATTGACCTGAGTCCTGGTGACAGGCAATATCTGGCTGCACGGTCCCGGCGGTATTGCAGTTACAGGCGCGGCAGCCGTCAGCCAGCGCCGACTGCAGCTTGTAGAATCCGTGTTGGCACTGATTGCACTGTCTGCCAGACACATGTCGCTTGCACTTACACTGCCCCCCGATCTGTGGAGAAAGGAGAACGTCACGTGACCGCGCTCCAATTAGTCAAGTTGAGCAGGGCAGTAGGAGTGTGTGTGAGTCATGGATGGGCAGCTCTGCTCTGTCTCTACCCCCCACCCCGCCGATCCCCATTTGGGCTGCCGGGATGCTTTTTATCTCCATTACAGAGAACGGAGTGGTTTAGGATGGGGGAGAAGAGGTCACAACACCTGAGCTCACAAGCTGCCATTGTGCAGAGGGTCGTGTGGCTTAACAAAACGGATCCTTTCTTTGGGATGGATTGAAAGTACCAGCTGTTGTTTAAATGAGTGAGGGGGGAAATATTTGATACTACTGACATGAACAGCTACCGTGATGCTGGCGATGAAGTACTGCTGATACGAAAGTCAATAACAAACCAAGGCTTTGGAAAGATGACAAGTGGACTTTTGGAAATGTAGTTCAATCTACATTTTGCCAATGCTTATAATATAATGTGAAACAATTAATCTCATTGAAAAAAAAAAAAAATTGTGTTTACATAATATATGTGTGTGTACTGTGTATAATTATTTTGTATATATAAATACACACACATGCATGCATATATTTGAGAAATATTTGCATGTATATACTATATATATATTTATTTATTATATATAAAAATTCTTAAAGGAGTAGTTCACTTTTTTTTTTTTTTTAAATGCTGATAATTTACTCACCCCCATGTCATCCAAGATATCCATGTTATTCTTTCTTCAGTCAAAAAGAAATCAAAGTTTTTGATGAAAACATTCCAGGATTTTTCTCCATATAATGGACTTCAATGGGAACCAAATGGTTCAAGGTCCAAAAGACAGTTTCAGTGCAAACTGCAAACTGTTCAAAGGGCTTTAAACGATTTCAGACGATGAATAAGGGTCTTATCAAGCGGAACGATCGCTCATTTAAAAAAAAAATAACAACGTTTAAGTTTTATAAGCTCAAATGGTCGCCTTGCTCTGTTCTGCGTGTTCGTGACTCTCCTATTCCAACTAGTTCATCAAAATGAACGAATCTTTTTCTGAGTTAATTCGTTTGTTTCGCTCGTTGAATGAACCAAATGACATGAAAAAAGGTTAGTTAATTTTGATAAACTGTAGAGTCACAAACACGCATCACAGAACAGAGCAAGGCGACCATTTGAGTTTATAAAACTTAACATTTGTTCGTTTGTTTTTTAAAATGAGCGATCGTTTCGCTTGATAAGACCCTTATTCATCGTCTGAAATCGTTTAAAGTCCTTTGAACAGTTTGCAGTTTGGATCTTGAACCATTTGGTTCCCATTGAAGTCCATTATGTGGAGAAAAATCCACACATATATTATGTAAACACAAACTTTTATTTTGGATGAGATTAAGTGTTTCACAGCCCTAAATTTAATATTACAAAATATTATAAAGTACAATAACTAAAATAATATTCATTATTATTATCATCATCATCTGTATACATACTGCTTTATGACCTCATTCATTTATAGACTACTGGGATATATATAAATATATTTGATCTATTACACCACAGGTAGACATAATATGTACCAGAATAAACAAAAGTCATAAAAATACTCTCAAATCCTGAATAATTTATCAACAACGCAAACAGGATAAATCATAAGACTTGAGCTACAAACATTTCAACCATTTTGCCAAAAAAAACAATCCCTTCCCAGCACCTAAAAGAAACAGCCCAACTAACAGTGTAAAGTCATTAGCATATGTGAGGAAATAATCATTCTGATAATTTAAATAAGGTAACAATCTAACATGGGGCTGACCCAGCCATTGATTCTGAATTTGTCATCCAGTATATCTATCGACATGGATCTGTTCCTCCAAAATGCCTTTCATGATGCTAAGATAAAGGAAAAGGTGGGGGGAGAATTCTCCTGAGAGAGGCTCTCATGACGACACTTTTACATACTCCCAACTGATCAAAACACTGATAAATGCTGTTGTGAATACTAAAGTCCTCCGCCAATACATCAATGCAAACCTCTCGAGAAGGATTGGCCAATATCGTTATCTGAATCTACAATTCTCAATTCCGTCACAAAGCCGGGGATCAAAGCCTGAGATGTCTTCCTTTGAATATGCACAGAGATTGCCTTGCCGGTACTGTTGCACCTCAAAATTCTAGAATGCTATTCAACGTCATAAATATCAGATCAATGAGTAGGACCATATGGAATCATATGGAGTCAAAAATCTGCAAAAAATCTGTGGAAAGCACTCTCATTTGTTGTAAAAATTACGATTACATTAATCAAAATATCTAATAAATGAATATAAATATGCAAAAAGCGAGGGATAAACTTGGTAAATGATGGGGGATCAATATATGCTTTCTGTGCAGCAGGCCTTTTTATTAGAAGTGCGATAATTTTGGTAGATAAAGTATGAATAATGCGTTTGTGTGTCCATGTCTGCACTTACCGGCTCACATTCTAAACTGCCATTGGCGGTCCCGGCGCTGTGGCACTCACATGGTTTACACACGTCCTTGGCCCACAGGAGTGTACCCACCTCCCTGTAGAAAAGACTCTGACACCGCTCACAGTTCCTGCCTTTCAACCCAAAGAGAGTGAGTGTGTATGTGTGCTTGTAGAAGGAAATGGGTGGGGGGAGGGGAAACTGATGCCAACCTATTAAAATTCAATCATATCATAGGACTATGATTTCAAATTAAAAAACTGCAGTCTTGGGAGAGGTCCGGCGAGAGTGTGTAATTTTCTAAGGTGTCCGTTTTAATGTCCTCTTTCATCTCTACCTGCCACTGCGCCTGATGCCCAGCATATGAAACAATGAACCTGTTAGCATGGCCTGATTTACTTCATTAAATGTCCATCTGTTTTCGCTCTGATATATTATTTCGATTTTTCTGCTCTGCTTTTTGATGTTTTCATTACATCACTGCTATTTCTCCAGCTGTTGTAATGAAACATTTCTGGTTTTCATGCCATTTTTAAAAAAATGCTAAATTATTTAAAAAAAAAAACATATGAAAGAAGTAGGTCCAATATGGGTTTTTCCAATAATCGAATGGGATATCTTGTGTGGAAGCATGTTTCTGCCATTGAATAAAAAATAAAAAAGGTATTTGTAGCTTTTGTAACTTTTTTCTAAGTATTGTGTGATATAAACTTGCAATTCTGAGTAAAATGGTCAGTATTTCCCCCAAAATTTAAATAGTTTTATTCCAAACAAAACAAGAAACAAGCTTCCATAATCTAGAGAGCAAGATTACTTTAATGGTAATATAGAATTATCTTAGACATTTCTACACAATATTTAATAAAATTTGTATATATATAATGTAAAGCAGAAAATTCTAAAACTTTAAAAGTTTCGATTACATTTACAGATTTAAATGTGCTGTATGTAAATTTTTCACTCTACTAAAGCATAAAAATACCATAATATGTTTGCAAATATTGAGGATGCTAAGTTCACATACTCGTTTCTCTGAACACCGTCTCATACTACACTTCAACAGCCAGTTATTTTACTTTGAAATGTGCATTTCCAGGCTGGAATGTTTGTTTTTGTTTTGGTCTGCAATACTGCAATACTCGTTCCTGTTGCGTGTGCTTAAACTGGCAACCTGTGTGAGCACCGTTCAGTCCATTTTTTACAATCATTCTCTGAAAAAACATCATATGCTGTTACCTGTGGTGTTATGTGTACAGTTATCACACACCCCTCCACCTCCTCTGAAGTGCTCTCCAGGTTGAGGGTCCAGGCTGACGTTGTAGTGGCAGGAAGAGGAGTGGCCGTAGCACTGGCATGGGCGGCAGTTGTACGCCTGTACCTGATCTCCAGCTCTGAAGGGCTTGTCATTGAAGAGAGGAGAGCAGCGATCGCACTGTTGGAGAGAGTAAGAGATCAGAGCACATCTGCATACATCATCTACATATACATTTATCAGCAATATCCAGATGCGACCTCAAGGTAAAGTCCCCACAGTCAAAAATAGCAGTTTTTCAATATGTACAAGACAGAGTAAAATCAGCTCATTTATTATAAGTGACTTTCAACAACTGAACTATTTTATTAGGACACTCTCATCGACCAAACATCTCATAATCGAAAGAGAGCGACGGAGAGGCATGAGGGGAAAAATTAGAAAAAATATTTTATTGGCCAAGTATTTGATTTTTGTGAACAGTCATTACAAATTACGGAGAACACGGGAGGCATCAAATGAAATGATTAAAAATGTATTATGGAAGGCAAAGGCGTCCCCAGTGACTGCTCAAGCTGTGGCAGAGGCTCGCTGTGTCAGGCTGCTGTTTGGGCAGCCGTAGTGGGCCGTGAGCCCGGAGGGAATTGCAAATTCAGCAAGCTGGATGCTAGAAGAGCCAGACACAGACCACTCGCCATACAGCCTTCTATGCCAATCAGGGTCTGACAATTTTTTTTCCTCAGAATTACATGTTTATATCTTGCAATTCTGACTTAATAACACGCAAAAGAATATGATATAAAGTTCCACTTCTGAGAGAAAAAAAAATATTTTTTGGACATAATTTATGTGGTTGACCAAAGTTGATCACTATGGAAAATGCAATTAAGTAGACTAATCTAAATCCAGAATTTCATCCATAAAACCACAGAACAGAGATTGGCATACACAAGTATTGTGTGTTTTGTATTCGTCTCCAGTGAGCAAGGAGTCGGGCTCCAGTGGGAAAAGAGCCTTCATCCCATGTGAAAGGCCTCTGTGAATGCCATGGCTAATTTCACGCTCCCTCAGGAAAGGTCTGCAAGTGGCTGCACCAGTAGCGAACCTACAGTTAACCTTTAGCCTGTTAGAAAACACAAGGATTTAGCGATGCATTGCCAAAAGTGGCATTCTCCATTGTTTAAATGATATTCATAAAACTAAAGGGATCATACTGAGGCGAATATTGAAGCAGGTTAAAAAACTTTAAATCAGTCATTATAGTGGAAGAGACACAAACATTTCATTATGCTAACAAAGGATTATCTAGAAAGGTGATTTAAGCAATTTTGAGCGTGGCATGGTTGTTGGTGCCAGACAGTCTGAGTATTTCACAGTTTTCACACACAACCATTTCTAGGGTTTACAAAGAATGGTGTGAAAAGAGAAAAACATTCAGTATGCGACAGTCCTGTGGGTGAAAATGCCTTGTTGATGCTAGAGGAGAATGAGCCGACTGATTCAAGCTGATAGAAGAGCAACTTTGACTGAAATAACCACTTGTTACAACCGAGGTATGCAGCAAAGCATTTGTGAAGCCACAACACGCACAACCTTGAGGCGGATGGGTTACAACAGCAGAAGACCCCACCGGGTACCACTCATCTCCACTACAAATAGGAAAAAGAGGCTACAATTTGCAAGAGCTCACCAAAATTGGAGATGAAGACTGGAAAAATGTTGCCTGGTCTGTCGAGTCTCTGTTGAGACATTCAGAGTGGTAGAATCAGAATTTGGCGTAAACAGAATGAGAACATGGATCTATCATGCCTTGTTACCACTGTGCAGGCTGGTGGTGGTGGTTGAATGGTGTGGGGGATGTTTTCTTGCCACACTTTAGGCCCCTTAGTGCCAATTGGGCATCGTTTAAATGCCACGGCCAACCCGAGCATTGTTTCTAACCATGTCCATCCCATGTACCCATCCTCTGATGGCTACTTCCAGCAGGATAATGCACCATGTCACAAAGCTCGAATCTGTACTGTACTAAAATGGCCCCCAGAGTCACCAGATCTCAACCCAATAGAGCATCTTTGGGATGTGGTGGAACGGGAGCTTCATGTCCTGGATGTGCATCCCACAAATCTCCATTAACTGCAAGATGCTATCCTATCAATATAGGCCAACATTTCTAAAGAATCCTTTCAGCACCTTGTTGAATCAATGCCACGTAGAATTAAGGCAGTTCTGAAGGCGAAAGGGGGTCAAGCACAGAATTAGTATGGTGTTCCTAATAATCCTTTATGTGAGTGTATATGTGAACTCCAACACCGCTTTCCTAACTGAGTGACAATCATTTCAGTCAATGTACACTGCAGACAAGAAATGAGACCCCATCAGCACTTTCATTGGCTCTGAGTAGGATATTAAGAGGAAGCAAACATTGGTAGGGCCAGCCTAGATCTGTGTCTCAGAGCTAGTAAGTAAACACAGCAGATAGCTTCGGGGCAGGCGACAGTCCCACCTCGAAGCCAGGTGTTTGGGTCTAGGGGCGTTTAGGGCGGTGAGACAACTCATATTTACCATATTTACACACACACATACACATTTCAGCATATACGCGCTAGATGTGGCCCTTGTTTGTTTCAGTGAAAACAACAACAGTAGCAGCAGTAGAGAGAGTGTGCCCGTGTCTGGCCTTGAATAATGCATGACATCTGGTGAATAATTTAAATCACCAAACATCAGGTTTAAAAGTTTAATCCTGGGACTTGTTTCCAATGTTCAGAATTATTTGCAGCGATCTGGACAGCGCAGACTCTCAATAGGAAGAACGGTGAGAAGATTGCAGAGAGGAATGGAGAACTTGTAGAATATGGAAAAGACTACAGAGTTTTATTTTGTCAAAAGCAGTTCTACAAATAAAGGACATTTTAACCTTACTATATTTTCACATGCAGAATTGCTGAAACTATCAATCAAACTGTCTCCCCTAAATGGTCTTGTCTCTCATTTGTAGTTTCAGAACGTCTGATTCGTTCAAGTGAATCAGTTCATACTAAACCAGTGGATCTCAATCTTTTGACTTCAAGGGTCCCCCAATGTCCACAACGATATTTGCATATCTGTATACAATATTTTCTCTGCCATACGTAGGAATGTCTGATTCATTTTAGTGAATCCGTTTGCCTAAAAATGTCCTGTAGAAGTTTGATTCATTCTAGTGAATTAGTTTACCCTAAGAAATGGCCCCTTCTCTCAAATGCTTCATTATAGTGAAACAGTTTGGACTTGATAAACCTCTCTCTCATATTTTAAACTAGAAAATCCAATCCATTGCATATTGTAGCACTGAACAGTTTATTCGAATGGTTCATGGAATTAAAAAAAAATTAAGTCCTTTATATTAGGTATTTTAGGTCTCAACTACAGCTTGACTGTAGTTCAAATACTTGAAATTTTGATAATCTTGGCAAACTACAGTTTTAAAGTAGCTTCTCGACCCTGGTGAGCCATGGCATTCCTGAAAGTGTGAGTACTGGCGCCGTGTCATCAGAGCTTTCCCTGAGATATAATTACCTTTGCTGGACTCATCATCAAGACACCCAGGGGCTGATGGGACAGGACGATTAGAGCATTGCTGCCCACAAAACCACTTCCTTCTCTCCTTCCCCTTTTCTTTTTTACCCTTCTTCTAGCTCTTTTCATCAGGAAACTGGAGATGTGCGGGAATGATCTCTCTGTCTCTTGTTTTCCTCGCGCTAGCTCTATTTCTCTTTCTCCATTTCTTTCTCTCTCTTTCTTTCTTTCTTTCTCTCTCTCTCTCGTCACTCTGTTGAGGCCTATTTTTGAGTGCGCTGTTCATTAAAGAGGACTCTTGCACGTCATTAAAGGGAAGTGGTTAATTAAAAGGGGGCCTTCCCTGCGGGACTCACATTAGCTCCATGTGTGTGGCTCTCTGGGAGGCAGGCGCAACGGTATGGACTCACAGTAGTGTCACAGCTGTCTGCATGGCCATGGCACTCACACCTAAGGGGACAAAGACACAATTAGAACCCACATCCTTCTGGAGAATCTTTGTTTATGTTTTTCTCATACATCTAATGGAACTGGTTAATCAAGGTATATCAAAAATGTGTGTTTTGCTTGAATGCCTTAATGGGAGCAGGTATAGGGTGAAATCAAGGAAACGGGATATATTGATGCAGATTATGCATGTATGATTTAAAAATAAGTGAAACAAGACATGATTGTATAGTGTGGTAATTGATTGGCTGAGAAAAAAAGAGGTCTTGATGATGTCAGCAGAAAGGAACGTTGTTTTAGGCAGGGCAAAACCTTAAGACAGGAGCTGAAGGGATCATGTATTTTGATGAAAGATTGACATGATTATGTTTTTTTTTTCTTTTATGAAATAACATGTAATCAGGAATCTGTCATAATAAGACTAAGGAAATGTATTCAAAATAAAATGCTAAAAAAAATAAAGTAAAATTTGCTGTATTACGTCAAATCATTTGAATCAGTGTTCACTTTAAATACATATTTTTTAAATAATCCAAATTCATGATTTTCAGTTCAACTTCAATTTTTTCAGGACACTTGGAAATATGTAGCAAGTTCCAACAAATCAACAGGCTCAGCAACATCAACGGTTCCTGACAAAATCTTTCACTTCGTTTTTCACATTCTCTAGATCTCTCCATCAATCTTCCATTCCATCATTCTCTCTGTGCATGGCTAATAGGACTTTCGCATTCAACATTTATAAATGCCAAAGGAAATATCAACGGTGTGTCGTAATGTACAACAGCAGACATGACAGGTCTCCATCAGACGGAACACGCACCTGCAGGTCACCGCTTTAATTATTCATTCTCAACGGCCCTTATTCAGTATTATCATCCACACATCTTTACACGGCTCCCTCTAAAAGCAGCACCCTCCACCTCCGTTACTCAAACAAACAACTTAACAAGAAAACAAGAGAGGAGGAGAGTGGAAAAGAAAGAGGGCTGTCGTTATTGCTGGAGGTTATTACGGTATGAGCGTAAAGCAAACACTAATGCTCCCAGACACAGCTTGACACCCTGTCAGAATACCTCAAAGGCGGAATTTACGCACATTTTAGTCCCCAAACACACATACATCCTCTTCTCAGCCTCTCACAGGTTTGAACTGTCAGTCTCCCTAAGGGGGTGAATCCACTACTGTTTACTCTCTGCCTTTGTTTCTCCAGCGAAGCTGTTGCGATGCCTCAGAGAGCAAAAGAAGAGAGCCATACAGGGGGAAAAAAAAAAGAGAGAAAAGGCGGGGAGGATGGGGGACACCTCTGAATGTCAGAGGATGATGAGATTTCACAGTCTCTAAATCTCGATTTCGTCTGTGCCAGTTTAACTAGCTCTTAATTAAAGCTGCCTTCTCTCGCACACTCAGACTTACTCGCACAGCGAGAACGAGCCAGGTTACAGCTGCCTGCATAATGACATAATTACCATAGTCGTAAGAACAGTGGCTGTTTAATGTCTGAAGGTATACATGGATGTAACACCATGTATCTGCTTCTGAAGAGACAAAAGAACAGATTCAACATCCTTGAGAGACGCAGAAAAACATTTCAGACTGATTAGCTGCTTCCCTGAAGCATCAGAGAAGTTCTGAAATTTTCCTGCCAGTGATTTCCAAATGTGGCATCCCCACTGTAATTACAAGACCATTAACAGGAGGACAAAATCTGTGTTAAACAATGGCATTACTCTGCGACTAATAACAGACATGTCATAGATCCCCCAGTTGTGTCAAAGTAGCAAACAGATTTTTTCTGCCATCTCCACTTGGTCTTGAACCTAAAAAGTCTTTCACTTTATCAAAGTCTGAATTATCCTGCCAGACCCGCCCACTGATTTTCTCATCAAACATGGAAATCCAATCAAATTACAACAAAATCCACAAATGTATGTCAAATTTTGTTACTGGAAGCGTTAATCATGTGGCGAAAGGGGGAGATTGTGTCAGGTGATGCTTGATTGGGGTTGACAGGTGTCAGAATGCTGCTGGTCTCAAACCTGCCGCTGATGGTGATCTCGTCCACGGCATAGTAGCGATGGCGGAAAGGAACTGTTGCCTCTTGAGTGTGGTACTGGCCGTGGAGAAGGATTCTCACATGTGTGGCTCTAACAAACTCTTGTAGGGCGGCACTGTTGTAGAAGTCGTTGTAGCCCGGTCGCAGGTTTGGCTCGGGTGTTAGCATGCTGAAGGTGATATTTCCGCGGGAGTATGGTACATCGCTGAAACAAAAGACAAACAAAAAACTCAAGTTAGTTTGCAATTCATCAGAACAATCATAATCTGCCATCCGCCGAATCCAGCATTTTGTCTGACAAAGCAGCCAGGAGAGTTAATAGATTAACATCGGTGGATTTGAACTTGAAAAACGGTGTGTAGACGTTTTTCCGCAGTTGAAACAACATTCCTTCTGATGTTCATTCATCTTTATTTGATGCTATAAATTAACTTTAGCTTTAACTGAGGCTCTACAGCGATCTGTCCAGACACATTCAGAGCCACAAAACAGTATTTATTGTATAAACGTCTTTAAAAACGTACAAATTTGAAAGTTGAGAATTTGTTTCATATTAAAAGTAACCTGCTCTGTCCTGTCTGTCAGCGCGTTGTCGGTGTCCTCTTTGCTCCGCGATGTATTTTTCACTTTGTGAGAACATGGTGTGGCGTGGGCATGGCTTGTCGGACATAGCAACAGCAATTATAGAGGGCGGGTCTTTGCGAATGATCAATTGTTAAAAGAGTATACAGGCTCTCTTTAAAACAGTGGTGTCAATCAGAGGGTCAGGACCCACTAAGGCAACTCAGCATGCTTCCAATGAGGCTGCAAAGTGGCGCAAAATGTGTTAAAATGAGACAAAACAAGCTTTAAAATAACCTAAAACAGCTAAAAATGACGACATATTGTTAATTTTAATTTGTGTCCCCGGTCTTAAAAAAACCTAGATCCTTTATTTGATGGAACTTTTAAAGTGTGATTTCAAGACCTGGAAAAGTCATAGAAATGTCTATAATGAATATGAATTTTAAAGTTATGTCAAACTCTAATATATTTTCTTTCAAAAAAAAATTATAAAAAAATGGAAATGCATCATACATTGGTCATTGAAGGTATGCAACAATTTTTAGCATTTTTGGAGCTTTTAACTGACTTTCGTCATAAGCAAAAGAGTGGTCAGCGTCATTCTTCAGCATTTTACCTTGGTAGAAAGTAAGTCTTGTGTAAATGATGACAATTTTCATTCTTGGGTGAACTAAACCATTTACATTATTACAAACAGAAAATGTAACCTATATTATCCTACTGACTTATAAAAGAAAGAAAAAAAATCCTGCGTCTTAATCTTTGAATGTGTGAGTGATTGAAAGAGACAGAGAAATTCAAGTTTTGACATAGCAGTTTAACACATTGTCAGGTTGACAATGAAACGAGTCACGAGCTACTGAAATGTTAAAACAAAGAAATTGAAAAAGCAAAGGTCTTTCCTTTGCATCTCAGAACTACTAAGAGGAAATTTCACTAATACGGGTTAAAAATATAGTTTGGGGTTTGAAAGGGTGATTTCTTAAAGGGCAGGAATAAATAGGGTAAATAAGAGTTCTCAAAGTCTTTCCAGGTGCAGGACAGGTATAGCCCCTGCTGCATTATTCACTCTCAAGACAGATCCACAGAGCGCTTCTGCACGTTCCAGCCCTAATGCTGGTAGACTTATCCAGGACAAACCTGTGTGAGGAAAAGTATTGTCACAATCTCTCTCTTTTCATCTACCTTTGCTCTCTGTGTCTCTCTCTCCCCACATACTCTGATGTGACATGAAGTGCAGACCCTTAAGTCATTGGGTCTAAGATATTGTTTGTAAATAATGTAAATATTCGGACAAGTAAAGTGGTGAAACATCTGGTCAGTAGAACCAAACTTAGCAGGATACATAGCCTACATTATAACATATTCATCATGAGCTAACTTAAAATGTAGTGTGATGTTATGTAGATCAGTGATTCTCAACCCTTTTTAAACACCTTCCATTGTCCTTCCCATATAGTTGTTTTCAAACTTTTTATTTAAATTAACAGAAAGTACTGAAGTAATTAACCATGATTCATAAAGTGATTCAAGAGAAGAAAATAATCTGCCAGTTATTGAGTGGAGAAGATGATTTTTTGTGTTTTCTTTTTAATGCTTTAAAAGCATTTAGAGTTATTATTTTATTAATAATAATTGTTTAAGTCATAAAGTAATTCTGCGGTACACTTAGACGTTTAGGACCAAGTGGGCCCCGGACCCCTGGTTGAGAACCACTGATGGTATGTGCTTCAATATTACTTTTCAGATATCAAATGACTGTAGGAAGAATTAAGAAGATTTCTCAAAGCACCACATACAGTATGAGGAGAAGGCGACGAACTGCCAGTGTTGAGGGTCATAACGCATTACTACAAACAAAAGTAGCTACTTAATCACATCATTTAAATATGACTTTCACTAATGATTTTGTGAGGGTCAATTATGCATGTTTCTGTTTATGTACCATCAAAAAGTCAGTTTATCATCATAAATAGTTACTATAACCCTCTCAGCCTGAGCCTATTAAAATAACTGTCCTCATTTTCTCTGTATGCATGTGAAACCAGGTGCTTGTGTGGTCCATAACAGCTAAGTCTCTCTGCTGTCTTGATTGCAGCCAAGGACAGCAGAGATCAGATGTGTGCAGCCTGGACCGCAGCCAAGAGCAGCATTTTCCTCCCTATTCTCCTCCTAGATCCTCCGAAAGCTCCTGGACTCCCACTAAATGACAATCCACTGCTTTTATCAAAGTGGGAACTTGTCTCAACCCACTTTGATAAAGCTTACCTTGCAGGAATGATTTGTTCAAGGACTGTTATCAGATTCAGAAGCACGTGTGGATGGACTAACAGACATATAGAGTGCGTGTGTGTGTGTATACAGTACCTGGGCAACTGTAGACAGTTTACAGAATCAGGACGATCCAAAGGCCCATTATCCTCCATCCCAAAGTAGCTGCAGTTCTTGGCCAGGAACTGCCAGTCCTTCCATTCTGAGTTCCTGATAGTCTTCCTTTGAATGCGGACTGCTTCGGGCTGAGCGTTGAGGAATTGGAGAATCACGTAGAAAACCTGTAAAGGAAGCATGCAAAATTGACAGAGGGTGAAATATGCATGAAATACTAAACAGCAATGGATTATCTATTATCTGCACAGCAACAGTCAATGCTCCGCTGCCTCCTAAAGCACGCCGGCGCTTTGAAGAACAGCTTGAAGCACCGCTTTACTCTTCCCTCTCTCCCTCTGTGGCTTCATTTTGAGGAGTTTGTCGAGAAACTGGTTGCAGCTTTGACTAAGTGGACACTTCAAAGTCTGTGTGGTGGTGTGTTTTATCTGGTATTGAGAGGAGAGACTGAGGCAGAGCTGCATAAATCCTCTACTTCTTTACAGCTGGACTCTCTGCTCGGCTTGGCTTAGCCACATGGATGACTGAGCGACTCACTCAGACACACACAAAGGACTTTAGGTCGGCTTTAGTGTATTCAAATGGAAAAGACGCTATACCCAGTGTCTGGATTTGAAAAAGCAGCGACACAAATAGACAGTGGCAGATTGACACTTACTTTAAATCAGTTGCCCAGGGCCCACTTGGGGGCCTCTGCAAACCTCCAGGGGCATCCCATTAAGTCTTAAAATGATTTAAATGTTGTTAGATTAATTACAATACAAAAAAAAAAAAAAAAAAAAACCTGCTAACTTTAAACTGATATATATTTGAGTTTATTTATTTGTATTACATGAGTACTTCAGGTACATATCAGCTTAGAAATGAGTGTTTTCGAATATTGTCTTGGACAAATTGAGTCAAAAAGGTTGAGAACCACTGCTTCAAATCATATGGTTTATTGATTCTCTGTAAAGTAAACTAATATCGAGTTATCTTAATGAATATTCTTCTAAATCCACAGCATGAGCGAAGTAGGGATTTTTCAGGCCATTTTTGATGGTCCTGGAACAACATTCCCAACACGCCACTTATCGGTGGCTATGTACCTGGTACTGTCCGTTCTCCAGATCTATAGTGATGGTTATTCCTTTGTCCAGCAGCTCTAACGTGGGAAAGATGGAGGAGATCCAGGTGGTTCCGATGTCATTGTCATTGATGTAATGCAGTGGGTGGGCGTCCTGGTTCAGACGGAGCACTTTGTTATGGGTGGTATCATTGGCTGCATTGGGGATGCAGTACCTCTCCACTAAGGGGTGCACTCTGGGGTGGCTGGCGAGGCAGCGGCATGTGGACTGGGTGTGTAGTTGAGGGAATTGCCCAGTGTACACCTCTTCAATCTCTCTGAAATCCAGAAACGCATGATTTAAAATTGTTCATATCCGTGTTTCTAAACTGCTTTTGCTTCAGCGTCTGATGTTAATGTCCTGTGACCTTATGCTTACCTGTTGGTTAATGTCTTTGGATAAAATCTAAAATCCTGCATCCTTCCAATGAATTGATTTGACCCTGGGGAGAAAAAGAAAAGAAAAGTCAATGGCCGCTATTGAAGACGGTCTGCAGGATCCATAGCAACTAGTGGATTACCTTATCTGTGTCTTTATTTGAGTTAAAGAGACACTTGCTGCATGGTGGGATCTATTACGCTTATTTACAGTTCTCTGTGAGCATTAATCCCACCAGTATGATGGGCGGCATAGATCCAAGCCTAAACGTGTGGGTCCATCTACATCACCAGATAAGATGTAATTCCTTCTGTTCTAATAACTGGCTCTGTTTGAGATGGTATATGGATATTTACCCTGAAATCTTTTCATCTTTGTTTGCTGAATCTGTGTTTTATATGAGATATTGTTGCTGTATTTATACATCACATTTTATTCATAAAAATATGAATTAAAAAGGTTTGTATACATGTATGAAAATGCAATGACAAGACATGTCAAGCCAAAGAAAATTTTAACATTTATATATAAATATAAAAGCTTTTAATACAGACATCGATGACTTAATAAACCAGTCTGTACACAAGAAGAGAGATTATTTAGTATTAAACTACATGATCGAATAGGCAAAAATTCGAAAAGACAAGAAATTAAAAACGTTGGGGTCTGCGATAAAACATTTTACAGACAGTATGTGAAACATACGAGGAAAAAAACTGTATTGGAGCTCAAAAAAATGTCTTATAAGATGAAAATAGTTTTTTTTTTTATATATATATATTTTTGTGGAAATCGTGACAGACAATAGAATAATTATTCACTTATTTGAAATATAGTTTTTTTGTAACAATTTCATGTGTTTTCTGTCACTTTAGTTTAATATAATGAATCCTTGCTAAATAAAAATATTGATGTCTTAAAAAAAAAAAATTCTTACAGACCCCAAACTTTTTAAAGGTAGTGTAAGCTTGTTTCATTAAACAGCGTGAAATGTGCATATCCTAAATACGATCATAAAAATTCAAATTCGGAAACAGAGAATAAAAGATTCATTACTAAATTTGTATTTGTATGCTCTAGCCAAAAGTTTCAAATGGCATCATGTTTGTCTGAACCCAGCATTGGACTTTAAATCTTATAAGAAATCCTTCCATTTTTGTCCACATGAGTTCTACATGAATCAAACAAGCATTTCAGACCCCATGGGCTCGGGATGTAGAGTTTATAATGTGTGCAAAATGGATTACACAGACTGCAACTTTCATGTGAAGCTGTTCTGCGTGTGCATGTTTGACAGTAAATGAGGCATGCTCTCTTTGAAGACTACAGTATATGCAGTGGGTTGATTCCTTGTTCTCCAATTTTGTATGCCCTCTATGAGATTTGGCCAAAATTATTGTCATTTTTGCACTAACAAATATGGCAATGTTGAGCTTAGATTAGAATGACAGCAGAGTGAACTTAAAGAAACTTTAGCAAGTCTATACTATCTGTGGATGTGTATTCAAAATGTGTGTGTGTGTGTGCATTTCATTCCCTGGGGGTATTACAGAAATCCCATCTCATCTCATTTATGAGGAGATTATTTGTTGCCATATGGTCACCCCTGACCTATATAAACTCCAACTATGATTAGTTGCAGGCTTATGAATATTTCTATAATAGAAAAATGTAACATGTCTGCAAATTAGTGTGTCCTTTTCTGCACTCAAATCGAGTGATAGGAAACTGTGTGATTCTGTGGAGAAATACCGTTGGACAAGGATAGTTACAGCTTTAAAAAAAAAAAAGCTAATGCAAATCAAATATATAAATGTCCATATTAAAAACTGAAAGATCAATGTAGAAGAACAGAAATCATTACCGTTAGAACTTCTACCGATCCACAGAGCACTCTCTGAGATGATGTCATCAACAGGTCCTGCTAGGGTTTGTGTGTCCAAAGCTGTGCCATCCTCCTCTAGACCATTCAGGAACAAGCTCACACTTGTGGCATGCATCTATGGATTCATCAGGAAAAAGAAGAATGAGAGACATGTCATTCAATACTGAAATATTTTGCTAGAAATAGTATTTCCAAATGTAGTATATTTATATGTTTCTATGGCTGATGATTGTGGATACTCTTCTCAGAAAACGGCTTTTCATCATATTCATATTTGCATGTTCTTTCGCAGTCTCTTTTTATTAAAAAAAGGTGCATGGAAATAAGTCAACTAAAAAAATCCATAAGGATGAAGGCAGCGTTAGACTGGAGGATGCTTAAGCTGCACTCTTTCATGGCCACTGATTGAAAACTGTAGAGAGGCTATTCTTGAAATCTCCAACCGGCCAATGACTTGCTGCTGAGATCTGAAGCAACGTCATAGTGATGTAAATTAATCTTGAAGTGCTTCATCCCATTTACTAGCCCTGTAGACTCTTGAAAGAGCTCTGGTACCCCCATTGTTACTTCCCCCCCCCCCCCCCCTTCCATTCTAGTAACTGTTGCTTTGAGACAATAATGAGGGTATTTTTTCAACTGTATCATCAAAGTGTTTATGACAAAATATTTAAGCAATATCAGACATATACGATGGCTGTCATTCAGCCCAAAAAACACAATTGTAATACTGATTTTATGCAACTGTTCAATAAACAAATAAATAAAAAATCTTTCAGATGAAAGTGACAAGTTAGTTACTTTTTAGCCAACGAATTTAATTCCAAATAACACCGACAATCAAGATTAATGTCATCAAGCAACACACAGACTGAAGGCAGCAATACAACATTCAGCTATGATCCAAGGAGGCCTAAAATGCCTGGAGACAACAATTCATTAGCATTCCTATTCATGACCTCATGGCGATGCTGATTGGCTGATGGCACCACAACAATGTGCACAGACACAAAGCCTTTTGCTAGTGATATCCTTAAAGGTGCAATATCACTTGCACAGTGTAATATATTTCCTGCAGTTGTGTACTTATAATATCCCAAAAGTCTCCAAAGATTTTTTTTTTATTTCAGAGAAATTCCAATTTTAAATAAGTGGCCGTCCCAAAAAAAATAGTTGCCTGTCAATGACGCAATATCCGCGCTATCCTCGGTATCCGTTCATACTGCCATAGCCATGATGTGAACATGGTGACAGACATGGACAACTGCGTAGTGCATCACGTTTAGCGGCACGCAGTTCTTGTTTCTTTCAAACAAAGACCATGTCAAACAGACTTTGGGACAAACAAGGAGAACTAAAATGAGGATCAATATCAGCGTGGTGTTTTTGAGATGCCGAGAGCTCCACGTCCACGACTAGTGGAGGGTCGAGTCATGACTAGTCACGACTTGACAGCTTTATTAGACAGGAGAGCAAATGTACATAAAACAAATCAATGTTGTATAATAACGTTAGCTCAACATGTTGAAATGTTAGAATATGGTCAGTCTGTTATTCTAATGTTGATCTAACTTACTGCTAGTTTCGTATATAAAAATGAACTAACACGTGGTATAACATTATAACTCTCAACACACATTTAAATGCCGTTTAGTGTGATAGTGTAACGTTAGACCAAGTGAAGCAGCGCTGTGTTAACTAACCTCAGAAGTTTAATTTGTCTAATAAACTGACCTGATCTTATACAATAATAGCTCATTTTTGAAGCTCGGCATTCGGACCGTAACTAGTGCGAGTGCACGTTTGGACATAAATCGTGAGCTTTGATCTACTCGCTCAGTGTGACTGTGTGAGTAGGTAACCTTGGCTGAAATCGCACAGTGTATGCCTGGCTTAAATGGTAGAGGTTGTCTGGGACATTAAACGCAATCACGCAAAACAGGAAAACTCACGTACTCACTAATACTTCGTTCTTTTCTTTGGGCTCTAGCAAATTATTTTAACTAAAACTTTCCAAATTGTAGATTTGAAAGAAAAATTCAAAGAAAGAAGCTTAGTGGTGCCAACGTTGAAGTCGTGCATCCATGGTGTAATGTATCTAGCCTAACTGTAGCTTTTTACTTCTGGAAATTGTATTTAGGCTTCAAAATTCATAAAAGTTGTGCTATTTTGATTATCTTGATCAACAAAACATGTAAATGTCATTATATTTAGTCAGTCACAGAGCTAATTTTCTGCAATAATCCAAAAGCCAATGAAAAATATCCTATTGGCTTATTGTTGAGGGAATCAAGGTAATGCTTCATGTAACAGTGCGTGGATTTTTATCCCAATGCATCTTTGAAATGTCTTGGAAAAAAATTGTAAAAACCATGATGTATGAAAAAGTCACATATACTGCTCTTCTGAGTTGTTGTTGTTGTTTTTTTTGCCCATTTTTATGAGCTGTATCATTATGTAACTATTTACCTCAGCATGTTTCTTTTAAAGGTGGAGAACAAAAGTCATTTCTGTTTTGAACTACTTGTGTCCCAAGTCAATCACTTGGTTAGCTCATGTTGTGTTTGAATGCATGTGCAAAGTGTGTGTTTGTAGTGTGGGTTTGGTCACTGGTCTGACCTGTCTGGAACGCTGCCTTATGAGCTAAACTGGTGTGGAGGTGGTTTCAGCTCTACAGCAGATTAATAACTGGACGTTCTTTGGAGCTCTTAGTAACGTACTAATCAGCAGGTGCTGACATCTTAAAAGCTCCTCTCCGCTTTCAAATTGAAAAAGGGATATTTAATCTGCAGAGGGATTTAACAGAATGTGCAACAAATTTATACCAGTATTTATATAACAATGGCTATTTAGCAAAGGTCCAACTAGCAGCAGACAGAAACTACTGCTGAAACGAACAATCATTTATTCCTAAATTATGGTGGTTTTACATACAGTAGGCACAAAAAAACAACAACAATATATTGGAAATGGTGTGGGAAATGGATTTCCCTCTGTGGGAAACGACAATGCTAAGATACAACAACACCCTAAAAAAACAGAGCCAAATGTGTAACTTTATCACTAGCTGACATTAAGAAACAGTAATTCTGCACAACAAGGTCTTTAAAAGGATCAAATAATGGAAAAGGCAAGCTAACCATTCTTCATCATTTGAAAAGTAAGATTGAAACTTGCAAAAACTAATTGTTGAATGGGTTCAACACTTTAGACAATTAAGTGAAGTCATGAGAAGGAAACAGATTATTACACTTTATATGTTAGACTCAATAGCAAACTTACAGCTCATACGATTTGCCTCCAGTGATTTAAATGAAAGCAAAAAATATCGTGAAGAAAGATGGAAAAACCTGGGAGGGAAAATAACAATAAAATATAGCCTCTTTAAACTGGAGCAGACCGTCTGACATGAGATTTATGAAATACTTAAAACCCTTTTCATGTGTTAAAGAAATACAATTTAGCCAACAGGGAAAACAACAGGGCACAATCTTTCTAAAATCTAACTGGGGGCTTTTTATATCAGTGATTTCATAATTCACACCAAAAACAATGTTGTGATCTTTGGGCTTGAAACATAAAGCAGGGCTAGATACAAGCTTAACCTGAAGCCAAGTCGTCTGCAGCAGCATGAGTGACAAACCATTCCATGATAAAGCCCTTTCCATTTCGGCACTGGAGGAGCTGTCAGGGCCTCTAGAAATATTCCACTCTGGATGAGGGTATCAGCGCGAGCAATCCTCCTCTTTTAACGCTGATACCTGCCGGAGCCCTGCCCTTCTATCTGAATGAACGCTCTCTCCCGCCACCTCATACACACTCACTCACACATACATAACCGCAAACATGTAAGATGTTTTATTTATGGCTTATAGCAAGGCCTCCCTGTGATTCTTATCATTTAAATGAAGCAAAAAGGTTTTCATATTTGTAATTTGTTACATTATCACATGTTTCACAATGCACCGAGGGGCCAGTGTAGTGATGTGAAATATAACAAGCAGAGACAGGAAGTTTGCAGCATTGCTATTGACGCCAGGGCTCCTCTTCAATGTCCGCCATTACAGCGCATAGAAAACTGATGAAAAGCCAATTTCAGCTTTATCACATTAACGCAGCCATGAGAGAGAAACATTTGTTCTACTCAAGTACACTAAAGATACAATTACCAATCTCACATATACATGTTTTATATCAGCCTTCTTTCTCCTGCTGTGAGGATGGCAACAATATATTAAGACTAGCATGACAGTTTATTTAAGAAAAGAAAATTGTCTCTGTGGTGCTGGAGAAGTCAGAAATATATAAGGCAATGTGTCAGGGCTTTTAATAAAGGTAATAACTCTTGAGAGGCTATGCTTTACACAGAAAGCATATCATGAGATTTTCTTTGACACAGTTTACTGTGTCTGAATGGAACAGGAATTATTTCTATTATTAGTATAGTTTCTAGAGTTTTAGTTATGTGTCAGTTAAAACGAAAAGGAAAAAGAAAAATTATGCTGAGGACCCAGGCAGAAAATAGCAGCAGATAAGTGTTTATTTATTTATTGTTCCTTTCATATTTTTGTTTGTTCCATATTGACACTGTAATGATTAGGCTAGTAGCAAAAAAATATTGTTGGTTTAACTTAAAAAAAAAAAGTAAGTAACCTGGTTGCCCTAAAAATTTAAGTTCTGGAAAAATTAAGTTAATACAATGAAGGAGATTGATTTAATCATCAGAAACTCAAAATATTATGTTATCTGAACTATATAAATTATTTAAGTAGATTTGACAAAAGAAAGAATGTTGTGATTACCGTGACAGAACAGACAAGAGAGTGCAATGGATACGACTGCAACTTTGACATTTTAAACTGAAATTAGTAAATATTCATAAACCCCACTGTCTGTAAACACATGGCATAATTGTTTTACTGGAAGCTGTTTGTTTTTACAGCATCATTTATGGTCTTCCTGCTGGGAAAATTACTGATGCAGGAATACCTACAGTAGATTTGTGGTGAGTTACATTCTTTTTATATCAAGATAATGATTTCAAGTAGACTGTTTCTTGAAAACATGACATTTACAAGCAAGTTACAAGTGCAAATGTTCCTAATTGATCCGGTTGTCATTAAGGATATTAATCAAACATGCTCTCTCACCAGTGAGCGAGGAGGGTGAATTCAATGTAGCTTCAATGCAACAATGGAAAGACCAATATCTGCTGTAAAAGTGATTTTCCGAAAGAGATTTTTCCTGTGATCTCCCTTTTCTCTTGTGTCTGCCTCTAAAAGTAATAGGAACATTATGCAAATCGATGGCTATAGGCCTACTGCTAATACACAAAATAGTTGCACAAAATGCTCTCTGAGAAGCCATAACAAAAGGTAAGGTTTAAGACAATCCACCAGCAGACCAATAAATATACATTTATGCCAGTGTCTTTGCTTTTTTATATATATTGGTGTTTGCTAAGGAAAGCATCATCATTACTATATTGCTTAATCTGAACCAACTCCTGGTTTGTGTTGAAATGTAATATGTAGGAAATGTGTCATATATATAATACATAGCCCTTCAAAATCATGGGATGTTAAAGCAGTTAAAATGTTGATATAACCTTTATGGAATTGAAAATCGGACCAAGTGAGTGAGCGCATACATCATTCACTTGCAAGATTACCAGTCCTGAACAACCATCAAAGTAAAATAACCAAGCCCACATTTCATGCAGCCTCTCATTATTTATTACCTCCAAAGATGAAACATATAATTGAGCTAAATGTCGTGCATATGGGATGTTTTCTGTTTGATGAATTGCCGTTTATTTAGAAATGCCGGAAATGTTTAACATGCCGGCGCATTTTAGCGCCTGACTTATTGCTGTCCGGCCTTATTTATGTAGTGCGCTGAGTGCTGGTGTGTTCATATGACTTTGCTGTACACTTTACAGATTGTGGATGCAGGGGCAGCGTGCCACGAGCTACCCATCCATCTCCTGACAGGCTTCAGATCCAGGACTGTACACTTCATTTTTTCCTCTACCCATCCCTCTCGCGCCTTTCACTAGCAATAAACACATGCTAACCAGGCAGAAGGGCAGTGGCAGCTAAACAGAGGAGACATAATCAGCTCCGCCACATCTGCAAAGAGCCGCGACCCCGCAGCTATGACAGATTACGGGACTCCGTTGCGGCCACACAACGCATTTGATCTGTCTGATCAACACGGACGATTTCCGGGATGGCACTCGCCCCGTGGCCGTACGCCCGTCTGTCATTGTTACTCACGCCTGGTCTGAGGGACATAATATACAGTGAAATTTTGCATATCAACTTATGGCTATTACCAGTTTCACAGGGAGCTCTGCCACTCAGCATTGCCCTTTTTGATTTATATCCATCCGCCACTGATCTTCTCTGACTTTAATCTGAATAAAGACTCCTGAGAAAACTTGCCAAGGAAAGCCTATCTCTGGGTGAACGTTTAATTCCGTCTGACATTGATGCGCTGAAACACATATAAATGCCTTGACAGACCAGATTAAACAATGCTCTGTTCGTCATTGCCTGGCGGTTCTCAAAAGGCCTGTGTGATACGACACATAATTTAAACCAGTATATTCATAAGCACTGCAAGAAGTGCCGCCCATGTCCTGAAGAAGTCAACTCCAGGAGCTTACAGCAGCAAAGACTCTAATTTCCTGTCAACACTTTGGGGTGATTTATTCACCACTCGTGGCCTCCGGTGCCCGTAGACAGTGAGCTGGGGAAAGGTGGAAGCTCTCCTTGCCTCCATCCACCTTGTTTCACCTTCACTTGCGCTGCCAATCAGTCTCCATCACTCTGGGTGGCACGAGAAGCTCTGAAAGGTCAGCTGACCCGCTGCCAGCTCCCCTGCCAGAGCCAGAGGGCAGCCTGATAGCAGTACTGATGTCTCCTCTGCTTCAGATTGACTCCTGTGCTTCGACAAAGTTTATTCACAGCAACCCTTTATCTATAAAGATAAATATCATGATATTCAAACGTATATTTTCCATTTTTTTATCTATATTTTCACTGTTTTATTGTGTAAAGCAATGAAAAAAAGCTGCAATCACAGTTCACAACAACAGGTGAGGGCTTTGAGTCTATTTGTGTTAAAGACTATTACTAAACATATACTGTGAAAGCGAGCTGCCTACAGGCCTTTATTATACTGCATGATCTTTTTTTTTCCCTCACAGAGATAGTTTGACTCGAGGCAGCCAACTACCCTTTGCCAGCCCCACCACCTCACCCCGGTTTTAGTGGTCCTCTGGCTCAAGGGGCCTTGGGCCACAGGCTGGCTGGCCTACTTATCTTTGGGTGGGGTGAAGTTCATGCAGGGTGATGAGGCATGTGCACATTCGGGTTAAGAGCTTGAGACTCGGCAGCTCTTGGCCAAAACAAATGTCCCCGGAGAACGAGCGTCTACCACAGTGCAAGCCTCTGCGATCGAAATGCCACGGCCAAGGCCTGGACCCTTATGGAAGCTCTAATTGTGCGTGAAAATGTTCATTAACTTGTGGAATTCTCACGAACTTCGAACAGACAAAGACAACATATAAACAGCCACAAGAGCGCAGATTCGGAACACTTCCCCCAGGAGCTGGAGAATATACTGTTATTGGGGACGTGGCCTCTCAGATTTTTGAGCCAAGTGGATTTTTAAGGCTATTTGACCAAAAAAATTATTTGAAAGGTTGAAAATAAAGTAAACGTGAGGTCAAATTTGCAACATTTTGCAGGAAAAAAGGTCCATTGTCTACTGTCAATAGCATAATGATGTATGAAGCACAGTTCGCACTTGAAGTCACTTTCTAACCAAGCAGCTTTCTGTAGGTTAACAGGGCGGATTTGTGTGAAAAAACTGAACCCATTGTCAATCATGTGGATTCCTATTGAAATTACAGAATTTGGCCCATGAAAATTTGCAGAACAATGGTAAATGTCATTGTACCTTTGCACCATTATTGAAGAAAAAACATACACATGACGTATACACATCTAAATTTGCTCGGTGCAAGGCCACTGTCTTTTATAATACATAATTGTATATTCAATGCCTTTTAACTGTTCAATAAATAAGAGGATAATATTGAGTTTAATATTGATAAAAAAAAGACATTTCTAGTTTCTTGACTATTTTTGCTCAGCCAACAAAAAGGTGCAAATGAAGTCAAGCAGAATTAACTGTTGCAGGTCTCTGAGCAACACACAATCAAGAGTGGAGTAGATCAATTCAATTCAGAATGTGTAACATAGGACAGCTGGATCCAAATGCAGTGAGTTTACTGACAAAAATAAAAATAAACAAATCAAAGCACAAAGGCCGGAGAAACAGGACCAGACTGAGTGCACCACCAAAACACAACATCCATGTAAGACTCGACAAGGAACGCAAGACACACTGGGGTTTAAATGCCCAATGGATAATTGTCAAACAAGACACAACTCGTGAAAAATTAAATAACTAATCAAGAAGAAAAACTACAAAGGACTACAAAACATGGTGCAAATCCACACAAGACCAGGGGAACACAGGCTGGGATCATGACAAGTTGAGTGAATGATTCAAATCTCACACTCATAAAGACAGGGATGTGTTAGTCTTTTTTAAAGAATCAGTGTTTTTTAATGAATCCATTCACTTAATTATTCAATTAGTCACTTGTAGAGATAGTCACTTGTGAATGAATTGATGTTTGTTTTTAATTAAATCGGCTTATTCGACAACTCAAATGGATATCAATTCCGAGAACGCAATCAATGAACAGACTTCTCGTTGGAGACCAGTCTTGCCAGACGACCTTGAAAGAACAAACCCGGAAGGACGAGAGGACACAAAACACATCGTTGTGAGAATTGAGATATGCTGTGTGATCTTGTTGCTCAACTGACCATCCCAGTATATTATAAGTACCGGCTAAATACAAAATATAATCACAAAGAATTGTCACAACCGATTAAAACAATTCTTTCATATTATTAGACATTATTTTCATACAATTAAATATCTTTTTTTTTATTTCCAGCTTCTAAATAGAAAAAGAAACTGATTATGGTTTTATTTCAGCTTCTAAATGGCAGAATCTTAGTAACTCAGTTCTGTTTGACACAGGCAAGCTATCTACTTGGCATCAAAGCGGGTTTTTAAATTGTAACCAAACACGAGATCTGAAAGTTAGAGCAGACAAAACAATGGTTGTGACACGGATACCCTATAATGGACAAGATGTAGATGTGATAATGTCCACTTGACCAGCAAAGAGCTCCATCAAAAGAGTCCCAACCTTTATATGCAAGAATAATGAAGTTTTAAACATTTATAAGAGCAAGTTTTGTCATGACAGGTACCTGACACGCATTGATATGATAATTCAGATTTACATTGAGGAACTGCTGTAATCACTGCTCATTTTCAACTTTACCTCTTCGACGACTCTTTTCATGTGTCAGCTAAGCTGTGATACGTTCACGGTTTTGAACTGACGTGCAAAGAGAGACAAAAAGAACGCTGTTGTACTTTTCCTCCCTGGCAAGTCTTATGCCACTCGATACTTGCTTGATCTCAATTATGGCCCATATCTTCAGAGAGACAAATTACTCACAATAAGCAGTGCAACAAACAACTGACAGGAGCCCACTGTCGCTCCTCATCGTCATCCGGGCAGGCAGCATAAAAGGCATATCAGTCTTCTCTAGCTTCTCCTCTTCTGTTGCTCTCACTCTCCTCTTAAAGTAATGACTATGGACAGACAAGCACCTACAGATCAACTTTTCTTTTTTCCTGAAGCCTTTCTAAATGCTGTAATGTTGTATTCCGTTTGAGTGTTTCTTTTTTCCTCCGCTCTCTTTATCTTGGCTTCCTCCACAGACGGCAGAAAGACAGCTACCTGTCAGGTCGCTTAATTATTTGGCGGTGTGCTTTTTACAAAACCATACTGGCAGACAGTAGCCGAGTAAAAGACAACTAATAATATCAAACTGACCCGTGAGGGAATGTGAAAGTAAAGTGATAACGATTATGCTAAAAACCCAGTCTTATATTAAAGTAGGAAGAAAAAGCAAGGGGTAATGATGTATTACAAACAAACAACATGTAAATCTAAAGCTCTCTGCCATGTTCTCATGCATTTTGTAAGGACTACAATATATCAATGCAATAAAGAGTTTTGCACAGTCAAAAGGGTCTATATCAGTTTTAAAAAGATATGCAAAGGGCAGATGCATAATGCATTTATATATTTGTTGAATAGGCCTAGTTACATACATAGATGATGACAAAAACTGAAACAGATACTTAGACTATGTCAGTAATAGCCCTCCGCAAGCAGACCAGCATGAAGGCTGAAAATAGGCTAATTTTGTCCCTGGAATACAGTGACCGGCCTGCAGTTTAAATTCCTAATGGGCACAGAGAATATATCTTATATAGTCCAAGTCAAGGCTGTCGCAGGAAGGGAACATATTACCTCTGAAGGTAAGGCTTTGTGGGAAGGATCTCATTATCATAATAATGTTTTCTGTCCCAGAAGTCAACCTGCTATTCATTATCTGAACGATTGCAATTTAAAGCCATAATAATCACTACTTATTGTAAGGTAATACTCGCCACAGAGCGAGCACTCTGTTTCCTGATGCTGGCCAAGTTTATCCTCTACTCTTTCTCCTCTCATTTCTGACTCAGAGATACAGGCAGCCATTCGCAAAGCTGAACAATGCCAGAGAGCCAGTCCTGATGGGGCTGACTGGTACTTTGTCTGTGAAAAATGCTTAGAAAGCCGAGAATGAAACATGACCTGGCAATTCCACGTCTTTGTATTTGCATCGCTGCATTGGATGTGGATCATTCTTTGAAAACAAAGGAGAGGCAAAAGCAGCGGAGTATTTCTGACAGGAATGAAGCAGGAGCGACTGGGCCTGGTGTGTGTGTTGATATGTATTCAGAGCGGGGTGTGTGAGGGGCTGACCTGCTCTCTTCCCCCTTCCTGCCCTCACAGCTGCAGGAAAGCAGATGTTTACCACTGTAATTAACGCCTTCTATTCATGCATCTTGTCCAAAGTGGAAATCTGTTGTGACATGGGTTCAGTGAGAACCTGCTGTGGGTTCTCTCGACACAATATTAATATCAATATTTTCCAGCAGCTAATTACCTCAGATATGAATGGAGCGTGATTTAGTGTTGCCAGAGCAACACTACATGACACTTGACTAAGCTTATTATCTATTTTTTTTCTGCAGTGCTAGAAAAAATATTAATTAACACTGTCAGCTCAGCAACATTTGTAAGTTCAATACATTAAAATAATCTTAATCACATCAAGTGCCTTAAAGGGTTAGTTCACCCAAAAATGAAATTTCTGTCAGTAATTACTCACCCTCATGTTGTTCCAACCTTCTTTCAAAGACTTTCCTTCATCTTCAGAAACAAAATTAAGATATTCATTTTTGCAGTTTCATACGTGAAATCTCCATGCCCACAGGGAAGGAAATGAATAGTTGAATAAAGTCGTTATTTTTGTTTGTTTTTTTGCGCACAAAAAGTATTCTCGTCGATTGATAAACTTAAGATTGAGCCACTGTAGTCACTTGGACTATTTTAACGATGTCTTTTATAACTTTTCTGGGACGGCCAATTTAGATCCCTTAAGAAGCCTATGCAGGAGTGATCCAGCTCTCAGATTTAATCGAAAAAATATCTTAACTTGTGTTCCGAAGATGCACAAAAGTCTTACGAGGTTGGAACAACATGAGGTTGAGTAATTACAGACAAAATATTCATTTTTGGGTGAACTAACCCTTGAATGTGTAAATATTAGTGCTGTCAAACGATTAAAATATTTAATCGCGATTAATTGTTGTAGTTAACGCGATTAATTGTCGTAGCGATTAATCGCACATTTTTATCTATTCTAAATGTCTCTTGATTTCTTTTTCCTCACATTTTTTTTCTCATTTTAATGCTCTTATCAACATGGAAAAGTGGATCGGCTTGCTTTGTGCAAATGTTTTTTATTGAAAACAACATTGGCATATACTGTGATCAATTTCACTCTAACATTCTCACTTGGAGCAAATAATCTCTCACACAACGTAATACTGTCCATCAATAAAAGGGTGAAAGAAATACTGATATTGAGGTCCTGATATTGACGAGGGGGCGGAGAATTCGCATTATCTGTGTGTGTGTGTGTGTGTGTGCTTGGCAATCAAGTGGTATTTCAGACTGGACGTGCTGCGATGATGATAGCACAGTTCACAACGACAAAACACACAGATCACTTTGATCTTGTCAATTGAACCATATGGCAACTTTCTAGTAAAGTAAAGTTTCCATTCAGAATCTTATTAGCCTCCATTTCTGCATCTCACGCTCGTCATCCACTCAAAACGTAACGTTAACCAACTATTTGGCCGGCTCGCAAGCCCAAACAAGTGTGTGCGGCGTTCCTGTTGTTTTGTTTCCGGTCTAGCAGGTCTAGCTTTGGTCGACGAAGCAATAAAACGTCCTCCCCGTGTGGCGCAAGCCATTGAAATGAATGGGTTTCAAAGCGCAGCGCCACGCATGCCGCGTCCTGTTGCAAAAGCATATGAAAAAAAAAACTACAAAGTTTGCTAGGCCAAAAAGACTGTTAATCACACAATAAAAAAATTGACACTGTTAAAATGGGTTTGAGTTAACGCCGTTAATAACGCGTTAAACTGACAGCCCTAGTAAATATACATATCACCTCTGAAACCACTTTTCCACATTATAACCAAGGCCAAAATAACATCACGGCTATCTAAAAGCAATCTAAACAAATCCAAATTTTCCAATATAAATAACCACAGAAAGAGTAAGAGAAAAGAAACATGCTGCCTACCTGTAGAGCCATGTGTGTCCAGTGGCCAATGCTAATGTGACCTGCAGTCTTCATGCTTATGGAGAAGTTTTGTCTGTTCTGAATGCTGTGGTGGATCTGAATGTCTTCCTTCGAGACCGTCACCAGAAGCACCAGTCTGCCCATTGCGCTCTTTTCGATTAAAGTCCTGCACATTAAGAAAATAAACATTAATGATTGGATGAGGCCCATTTCGGTATTCAAAACATGCACCATAAAAGAATATCCAACATTTTGCATTGCATAAATACATCTTTATATTAAGCGCTTCATAACATTTCATATAGGCTAGAACAGAGAAAGACATTAGCAAACAATCAATAGCCACACCTTTAAAAGATCGGCAATGAAAATCCAACAACCCTCTTTTACTAGGAAATTCCTTGCCATCTGAAATGAACATCACTCTGACATTTATGCATGTTGTATCAATATTTTCCATTTGCCTTTTCTTGTTACTCAAAAACACCCTCATACGCTGTCATATGAAACACCATTACAGACGTTTTACGGGAAACGGCAGCATTTACGAACACAGGCCACCGCATCCAATAAATCATAAAGCATTTGTACTCGGGTTGCGGCTGGCCCCGGAGTCAGAAACATCTCACCTATAGCCAAGCTTTGCTGCCTGCTCCACTTGCAATTAGGCCAGGTTTCTCAAGGGAAGGCAACGTTTTAGTATTCAATACGTCTAGAAAGGCAAGTGTTCCAAAAAACTACGTCTGAGCAGTGTATATTTTAATGTCATATTACCAAGGGGATCTTAGGCAAGGTATTAAACACAGGACAATTAATTCACTATAAGAACAGAATAAACACGCACGCCTGTTGACTCTGCCTCGCGCCACTTCAAGGAGAGAACGCGTCGGATGAACAGCCTTGACCGCACAGACTCACTTATTTATTTTTCAACACTACACGCTGGTGGCTTTCTCTCTCTTTTCATGCTCTGCACTTGATATAAAATGCTGAAACAGTTGTTCTTCTTCTATAGCCTGTCTGACTCCATCCTTTCATCCCATCACCCACTTTCAACTATATCATTTTCTGTGCTGTGGAAAAACAAAGTGGCCTTTGAGTTGATGCTTTTTTGTCAGAGCTCAGGAAACACTGTGGCAATTTCATTTCATTGATCTAAAACTGGCCACAGCTGGTCTTGCCGGAGCAGAGCAAACAGGGCTCAGAGCTTTTTCAACTTGGCAGGACTCCTCGCAGAATGTATTCCATGTACTAACATGGTTTCAAAGTGGAGATACAACAGAGGAAATGTCTGAAAATGAGGTGAGGACAACCAACAGCTGAGTGGGGATCAACTAAACAGGAAAAGCCATTTTGAATAAAACCAGCTCTGGCAAGGCGAGCGGTCGAGCTAATCCATATCGGGTTTAGATCATACAGCGGTGTTCTAACAAGTCATTCTTTTCCTGGAACAGAACAGGTATTGAAACTGATCCGGTTGATTAAGTAAAATATTCACTCTCTAAGTGACAGAAACACTTGCACTGCCTCTCTGATCTTCTTAAGGGAAAATTCTGGACGCGTGTCTACTTACATTACAGTGTCTTGCTCGAGTTTCAGCCACACCGTTAGAGTAAATGAGCTTGCTTGGCCAAAGCTTAGAGTTGAGGGGGAAGCCGGACAACCTCTCGAGGTGGGAAAGGTGAAGCTGGTGGAATCAGCCTCTGCACCTGGGTGGTGGTCTTGTGCATCACTTTTCCAGCACGTGCTCACACCTGTGGCGAAAATGTCGGCGTAGTCTGGCGTAGAGGAACTATGCGGACACTCTTGGATACAGAACTTCTGGATGCAGGTGAGGAGATCCTCCTGAACCTGGCCGGCTTGACAGAAAGTACTCCTTTCAGGAATTCCACATGTGGCCCTTGTCGGTGTGGTGCTGACAGATTTATATGCCCCTATGTTCTCGAGCCTGGGGAAGTTGCCCTGAGGGGCAACCAGGCAGAGGGAGGCATAAAAGCCCAGGGTGTACAGTAATAACATAGCACCTTTGTGCCCAAGGAGCCAATTCGTCGTTGGTGCCGAGGTTGCCTCCTGATGTAGTGATCTTAAATAAGTAATGATGGTCATGCCGGTGGTGACATTTTTACAGTCCAGTGCCTTGGGTAAGGCAGCGCAGCTTAATGGCACAATGTCAAAGAGGAGGCCAAAGCCTTCACATGATAGCTAGGATTTGGGCCCGTCAAAGTCCTGTAGAAAACCAAAGGGAGAAAGGAAGAGTAAAACATATGTGAAAACATATTTATGAAAAATATTATACCCTGACACCCTCCCCGAGGCTCTTAGGATTCCACTTGATGCAAGAAAAGCTTAGAAATTACTTTTACTGGTGAATCTGAATTGCACTGGGCATGGCTTTCTACACTGAATTAAAGTGACATTACAAAGAGGAGAGTTATAATATCCTTTCTAAAACAGTGCTCAGTAAAGACATAAAATACAATAATGTACAAAAAAGAGATGAAAAACAAATCAGGTAGGTTTATAGGGTATAGGCTTCTTTCTTAAAAAAATAAAATAAAATAAAAAACCCACAAAAATCCAGAGTAACAGTCTACAAGATTGATGATTGAGTTATTTGAACATACGGTGGCTGAGAGAGCTCAATGCGCTGCAACTGAGAAAAAAAAAACACATGCAAAAAGAAAACCAACCAAAATACTCAACGCAACCAAATACACGCTCTGCAAATACTCACAAAGCAACTAAATACAAAACAGGCTGCAAATAGCACAACATGCGAAAACACATGCAATTAGAAAACCACCAATAAATTAAGAAAACATTCATCAGTTTGCCGATAAATGTGCTGCAAACACTCACAACCAAATACAGAAACAACAGAAATGTTTCAAGGGGATGCCAACAAGTGACATTGTTCAATGTCTTCTCGCGGTGTCTGTGTTTTTATTTTATTTTTTTTGTAACATATTCAAATTCAAATACTCAGCAGCACAGATCTGATCTGTGCTTGTGAGTGCAGCACAGCACATTTCTATATATTTGGTTGCGTTGTGAGTATTTGCAGCTTTAGGCTATTTGGTTTGCGTTGCTATCAAAACAGGTTGCATGAGCCACCTTGAGTATCACAGTAACAGAATGAAGAAAAAAAAAGCAAAAAACAAGAAACCCCGTGGGAAATTTGGCCTTTGGTCAACGGTGAAGCTACTTAAACAAAGACTTTCAATGGGTCGACATTTTAAAGTACTTTAAAGTTTGTGGGTTCTCCTCAAGAGACAATTATCTTTTGGTCCCTTTATATTTAGGCAACCCATCAACTAATTTGAAGACCTAAACAAAACACTTACGTTTTTGTGATTATAGTTTGTAATACGTAAAAAAAGAAGAAGAATGAATTCCTTGATGTCAGCTTGACGTTTACCTCTCTGACAGCACATTGTTACTATGGTTTCCTCAGCCAACCGAGACTTATGTTTTACGACTTCTATTTAGGGTAACGTTACTCGGACACACTTGTGTGCTTACTTACGTTGTTTGAAAACGCTCTTTACACTTCTCAGTAAAAGAACACATACGTTTAAGCCCCTATGTTTTATTTGGACTTTCTTAATTAGCCAGCTGCCCTGAACCCACCAATACGCACCATGAACAAAAGCAATGGCTGTATTGTTTAAACGTCTTGATTAGTCTTTAATGAATAGAAGGAGCATGTGTCGCATTAAACTAATACAAGCAAATATTAACGGGGGAAAACCACATTAGAGATCCATAGGCAACGTGAGACTGAAAACAGACTATATTCTTACCTCGGCGCATGATGATGAATTCAAGGAGCGCGTGGCCACTCTGAGAAAAGCAGATTATGAGAGTTTGCCATCTGCTCCTGTCCTGAACTTGAACGCTCGATCACTTTAAAACAATTTAGCGAAATGCTGATAGATAACATGCACGTACATATCCGCCGCGAATAAAAACAAAACACCTGTTGGCATCATTGATCGGTCGCTGGAGGAAGATGTCAGTGTTACTGTCTCGATTTAACAAGTGGATCTCTTGGCTCAGGAACGCCACTCGACGTCGCTAGGCAACCTGGCACAGAGTTGCTCATTCAGGTGCTGGACTCCGGGAGGGGAAAGCAGGACAAAGGATTAAAGAGAGGGGGGCTGAATGAATGCACTATGTAGGGATGTCTGAGTATCATTATGGTCCATGACGCATTGCTCACTCTGATCACTGGATGGCATTACATTGTCCAAATGTCGCATCCTTCTCTGTGCGTCTTAAACCCACTTGATATGGGCGTAAATGAAACAAACGATTACTAGTAAAGCTTGCGCCTGCTTTAACTCCCAGAGACCCGATCATAGACATTAATTATATGTTTTGACTTTCTTGAGAAGCTTTACTAGTATTCTAGGATAATGAGTTTTGGATACATCTGTGTGATACTTAAGTTTGTGGAATATTTTCTTCACTTAATCAATCCACTTTAAAATATGCATGCATATTTAGAGGCCTACGGTGCTAATTACATTTATGAAAGTCTGTTCATCTCAGAGTAGTCCTGCATTTTCGCTAGATTCATTATTAGGCTAAAAAGTAGACTCATTAACTGAATGAGCTTTGTTGTGTGAAGAGCCTAGTTTATACCCCATAGCCAACGAATAACATAATGTTGCATTTTTAGTACACTTATTTTGTTGGATGTAATCAGTTTTCAATCAAAACATTGAGAATTAAAAAAACAAAGTTGAATATACTTGGGAAATTTGTTCCAAAAATAGACAAAAAGTAAAGGTTATGCAAATGCAAGCTGACAGGTCGATAGGCCTAGAAATGCGAGGAGCCTCCTGAAGCGGAGCCACTGAGTGTATCCGCTCAGGCATTGATGGTGGTTGTAGCATGAGGCTCGACGTTGATGCTTGGCATAGCAGATGGCGAAGGGTTGACAACCTCCAGCAGAGCCGGGGCTGGAGGACTGGCTGAGCAGGGTGGTGACGGAGGCTGATGAATGCTAGACTGGGTCAAAATTACAATATATTTTCCATGCAAGAGTCTGTGCTGTCTAGAAACAGTGATAAAGGTTGAGAGAAAACAGGAATGCCTCTAATGCCGTGTGCTCACACCCATGGCCAGACACACTGGGTGGCTCTTCTTCTGGAGCAAGTGTCCACGCTGACCTTTCATTTTCAAGGACTGGCTGACGCGTCATGGCGGGTGGTATAGCTTTCCTCCGTGGTCGATGGTGGTGGAACGGGCTCTGGGTCCAGCTGTGTTCCCGAACGGAGGTAGACACTCTCCAGACACAGGATGATAGTATCCCTTCAGTTCAAGCCCAGAGGTGTCTGGGAGGTCTACGGGGTGATGGTAATTCACCCCGATCAAGAACAGTGACTTCAGGGTCTTGTCGCCAAAGGGGCTGGCGACGGCAAGAAAGCAGAATTGTCCAGTTCAGGTTAAAAAATCCTGCCTCTCACGAGCCAAAACAGAAAATACTGAATATTCCATTCCTTTTGGTCGGTTGTTCTGTCACAGGATTAGGATGAAGATGATGGATAAAGACTGGATACAAATATAAACATGATTTAAAGGGATAGTTCACTTTGAAATTAATTGTTGATATGTTTTACCTCAAGGTCATCCAAGATGTAGGTGTCTTTGTTTCCACAGTATTTTCAATTTTGACATTTTTCGGTCAAATCGTTGTTGTCTGTCAGTCATATAGTGCAGGTATGGGGATCCACGACGTCAAAGAGAATGCAGAGAGAAGTCCAAATTAAACACGATTTAATGACTCGTAAATGTAAGTACACATTGATGGCCTAAGACACGAAACGAGCGATTACGTAGGAGTACTTATGAGGGATTACAGATTTTTTTTTGGCTTGACCATCCCTTTAACAATAAATTCTAATAATGTTACATCAACAATGAGAAATCTGGTACAGTATTAAAATATAAGGGTATGTAAAGCAAAAAAAAAAAAAAAAAAAACACACACACACACACAAACTGTCACGGGTGTGGGTGCAGGCAGAAGAACAGGCTGAGTCCAAGAAGCTCCAATATACAGATTTACTAATAATTAGATACAAATACAGGCAGGAAGACGGGATATACCGGGGGTAACAATCAACATTGACCGACCACGACAGAATGGAACTGAACAAACTAAATACGCAGAGAAATTAAGCTAAATGAGGTGAACACAGGTGGAAATGATAATGACAGGACGAGGAACAGGTGGCTGATTGGGGAGTGAGTCCGGGAGAGGAACAAAAGGATCCAGGGAAGTGTGGTGCAGATGACGGGACACACTGGTGAGGACGACAGACTGTGACACAAACATGTACATTCTGATATTCATTTGCATGTTTTATCTATTCTCATCAGATTAAAATGTAAGATCAAGGCCAATGAAAGTATTTCCAAACACTGACTACAGTTTCATCATGTTTTTCTATTCCATTGGCCTGAAGTAGACCGTCAGGTTTGGATTTTAATCATATCGATTTTTCTTAAGCTTGCAGCCTCTGCTGCACACAAATGCTGAGAATGTTGAAATGAAGAGCGGCGCTAGAATTAGCCTTAGCATTATCTTAGCTTTTGTTCACAGAGATTGCATGCAAATGAGGCTAACACACTATCCTCTGCATTCCAGTTACTCAGGAGACGAACCCTGGCAGTTTAACCCAGCTGTGCGCCTGGACTCTTCTGCTAATTAATGAAGCTCAACAACTACAAAAACAACACAATGTACTAGTCTGTTTCCATTAGATTTTTCCTGTTTTTCCCCCCACTTAAGTATGTGATGCAATATTAAAAAAATCCATGCTGGACTGAATAATTTCACAGTTTCCCATATACAGTATACCAAATTAACATAAACCAACATACCGTACAAATCAGTCCCGTCCTCCCTGGCTTTACTCACGGGAATCCATTGCAGAAACGTGCCTTTTGACTGTTAAACTGGCATGTGGTTTGTTTTACAATAGAATATGGGACATGTTAATGCCATAAATTGTAATAAAGCCTGAAAGTCATATCTTGAGCTTTATGCTGCTGATGTGCAGTTCTGTGGTATTTCCCCCAGGGTTTCATAGTGAAATCCCTGTCCTGCTGAGACACATATGATTATATTAGCCTCTTACTCCCAGTGCACAAAGAAAAACCTACCATAGTTTAGGAAAGGGGTACAGAGAGTGCTCCAGTTGTATATTTCAGCAGACTTAAGCAATGTGCTTGCTAAATCTGGGTTAAATGTTTGTGTGTGTGTGTGTGTGTGTGTTTTATTGTTATTTATTTACAGTGTTTTTATTTATTAAATTTTTCTTGTGGCACAACACATCTCTCTTTTATTACATTAAAGCCTTTGGCATTGTTTTTGGATTGCAGACATGCTAGTACTGTGCAAAAATCTTTGGAACATTACTATTTTCACACACACACACACACACACACAAAAAAGACAGTCATTTATATATTTTGCTGTAGCATGTCAATAGGACATATTTTTTCCATTAATTGTTATGCAGAGAGATTTTTATATGCACAAGGTGTCTGACAACAGCCGGTATATGCTCCACACTGAGATCTGATGTCACCATCATTTAGTCCGTCTGTGTGATTACATGAACACAAAAATCTGAGAACTGTGGCAATGTCTCCAAGACGCTTGAAGAAACCTTCCTGCAAAGCTACTTGAAAAACTATGTGGAGCGAGACGATCTAAGGCCTGGGCAAGTTGTTTAAAAGCTGTTTTAAAAACAAAAGGTGGTCACAACAATTTGACTTGTCAAAGTTCAGTTTAAAATTGTATTTGTAACATTCACAACAGTTCTCAACACTAGAAATGCAGAGAAATATGCAGTCCAGTCCGTACTTTTTTTGTTTTGTTTTACTAGTTTGTGTATGGTTTCATTGTTTTTTATGAGGTACAACTACTTCGTCAAACGCTTCATTTCAGCACATCTAAATCTTAATGCTTTAATAATTGAGGACTCGTGTTCCGAGATTGTAAACAAGCCGTCGAGGGAAGTAGGGGGAGCAGAAAATGTGGGCGATGTGCACTTCAAGACAGTGCTTGGAATCCCTGTTGCTGTCAGTGAAAAAGATGGACATAGAGGGACTGTGCCAGTGCATCATCTCTCAGATTGCTCCTCTCCTGTGTAGCGACATGGTTGTATATTGAGTTGTCAGATGTGACACTCCAGACACCCCATGCCGACTCGAAGTAGGAACTGGAGATCACTGGGAAGTCAAGTCACAATGGGCTCTGGAGTGTTCGGTTGCCACACACACATACAGTCCGTCATTCAGCTCACTACGCCACAGGGGGGTGAGATTTCAGCAGACACACACACACACACCAGCTCTGGTTGAAAGCATGGACCGAATTACACGGAAATAAGAGAAAATACAAAGGAAACATAAATTGTTTCATCTATAAATCGTGCTTCACCTAGAGTAGCACTAAGAAATCCTTATGAATCCACACATTAGTTATTTATTGTGCTTTATGCTATTTTATGAAGGCCTCCCCCTAAAGAGTTCTCAAGTGCTACTAATTCAAACCCAGATGACACCCCAAACTATTTATAAAAGGGCACTAACCAAATTAATGGTTCATCGAATCTAGAGTAAAACATTTAAGTGCAAATAAACGTGCAAGTGTGACCTGCTAATGCTCTCAATGAGCCCGATGCCGTCTGATCCATTTTATCCCGTGTATTAAGGGGATGGTGAACTCGCTTTTTACAGGGACGACAATTAATTGCTTTTGAGTGATCTACCAGTTACTTTTAGTGTTAAGTAGTTCTAAAATTGAAAAAGGCTATTCTGCTGGAGATGAGTCATTATCTGCCTCAGTACGGTGGAGACACGGTGCGTGAAGAAAGGAGTAGGCTAAAAGAAGGGTTTAGATGGGAACTAACCCACTTTACTAATACGATAAAGATGACTAATGAGTTTTACATAATGTCTTATAAGAAGACTTTTTTTTTTACCTATTCTATTCTGTGTTTAAAGAGTTGTGCAAACTAAAAATAAAGCTACATTTAAGGTTGTGAAAAGCAAAAATTAAAAAGATTGGCTTGTGATCTAAAACATTAAAGAAATAATTTATCCAAAAATGGTGTCATTATTTACTCACCCTTGTGCTGTAGCAAGACATTGTTCTGTGGAAAACAAAAGAAGATATTTTGTAAAATGTGTCTGTGTTTCAATTGTGCCAATACAAAACATACATTTTGTACATGATTTTTTTTCATCCAATTATAACCCCATCAGAATGCTACAGCATTGCATTATACAATCATTAAAAACAATTAAAAATAATAAAAAAGAAAGAAAACATTTTAAAAGGACATTTAATAAAACAGAAATCATATTTGAAATAAACTGGGAGTTAGGGTAGCTCCATGCATCTCAAGGGGTCTCAAGAGGGACAAGCCCAAAGTTGCCTTCTTTGCACATTGTCAGGAACCGGATCTACACACTTCCTTCTCTCTTTCTACACACACGTATCAGGACCCCGTGATGTCTCTCGCAGAGACATAACCGGCGTCGAGGGAGCAGGAGACCTGTGAAAGGCCATTACCACAGTGTGGTCCAGGCCATCAGCACACTAAGACCCAGGAGAGTGACCCTGCTCTCACACTGAGAAATAAATTGGGTGGACTCACTGACAAAAAGCCATCAGGGCCCAACTGCACACATTAGCACTTCACAGATGACGCCAAGCACACCCGTGCCACCAGTCGAACTTTGTTCCCATGGCACATCGGGGACACCAAAAACATACCGCTCAAGAGACATAGTTTGGTGCATGAAATGACCAGGAAAGTTGGTCTATGCTGCATTCAACTCTTCAAAACATGCAGCTTAGACCAAGAGTCTAGTCACCATCTTCATAGAAGACTACCACTTCAAAAATGAGCCGAATCAAAACAACATTCTTTAACATTTTGTAGCAACTTAATTTAATTTTGTTCAAACCACTTGAATTAGTTAATTTAACTAAAATTTAAATTAATTTAATTGCATTCTGCAGTTCATTTGCTTTGAATTAGACATTAATCTACCTGCCTCCATTTTGACAAGTGAGCCAGGACTGTCATTGGTGCCCCTTCAAAAAAAGAAGAAGAAGGTTCATGACACCCCTGACTATATAACTTAGCCACTCCTTTTTTTAATGTCAGTTCATACAGTTACCAGGACGCATTAAACAGATGTGAGCAAGACAGAGGTCATTTCAAACAGACTTATCAAGATCAGCAGTTTAACTAATATGACTAGAATAGATCAATTAATCTAAAATGAGCTTAACTTTGAACTAAAGCTTTATGGGGAACATCAAAATCCCCAATTGGACTATAAGACACTTTCCCGCTCCGGTTCCAAATTGCACCGACGGGATGATCCATAAATTGACATAATGGAGAAATACAAATACTCTGGCATATCCGTGCATATTCCTTGGCTTAGCTTATACCGGGGCCTCCTCTGATGGTCCGAGCTCAGTGAAAACCCAATTACAGCAGCAGCCGCATAACATGGTAGAGCGGAAAGAGTTAAAAGAGCCATTACAAATGCCATGGAGCACTTTTAGCGTCTCGCAAGGTTAATGATAACGGTACTTGGCAGCTGAAATGCTCAAGTAGCTTTTATTGTATCATAATAATGAATCAATGGCATAAAGATAAAATAAAATAAATGAACTCCGAAGTCAATGAGTGAAATGTATGTGCCGCCGCAGCGCAAATAATAAAGAAAAAAGTGGGGGGGAAAATCCTCCGCCAACGGGGCCCTCTTTAAGTAATATCTTATGATGTCATCTTCTTGAAAAATATTTGCCTGCAGGTCACTGCTCTGTTTTAAAGCCTTAAACGCTTTTGCTACAGAACATTAAATGTCTCCCCACATTATATGATACATGTTAGCGGAAGATGATTTTACTCGCACAATGCCATCTCACTATATAGTGCTAGGCCTATATGTTCCCTTTTCAAGCCTGCATACAGGAAACGGCCCAGAATAGCCTTATTATTTAATCTCTTTTGGCAATTTAGTTGGATGTAAAAAAAAAAAAAAATAAATAAAAAAGTGGTTTGCTATTTGGGTACCATAAGTGCTTTCCTCTTGCTGGTGTTTGCTTCTCATGTGTGCTATAGGAGAGACAGAGTGGATGCGGGCTGACCGTGAGGCTGTGCTGATGTTAGGAACGTTGTCTTACATCAATGTGTCTGCTTTAAAGCCTCAGGGCATAGCGGCTGATTACCCTCTGAGTGGACATGCCTCAAACGCTGCATCAAGTTGTCAAGAACTTTCTGCTCATCCACCATTTTTCTTCCCCTTTCCGACGCAATAATATTGTAACCACGACAGAATGAAGAGTGGCCACGTGAAGATGTCAGCGCAGGAAAAAAAAAAATGACAGACTGCTCTTGAGAAGAAAAAAGTCAAGTAGCCAAGCAGACTCTATTGCCTGGATACCAGCATTCTCGTCAGTTGCTACAGTATATTCACAATTTTCTTAATTCAAGTGTTTTTTCCCCTATAGGAAAGTACTTATTATAATAGAAAATCTGTAAGATGTACAAGAGTGTGACCAAGAGTTTCTGATTTGTAACCATTCTTGAAAACTCTCACTTGACCAATTTGATATTTAAAAAAAGAGCCAAAATGGAAGTTAAAGGTGCATTATGCAACATTTCATGTTAAAAATATCGTTTTTCTAACCCATACATGTTTAAACAATTGCCTGATGGGATGAATGAGCTATTCTCTGATCACTGTGATTGCCTCTATAATCCTGTTTAGTAAAATAAATAAATCTTGTTTTTTTTTGTTTTTTTGGGGGCAAAATGGTACTCAAACCAGTCAAGTAATGTTTACAAGGAAAGCATAGCATGAAAACAGTACAGATTACTAAGAAATTTTAAGTAAGTTCAACAAATTATTGAACTTTAAGTAAAGTTAACAAAAAATTCTTAGTAAGAACAATGTTAGATTTTACAGTGTGCGCGTTTACGCTCGCCTGGCTATGTCTGGCAGGTTTGTGTATTCTGTTTAGTTTGGGGTCGGTAATTTTTTTAAATGAAGCAAGCCTGCATTTATTTGATGAAAAATGAATTGACACAGTAATATTTCAAATCTTATTGCAATATACTGTATTCTAAAATGTATGTTATTCCTGTGATGGCAAAGCTGAATTTTCAGTCTTCAGAGTCATAAATCATTCTAATCGTTAAAGATTTCTCATTATTATCAGTGTTGAATTTCAAGAGCATATAGGCGAATAATGTACTGAGGAACAACAGCCGCAAGTTCCCTAATGTAAATGGCCTGAACATTTCCCCCACATCATGGAGTCTACAGTAAAAAGTCAAAACCACAATGCGTTAAAACTGAAAACATGTTCTCACACAGTAAACACAGCCCGAGTTAAAACTGGAAGCATGTTTAATATTGCTCTACTATTATCCTGAAAGGCATAATTGGAGTTACACATCTGAACTGATCGTAGTTACAGAATCATAGGTCTCTCTTTTTGCATTGAACAATATATACAATGTAAAATAAATACATTTACACAAATGGACATATTGTTTGGAGCACACTGTAATGATGCACATCACAAAAATATACAGTTAATAGTTTTACCGATGTGGAGCACATCTAAAAACTACAGACATGATTCTCACTACAGGTTGTTTCAGCAACTGCTGGGTTGAAATATATCATATTGATCATAGAAGCTTCTCAAATGCTCTTTTATTCTTTCCCCTTCCTTTATTATGGATCTGGTCCTTTCCCTCACTGGTTAGACTGCCAGGAAGCGTTTGGCAGACGCGTCGATGCACGAATAAATACAACCAACACCTAGAATATCTTCAACATTGAAAAATAGCAGTTGTTTGTACATTTGCTCATCATTACTCCTTAATTTGCAAAATAGTCCAATAGATACAGCATTTGATCACTAATTGAATAGCATCGTACCGTTATATTGCTTTAAATAAGAAAATATCTCTAAAAAAAAGTCATTGTGGGTACGGATTAATTACACTTTGATTTCAATGCTGGATAGATGAGTGTTAAAAGACAGTAAAATTGTCTTTAAATGGTTCGAGAGGTCCGTGTATACCATTTTGTCCAAAATTACACAGGACGTGTAATAAAAAGTATTTTGTTTTTCATTTTGTGCACTAAAAGCAACTTGGAAAAAATGTGTATCTGAAAGATCGGGATTGCTCTCGTTTTGAATGAATTCTTACAAAACTGACCAGAATTAGAAAGCTTAGCCGGTTTCATATCGCTTTATTTCCTTCGTGATCACCTCAGAGTAAACAAAACACAAAAAAAGAGAGGAAGTAAACAAAATTTGAGAGAAAAACGCACCTCATCTGCCAGGAGTTGATCACGTGAAAAAAAAAAAAGTAAAGTCTTCTTAACAGCAAGACCCCAAATCTCCCCCCAAAACACATTTTGCCCATCTGATGAGTTGCCATGAGCGATAAGATCTAGTCACGTTACACTAACCTTTCCAAAGCACAATCTATTAAGAGTTTTGAATAGCTAATGATAGATACAGTGTATTTATAGAACAAGACTGAGAAAAGCAACAAAGAAAACCGTTCGTTTTAAAAAATGATCTGTTCTTGCAGATTTTTTTTCCGTAATTTTTATTAAGCACACAAAGTCAAAGTGATAGTTTTGAAAACCGATCTTACACCAAAACAAACAAAAATGTTTCTTCCCTTTGCAACCTTAAAGAGTCAAGATATATACCAATGGAGTTCAGCATGAAGGCCTTATGTACAGCATTTTGTTAAAAGAGAAGTAAAATCAGAAAAAGAGGGGAAAGAAAGAAAAAGAGGTACTATTTCAAAGCATGTTTTGCAACCTATGATATACAGTGTTAGTCTACAAGATCGGAGTTACACAGATGGTCTCTCGTACATATGATGCACCTCCTTTTAAATATTCACTTATATATCAGCATAGATTATATTGATCGTTGATCGGTTGATCTAGCGTTTACTAGGAAGAGTTTTTTTCAGAAGGTTATTTGAGAACCCATCATCTTGCTCATGAGGATTCATACATCCAGTATTGTCTCTAATTCTACCCTGTCTCTAAAAAATGAACTAAAATTAGAAAAGAAACAGAAGACGAACTGAATCGGCCACGGGTAGTGCACTACGTCTTTTGCTTGTGACAGAGGAAAGGGGGAAAAAAACTGAGATGTTTCAGAAAAAACACAGCAGACATGAAACACCAAGAAGCTGAACTACATTTTTTTTGTTCATTTTTCATTCTTTTTTTTTTCTTTCATCTGTTCCAATAAAATGTCTTAGGTTAGATTTTTAATCTGTTCATTTACAATATACAATGCTTAAGAATATTCAGAAAATACCCCATACTAATACTGACATATTTCTGATGAAGGCTGTGGATCGCTTGCTTTGATACTTGAGCCTCTCTGCTAAAAATGTCATTTGGAAGAAGATTACATCACGTGTATGATATCTCTGGCACTAAAAAAAACCCAGGACCATCGTGAAACTAAATCTACGATGATTCTCCGTCTTCCCTAAGTGCTATTTTGCTTAAAGTTCAAATACTGCTTCAGTATGAAAGAACGCCAATAGAATTTCGAGAAGTTAATATATATATATGCATATATAATTGACTTGAGATAATGGTTATGGTCCTCCTGGCCACATCGTGTATGTAATGCATCATCTTATGACAAGCACAGACAGAAACGCGAAAGCTTCTGGAAATTCCCAAGTTTTCCCAAGTAAGTGTGGCACTAAGAAAAGAAAAAAAAGCAAACAAAATTGCATACATATTCACTTTTTTTGTTTTTTTTAAACATCTATTGCTTAGAGAAGATAGCAGGTTTTCATCCTCATGGTTCGTAAATCGCGCAACACGGTGGTCGGTAGAAAAACATAACGATCTATTATTAACATTATATGAAGAAACATTGTGTTTGTTGACCATACCATATATTTACATCCTTCAGTACAGTACAAATACACTTGAATAAAAGATAATAAAATAAAAGTCAATAAATAAATGAGTCTGTTCCGTGACCACTGCGATTCTTCTTTGCTCAGTATTGCATGAGAGACTAAAGCTTCGGCTATTCCCTGAAAAGATCGAAACGAAATCGTTAAAAGAGGCTAGACGTGTTTGGAAGACTTGAAAGAAAAGGACGAGGGAGTGACACACACATGATCGATCCGCATGGCTACATAATGGTGAGGAGCAGCTTCTTCAAAATCTCCGTTTGGCTATCGCGTTGTCAAACTGCTCCGAGGACCTCTAATGTAATACTGCATATAGTCACTACTCTTATGGTAAAGAGGGTCGAATCCTTCAGCGACATGGAAGCTGGACGGTACAGTTTGGGGAAAGTTTCTCTTGCTGGTGTCCACTGGGTGGACCTCCTTCCTTTGGCAGGGCTGGTCTTTCTCGGCTTCGGTAATTCTCTTTTGAAAATCAACAAAATATTTCAAAAGCACAAAAAAAAAAAAAACTCAGCATCAGATTTTCGAGAAGAACAAGTCAACGGCTGGTTTCAAGTCCCACTGCTGAATAATGAGAGCAGTCATTTTTTTTTTCCACTTCATATTTTTTCTCAATAATCACATTTTAAATCATTCTTATATTTACGTATCATTGTCAGTAATTAGAAGTACCGTTACGGTTATGTTTTTAGTTATTATTTGATAAAGTTTATAGACAAAGGTTTCACGAACAGCGGCAGAGAGTAAGTCAGTGTCTGCCCGGTGAAGGGGCGGAGTCTGTGACGTACCCCCTCCAGCTCTCTGTGGGTGTGACGTGGCGGGCCGGGGGGGAGGAGTTAGACCTTGGCCTCCAGCAGCTCCAGAAACAGTTTGTGCATGGGCACTTTGCCGTCCTGTTTGATGCTGTAGAAGTGCTGCACCGCCTTGGTGGAGGTTTGCCGGAGCAGCGGTAGGGTCATGAGCAGCTTGCCGGCCCGGCGCGGGTCCTCCGTGTGCTGGCCCGCCTCGTAGTCCTGCAGGGCCTCGTGCAACACGTCCTGGAGCTTCTGCACAGCTTCCACGTCCTCTATATGCATGGAATCTGGAAAAACAGTTATTCAGCGGACAATGAAATAACACAAATTTTCCTCCAGACCCAAAAAAACCCCAATGAATCACACATCATTTAATTTAGTTTTTTACTATGACATGACCAAAGGGGAAATATGTTTTTCAACTACTAAAGTTTTAGCAATACGTAAAGGTATAAGATATGTTAGTGTCTAGTGGTACAGTTTTGATTCATCATTAAAACCTCTCTCTCTTCAAAATCCACTTGGCTCAAAAATCTAAGCTTTTTATTAGTTTAAACAGGTATGACACTCCCGATTGCTAGTCGTACGGGACTTTTCTTTTCTTCCTTTTTTTTTTTAAAAATCCATTTCAGGCTGACGGAAGTCCTGGCAAAAGGAAAGGGATTAAAAGAATGTGACTCATGGTTTTTTGCCAGCCCTAAGCTCATTCTCCAGTGATTAAAGACACACTTGAGTGTTAAACGCCGAGACTGTCCTCGGCACGTGTTTACAAGCCTCTCTGTGGGACTGATGAATGGCACGGGCGACAGAAACAGTGTTTGGAGGAGAGCTGATATGGCACTTGTCTAAGCGAGAGAAACAGAGGCTCGAGTCAGGAAACAATACCTCAGCCTGACTGGCATTGTCTGCCAGAAATGTCAAACAGGCTGCATTTGCATTTGCACTCGTTAGTACAGCATTCACGCCCGTTCACCGCGACGGACGTGCCTCTGAGAACACAATTAGTCTAAGGCAGCTACTATCTTTGCTGTGTTGTGCTCCAGTGGATAATATAGTTGCACTTTTCCAGCTAATCCAAGCATTGGATTCTACTATGCAGTGCTCTGATGGTTTTATCACATCACAATGGTAAAGAAAGTGCTTTGTCTGACTTGCTCTTTATAGACCGACTCCACCAACAGTATTGACTCGGTTTTCTACTGTGGCGTGTCAATCTGATCCCGTTCCCTCCGGATGAAATGTCCAAATGCACGTTGGCTTTTGGCAAAGATGTCATAATCAATGCATTGCCTCGAATCAATTGATACATACACGTTAAATAATAGTTGTATGGTCAAGTATTGATAAAAGTGTGAAGTTCCTCTATTAGTAGAGAGCACCATCTGTCCTTTGGGCTGGCCAGCGGGACAAACGTCAGCCTGCTTCAGGCTGCGATTCGATATCGTAACCCATCTAGAATTCAGACAGCGCGGTCTCGTCCATCAGTCACATGGGCTTTGGCCATCTGAAAAGTGACCTGTGATCCGACAGAAATCCCTGGCAGGAAAGTGCTTACCTGCACCTTTCCACACAAGCCCTATCAATCTCGCCATCACCGCTGGAGGCGGCGGAAAAACTCGGTGTGTTTTTTTGCACACTATTTGTGCCTTAAAATTTACTAGCAAAAAGACACTTCGCTAGACTCAAATTTGTTAGGATTTCCCAGAATGACACAGGAATCATGTCAGTAAATGGCTGAATCGGATGTCATGTGATTTACTTGAATGTTACAAAAGAAACCATAATGAGATAAACCGCAACGTGAAGCTTTCAAATAAATAGGAAAAAATGTCACTCTGACATCGATTGCTTAAGCAATACTGAGTCTATTGAAAGACTGTGAAATACATTGGATCTGAGTGGAAATACCCAGCACCTCAGGGCTTTAGAAAATGGTGGAGTGTATCATTTTTTGTAGCAGCTGTCTAAAACACTCTGCTCTCCACCAAAAAAAGAAGTGACAAAATGGCTCACCTTTGAAATCGGACATGATGCATGTCTCTCCTGAGAGAAGAGTGAAGAGAAAAGCCGCAGAGAGAAAGTCTCGATAAACACAGAGAATGACACCCGAGAACGAGAGGGAAAAACAGCGATTAGCCTAAGCATCAGGCTACGGGAAGTCTCATTGTGTATGATAAAAAAGATATCAGATAAAAAAAAAGGCGTAAACCTACCACTCATCGATCAATTTCACCTGTTTCTGGCAGGTTGACACGCACGTCAACAAAGCGAAATGAACTGCTAATCGTCGAATCAATTAAAAATGAATTTCTCAAAAGAGTCACGTGCCCTCTCGCTCTTTCTGGGGTGCACTTTAGGCAGAACGGCCCCCGGTGTCTGCAGGCCGGGGCCAAACTCGCGAGCCATCACCCGCAAGCGAGCAAGAGCAATCTGCTTTTTCATTTTTCAGCATGGCCAGGCCCAGCCGGAGATTGATCGTCACATATGGCCCCAGAAAACAAACTGTCAATACCTTGAGCGCTGGAGAATTTGAACAAATAGCCGCCCTCCCATTCAAGCTGCTCATTGCGTCCCATTTAACAGATTTTATTGACAGTTTCCTTCTTGTAATTAAAGGGAAAACTACTGGCCAGCAACCAAGATAAAGTTCAAAGATGGGGTCAACACAAAGGGAGCCAGAGGGCCATGGCGTGACTGTCGATGGCGGACAACATCAGAGCCTGTTATTGACATGGAGGTGCATAGTGATGGGCTCCTTACTTAAGAGGCATCTGAGCAGAGACTTATGCTAATTCGGAGAGGGGCCGCGGCCGTGCTTTTGAAGCATTTCAAACGGGGCGGGGAGGGGAGGGGTGGGAACACTGTTTACTGTGGCGTTGTGGTGTGTGTAAGTGAACTGAAGTAGAGAAAACATGAGAGAAAGAAAGACTGAGATATTAAGATATCTCTTGAACTGTACCTGAACAACTCTACCACTACATCTGTCTTTACCATTCAAAAACAGTGAGTTTAACTACGCTAATAAAATATCAACAGCCTCAAGAGCAATTCTAAGCTAAAAGCTAAAGTTAAACTCAACATCTCGTTTCATGTGCAATAGGATTGCTGTGAATTTGTTTAGGGAACAGAGACAAGAGACACATTGAACAAATTATAATAGAATGTAGACTTTCAGGGCAGACACTATATTTAAGTTGATGTAAGTAAAAAGAAAGTAATGACAGCTAGAACTGGGTTAATGACGTAAGAATGTCCATGATAAATAGGAAAAATGACTCTTTATTAATCTTGGTTTTAATCTAATTTACACAAGGTAAATATGTATTATAATATAATATGTAAAATAAATTGCTACAATATTCACAAATATTGAGTGTCATGCCATTGACCCAATTTGTAATATATATATATATATATATATATAATAAAAAATATATATAATATAAAAATATGTACATTTTTGTCCATTGGAAATCTGCTGAAAAAATTGGTTTTGATCGCCTGAATGTTTCATAACCAAATGTGGCGCCTGTTTGAAATTGAGCAAATTTGCTAATTTTTACCTGAGTTAGCCAGGGCTATAGCTTTAAGAGTGACAAACTCCTCCTTCTCCAGCTTCATGCTCTTGTATTTCTTCACCAGCTGAAGAATGGCGTTATTCAGGTCAAGCAGGCCGGCCAGCTTGGACTGATCCTCATCCATGATGTAGTCTTCAGCGTAGACCAGCTTGTCCTCAAAAGACAGAGAGCGGTAGACTACACGCAGGATCAGGATCTCCATCCATGCGCTCTGCAGAAGACTCATCTGGTCCGCCAGCGAGAGTGTGGAAAACCCTGGGAAAAGCAAGAGAAAGAGCTTTGTTCAACTCAACGATTCAAATCAACATTCAACGCGCTATACGATATTAAAGCTCAGTTCATTGTCAGAAGTTTCTGGTTGTGTTAGTGGGAAGCATTGACATTCTAGAGGTGTATTACAGAGGAAAACTCCAGTGGGAGTGAGCTGAGGCACCTAGCACGAGCCTTGGCTCTCATCTCCTGCTGCGCTGCAGGCCAGGGGGCATCCTGAGGGAGGGCACTCCTTATCTCCCCCAACATGCAGCATGGATCAATTCTTCCCATCACACCAACTGAAAGACTAATTGCTTGCCTCAAACTCCTTCTCCTTCCTCCTCCCCCTACTCTGCACACACTTTTTTTTCAGTTTTCGCGTCTTTTTGCTGGAAGTGAAGGAAGTCGTAGAGTTCGTGTTCATGAATGCCATTTGAAACTGAAGATCACATGGCTTTTGTCTGTCCATGGGACAAGGAGTTTAAAGGGATACTTCAGGATTTAATTTAGCATTAAGCTTTGTATTAGTAGAAAACCTGCAGCATTTTCGAATTACCGTGATTTCCACCTTCATATCCTTCATAAGACATTTTGCATCATCGGAGGACTTTTTGGCCAGAGGTTAAAGACTACAACCAGTGGTAGGAGCTGTCCCGCATGTTTTCAACCCGCCCATAGAGGGTGTATGCTTTTTTAATCCATAAAAAAAGCCCAGCTCCCGCAAGAGATCCAGCTACTACCGTGGAAATGAGACCAGTTGATTACTTGAATTACTTTTCATGTTTTAACTTTTGATTTTAAAATGTTTGTTAAACGAGTTTAAATGTAGGCAGTATACATCTTAAAACAAAATATCATCTGAAATAAAGATATCATGTAGCTTAAACGAGTCATTGTTAGTGTATTTTACAAAGGTTATATGTAATAGTGTTTTATTTTATCAGAAGTAAGTGGTAATTATTTATTAATTACTAATGAGTTCCCTATATTTTCACTTTTCAGAATATTGTTCCAGGTTTTAAGTAATTCCTGAATAATTATCTAATAATTATTTAATAATTACTAATAAGATCCCTATATTGTCAGTTCCCCTCAGTTGTTGCCTAAAATACATACATTTACTCAATGGCATTCTATGCTGAGACATACAGAGTACTGTATATAAAATATAAAAACTAATCTGAGGTTAGTTTTGTATGAATGTTTATTGGTTATTTTTCTTGAACCTTAATTAGTAAATAAATAATAGTAGTTCTTGAGGTGGTATGACAGAATTAATTATTTATTGATTAACTAACTCATTAAATTCTATAACATACTGATAACAAGAAATAGTTAATGAAGAATAACCTAGTTCTTTAATAATTCCTTATTAGTTATGCAGTAAAACATAGTATTCTAAAGTGTTACCGATGTTTCTTAAAACTATAATGCCTCTACTAAATTTTTAATAATTTCTGTCAACTGACATTTTACAGGGTCAGATAAACATTTTAAGTGAAGGGAAATAAGTGGTTAATTTCAAAATCCCCCCAACTATTATTGAAATAATCATAATAAAATACTTATTATTATGTCAATAGAACACAACAGAGCTAAAATAAAGGATGAAAAAAGTGCAAGTACTTTTTTCGAAACCAAGGCAGAGAAAAAAAAAAAAGCTTGTAAAGGGCAAGTAATCTTAATAAACTGCATAAGTGCTTGAGAGCCATCCTTTAGCTCTGAAGGAGAGGGACAGGCAAAACAGCACCTGTTGGAGTTGGACCTTTTCGTCTCATCTCACTCGTTCTGCTCTTCCAAGAACAGATGAAGCGTCTCTCTTTGCGACAGCAAGGGGGCTAATCTGGATGGCGGGGGAACGGGAGGAAAGAGATGCTCACCAACATCTGTTGTGGAGAGATGCCTTCAGAGAAAGCAGGCAATTTTGCTCGTTTTTTTTTTCTTCTTCTCTTTTTTGAAATCTCTTTCTGTGAATTAATCGCTAATGGCATGGAGCTCATTAGGTATAGGTTTCAGGCTATTGTTTATACCAACCGCTAATTTATTATCCCAAACTGTTAACATCTCTGATCTCATTAGAGGCAGACTAAGAGCTGGTGAGCAGTTGGTGCCTCCCCTGGCCTGCTGGTGCAAGTGTGCTCAATGCCAGTTGGCAGGGCCATCTTCTACTACTTAATAAAATCATCAAAAGGGATTAAGCCAAGAATTTCTTAAGGGGGTCTAATGCAAGACTGCTGCATTCTTATGAAGACATCGGCCTCAATGAAAGGTGGCATTGGCTAAAAATAAGATCACACTCTCCTTAGAGGCACACACAAGATTGCTGATCATTTGGAGAAAAAAAAAACTGCAATACTCATTCTAAGCATAATTTTGACTATAAATTATATTGTATTGATTAATTGATTGAATATATAAAAACATTTCACGTTTAACATTTTCTCCAATACGATATTCCTTTAAAAAATACATAAACACTGTGGTGCTGTCGCTATGACCAGCCTGACACATCACCACTAGCTTAGCCAATGGTGTGAGTTTAGGGTCTGTTTGACATGAATATTAACGTTTTTTTTTTTTTTTTTGCACAATGGGTGACACCACTAGAACAGAAACATTTAAAAGGGTTATCATCGGTAGATTTGATCATGAAATCGTACAGGAGTCAAACGAATGATGGAATCACTATTTATGAAGACGGAACGAGAGATGCAGAGGGACAAAGAGAATGAGTGTACGATGGACAAACAGAGAGACAAAATAAAGGCAGGGGCGGCAGAGGAGGGGGTTGCGGAGTGGCAGATGGACGGAGCCCATCGCCTTGAGCTCCCCCTGTGCCACTCCCAGCCCTCCCTCTCAGCCACTGCTGTTAGTAAATAATTAGATTTACACATTCCCCAATCTCCACACATCTCTCCGCAGAATAATTAAAAGCCGGATGATTAGTTTATTGAGTGGAAGGAAGAACTTTTTTTTCCCTCTTTATTGAGGTCCATCAATGATTTTATCAGGGGCTCGCGCTTTTACGGTTGTCATGCCAGTGCAGGCATCCAATTTTTCTTATCTCCCTGATTAATACAAATGCTGTTTCAGGACGCATTAATTAACAGATACAAATCTACGTTCTCATGGCTGGATCGATAGAGAGAAGAAAAGAGCCATCAATGTGAATTTACTGCTGATGATGGAAAAGGTTCTCTATTGACATTTACGCGAGGGCAAACTTTAAAGATGCATTTTTCCCTTCTTTTCATCTGTTATTTCATTTCACAAAAGAGCTCAGTGGCGGCGACTGTGATTACGGTTCACCTTTGGATGCTTTGCCGCGTGAGAAAGGATCCAAAGAGCCGAATTAAAGCGTGTCACTGTCATTTCAGCTGTGGTAAATGTGCACAACTCTTTTCCCAAAGGACTTCCTGTAACAAGAAGTAGTTTATTGACTCAGTGCAGGCATGACACTAGACAAGTGTGACTGTCTACACACAGTATATATATATATGAAAACAACGTTCAATTTTTGAACATTTATTATGATGTGCGCTGTGCTGGAAAAAAAAGCCATGTAACTCTGTACAACAGTCTCTTTTATTTGGCAGACACAAAGCAGACTGCCCCATCCTGATGACACACAGGCATTATCTGATCCAGCGTTCAATCTCCAGTAAGGTCTTCTCAATTTAACTCTCTTATAGCCCGGAGACCAGCTTCAGAGCTCAGACTCCCTCTCTCTTCAACAGGACTGAAGGGGCTTTGCTACTGGCACAATCTCTCTTCTTCTCTCTATCTCTCTCTCTCTTTTCTCTCAGTAAACTAGGGGAAGGAAAGGCTAAGTATGTGGATCTGTGAAGGTTACACCAGTAGAAGGTATCTGATGGCTGAGGCCTTGTGAAACCTGCAGTGGCTTTTCAGAAGAAATAAGCATTGGAGCAGTGTGTAGCACAGGCTGACAGAAAGAGGCTGCGGTGCAGCCATGCGAAGTTAACCCCTGCCGGGCAGGACTGCTCACCACCAGGCCTCACAGCAACCACCGGCCGTCCGTCTGCCAAATCTTTTCTGACTGCACGTTTACACACTGAGAGAGCCCGCTGAGACAAACACACACACACACAACGCAGTGGTTCCTTCTCCTCGTCTTCCTCAAGGCAGACTTCACCTCGGCAACGCTGTTTAGCCATCATATAAACACACGTGTGCTCGGCTCCTCCGTCTCACTTTAAGCAACACCCTTGCTTATTTTCTCATGGTTTCAGGGTAAATGAACACGCTTGAACAATGAGAATCAGTTCTATTCTGCGTGCAGCCTGCACTGGATGTTTATTTGACATATCCTGGTTCCCTCCTGAGCTCCTGTGTGAATATACACTCCATTTGCTTTCACACTTTGTCAAGACGATGATGACCCAGTGACTAATCTACTTGTAAAAATAGTGCTGGGGAGACTGAAGGTGAGACTTAGTAATATTAGTAAGTCTAAGTTGTCATATCGCCTTAAGAGATAAAACAACAACAACAACAACAAACTTAAAATCTATAGTAGACGTATTGACATCTTACAGTTCTTCTAACAATACCTGCAATTTTGTTTTTATACTGCGGTTCAGTAATAAACAATATTGATTAACTTACATTTCATATAATATTACCAGTTACATTGTGTAGTTTTTTTTTCCACCAATGGAAAAAGTTCCAAATTAATTTACAGCAGAACCAGAGCAACACATGCAATAGTGAGCTTTGTTTCTTTCCTGAATCAATCAGTGTTTCTGAATGAATCGTATTATTCCACGATTTGCTCATTAAGACTTGATTCATTCCTGAACAAATCAGTGCTTTTGAACAAATCGACTTAACGAATGATTCAATGACTCACTCATTCAAAAGACATCCTGGCATACCAATGCAAACAGTATTTGTGATTATATATATATATATATATATATAAATAACATGAAACTGCTTAATTTCTTCTTTGTTATTTAATTTGATAATATAGATTTTTAACCACTTCCCCCTCCTATTTCTTTTCACCTCTGTACTATTGTGTATTTGAGTCACTAAAACAGATCCTTTGTACCATCAATCTCCAAACAAGCCATGAAAAGGATGTTTCCTTGGACTACATTCAGCTGATTGGTGATTACTCTAAGCTTACAGATAAGCCTGTGGTGAGGCTAATGATGCCAAAGTCCATGGTGAGACAGGAACAACCACCATGCCAGTCTCTGTCTGTCCATTTACTGCCCCAGTGAGGCGCTCAGGCGCTACTCCCTCACCAGCTAAACTCTTGCACCAGAACAGCTCCCACCAAAAGACATGGCAAATATTAGCCCACAGAAGTCTTGCACAAATCAAAAACAACATGAAAAGGCAAACAAGAGTGTTCTCTCTGTGTGTGTGTAAACAGTCGGGTCTTTAGTCTCCCTTCCAACCTCAGCAAGGAGGGGGGACACAGGGGAAGTGATGACAGGAGCCGCATACACACAAAACGCCGCAGCGCTCCTCTTTGCTTTTATCACCGGCCGCCTTTCATCTCCCCAAAACAACACCAGTCAGAGAGAGAAAGAGGGAAAAATCACACTTTTTAGGAAGGAAAACACATTAACACCGCCATAGCTGTCCACATCCATTTAGCGGCTAAGCAAATATTCACCTGTCAGTATGAGGCATGCTGCCGTAGAGCGTTTACCGTGATCACATGTGCACTGCTACAGTGTTAAACAGCTGCTGGCTTCTGCTCTACCATTCAATAGCGTTAAACAGAATTGAGTGATTTTCCCCCAGGCTTTTCTTTGGGGAAAAAAATGGAATGCCATTTTTTGGCGCTTATTATTTTGTTTCCGTTTTGAGACGAATTTTTGAAATCGAAGGCTAATCAACGGTCATTAGACTACTGAAACTCATAAAGTCACAAAATCGACTATTTATTGTCTTTATGTATTGTGCTCAATTAATCGGTGCATATTAGACAAAAAATAAAAACCTTTCAGTAAAATGCATCAGCTAGCTCCAACCATCTGACTCCATTTTGGTATATACTACAACATTTTACATTCCAATCAATTCCCAACTGGTAAAATCAATTTCCATCCTATATGTCTTGTTGTTGAATATCCTGTTTCACTTGAAACTGTGTCAGATGAAAGCAAAATCAGTTGCCCGCTGGTTAAATGAATTGCATTAAAAAAGTGCAATACTCCATAAATAAAGAAAAATGTCATTTTATTTGAACTATCTTCCTCTAAATTATTAGGACACAACTAATAACACAACTAATTTGCTGTTGTCTTGCAGGATTTGCTCCACCTAAAACAGAGAAGATGTTGCATCGTCACGTTGGCACGGCTTCTTGATTCTAATGCACCTAATTAGCAATCGGCAGACTCTTAATTGCATACATTAAGGCCGATTGGTGGTAGAGATTAATTCTAAATATACCCAGGCAGCTGGTTAAGATAGCACGGATTACAGTTCGGACTGTACTTTTCCACTTAATGGGCTATATGCACGCATAAATTCCGCATTTGACGTAAGGATGCTCGTCCATTTCCGGTTGTGTAGATTAAAGCGGAGGAAAACCGGAGAAAACGGGATTATGGCAGAGTCTTCAATATTTACTGTCCTCCCGTCTTTGAAACGAAACGTACATACGTTTAGATGTAATTTTATATATAGTTATGTTTATTTAATATAATTTTAAAAAGAAGCATAAACACAACGAGGGGTGTCTGTTTTATCTGTTTTTGTGACTAACGTTTCATTAGTAGAACCATGGAGTATAAAATTCAATATAAATTCTCGGTATTGCATTGGACTCTATGATCGGCGGAAGTTATCGAGCATCCTTAATCCTTCACCGGAAATACCGCCGTGCATAGAGCCCATTGCATATGGAAGCGAGGCAGCAACCAGCTCGTGTGCCCTGGTGGCGGCCACGGAGAAGGGCGGCAGCTCCCCGGACTGTAATAAAGCCTCCATTGCAGAGCCTCCACAGATGGAGTGACATTAACCACGGCCATGGAAAAAGCCATTTCCAACAATGAAATATCAATATTTACATTTTAATTACACCTTTTCTCTATTTCTCCCCGGAGTCTCTTTAAGGTTGGCGTCTCTCTAAGGTGGAGGTTGATATTATTAAGCTCAGGATTGACTTGGATTTCTGTTTTCAGAAAAGTTACGTTGAACTAATGAGATTAATAATGTGGCAAAAAGACAAAATAAACATGTCTCCTCTTTCCTCTTTCTCTTGGGGTTCAGTACGACTCATCCCTGTACTTCCTGGTTTCCGTGTGTTTGTGGGAATGACAGCAGTTTTGTCCAATTCCTATTAGGGGGTATTAGTGTAGTTTACACAGAGCTCTAGAGCTCTCCGCCTCACTCCTGCGCCAGTTGGATGCCTTTGATGTGCGACTCCCCTACAGAGGTCGAAGCGGCTCCTGCTGGCAAGGTCCGTCGAACGCAAGTGCCGTCGTTCTATCAGGCACAAAAGGATGTGCTAGTAAAGGCCACGAGATGCACCAGGCATGGGCTTAAGTCTGAGCCTCAGACGCCCCCTTAGTTTGCCACGGCATATAGTCAGGAGCGTGAGAGCGTGTGTGTGCGCATACGGGAGGGGTGTGGGGCAAATACTTATAAGGATTCATTTGTTTTCCCATGCTGATCGATAAAGCCCCTTACGAGGCTGTATTGACAAAACCCTATCTTCATCTGGACGTTGTGAAAAATAAATAAATAAATAACCCGAGAAAAAAATCTTTGAGGATACATTCTGCTCCAAAACATGGAATAACTGCGATTACCGCCGCAGCATTTTATTTATATGCTTATCATTGGAGATTAAATTTGGGGGAAAATCATTCAGATCTTTCTGATAGAGGCCTGACTGCATGGATTAATTTCATACTGGAGGATTAGCGTCTCTCTCAAACATGATCCGGCCAGACAAACAGAAGCAGAGGAATGTCCCGCATTTCCACAAACACTCCGGCGTCAACGACGCACGCAGACGCTTAAAGCGCGCCTTAATGCTTCCGAGACAAGACATTACCCCATTCCACGGCAATGAGCACCTTTTAATTTCTGCAAAAGCCACGGCTGAAAATCTTAATTAATTGTTCCATACTGCTTCAGGGTCATTATGCAATGTAATAAAGGCCGTGTAATTATGAAATTTTACAGCCATTACTGAGGCTGATAGCTCGTATTTCATCATCAGGCGGGCCGATGGCTTTCCGGGCGCACGGCTCCAAGTGATGGACTGCACACAGATCTATCAGGCCCAAACAATAAGCTGGCCCGGCTGGCGTAATAGCTACCCACAGATGAAGCAACAGATAAAGATAAACTATAAATCCGCAGCACAAACCCAAATGTTGTTTAGCGTCCAACGCGAGCGACCGTCAAAGCTGTGTTTTGATTACGCAATTGGAAATAAGGCAGGGATGCGTGTGAAGGAGGTAGTCAGGTGTTGGGAATTTGTAAATGTGTGAGTAAACAGTGAGACAATGAGGTAGGTTAGCTCATGCACTTAAAGGTTAAAGAGTTCACTCACTAACAAAATTTTTTTTGTCCATACAATGAAAGTTCATGTTTTGGACTTTTACTTTTACTGTATAGCCCAAAAATATGTTTCTGAAAAGAAAAAGTCATGCCAATTTGAAACTTGGAGAACTATCCCTTTAACACACACACACACACACACATGCACAAAGAAATTAAAATATAATAAGGGACGTGAGAGAGCCTGCACTGTGACGTATAGCTATTTCAGAACAGAGAGAATAATATAACAGAGTAATGCATGAAAGCATCGATCATGATAAACACAAGGGCTTATTTGAGGAGGGCCGCATTTTATGTGCAAAATATGCAGGGAGGAAAAAAATGAGGGAAAAAGGAATATGCTGATGCCAGTTTTGCAAGACACAATGGCTCTTCGGCCTTAGAAGAACAGAAGAGGTTCTGTGGAGGGAAACTCTCTATACCTGAGGGACTGCAACAAAAGAGACAGAGAGGGAAATTCAGAAGAGGAAAAAAAAAAGGAAGGGAGAACATTTTGGACACACTGAAGGTAGCAGACATTTAAATGTGAATTTACATTCAAATATGAAATATGGTGATGAGTTGGAGGACACTTAGATGTTGAGACGTCCATGTGTGAGAGAGAGAGAGTACTGTATTTGAACCAGTATTGCTTTTCAATCTCTTTGAATATGGACTGGCTATAAACTCATTCGGGATCTGCACATGGGTCAATGATAAATAAGTGTCCACAATAAAAAAAGGATATATATATCCTTTTTTGTTGTTATAAAATACATACAATTTTAAACAATCAATCAAATATCAAACTAAAAGATTCAAATCTTGTATTTTAGATTGTTTCCTTTCAAAATGATTACTATATTACTCATTTATTATGTAAATAAATAATACAAAATACACTACTTTCTTTTTAAGAACTGTTTTTTTTAAATATTGAAGATGAAAATCATAATAGAGGTCTAAATTTTAAACTTTACACGTAGCTACATTGTACTTAAGTACTGAGTAATATTAATGTACTGTACGTATCATAGAATTAAGAAGTAAGGTTTAGGATTAGTTATTTGAAATTACGCATAATTTACTGTTATTACTACAGTTTGTATGTAGTAAAATAAAATAAAGGTTTACCAAAAAAAAGTGTCGGTCATTGACTCAATTCTACTGAGGTTCCTTCCAAATGTCACTTCTTATTTTCTGTAAATATGCATGTGTGAAGCAATGCTGATGTATTCTGCATTTTTCACTGTGTGAAGAGGACACTAAAAACATGGCCAATCACATTACTTATAAGCAACACACTGGGCATGACCATCTACGGGCTGTGTCGCCTTGCCACCACATCGATAATAATTTACATCATGATTAGGCTCTCATTCAGGACCGAGGCAATATGTTGCACATCGTCGAGAGCCGCTTGTTTAACTCACAGTCTCGTTTGGACGGGTACACAAACACACAAGGTTATAATTCCTCAGAGTCGGCCGACAGCTCAAATCCAATCCCATTTTCCTTCCTGCTTACTCTCTGATGGAGATGATGCACCCCTGAACTGATATTTTGGGGTGGGGTTTCAGGGGAGGGCCATTTTGAGCCTGCCTGTGAACTTTGCATGAACTGCTAGGAAAAAAAAAAAAAATCATAATATGATGACAGGCCTGTTCTACCTCCCAGCAAATTTGCTATTGAAGATGAGGGGACTGAAATAGAGTTTGGTTTGTATAATTACGTCCATCTATCTTTATATTCCACTAGCATATCACAAATTGAAAATACTAAAAATTGACTGTTCATTCTGATGGTTAATGATTGGCGTAGACACGGCAATGATTTATTGGTTACTTACTGATGTGACACATTTGCATCTTATTAGATGGAGATTACTAGGAGGCCCTTTCAGATTGCAGGACGCAGCCCTTCACAAGCCGCCTGATGGATTGATTTGATTTGCAAATGTAATCAAACTAATAAGAGGGAAAAATGAGCAATAATGCCTTGTTTTTTCAACGGGCAATCACACAGGGCCGCCCCCCGCTGGTTGTGGGGTAGACACAGGGCCTGATGGGTTGGTGAGAATGCAGCGCTGGTGACAGGCCAGAAGGTTACTGTCACACCTAGTCAGCTCTCTCACGGCCTTTCTAAAAGCAAATGTGTCCTTTATAAAGGCCGACATGCGAGGGGACAGATAAACACATGCATAATGCAGAGCTTTGTCATGTGAAAACAAATGTGAGTGTGAGTGCAAAGCATGATGCAAATCTGACTTCTGTCAGTTGGACTTCCAACAGGCTAAGACAGACGTGTTTACATGTGAGGTGTGGTGTAGGCTGGGAATTGTGGGTGATGGACGCTCGCTCCATAATCTGTGATGCATGGTCTATTAGCAAAAATGAAGAAAAAAGAGAACATCTATATTAATTTCAAGAAGAAAATCAATGCTTAAATATGGTGAGCATAATCACTTGAAGACATCCATCATGTCAATTCTTCCTGAATGTGTAATTTGTAATATAAAACACACACACCACCCCACCTTTATAACATTGTTGCCTTTGTTATGGTCACTAAGACTCATTTAAAGGACAATCTGCTTAAAGATTCTTCAAAATTCCTGCTTTTTTTAATACAATAACAACAGTAAGTAAAGGCTGAGTAAATAAATAACAGTTATAAATGACCAAAGTAAATCTTTTTTCAAACACTGTCTTCAGAATCATGAGACTTTAGGTAATTAATGTCCTCAAATATAGGTTAAGAAGACAGAGACACACACTAAGAAGATGGAGAAAGAGATCAGTGTTGATAAAAAGAAGCACATAGTCCACATATCGACATGCACAAAAAGAACAAATCTGTGTGTAATGGGGTAAAAGTAGAGTCGAGCATCATTCAGACACCCGAGTCAATAATGTCACAGACTGTAGGCAGCACATCAGTATGAAGATGTGGCACTCATCCAGTATTCTGTGCTGTGGTTATTTGTGAGCTGACACGGCCTTCCCCTGAACAAAATCTCACAAACACAACCTTGAGAAGACAACTGCTTTGCCTATAATGACCAATTTACAGATTTATATCACTTCAAAGTAATAATGAGAAATGCAATTGAAGAGAGCTTATGTGATCATGACCTTTGAACTATGTTAACACACCAATAAAAAAAAATCACATCTCACTGACACACATTTCTCCTATCTTTGCTCTGTCTGTAGAGCCCTTTTCTCTGAGTGTCAGACTTAATTTAGTGTGTCTCACTTTGCTGAATGTATCGGGAGTGAAACCCCTGCTAAAAGTGAAAATTTGATTTGCTAAAAGGAGCTTAGGGCATCTATTAATCAATATTTGCAGTGTGTCAGGCTGAGGGTGGTGACAGACAAGGCCTCATTTAGAGATTGGTTGGAGTGGGAATATCGGATGGGGGTGGGGGTGTCACGAATGGGTTTTCTCCTCTCATCCAGGGCAGGGAGGTGGAGGAGGGTCTCAAAAATCACATCTGGGAATGCACTGGCAGGCACGCCGGCATCAGCGAGGAGAAATAAGAGGGCTCACTCCAGTTTGCAGATAATTATGTTTACATATGATTAGCTCTTCCTCCAGTGGGTTCACAGAGCTAATGAGACAAAACTAGCGAGCACATTCAGTCAAAATAAGACTGGATTGAGCAAGAGGGAGGGACTACTCCAAATGGAGCCGTGACTCAAGTTCTCTGAGTAGAACTTGTGAGCCAGCAGTATGAATTGAATGTGATGAGATAAGCAGACCATGCACTGTGAAATTATGTCAAATAAACACGTCTTTACACTTTCACTTTCTGTTACATCATCACTGGTTGCACTGAAAGACAGAGCATGACTAGTGCAGTCTGATTCAAGAAAAAATTACTCTTAGGAGTCAGGTCTTTTAACCATTTCCCTGCTGGTGTTTTTATAAAAAAAATAGTTGCCAGCATTTTCATGGCCCCTAGAATATTTTGTTAAATGAACATCTATGCAATAAATCAAAAGAAAGAACAGACCCCCTGCTTTAAAAAAACAACTTAATGGAGTTTCTTTTATAAACACTTGAATGTGAGTAAGTTTCATTAAAAACGCAACATTTTGAGCAAAAAGTTGAGAAAATTGCGTTTTTTGTCTAAATGGGATTCAGAGCAATGATCAAAACATAGATGTGGTGCACAGTGCTATACCTCGTCCTGGGTCGACATTTTATTTGGTAACGTTAGGCAGTTGTGATTTACACAGTGGCGCCTCCAGAAATTTTTCGTAGGGGTGGCCAGATGGGGCCAGTTAAAATCTTGGGGTGGCACACCAAAACTACAGTATAAACCATAATTTCAGAATTGTTTTCTACTGTTGTAATAAACCAGCCTGTAGAAAACTATCAGAAAGACTTAAGGAAACTCCTACTGATATACTTTGGTTTGTTGTGTAATATTTAATGTTACTAATGATATTAGTAGGGCCCAACTAATATATATTACATTGTATAATGATATATATTATATGATATATAAGGGTCCTTGCCCCACAGTAAATTTCCAGATACTTACATAATTGTGATGAATTTAATCATTTTTAAGTTATTAGTTTGCAGTGTAAGATTACAGTTAACACATTTAAATATTACATAAATGTATTATGAATTTTTAATACACTTAATGAGTGTATACATCAGCAGCAAAAAGTAATTCTGAAAAAATCTGCACAGTAATTTTATAAAATCTAAATATGTTAATAAAACAAATTACTATTAGTTCTCTTTTAAAATTCAATCAGGCAATCATGTCACAATTTTATATTTATATATTAATGTCAAGAATTCAGAAGTGCATAGCCTAAACTACAAATAAATTATATACAATTAAATTATGCTTATTTAAAATGTATTGAGCAGGCTAGGTATAACAAAATATATTGGCTTTTAATAATATTTCAGTGCGCAAACCCATGATTACATGAAAAACAGAGAGCACACAGCGTGTATGCGCATCGCGGGTGCAGATTGATGTGCTCCAAAAGCAACATGGAGTCACAGTGTGCAGCAGCACTGCGCTTCAGAAGTGTGCATTTAAAAGCTCATGTCACAAAATCGAAGAAATGTTGAGCGCACAAATCAAGTGCGATTTGTTCCTTTGTTTCACAGTTATTGTGCGTTTGATGCCGATTCAAAATCCTTGTGATATGTATGTGTGTGATCTAACAGAACACGGTAGTGAGTCGTTTAAAAAACAGCAACAAACTCCAAGAAAATAAAGTAATTTTATGCGAATTATACAGACTTTTATCTACAGATCATGCATTTATAATGTCATATATCATATTGGAGAGAGTTTACCGTGCATCCAAGAGGCGCGCGTTGCTGTTTGAATATGAATGGAGAATGATGACAGCCGCAGAGGAGGGAAAACGAGTTTATACTTTAATGATGTAAATATACTTCTGTTCTGTCCCTCACGTTAAGCTATGGAATGACTTCAGATGACTTTGTCACCCAAACTGACGTAAAAAAAGCGGGAGGTGCCGAAAAGCGCGCTGTTTGCATCCCTGCCTGTCCGAACGTGGCAAACGCACCTAAAAGCTGCATATAACAGTATAACCATTTGCACTTAAAAAGCACGTCACGACACATAATTCCCCGTCTTCTTTTACTTAAGAATATTTTTGACTTATTTATAAAATGCATAACTGATGCTACAAAAATTAATACTGGCCATTGGGGTGGCCAATGGGGTGGCCAGGAGTCGGCCAGGGGTGGCCATGGCCACCCCTGGCCACCCCCTGGTGGCGCCATTGGATTTACATGCTGTTTAATGTCGCTCTTTTCTGTTTCTTTTTCGCCTGTTTTGATCAGGAGATTCAGTGCTCTTTCAGAAGATGCGGAATAGCGCCCCTTTCCGTATAAACATTGGAAAGCCGGAAATATCCGCCAATGGCATGAGTTCGTAAATCACTCAAAACGCTCACAAATTCACAATTTATTTGTTTGGTTAAGTCAAACAAATCCTTTGAATAAACTCACTGAATTGGTCACTGAATTAACATATGACTCACTCAATGAACTATCAATCTTTATTTTCTGTCATATTATATTATTTGGCCAACGATATAACACGTCCATGTACATAATTTAAAACACTTTTTCCCCAAAAGTATCATCTATTCATAGGTTATTCATTCCACAATGTATACTTAGTTCAGTTCATTTACAAAATTAGAAAAAGAAATAATTGTATTTTCAATAGTTAATAATTAAGTTATACTTAATTAATAATTAAGTTAATAATAACAATAAATGTACATACATTAAAACTATATAATATACTATTTAAATATATTCCGTATACTGTATATTAAATGTTTGTATACATATAAATACTATTTTTATTTTGGTAATATATTTTATTGTTACTATCGATTTATTTATTTTAATGTTTTATTGTTTTATTATTATTGCATACATATGTATATGTTATATACACACATATTAGAAACACTGGTGTGGAATGTGCATTATTTCAGCACTGTATTGCAACACAAGAGTGATTGTAAGACCTCTATCTCCAGTTTTGTTTTTCCATCCTGAAGATTAGAGGCTGGGAAAGGGCTCACGGAGAAAGCAAACCTGTGCTTTAGATAAATCCCTTGCTCAGCTCCTGATTAAGACGTCTCATCGTCCACCAAGTGCCAGAGCCAGAGCCAGAATGAAAATAAATAAAACCCCCACACAAGTGTTTCGTTCATGGCTGCAGCCTTGGGCAGTTGTGCACGCTTTGCCAGGGTAACTTTAATTGCTATTTTTCGTATCCAGAACAGGCCACTAAGCCCCGTATACACAGGTCAACCAATAATGATGACACCTCAATCACGTCTGCAGATTGCACTGAGTAAGGCACCTCCTGTTTTTTCCCTAACAAGGTTTCCGTGCGAATATGCTAATCCCACGGCACGTCCGTCCGGCGAGCACGTAATCGTTTTTTCTATACCCCGAGAAACCTCACTGAGATATTTGAGGAGGAGTCAGACTTCCATGACTCTCTCCTTCTCCTGAACTATATACGAATGCACTGGCCCTGACAATTGAGGGAGCGCAAGACAGGCAAGCCAGAGGAGAGAGGGACAGGAAGGTGTAGAGGCCAAGAGAGGGAAAAAAGATGGAGGTGGGGGAGGCAGAGGAATGAAGTGGAGTGTGGCAGTACCTCGGTATCTACATAAAAGAGATTAGAGTCGACAGGGTTCCATTTTACAGCTCAATCATATTGTGTTAGCACACACGCTTATCCACGTCCCAGTGAAAATTGAAAGGAAATAAAGAAAGAGAGAAAGTCCCTGAGATAGGACCAAGAATGGGAGAAGCCTGAGCAATTTCAGCCTGCATAAAGGGCCTGTAATAGTGAGGGTCCTGTCATGCTAAAAAGCCAGCGACGGTCCGTTCACCGGCCTTTCTTGCGGCTCGCTCGTCAAGTCAAGTGCGACCGCCCTCCATTGTGTGCCGCTGTGTTACGATAAGGCATGTCACAACCATTATGACAGCACGTTTTCACTTATTTGGATTCCTCCCGGTTGGCGCGAGGGGACTATTTACAGATAAAAGTTCTGCAACAAATGTTTGCTCTTTACTCACCCCCCATGCAGAATACAGCACAGTTTCTTCTTGGCCGGTGTGAGGGGACACTAATTCTATTTACAGATAAAAGTATTTTTTTTTTTTTCCCCCCGCACCCGCTTTTTCAGCTACAAACGTTTGCTCTTTCCCCTCCCCACGTGCGGCTTAAATGCTAAAATAAAATTACAGCCTGAATGCTTTAATCTCGCAAATGAGATTCCTCGCCCTAATCCACATTATGTCATTTTCTGCCTTTTTCCTCCCTCATATTGAGTTAATATCACATTTCCAAATCCTTCCGTCGTCCATAATGCCAGCGCTTACAGGAACGCGTGACCGCAGGGTTTGTGTTCAGACACCCTCTCTCGTCGTGTGTGTTTGTAAACCATATCGAATGTTTTCATGGCCTATGTGAGCATGTAAATGATCAGAGGAGGGAGAAGGGAGAACTATTAAAAAGCAATCAGAAAGAAAGGGCGTCTGTGTCTGCGCCGCCAGCGGAGGGAGCTGCCGTCGAGGCGTCTTTAACTCTATTCCGCAAAACACAGACTGCTTCATTATCCGCCAGCTCTCCGCAGCGGCAGCTCCAGTAATACTGAGTGATGTTTAATTAGTTTACAATTTGCCTGCTCTTCGCCTAGGACAGATCGTAAGCGAAGGCGCTCAGAAATGTCAGCGGCGCTCCTAACCACCGTAACAAATTGTTGCCCCGTACGCTGCACACCTAATGACTTCAAATTAGCTTCTGTGCGAGAGGCTGACAGTTTGTTACGTCTGTTAGCAACATAGCCGCCGTATCATGAGCCATAAATTGTTTTGGGCTCTCGGGGAGAATGGAGGCCTTCATCAATTTGATTAAAAAATTACTGTACCATAGAAAACGTACAGAAAAACTAGTCTGAAAAGAGAGGAATGGGCACATGAGAGGGTTAGGGGAGGCTAAAAGGAGGCCTTGCGTGTCTGTCTGATTGTGTTGAGGGTAAATAAAAAAAAGTCATGAGTAGGAATGGAACTTTATACTGAAGTTTTCATCAGGATACAGTAGCATCGGAGCGCAAGGAGCACGAGGAGATGAGAGCCGCAGGAATACTGCTCCGGAGATGAGGGGGGCTCCGTCCTCTCAAACAGACACAGAATTGCCTGCCGAGGTCTAATCATACAATCATCTCTCTTCTGCTGAGCAATCGTTCATAGATGTGAACTCTGACGCCAAATGTACACTGCCAATCGAGAGACTCCTCTGTTTGCTTTCTGAACAGACGCAGCCTATGAAGAGAACTAACACATACGAACACTGCGCAGGGAAAAAAAAAAAAGCTATGAATGTGCAAATGCATACACACCGAGTGTGCAGAAGTTCATATACAGACTGAAACAGAACAGACACTTCTTAGCCTGAAAAATAAATGACAGGAAATCTCTACATTCCGTATGGTATACTGTACTGTGCTATAAAATAATGATTTTTGTTTTGTTGCTGCCAATGACAAATAAACTGACTTTTAAAAAAACACTTTTAATCACTTTAATCCATCCTAAAAAAATCGAAGCGTAGTGTCATTACACTACAGTATAGTCTGATATACTATACTATAGCCTACATAAATGTGCCACATTCCAGAAGCTCCAGTGGTGTAGCTTCCTGCACACAGGGAAAATCCCATTAAATCCACAGGGCAAGTCAGGGTCAATCTGGCATGGAGCAGCAGAAATAACCTCACAATCCTGCATCTTGTGCCTGGCAGGAATTGGCACTCTGATGAGCTTTAAGCCCGTTTTATGGCTTGTGTGGGCACAATTGCCCTGGGCCAGTATTAGCACAGTCATATCTACAGCACAAAGGGAACTACAACACAACTTCCTGTGCAGCTAATCAAGGTGCTATCATGTTTTGGTTCAAAGGCTGGATTGTTCTGTAGGTAAAAGTGGTTTAATAAATCTCATAAAAGAATCTGGGCATGTGAGTGAGTATGTTCACATGGCGTGAAACTACCACTCAGTCTCTTCCTCCTTTCTTTCTAAGTTAACCACTCTTACTATTGTCTGATTTCAGAGCTTTATTCTCTTCACCTCATTTTTTCAGAGTCAGTCACCTATGGGAAGCTCTTTTCAAACATTGAGGGATGAAGTGGGCGCCACTCTCTGTGACCAGGGCCGGCTCAGATTAAATGCAAAAGAAGGGCTTTGTTTAAGCAGATTACTGGAAACTCCTCATTCTGTCTTGTGGGATGGGCAATAAGCAGCAGCGGAAAGAGAGAGAGAGAGGAGGGGAGGACACTTCAATCATGGTCAGTCATGCCATTATCGTTCATGGCTAATGTCAAGAATCCTTTCAACAAGGCTGCCGATTGGCTGAAACAGCATCCGAAAATGCCTGCCCTCCACTCCTATGGATATCGTGCTATGCAGAGGAAGGAATTAAGCTAAACTAAAACAAATTGATCCCTGTCTGCTGTCACAGAGGGTGGAAAAAATGCTGACCTAAGGACTGTGCCACGGGTGGCCTGGGTGATGGCAAATGTCCTTGATTGACAAGGCACAGCTTTGTTTGTTTCAGCATAGTGTTTTGCTCTTGCTGAAAACAGCAATTACTCAAACGTGCTTTACTTAGTTTTTTTTCCTACAGATTTTGCACATACAGTGAAATACAAAAATTCTGAGACTAATAATACTGTTTATTTTCAGGTTTAAATGTAATTTAAATCCAAACTGTTTTAGGATGCAGAAAAAATAATACGAAACAAAGAAAAAATATGGTAAATTAATAAATATGTCATCTGTTTTTTTTATATATTTCTAAACATAAGAATATATATATATATATATATATATTTAATTTTATTTATTTTTTTGCTTTCTTTGGATCATTCGCAAATCATGCTGGATAACTCAATTCATATTAATGCTGACAATGTAATATTGTGATGGAATAGAAGCATTTCTTTTGTAATTAATAGAAACATTTTCAGATTTCGGGACCCCAATGTATTATTGAACTACTTTCTTTTTTGTTCTAACATTTAAAAAAAAAGATATCCTATGTAACCTTTTAAAATATTTTCAAACTTGTATAAAAAATAACTGGCTTACATCAGAACATCAATCCACGGTTCACACTGAGAGTTTACCTGTAGTTGCATATAATGTGTATCTCTGCTCATGTCCTACCTGGAATATGCCTTGGCCCAGCCAATGTTGACCACCAGCTCCCTGTCTGCCAGGTCGCAGAGCGTGGTCAGGGCTTTGATGTCGCTGTCCGGCACTGTGGGGTCAGGCATGGCGTAGATCTTCTCAGGCTCCGCCACCAGCAAGTGAGACACAATCTTGTTATCTGCAAGGCAGCCAAAGGGACTGTATTTGAACACCGAGGGGAGAACAAAGAAACAGATTGGATTATACCAGCAAGGTCATATAGTGTTTGGTTCAGTAGCAAAGAAAGCAATCAGATA